>CM060904.1:313833048-315033048 GCA_030737815.1 Allium fistulosum
AGTTTTACTTCAGATTTGCAGATCTGGAATGCTTTTAGAAGGTGAGTGAGAAATTTATATATTTTTTATGATTTTGAATCTATTACGTAGGCATACGTTTGATTTTTATGCTTAAATGAATAAACATATGTGAGTTGTAGGCTAAATTTTGAATGTAATAAATATCGTCCACATATTCTTAGGGGATCTGGTTGGAATTACTGTTACACCCTGATATGGAAATCAGTCCCAAAAGTTATAGATATGAATATTGGTTGGATATGAAATTTATTCCAGATCTGAAATTGTGTTGTAGAGTATTAGTATGATTTTGATTATTACCCTAATTATGTTAAATTGATAATTTTTCGTAGTTTAATTTGTGGGAAGAACGTCCATTTGATTTTTATAAATTTGTTTGTGTTTCCAAATTGCATAAAAAATGCAGCATTTTATTTAACAAGAAAATATGCAAATGAAAAGGAAGAGATGTATAAAGTACATATATATTCTTCGTAGTTTACACTTTCTATGCCAATAAAAATAATAATCATTTCTTGTAATTTCAAACGAAGAAAATCTTTCATTTTATTCTTGGTCTTTTGTTTTAAACTAATTTATGGAAATCACAATGGAGAATCATCCTAAGAAATGTAATTTTAGCAAATTAAATATGGAAAATAATATTCTAATTAAAGATTTGCAACTAGAATATATTTGGTAGAAGTAGGTATTTATACGTATTTATACGCGCTAATAAATATAATGATTTATGCGTAACGCTTGCGTGGGATATTAATTATAAGTAGTAATAACATTGATTTGTGAATAGGAATTAGAAATGAGGATGAGGAAAGGTTATAACTCTAATTAATGGGTAATAAATGTGTAATGACTTTGGGAGTTACAAATAACTGATAGGGTAAATGGATTACGGGACTGATAAATAAAGAAGTTGGGTTAATAACTATGGAATAGTTAGAAAATGTTACAATTAGAAATTAGTAAATATATATAAATTTCTTAGGAAATATCCTTGGGAAGATAGTCTTTTATCATGGACAAGTTGAAATTTATGGAGAAATATATGAAAAGGAGATTTATGGGAAGTTGAATATTTAAGGTAAATTATGTAGCCTTAAATAAGTAAAAGGAGATTAGTAAGCTAAGTCCAATATCCAATTTAGGATGATAAAGCTTAGTAATAATAAAGCCTATGATAATATGGCTTAAATTTGCAAAGCTTAGAAAATTGATTGGCTTAGGAGGTTGGGATGCGAGGTCAGTAGAGTTACACAACAAAAGTCTACCCTTCACTTTGAAGCTACCAGCAGTTGCGTACACTACCTACTGATGTGAGACATCTTTAACCATAGGACCCATAAAATAATTAATTGGGCTTAGAAGATTGGGATGCGAGGTCAGTAAAGTGATACAACGAAAGTCTGCCCTTCACTCAGAGACTACCAGCAGTTGTGTACACTTATTACTGATGTAGGACAACACAAAGCATATGACCTATGGGAAATGATTTTAGGAATAATAGTATCTGCTTAGGGATTAGACGTATTAAGTGGTTGTTTAAGGGCCCACCTCTTTCCTAATTTAAAAGTATTAATTGGTCCGAATTATCGATTAGGAGTGGCAGTGGATATCTCGAGAAGGGTCCGCTTCGGGTTTGAGGTATTAAGTGACTGATCTAGGGTTCACCTCCTTTATATAAAGAAGTATTAAGTGTCCAAGTGAGACTCCAAGCAATGTCAGCTAGATAGTGCTAGTGAGGAGTCCACTTTCGGGTTAGGTATTAAATGACAAAGGCCTACCTATAATATAGGTATTAAATGGTCAAGGGTCTTCCTAGTCCTTATTAGTAAGATATTAAGTGGTTTGGGTACCGTCTCTCACATGGCTAAGACTTTAATGACGATAGATGCATTAGTAATATGGCTATTATGTATTATTAAGTCCATAAATAGTGGTCAAAGGTCTCTGTAGCTAGGACCACTAGACCAACGATGATGATGTTAGGAGCCCGCTTCATATTTGAAAGTATTAAGTGGCTGATAGACTTACATCAATATTTTATACCTTGGGAAGGGTAGGTAGGTGAATCATGCTAGGTAAGAATACCGTGTGTGCATATTAGGTTAATTTGGTTGACCTTAAAATAGTAGACATAACAATTAAATAGAAACCAATTGGTATAAATTTATGTTATGGACACTGTATAGATTTTCTGGTCACCAGAAAGTTGTTCTGACCCCCTCCTCATTACAACCCACAGGATAGATTTAGAGGAACTGGTCACTACGACTGGACATGATTGGTTATTGAAGAATTCTTCTTTTCTCTCATGCTTGATGTTGATGTGGCAATCTGATATCCAAGGAATACCATTAATTCCAAGGTGGTAGCCGCAATCAGTATTTATATCCTATTATTGTTTACGATGTGAGTTCAGATTTTTATCCATCTCTAATAATGCTCATGCTTATTTGCAGGTACCAAATCCAACGATCTATGCTTTGATGGACTTGCGTTTCGATTCTTGTCGAAATTTAGGCTTATTAAAGTGTGGGTAGTTACACACACATATATTTGTATGTGTGTATGGTACACGTATGTATGTGTGTATATTATAAAATAAATTAACTAATAAAATATAATTTTATAAATTTAAATAAAATAAAGATTTTATTTAAAGAAATATAGAAATATTCTAAATAAATTAGACTTCATAGGTACAGTAAAGATCCAAAATGGATTTTTTTTTGAAATTCACCGATTACTTCCATCGTGGGCTAGCCTAGCTCCAACAATGGTATCAGTGCCCAATAGCCTACGCGATATATATTAGTTAAGTTAGGGTTAGCTAATTAAGCTCACAGCCCAGTTAATATGGTGCCTAGGAAGGTAGTGTCTAGGATTGGGTTTGGGTAATCAAGTACTCTGTCGAATCTAGCTACCAGCCTAGTCCGAACAGATATGTGAGTCCAAAGGTTGTCCCTAATAGAAAAGGCCCAATTTGAATTGGGCCTTGAGCTAATTTTCAAAATTGTTTGAAAATTAAAAATATAGGATTTTAAATTTAAAAGTTGAATTTAAAATAAGATATACATATATTATAAAAGTTATAATATAATAAAAAATTCAAAATGTTTGAAAAATAATATAAATTAATTTCAAATTTTTTAAAATTTATTAATAAAGTTAATAAAACAAATTAATTAAATAAGTTAATTAATTAATAAATGTATACATGTATTATATATTATGATATATGTTATGTTGTTTTAAAATGTTTAAAATAACATAAGTATACATGTAAGCATATGAAATGAAATTTGAAGTTAATATAATTTAATTAAAATAGTTTAATTAAATAAATTAATTAAAAGGCTATCTAATTAAATAATATACATATATATATACATATATGATATATGAGTTATATTATAAAGGTTATAATATATAATAAAAGTTCAATATAAATTTTATATTAAGATAATATAAAATTAATTAAACAAGATTTAATTAATATAATGTTATACATAAGACTATTATATAAGAAATATAAAATATAAAAGTTATATAATATTTAGAACTTATATAATATGAATCTACAAACTAAAGGTGTAACATTAACAAAACCCAGACAGACTTAAGGAATAAATATATATGTAACTGTACGTATACCTTGATTTCCAATGTGTCCAACACTTAAATCACGAGAGCAACTCATAAGAATTATATTATTCCATAAGTCGATATCACTAAATGTTATATATATTGAAGGTTATGAATCTTCAATATAATGTTGTCCTCTATTATATATAGATACACACATATTAATAAATTACTTATGTACTCCTTAGTTGTTGAAAAACTCAAGCTAGGGATATTATGTATAGTATTATTATTATATTAAATAGATGAGGTAAGATAACTATACGTATTTATTGAGCAAATTCAAGGTATATATACTATACTTAGGCAATCGCGATATGGTAAGTACGAGTGAATAATTTTATTTTGATTTGTTGAGCAAACTCAAGGTCAAAGTGAAATTAGGAAGGTACCGAAGGGTTAGGAGTTAGATATGATATAACCAATAAGGAGTTATCCATCATCCATGAAGCTATGATTTGCTGAGCATAATCAAGGTCAGAATTCCAAGATGCACGAGTCCTAACACCTACTAGTGAAGTCAAAAGACTTCTGTGTTTTGACTTAGGGTTTGGCGATTGGCGAAACATAAAAGACTAGTGTGAGCTTCTTAGTAAAATGAAACATAAAGTTTAACCTTACAAATATTATAAGAACATCTACTATGATTTGTCCTAATAATCTACCAATTAAACTCACAGAAAATGTCAACTTCAAACTATTTTATGATAACGACAAGCTTACTGGACCAAACTATACCAACTAGCTAAAAGCAATTAAAATGGCTATGAAACTTACGAAAATTGGATCTGGTCTAGAGTGGGATCTAAAGATACAACCTATTAGTTTTCTACGGGACAACTAGGACATGTTCGCCTGGTCCCATGCAGACAAATGCAGGATTTCTTCTTTAGTTTCTTGCCACACCCTAAACCTTGACACAAGAAAACCTCCTGTGAAGCAGAAGAAAAGAAGTATGGGCTCAGAATGATCGGCAGCACTGAACGAAGAAGAGAAAACCCTACTGGCAAACGACTTCATTCGAGAATCACCATATCAAGAATGGATAGCAAATCCGATCCTCGTCAAAAATCAAATGGAAAGTGGCAAACTTGCATAGACTTTTATAGCTTGAACGACGCATGTCCTAAGGATAGTTTTCCGCTCCCGAGGATTGATCAATTAGTGGATGAAACTGTTGGGCATGAGCTTTTGTCCTTTATGGATGCTTACTTTAGGTATAAACAGATCGCGATGCATGTCCCTGACTAGGAGCACACCAGCTTTATCACCGACCTGGGGCTCTACTGCTACAAGGTTATGCCATTTGGATTTAAAAATGCAGGAGCGACATACCAACGTCTAGGAACAAGATGTTCGTCGAACAGATTGGAAAAAATATGGAGGTGTACGTTGACGACGTGTTGGTGAAATCAATGAGGGTCGGAGACCACATCTTGCGCTTGGAAGAAATGTTTCATATCCTGCGGAGTACGGAATGAACCTAAACCGCTGAAATGTTCTCTCGGAGTAGCATCTGGAAGTTCTTGGGCTTCATCGTGCATGCAAGGAGGATAAAGGCTAAACCGAAATAGGTCCGAGCACTACGAGACATCAAAATTCCTGAAACTAGGAAGGAAATGCAGACCTTAAATAGAAACATAGCAACTTTGAGTAGTTTCATATCCAAAGCTATAGACAGGTGCGTCCCATTCTTTGAAGCGCTCAAAAAGGAAAAAAGCAGTTTGTATGGATGGATGAATGTCTGGCTGCATTCTTAAACCTACTAGAGAACTTGTAGAAGCCACCGGTCTTGTTTACACTGGTTAAGGGGAAAGATCTTTGCATCTACTTAGCAGTGTCACATCATGCTCTAAGCACAGATTTGGTTAGGGAGGAAGATCAGGTACAACGTCCTATGTACTATGTAAGCAAGCTCTTCACTGGCCCAAAGTCCAGGCATCCTAAGCTGGAGAATTTGGCATATATCTTATTGATTGCATTAAGGAAAATGAGGCATTGCTTCCAATCACATCCTATTTGGGTGCTCACGGACCAGCCCCTGAGGCGGGTTCTACACAGGCCGGACACTTCAGGAAAGCTTACCAAGTGGAGTATCAAGTTGAGTCAGTATGAGATAACTATCACCTACGGACGGCAATCAACGGGCAAGAACTAGAAAACTATTTTGCTGAGTTTACTATTCGAGATGATGAAGTAAAGCCCTAGAAGGAGGAAGCCCTAATGTGGCTAGTGTATGTTGATGGAGCATCTAATGATCATGACTCTGGTGCATCATAGTATTTCTGACCCCCGAAGGAAGGCGGTTGAGTTATGTGATTAGACTGGGATTCAAAGCAACAAACAACAAGACATAGTAGGCTATAATAGCCGGAGTGGAGTTTAGCAAAGGAGTTAAGGATCGGGTCGATGTGCGTTCATAGTGACTCTCAATTAGTGGTGAATCAGGTGCTTGGGGAATTCCAAGCCAAAGGAAAATGCTTGAGATCTTATTTGGAAAAGGTGAAGGACTTGTTTACTGCGATGGAGTACTATTTGGTTAAGCACATTCCGTAGGAGGAAAACCGAGATGCCGATGAGTTGGCAAAGCTGACAAGTTCGAGAAATGAATCTTTATTCGGATCGGTACATATTACAACCTTACATGGACCTGGTTTCGAGGAGGGAATGTGATTGCAGCTGTTGGAGATGGTGAGACCTGGATGACCCCGTTGGTAAGGTATTTGAGTGAAGGAATACTGCTTGACAGTTGGAACGAAGCTAGGAAAATCCTACGGAAGGCAACCTGCTTTGTTATCTTGGATGGGTTGTTGTACCGAAGAGGATATTCGAACCTACTGCTAAGATGCATCATTAGGTAGGAGGCCGAACAAGTACTAGGAGACATGCATCAAGGGGGCTGTGAAGACAATACATGAGGCCAAACTTTGGCGAGAAGGTGTTGCGATATAGATACTTCTGGCCCACCTTGAATCATCATACAATGGAGTACGTGGAGAGGTATGACAAGTGTCAACGTTTCGCTAAGATTCCCAGGCTACCCCCAACTGAGCTAACCCATATGGTTAGCCCTTGGCCATTAGCGTTCTTGGGAATATACCTGATCGGGGAGCTTCCAATGGCATGAGGCAGAGCTAAGTATGCCATAATGGTGATGACTAGTTTACTAAGTAGGTGGAAGCAGAGTCCCTTACTAATGTGTCGACGGCCAAGGCTATAAACTTCTTGATCAGAAATGTGATATCCAGGTATGGGGTTCCCCTTCAGATTATTTTGGATAATGGGTTGCAGTTCAACGGTGAGGAGTTCACTGACTTCTGCCAACAACACGGGATAAAAAAGAGATTTTCAACTGTAGCATACTCGTAAGCTAACAGACAGGTAGAAGCAGTCAATAGGGTTTTGAAGACTCTTATAAAGAAGCGACTGGAGTAGGCAAAAAGAGCATGAGTGGACAAGCTTACTCTAGTGTTATTGGCCTATTGTACTTCTTTCAAAATAGGAACAGGTGATACTCCTTTCTCGTTGACTTATGGGTCGAAAGTAACGTGGCCGGTAGAGATAGTAGCACTATCACAGATTCACACTAGAGGATTTACTATGACCCAAATGAGAATGAGGAGTTTCTGAACATGTCACTTGACTTAGTTGACAAAAAGCGGGGAAGCCGTCCTAAAGGCAAAAGCACACAAGCGAAGGATAACCACCAATATAATGCTAGGTCAAACACTGTCCGCTCAAAAAAGGGGACTTGATGCTTGAACGAATATTCCCCAGGCCGGGGGCGCTGGTTCCAGTTTAGGAAGGCCCATTTGTCATTCACAAGGACTTAGGAACGAAGCTTTTGTCCTTAGTACTGTAGATGGAGCCATATTCAGGAAGGCATGGAACGCAATGCACACCGTCTCCATCGTTACTTTGCTTGAACTTTTGTCATGTCCATTGTACCGAATCTCTGTAATTAAAATCATTACAATACAGATTCTAATAAAGTTTGCTTTCCTTGAAATATTGTCCCAACAGATAATCAATAGGAAATATTACCTTGTGTTATCAATTTAACGCATTGGATTAATATAGGCACTTTGAGGGGACATCGCATAGGCTAAGGACTCAACTCCTTAACTCAGGAACCTAGTTCAATCACTGTGCTATCTTCCCATAAAAATCTAAAGCAATGGCAAGCCCAATCAGCCCATGGTCAGGATATGACCGTCAAATGGGTGCTCGCCATTGACGATCAACCCAAACTTTGTACCGACAATAGCAAGTCCGATCAGCCCATGCTCAGGACATAATCGTCAAATTGGTGCTCGCCGTTGACAAGCAGCCTAAACTCTTTATCTGCAATGGCAAGCCATGTCAGCCCATGGTCAGGACATGACCGTCAAATGGGTGCTCGCTATTGGTGATCGGCCTAAACTCTCTGCCGACGATGGGCGAGCTCGATTAGCCTATGGTTAAACATGATCGTTAAATGGGTGCTCACCATTGACGATCGGCACAAACCCTCTACCGGCAACGGCGAGCCTGATCAGCCCATGGTTAGGACATGACCGTCAAGCGGGTGCTCGCCGTTGACGATTGGCCTAAACTCTATGCCAACAATAGGAAGCCCGATCAACCCATAGTCCAGACATGACCGTCAAATGGGTGCTTGCCATTGATGATCGGCATAAACCACTCAACCGCCTATGGCAGACTGGAGCGATCTTTATTTAGGTGCTCATAACTGATGATCGGCCTATATTTTTCCCTTTGGCAATAGTAAGCCGAAGTAACACTACTCAAGCATTCACTAATGTCAAACGGCTTCGAACTCATGGAAGGACAAGGAGAACCCGACTTACTGGCTGTCAGGACATGATGGCCACCTAGTTGGCTCTCCCCTAGCGTGCAGGTTATTTCATGGGCAACAGATAACCACATGCAATGTAAAGCTGTCTAGAACACATTAAACATGACGTCGTATTCAACAAAGGCAAAACGAAATTCACAGGAACAATCAAACTGCAATATGGATATATTTTTTGACATACAGGTGTTCATAAAGCAAAAATCATTAAGTATCATGGAACACTTTGTGTTTGACCTCAATAGACACATCAGTCATGTGGGAGTAGAAATGTTTAATAAAAAATGAATTTTGTGGTACGGTATGTTCGGTGTTAGCAAAAAAGCAAAACACAGATAAAAAGTAGGAATGGTGATCACTTCGACCTGGATTTGGTCGACCTAGACTTAGAGACTGATTGCTTAGAGTGACGCCTCAAACCCTTGTGCTCATGTGAGCCATTATGCTTGCCTTCCTTCTTTTCCTTTTCCTTCTCCTCTTTCCTCTCGGCAGTGGCAACGACATCAAGCTCAACTTGTTTTCTCTTTATGAGTTTCAACTCCTCCATGGCCTCAATCTTCACCCTCACCATGTTCGGGGGAAGTTTGCTAGGACTAGTTGTCTCAAGGCTTCTTCTTTATCAAATTCCTCAACAGGGTCAGAAGAGCCTGTAATCTCAATGTCAACATCCTCCTAAAGAGCAGCAATCTTCTCATTATGGGCTTTTCTACTGGAGGATCAGAGGGACCCGAGGGCATGGTGATCGAGGGTAGGATTATAGATGAAGTCACAACACCAGTGGGATCCATCATGAGCATATCTCCCATGGTAAAATGAGAGGAGCTTTTAGACATAGACTCGCTTAAATAAGCTCGAATGTACTAAGCCATGGCATATATAGACTGTAAAGAAAATCTGACCTCCTTTGAAGGACCCGAGAGCATCACTAGAAAGTTGGATATGAGCTGGTGGAAGAGACATTCCCGAGGGCTGGCTCTTAGCAGGCGGTTCTAAAGAAACTTGAAGAACAGCTAGAGGAATATCATGCATACGGGCATAAATAATCGGTCTCGAGATCTGACCTTGTACGGCCGTCTTAAAGGTTGAGTTATTATTTTTCTTCTTCTCAGCTTCTTCCTTCTAAGCCTTCCCAACTTCGGCTACCTTAAGGTAACTACGGTGCATAACCTCCATCTCATCCCCTGAGAAGCGAGCATCAATCGCTTATGAGTGGAGACCATAACCTTCTGGTAGTCATTCATCCATGCTAGACTCTTCTCTATGAACATCTTATAGTAAATCGCATGTAGGAGCTCCTCCACTTGATCTAACTCGCCATTCAATTCGTCGCACTCAGCATGTAGTTTTTCAATTCGGGAAGATTCGGCGTTTTTTCCTACGATCAAGGCTTGGACTTCCGCCCCAAGGGAAACTTGCTCAGCTCTCCACTCTACCACATTATTTTTCAAGTCCCCCAGGACAGGCTCCTACCTTTCGGCTACTCCTTGGAGTTCATCCAACCTCTTGGATAATTTGTCCTTGATGTTTCTATAGTCTTCAAAGAGGCGAGTGGCCTTATTATTTATTCTTTCTTAGCATTTTTATATTGGTAGAGCACTCTGCCCTTAGTTTCTCTAGAATTTCTCGATCTCTCTGGCGTGCTTGTTAATCTCATCATTTAAAGAGCTCTAGCACCTTCACCACCTTTTTGTGGTCTAATTCCTTTTCGTGCAGCTGCTTCCTCAAGTCGAAGATTTTCAAGTTTTGTTCGACATTCTTTCTGCTAATCTCTTCTCCCAGCTTGACAGCCTTAGCACGTTATTTAAAAAGGGCCTTGACACTATCCAACCCATCAGCAAGAAGATCGATTGACCCGACAAATGAAAGAGTTGGTGCCTCGGTGTGTAAGTGGGCCAGTAGATCTCTAGGCCAGTAGGGCTATTGGAACTCATCAAAAAGCGGGTCATAGGGATCGGTGATGTTGGTTGCTCCCGCTAACTTCTTTTCCTTCTCCTTGCTCTCAAGGGCAGGAACTATTGCTCCTTTATTATCGGTTTTATCCCGCTATTTAAAAACTGCAGAATCAAATAAAGGGAAAGGGAGAGCCGAGGGACTTGGATTGCTGGATCAGAGTATGAGACATTGATTTGGTTCTAGGAGAGCGGGACCTCTTTCATAAGTCGTTTTTGGGATCTTGGTTGCTTTTATCTCCAACCGGGCGATAATAAACTACCTCCTCGGTCACCAGATTCATAGCTGGCTACCCGACATTTTCGCTTGGGTCGAACAAAGACGCAGCTTGCTTTACCTCCTTTAAGGGCACCTTCGGCCCCAACTACTTCACTTTAGATGCTAGTTTCTCCCTCTTTGAGCTCATGCTTCCTACAATTATAAAAAAACATTTTAGAATCATCCCATCACCCAAAAGAATTCATAACCATGACAGGAACGTGTGATGATGCAATTGTAAGTGCAAGAGCGTGTAACTATGTTATGAACCCTTAGGCTCCTTATAAGTCTCTAACTGCCATTGAATATTTGACATGGACGCAGAATCCCCGTAGTTGATCTCGAGTTCTCGATCTAAATGGTAATCAGAAACACTAATGTCTCCAAGGACGAAAGCCTTTGCCTACTCTTCCTTGGGACCAAAACCAAGGCATAAAGCTTCATCCACCTCTGGGTTAGGTGGGGTAGCTGAACCGATGCCCCTAAATGAGTGGGCTTCATCGTGATCTGAAGTGGTATGTTCTCTACCATGGGAATGGGAACCTAGCTCGTCCTTAGTCCTCATACGAATATTATCATCTTCCCACTTCCTTAAGGTCCTTAGCCGGCCACTCTTATTTGGAACTATCTTGAAGGCACCTAATTCTGGCTTCTCTGATCTCGTAACATAGATGGGACAACTCCAGATGGATCAGCAACCGAAATAACATTAGAAACAGAAGGTTGGGAAGATGGCTCATTGTTCGTCTCACCAGTAGCCAAGCCTTTCTTTTTCTTAGCCTTAACGATTTTATGGGTAGAAGGTTGTCTACCCCTTTCGATTGAGCGACCGATAGCCAATGGCCCAAGCTTCCTTAGGTTATCATCAGTGACAAGTCGGAGTACCTCCCGAAGCTCCATAGGAATATACTAGGGTCGGTGCAGCATGTCCTCTAAATCCTTTCCGGTGGCTGCTTTCACAACGCCTGGATGAAGAACCAAAGACAGAAAGGTTAACACCTAGTTCATGATATTGCAAAACGGAAAGGATACAAATAGAGAAATACTCACATCCCGAATGCTAATAGTGAAAACATGGAGAATTTTCCCAAACAAAGAAGTATTCCTACTTGAACATGCTATACTTGGAGTATAAGTTTTCGATCGATTTAAACTTGCTCCCGCCTTGAGAAAAATAAAAGGGGAGCCCTTCAACTTGCTCTTTATAGCATATAGAAATTTAAACCGACAATGGGTCGGGGCACTTGGAACTCCCTCATGAAGATGGAATACAAGCTAGTGAGGATAACATACCCATTAGGATGCAGTTAAAACAGAGCAATTTTCAAATATATAAGAAACCCTATGATCCACTGAAGAAGAGGAGGCGGAGCTTCAACTGTCCTATGGTAGCGAGAATAGCCTATATATCCCTCGGGAGGAGCATGAACATGTTGTTTTGAGGTAGGTAGAGGAAGATCTTTCCTAGGGGTACCAAGCACAGCCACAATAAGGTCAAGCTGCTTGGCTGTCAGATTAGAGGCCTCGGAGTCGATGGGGTCTATTAATAGCTCCGATGATCCGTATTCATAAACAAGATAGTGAGAAAAGCTGGGTTAGTTAGATCACCGTCCCGACCGAGCGGGACTCGAAGGTGCAGAGGAAAAAGGAGCCTAGACTCCAAAAGCAATAGAGGAGTGAGTATGACGATGTCCCAACATACCTATCTGACATGATAGATTATCTCACACGTAATCTCAATGAATAGAAGTGCTCACGTGTATGTCTGTATTTATGCATGTATTTTTTTTAAAAACTACAACACTTTTGTTCGACACCCATTGGACTATTCCAAGCCCTAGCCTTAAAATGGGTGTCGAACCACGCAGTGAGCCTAACGCAGCAAATCTATCTAAAGCACGTGGTTTGGTAGTGTGAATTCCAATGTAAAAAGATGCTCACCAAATCATGAATTTTCCTTGAACTAGAGATTGTTAGGGGTGTAAATGGGTCGGATCGGGCTGGATGGAAGTGTCTCCTAGTCTTGTCCTATAAGAGATTTGGACAGACATGGACCAGACAAGCTTTAAGTTCGAACATTGTTCGTACGAGCCGGACAACGGACGGACAATGTTTGAACAGTAGAAAAACATCGATCATTTTGGATGGATATATTTTCGTACATTTTTGGATGGATATATTTTTTCTTATCCTAATTCGTGTCCTAATCAAGCATATTCAAGATTCTTGGGAAATTCCATATGAGCAAGATATACAAGGAAACATCCTAATTAATGACACCACCTCCTCATCCCTATAAATACTCAAGCATTTGGCATTCTAACGAAAATTGTTTTAGGACCTACAAGACTCCAATCTACAGAATCAACCACACAAAGCATCTGGATTATAGTTTTCTATTATTAATCATTGTATTCTTCATTAATTACTTCTAACATCAAAATTATAAGAGATAGGAATAAAAACGAACAGTGGACGTAAGCCCATTATGGCTAAACCACTATAAACCCTGGTGTACTTTACTGTTTCTGCCTTTTCTTTTTCGTTTAATCCACTACGGAAAATCAATTGGAGGTGTCCCAATTTTGTGCCAACATCTACGTTAGATAAGCCATTGTAGAGGCAACACGAAAATATGTTTGTCCATGAGATATTTGTTAGTCTCAAGGCTCTTTTTGGTGAACAATCACATTTCACAAGGTACGAGTTTACAAAGAAACTATTCAACACCAAGATGAGCAAAGGGCAGAAAGTGGATGATTACATGTTGGTGATGAAGGGCTATATTGATAGAATTTCACAATTGGATGTACAAATAAGCTGCATATTGCATGTTAATTTGATCCTTGGTTCTCTTACTCCTCAGTATGAACCGTTCATACTGAATTATAACATAAACCCACTAAATGCGAATCTCATGGAGCTCTTTAATATGTTGAGGTTTGCCAAGTCTGCATCTAAGGATCAATCGATCGTACTTACTGTAATGGTTAGAGCATCATCTTTGAAAAGTTTGAAGAAGTGGAAAAGAGAAGGTAAGAAAAACAAGAAAAGTAAGAACACCGATGGCATGGGTGATCGTTACCACTACCACCTATAATCTATTGTAAATTTGTAATTTATTGTAAATTAATTAACTCTGTAATCGATTCTCGTGTGTAATAAAGGTGTTTTTCTTTCTGTTATATATTTATTATAATGTGTTATAAATAATTAAATAATTGATTAAAATATATTTAGTAGGAAATCCATAAATTATGTGTTTATGATAGTAATTACAAATAGTTGTAATCATGAGTATTATATCACATTATAATAAACACATCATTTTAAATGTTCCTAGTCTAGATGCATCGAGACTGGATATCGATGTATCCGTTGAGACTAGAGTATCTAATGCTCTCTAAATGTTAGGCAGTGTATTACTCGGAACTGCTAAGGGCACAAAGAGGTTACGCACTAGTAATTATTGGATAACTATGGAATGACTCACTCGATAGTTTTCGGTTGGTTAATATAACTAAGGTCAAACAAAAGAATTATCGATGTGACTAATTTACACAGTTCTCTCAATTTGAAAATACTGTTGATCTTCAATAGGAAAACTTCGCTTTGATCATGGCATGAACTCCATCGAGTGACTGTAGTTGGGTCGAGTGGAAGTATTGGAAGTAAAACACTATTTAAGAGAGGATTCGTCTCCTTAGTTATATAGGGTTAGTATCACAAAGTTAACTCAAGTCAACTCAAAGTCAATATCTCTGGCCAAAGTAGTTTGGTTAATAATAATTATAACTATTGAACCAAAGACTTTATGTTTAGATTATAGAGTTGAATATGGACGATATTGAAATTTTGACCGTTATTAAATTCCATGAGTCCAAAGTGATATAGTTCCGATGAAGAGAATTAATGTAAATAAAAGTCACAACTGGGTAATGCTTAACCAAGTAAATTGGATTTTACCTAAACCAAGTAAATTGGATTTTACCTAAACCAAGTAAGCGATAAATTTGGCCAAAATGTCACACCACCTGCTAAGTGATATGCGAACATTAATTATCGAATAGTTTGATATAATCGCTGACCAAATTTAACCCTAACGGGTCACACAGCCGACACGATGAATACTCCTTTGACAAAACAATTTAATTAATTTGTAATTGTTATAAATTAGTTAAATTGATTAATATTTATGAAATATTTAATATAAAATTTGATTTTGATTTGATGAACAAATATTGTTAAATGTATTTATAAAATTTTAAATATATTAATTAATGTACGCTATCGATAAGTATTTAAATTGGATTTAAATGTAAAATATGGGTTTGAAGCCCATATAAGGGGCTGATTGGTTGACCATAATGGAGCTTGAAAAGGGCATCTATGTGTAGGTTAGAGGGGTTTGTTTTGGATTGCTAGAATGGAAGAGAGTTGGTAAGAGATAAAGGAGTATCTAGATCCTAATTTGTCTCTAAATTCTCCTCTATATAAGCATCTCTACTCTCATCTTTTGGAGAACTTTTTTGAGCTTTTAAACACCTCTATTTCTGACAAACCCCTAAATTCTCCCTCCTCAATTAATTCTAGTTCAAATCAAATAGAATATAGTACTATTCGATAGCTGGTGGTCATCGATTCATTGATTAGCAATCTACTAGACTGGAAATCAGTTCAAGGAGCAAATTTCATCATTTCAACATGAACTTTCAGGCTTTAGTTATAAGGCATATTCCTAATCAATTTATAATTATTAATGTTTACATATAACGTTTATATATATATATATAATTTTTAGTTAGGTGATGATTCTGATATACAAATATATTGTTACAATTAGATTGGTTGTATGTTTGCATATACTTGTATATCTTCAAAAAATTATCATATTACCCAAAACAGTACGACACTATATTAAAAAGAAAAGATTTTTTTTTTAATTTTAATAACTTAATATATATATATATATTTTATAATTTAAATATAACATCCTATTTTAAGTAAATACGGTTATATAATTTTATGTATAAAGTATTATGGATAAAAAAAATCAGTTGTAATAAAAATATTATATTTATATAATTTAAATATTATTTAAATCAAATAATTACATAAATTAATTATATCAATATATATTATATATATATTTTTTATATTTTATAAAATTAGATTAACACAAAACCCACCCTTGGTGGAAAATACAATTTTTTTTAATTTAAAAATATTTTAAAAAAACAAAAAAATTAAAAATTAGTTTTTAAGATTATTTTAAATTAAAAAATTATGTACTAAATATTCAAAATAAAAAATATCATTTAGAATTTTAGTGGAAATTTTAAATTTCAAAACTAAGTTTTTAAAATATTTTTATTAATATTTTAAAATTATCCACATAGATAATTAATAAAACATAATTTTAAAATTAAAAAGAAAAATAAATCAATTTTGAGCCGCGGGCATGACCAAATAAATCCATTTTTGCTAAAAATATTTTTGTGTAATTTATAAGTATTAATTTATATTTATATTATATTATTATACAGTTATATATATAAGTATTTAATTTATATTTATATTATATTATTATACATTTATATATATAAGTATTTAATGTATATATATGTGTGTGTGAAAAAAATTATATGTATTTACTCTTTTTGGCTTTACATCAAAATAGAAATTTATTATTTTTAATATATATTTTATAGATGATTTAAATATATTCATATAGTTATAAATATATATAATGTTAATATTTCATGCACATGTTTATAAAGAAATACATATACATATATTTATATAAACATACTTAAATAAAAATAATATATATATATATATACATGTATATGTATTTGTAACATTTTATATATATAAATAAAAGTATAAATAAACATTTGGATTATATATTTGTATATTAGATGAACTAACGTGTCTGTTGCGGTGTAAATCCTAGCACTCATACATATCTTGCAAGAACTGATATGTTATACATGCACACACATTTATGTGTGCATATGGAACACATATATATTATAATATGAATTAAATAATGCAATATTACTTTATAAATTTAAATAAAATAAAGATTTTATTTAAAAGAAATTTAGAAATGTTCTAAATAAATTAGGCTTCATAAGTCCAATAAAGAACCAAAATGAATTTTTTTTGGAATTCACCCATTACTTCCACTGTGGGCTGGACCAGTTCCAACAATGGTATTGGAGTCCAATAGCTTATGCGGTTTAAATTAGTCATGTTAGGGTTAACTAATTAAACTCATAGCCTAGTTAATAGGGTATCTAGAAAGGTAGTGTCTAGGATTGGGTTTGGGTAATTAAGTACTTTATCCTACCTAGCTACCAGCCTGGCCCGAAAAGATATGTGAGTCCGAAGGTTGTTCCTAATAGAAACGATCCAATTTGAATTGGGTCTTGGGCTAATTTTTTAAAATTGTTTGAAAATTAAAAATATAAGATTTTAAATGTAAAAGTTAAATTTAAAATAAGATATACATATATTATAAAAGTTATAATATAATAAAAAATTCACAAAGTTTGAAAAATAATATAAATTAATTTCGAAAATTTTAAAATTTATTAATTAGACTAATAAACCAAATTAATTAAATAAGTTAATTAATTAATAAATGTATACATGTAATATATATTATGATATATGTTATGTTCTTTTAAAATGTTTAAAATAACATAAGAATACATGTATGGATATGAAATGATTTTTGAAATTAATATAGATTAATTAAAATAGTTTAATTAAATAAATTAATGAAAAGGTTAATTAATTAAATAATACACACACACACACACACATATATATATATATGATATATGTGTTGTACTATAAAGGTTATAGTATATAATAAATGTTCAACATAAATGTTATATTAAGATAATACAAAATTAATTAAAATTCTAATTAATTAAAATTAATTAAACAAGATTTAGTTAATATAATGTTATAAGACTATTATATAAGAAATATAAAGTATAGAAGTTATATAATATTTAAAACTTATATAATATGAATATACAAACAAAAGGTAGAACATTAAAGAAACTCAAACAGACTTAAGGAATAAACACACACGTAAATGTACGTATACCATGATTTCCAATGTGTCCGACATTTGAATCACGAGAGTAACTCATAAGAATTATATTATTCCATAAGTCGATATCACTCAATATTATATATGTTGAAGGTTATGAATCTTCTATAATGTTGTCCTCTATTATATATATATATATTAATAAATTACTTGCATACTCCTTAGTTGTTAAGCAAACTCAAGCTACAGATGTTATGTGTAGTATTATTATTTTATTGAATAAATGAGGTAAGATAATTATACATATTTGTTAAGAAAACTCAAGGTGCAGATACTATACTTAAGTTGTCACGATATGGTAGGTACGAGTGAATACTTTCATTTTGATTTGTTGAGCAAACTCAAGGTCAAAATGAAATTAGGATAAGATACTAAAGGGTTGGGAGTCACATATGATACAACCGATAAGGAGTTATCCATCATCCATAGAACTATGATTTGTTAAGCAAACTCAAGGTTACAATTCCAAGACGGACTAGTCCTAACACCTACTAGTGAAGTCAAAAGTTCGTCCTTGTGTTTATTGATGACATCCTTATCTATTCCAAGTCTAAATCCGATCATGCTCACCATGTGAGAATTGTTTTGAGTACCCTTCGTCAACATCAACTCAAAGCCAAATTCTCCAAGTGCCACTTTTGGGAGAATAAGGTGAAGTTCTTAGGCCACGTTGTTTCTTCTGAGGGCATTTCGGTCGATGCATCGAAGATCGAAGCCATTCAGAATTGGAAGAGGCCTGAGAATGTTTTTGAGATTCGTAGCTTCCTTGGATTGGTGGGTTATTACCGTTGTTTCATCAAAAATTTCTCTCGCATCGTGCTTCCTCTCACAGCTTACTTATGTTTCGATTTAGGGTTTGGCGAAACATAAAAGATTACTGGGAGCTTATTAGTAAAATGAAACATAAGTCCAACCTTACTAATATTATAAGAAAATCTACCATGATTTGTCATAATACTCCACTAATTAAACTTGCAGAAAATGCCAACTTCAAACTATTTTCTGATGATGACAAACTTATTGTACCAAATTATACTGACTAGCTAAGATCAACTAAAATAACGTTGACTTATGAGCGCCTATGGTCGGCTATTGCATGAACCTAAAGAACAACCTACTTATGATGCGGACCCCAAGCTAAGACTTTCTTATGAAAAATGGGTGTTAGACTTAGAGATTGCTTAAGTTTTCGTGTTGTCTATGTTAGGCAAACCATTGCAGAGGCAATATGAAAGTATGTATGTTCATGAGATATTTGTTAGTCTCAAGGCTCTTTTTGGTGAACAGTCACGTTCCGCAAGGTACGAGCTTACGAAGAAACTGTTTAATACTAAGATGAGCAAAGGGCAGAAAGTGGATAATTACATGTTGATAATGGTGGGCTATATTGATAGGCTTTCATAATTGGACATACAAATAAGCAATGAATTTCTAGTAGATTTGATCCATGGTTCTCTTACTCCCCAATGTGAACCATTCATATTGAATTATAACATGAACAAATTGAATGTGAATCTCATGGAGCTCCTTAATATGTTGAGGTTAGCCAAGTTTGCATCTAAGGATCAGTTGACTGTACTTTCTCTAAAGGGTAGCTCTAAAGGGTAGTGCATCATCTTCGAAGAGCTCGAAGAAGCGAAAAAGAGAAGGTAAGAAAAACAAGAAAAGTAAAAAGACCGATGACAATGGTGAACGTCACCACTGCCACAAGAAAGGTCATTGGAAAAGGAATTGTCCCGACTACTTGAAGATTGTTAAAGAAAGGAAGTAGAATGGTTCTACGGCTCCATCAGGTACATGTATGATTCAGAATTGTTTTATAATAAATAAAATATCTTGGGTCTTGGATACTAGATCTAGTACTCATATCTGCAATTCATTACATGGGCTTAGGAACTGGTACCGCATGGCAAAAGAGAGATAACACTACAAGTTGCTGATGAATCTATGGTAGATGCAATGACAGTGGGAGATTATCATTTATATTTGCCTAGTGGAGTAGTATTATATAATTGCTATTTTGTAAAATACTTTATTTGTGTGATTATTTCTGTTTCTAGATTATTTGAGACTGGATATATATTACTTGCAAATAATGTTATGAACATTAGTTTAGATAATATGTGATGGTATTCTTGAAAATGATATTTATGTGATTAATACTAATTATGTCTTCTGTGAATAATTCTTCTAACAATATAGATGATAGTTAACTTTGGCATGTAGGCTAGTTCACAGTGAGAAACGACTGCATAAACTGAAGACTGATGGTTTTCTTTCATCACTTGATTCTAAATCATTTAACACGTGCGAGTCATGTCAGAAAGGTAAAATGTTCAAGCACCCTCACCCCTTCAGTGGGAGCAATAAAAGAGTTGATAAACTCTTAGGGTTAGTACATAGTGATATATCTGGGCCGATGCCTATAACTACCAAAGATAATAGTTCCTACTTTGTTACTTTCACTGATGATTTCTCAAGACTAGGACATGTGTATCTTGTGAAGAACAAATTCGACGTCTATGGGAAGTTTGTTGAATATAAAATTGTAGTAGAAAACCAAATGGGCCGTAAGATTAGGATTCTTCGATCAGATCGAGGGGATGAATATGTTGGAAAGGTTTCCAACACTACTTAAAAGATAATGGGATTATCTCTCATGTTACTCCACTATATACTCCCCACCACAATAGTGCGTTGGAGCGAAGGAACCGAACCCTGTTAGATATGGTTCGTTCCATGATGAGTATGGCCGAGTTACCCCTGTCTTATTAGGGATATGCACTAGAAATCGAGGTGCATCTGTTGAACCTGCTACCTACTAAATCTGTGCCTATAACACCATATTAGATGTAGTATGGTAAGAAATCCCAACTCAAGTATTTGAAGGTGTGGGGTTGTCTGACATACGTTAAGAACATTGGTCCAAATAAACTAGAGGCAAGATCAGTTCTGTGTAAAGATATCCCAAAAACTTGATGGGATATATATTCTATAATACCATAGAACAAAAGGTTATTGTTTCTCGATGCGTTGTCTTTTTTGAAATGGAATTTCTGTTAAAGGAAATTAACAGCGAAGTTGTAGACTTGGATGAGATCCAAGAAATCAACACTAAGGCCGAACCAGTGGGAGAACCAAATTCACCCGTATACAAAAACACGCAACCTATTAAAAGATTTAGTAGGGAATTTCATGCACCAAAGAGATACTACGGTGTTCTCATTGATGGCAAGAAGGAGGACCATTTCTTAGATGACGAGACTCCTCTGTCTTTCTAACAAGCACCACAAAGTAAAAACTCTACACTCTAGCTCAAAGCAATAAAATTCGAGGTGGACTCCATGTTCGAAAATAAAGTTTGGACTTTATCGAACATACCCGAAGGGATAAAACTCATTGATTGCAAATGAATTTTAAGCAAAAGCTAAATACAGATAGGGAAGTAGAGACTTATAAGGAAAGACTAGTTGCGAAAAAAATTTCATCAAATTCAAGGTGTTGATTATGATGAGAATTTTTCGCCCATAGTCATGCTTAAGTCCTTTCGGATATGCTAGCCATTGCTGCATTCTATAACTATGAAATATGGCAAATAGATGTAAAGATGGATTTTTCTAAATGCTTATTTAGAATAAACCATTTATATATCGCAACCCCAGGATTTTATGGTCAGTGGGAGTGAGGGTAAGGGTTGAAAGTTGTTAGAGTCCATTTATGGACTTAAACAAGCTTCAGGGAGTTAGAACAAGGATTTTGATAAGGTAATCAAACAGTTTGGTTTTTATCTTAACACATAGAAACATGCGTATACAAAAAGGAATATGGCAATGCTAGTATATTCCTAGTGCTATATGTCAGTGATCTATTATTGACTGGCAATGACACTTCGTTGTTGCAATAAGTGAAAGCTTGGCTTTCCAAGAACTTCTCCATGAAGGATTTGGGGAGAAGCGGTCTATATATTAGGTATAAAGATCTATAGTTATAAATCTAAGAGGCTATTGGGATTGTCCCAATCCCTATACATAGATATCATATTGAAAAGGTTCGGTGTGGAGAATTCCAAGCATGTAAACATTCCAACACAACCTGGAATCGTCCTTTCTAAAAAGGATGCTCCTCATACCGATGAGGAGAAAAGCGTATAAAGAGGATCTTCTATGCTTCAGCCATAGGATCCATAATATACGCTATATTATGTACTAGATCGGATATGGAATTCGCATTTGGATGCTTAAGTCGATACCAGTCTAATCTTGAAGGAAAACATTGGATGGCCGTAAAATGTATACTGAAGTATTTAAGAAATACTCAGGACTTATTCCTTATACGTGGGAATGGAGACCTCTTTACAAAGGGGTTTACGGATTCGAGCTTTCAAATCGATTGATATAGATGATAGTAAATCGGTGTCTGGTTATGTCTTTTCACATAATGGCAGAGCCATTAGTTGGAAAAGTTCCGAGCAAGAAATAGTAGCTGATTCAACGATGGAGGCCGAGTACATCGCTCTCGATGAAGTAGTCAAAGAGGTAGTCTAGATGTGCAAGTTTTTGGTTGAGCTCGAAGTAATTCCCGATACCGAGAATCCCATGGAATTGTTCAGTGATAACAATGTGGCGATACAGATCACAAAGTAGCCTAGAGCACATAAGAAGTTATGGAATATTATTCGAAAGTTCCACCTCATCGGAGAATTCGTGGAGAAGAAAGAGGTTGTGATACAAAGGGTAGATACCAAGGACAACATAGCAGATCCGTTCACTAAGGGCCTAGCTCGGTCGGCTCTCAAGAAGCTGATTGAAGGGATGGGATTCCATAATTAGCCCCAAGTGCAAGTGGAAGATTGATAGAGTTAGGGGTATGCCCAAGTGGCAATCCTGTAATTTATTGTAAATTAATTAACTTTGTAATCAATTCTCATTCATAATAACAGTGTTTTTCTTTTTGTTATATATTTATAATAATATGTTATAAATAACTAAATATTAAATTAATATATATTTAATAGAAAATCCATAACTAGTGTATTTGTGATGGTAATTAAAAATATTTGTAATCAGGAGTATTAAAGCACACTATAATAAACACATCATTTTAAATGTTCATAGTAAAGATGCATCGAGACCGGATATTGATGTATCCGTTGAGACTAGAGTACGTAACGCTCTCCAAATGTTAGGCACTATATTACTCATGACTACTGGAAGGCACAAAGAGGTTACGTACTGATAGTTGTTGGATAACTATGGAACGACTCACTTAATAGTTTTCTATTGTTAATACAACTACGATCAAACATAAAATATCGATGTGACTAATTTACACAGTTCTCTCGACTTGAGAATACTGTTGATCTTCAATATAAAAGCTCCGCTTTGATTATAACCAAATCATGGCACGACATCCATCGGGTGACTATTAGTTGGATCGACTGGAAGTATTGGAAGTAAAACACTATTCAAGAGACGATTCGTCTCCTCAATTAGATGAGGTTAGTATCACGGTCAACATAAGTCAACTCAAAGTCAAAATCTCTGGCCAGAGAAGTTCGTTTAATAATAATTGTTATTATTGAACCAAGGACTTTGTGTTTGGACTATATAGTTGAATATGGATAATATTGAAATTTGGACTTCCATAAGTCTAAAGTGATATAGTTTTGACCAAGAAAATTTATGCAAATAAAAGTCACAATCAGGTAACACTTACCAAAGTAAAATAGGATTTTACCAAAACCAAGTAAGCGATAAATTTAGCCAAAATATTAGAACCATCTGCTAAGTGACGTGTGAAGGTTAATATTCAAATAATTCGATATTAATCGTTGACCAAATTTACGCCTAACAAGTCACATAACCAAAAGGATGAATACTTCTTTGACCAAAACGATTTAATTAATTTATAACTGTTATAAATCAATTAAATTAATTAACATTTATATAATATTAATTATAAAATTTGCTTTGATGAAAAAATATTGTTAAATGTATTTATAAAAGTTATAAATATATTAATCGATATACGATATCGAAGAACATATAAACTAGATTTAAATGTAAACTATTTTATTCGAGCTTTAAATGGGTTCGAAGCCCATATAAGGAGCGGATTGGTTCGGCCATAATGGAGCTAGAAAGGGGTGGCTATGTATGGGTTAGAGGGGTTTTATTTGGATGGCTATGATGGAAGAGAATTGGTAAGAGATAAAGTAGGATCTAGTTCCTAATCTGTCTCTAATTTCTCCTCTATAAAAGGATCTCTAACCTTACCTTTTAGAGAACTTTTTTGGGCCTCTAAATACCTCTATTTCTAGCCGATCCCTACCTCCTCCCTCCTCTATTAATTCTAGTTCAGATCAAATCAAATAATGCTCTATTCGATAGCTGGTGGTCATCGTTCAGAGACCAACGATCGATCGGATTGAAAACCAATTCAAGGAGCAAATCTCATCATTTCAAATTGCACATTCATGCTTTGGTTATATGTTTCCCTAATCAATTTATAATTATTAATGTTTATATATATATATTATACCATTAGTTAGGTGACGATTCCGATATACAAATATAATGTCACAATTAGATTGGTTGTATGTTTGCATATACTCGTATATTTTAAAAAACTTTTTAGCATGCATATACCTTAGACAATATGGTTCTATATTAAAAAGAAAAAAGAAAAAACAATTTTTTTAATTTTAATAATTTAATACACACACACGTAAAGTTTATAATTTAACTATAACATCATACTTTAAGTAAGTATGGTCATATAGTTTTGTACATAATGTATTATGGATATAATATTTTCGACTGCAATAAAAATATTATATATATATATATTATTTAAATCAATTAATTACGTAAATTAATTATATCAATATATATATTATATATAAATTATGGATATAATATTAGATTAATACAAAACAAAGCCTCAGTAGAAAAAAACATTTTTTTAATTTAAAATTAATTTAAATAAAAGTCGAGAATTAAAAATTAGGTTTTAAAATTATTTAAATTATAAAATTATGTAATAAATATTCAAAATATGAAATATCATCTAGAATTTTACTAGAAAATTTTTTAATTTCAAAATTAAGTTTCGAAAATATTATTATTATTTTAAAATTATTCGTACGGATTATTAATAAAACATAGTTTTAAAATATAAAAAATCAATTTTTAGCCATGCTCATGACCAAGTAAATACATTTTTGTTAAAAAACATTTCTGCATTTTATAAGTATTCATCTATATTTGTGTATATATATATATAAGTATTTAATATATATATATATATATATTTAAAAAAACAATTTATATGTATATACTATTTTCGGCTTTATAGTAAAAAATTATTATTTTTAATATATATTTTATAAATGATTTAAATATATTCATACAGTTATAAATATATATTTCATACACATGTTTATAAATATATATATATAATTATTTAAATAAAAATATAGTTTATATATATATATATTTGTAACATTTCATGTATATAAATAAAAGCATATAAACATATTTTTGGACAATATATTTGTATATTAGTTGAACTAACTTGTCCGTTGCGGTGGATACATATGCATGTTATACCTTGCACGGATTGATATGCTACACAAGCACACGCATATATATGTGTATATGATACACATATATGTGTGCGCGTGTGTATATTACAACATAAATTAAATAATACAATGCCATTTTATAAATCTAAATAAAATAAATATTTTGTTTAAAGAAATATAGAAATGTTTAAAATAAATTAGACTTCATAGGCCCAATAAAGATCCAAAATGGTAATTTTTTTGAAATTCACTCATTACTTTCGTTGCGGGCTGGTCCAGTTCCAACACATATATCATTATACATGTATATTATTTGTTATTTAGTTAATTAGCCTTTAATTTATTTACTTAATTAAAATAATTTTAATTTATTTGAAATTTAATTATTAATTACCTTAGACATTTTAAGGTAAATGTACATATCATTATATATATTTTTAATTTAATTAATTAACTTTTAATTATTTATTTATTGATTAATCTAACTAATTATTATAAAATTTTCGAAAATAATTAAATAAGTTTAAACATTTTAGAAAATTGTTTTATAACATTTATAAAATTTCTTAAATATTTTAAACTTAACCTTTTAAATTTAAAATATTGTTCATGATTTTAAGAAAAATAAGAAAATTAGCCTAAGCCCGAAAATCATTTTGGGCCTTTATATTAGGGAATCTTTAGGCTTACTTCATCCTTCGAGCTAGGCCAGAAGTTGGGTAGGGAAGAGTACTTGATTACTCAAACTCAACCTTTGACACTGCCTTTCTAGACACCAAACTAATTGGGCAGGCCTTAATAAGTTAGCCATAATATTGCTAATTTAGACCGCAATGACTATTAGACTCTGATACCATTAAAGGAACTGGAGCGTGTTGCAGCAGGATAAATGAGTGAATTTCAAAAAGTTTCCATTTTAGATCTTATTAGGCATATGAAGTCTATATTATTTTAGATCCAATCAAAATAACTTTAAATAAAATCTTTGTTTTATTTTATTTGTTTATATAAAAGATTTGGATTTATTAAATAATATATATAGTGTCTAAGTGTATCAAATACACATATATGTGTATAGTGCACGTTCAACTTATAGAAGGGTACATGATTTAACCTGCATGTATATAAGTGTTGGGATTTACACCGCAACCGACACATTTGTCTCTTTATAGACATATTTGATGTCCATAATTAACTTATTATTTGTATACAATTATATATACATGCATATTTATGTGTACATATAACATATATATATATATTAATTATGTTTGTTTTAATGTTGACCAATTCAAAATGATTTAAATTAGTATCTAAAAAATCTTAAGATAGTTTAAATTTAAAAACCAGATCTAAATGTAGGTAAAAAATCTATTTTAAATTCAAATTCAAATTTTAAATACCGATATGTTTATACACACGCATACATATATGTATATATATAACCTTTATAAATAAACATGTAAAATATTTCATATTTAGTTTAAAACATTTATTTATATACAATTAATTAGTAAATATAAATTACATATACAATTTTTTTCAGTTGGAACATTTTTATTAAAAAATAATTCTTTTTATTTTAAAAATTCGCAAATCCATACAGATTTGTATAATTTTTTTTAATATAACGGATTTATATTAAAAGGTATTTTTTGAACATTCACAATAATTTAAAAGGTTTAAAATATATTTATGAATTATTATATATATATATATATCTAAATTAAAGGTATAGATCGATATAAAAAATTATTTTCGAAAATGTATATATGAATTTAAATTAGTAAATTAATTTACACACACGCACGCATACACTAATTACAGAATTCATATTTTAATTTAATTTAATGGTTAAAATCATTTTTTAAATTTTGAAATAAAATTGTTTTTCTCTTAGATGGCCGATAATATATATATATATATATATATATGTGTGTGTGTGTGTGTGTGTTTTATATGAATAAAAGTTTTTTAAATTTAAATGTATATATATATATATGTCTGTAAAATCAAACAACAATTATATATATTCGTTGTAATAATAGTGATCTAATCTATACTTGCAAACTTATATAGATGAATATATATGGTTGAAAAGAGTTCCGATTGATGAAGCCTAGGATTAACACCTTGAATATTGAATAGAAATCCTTTTAGATCCGATCTTAACTCCTTTAGAAAGTGCTGCTGGTTAGAAGAGGGTACCATCTCCATGAAATAAATTTATTTGACTTGAATTTGATTTGAAAGTGAAGAAATCCCTTGTTATTTTTTCCATGATAGGGTAGAGGGAAGACTCAAAGTAAAGTGAAAAGGAGAGAGGATGTGATGCTTAAATAGGCAATAGTAAAGTGCAAAAAGTGGAGACCTTGATCTCCTTGTTTACCTCTTCTGTTTACCAATTCAAAACAAGCTTTTGCATTCAAATTCACCCCCTCTTCCCCTATTATTTACAGCCATTACATGGGTCAAATGAGCCTAGACAAATTTCCAAACCCACTCAGTATTTATTTAATTTAAATCTAAGTCAAATATTTATCGATATCGTACATCGATGCGTACATATATAACTTCTATATATGCATTTTATTAAATACTAATTCAAATAAATCAAATAAAATTTAATAATTAATATTTAATAAATATTAATTAATTTAATTAGTTTTGTGAGAAAAATATGGAATATTATTCTACACATGCAAGCCGGATTTATAGCGGTCATATCACTTGTACAAAAATCTCAATTGTGAGGCAAAGACGCTACAATGACTGCAGACAACACAAAGAAATATAAACAACGCTAAAATAAGATTAAATGCCTCGACTACAAAGGGGAAACACTATTCCTCCTCAGAAGAGGAGATACCACAACCATTAGATGAAGAAAAATGGCTTATAAAATGTAGATACCCAGTGAAAGTGCCTGGGTCGAGGACCATCGTGTCACTGCCGCTTGTACAAAAATCATAGGTGTGAGGCAAAACTGCTTGTTTCACATGGCTTCAGCTAATATGGTACAGTTCCATTCCCAAGGTCACCAATATAAGCCAGTGTTAGGTAGTCTCCATTACCAAGATAATAAAGACATCCATTCTCCCTAGGATCTCTAACATACTTATAGAATCTTCAAAACTTCAGGTCGAATCTTGTAAAGGTTGTGTCATGTTGCCATACATGTTCTCTAGAATGCCAATAAATATGTTCACATGTTGGTTCAACCAAGGATAGTAGGGAGGGTCTAGGCATAACAAAAGGGGAAGCGGTGCAAGGAATAACAAAGGTAGGACCAGGAGGAGCAATGTCAACAGATGGTGCAGTTCCAAAGGTGCATCAAATTTCCTTAGGCACCCACCTTCTGACTAGATGCATAGGAAGGGGGTTCTATCGGAGATTGAAACATGGGTCTCAAGAGTATTTCGTTGACAATAGTCTATGTTGTGTCCAAAAGGGCGATAAGTAGTGCATTTATCAAGAGCCTGGCTATAGTGAACATCTATAGTAGCGACAATACCTTTAGCTTGCCTAACCTTAAGCTTCATAGGAAAGGTTTATCCAGAGTAATTTCAATCAGTGCCTTCACACACATGACTCTCTTCCTAGTAACAGTATTAGTATCAAAGCATTTTAGCTTACCAACATTGCTAGCTAGCCAATCTACCTCAATCATGGGCTGTAAAATAAAAGGAATATGCGTGCAATGTGCCCAAATAGGGATAGAAAGAACCTATCCTCTAGAATTTTCAACCAATGGGTTCCATGTGGTAATTATAAAAGGCTTTCCATCTGTAAAGATCAGCTCTGCTTCAAGAATACATCGAGGCTCTTCCGAATCTGATAATTTGAAGAAACATACAACATCATCAAAATGCACTTGTAATTTGTTTGCATCAAAATTATGAAAAACACCCAATCGATTAACAAATGAAAATTAAAAGAGTTAAGAGATAAGAATGCATAAGATTTATAGTGGTTCGACTAAAGTCAATAGTCTACGTCCACTGTCAACTTTGTTACCGATTATACTTTTCTTTTATAATGATGATCTTACAACTCGATTTCCTATAACTTGAATTATGATTCAACATAATTTAGACAAAAAGTCAAATAACAAAGAGAGATAAGAGAAGCTCCTTTTTCTTTACACCTCCTTAATTTATAGATGAAACTGATAAAAAATATCACCGAAATAAGCTCCCCGTGTTCTCCACTTTCGGCATAAAGCTCCAGGTGAGAAATCATGGCCAATTTGTTAATAGTGACAACTCGGTACCGAGTTATGGTTATAACTAGGTACCGAGTTATATAGCATTGTCTTTTTTTTCTTATTATTTATATGGTTTCCATTTCTTGGCTAAGTGCTTTTCTGACTCATCATAGGTCGCAATAAGGGTCGGTGTTGAGGTATGAAGGATAACACCAAGTTACGGAGGATAGGTACCGAGTTATTTTACTTAATCTAATCAATTCCAATTTTGCTAAGTTCCTTCACTTTGCCATTCTTGATGCCATCCAAATCTCTGGATCCATTCCTTTATCATTTTGCAGTCCATTCTATCTGTTTGAATTTGTTCTGAGACTAGAAAATTTAATGGAAACACTTACCCCCTACAGCATGCTTTTGTGTAAACAAATCGTGCTGTGCTTAGGAGCATGTATTGAAACTGGAAAATTATCATTAGTTGCACTTTTTGGCTATTCATTGGTTTAATCGTGGCTAATCATCTAGTTCATTCAAATTCATCTGCAAATCAAAGGTCATTCCAGACCAACCAGGGCTTAGAACTCAAGACCTTGCGTAAATGCTAGTCATAAATCCTATCCATCCTGATTCCCTTGGGAATATCATGTCATATACCGCATGTCATTCCATCATGCATCATTTATTATTGTGGTGTATTGCCACCGATTGGAACATTACTTATAAATCATCTAGTATCGCCTAACATCCCATCATAAGTCAGTCCAACCAAATCGAGGCAATGACATTATTCAGTAATCGTTATGGAATCATCAAAAGATGTTCTAATCCTAAGGTTTAGTTTTTTGATCTCTCCAGATCACATAACCATAAATCCAGATTAAGCACAATCCACTCGCTCTCTGACAATGGGACCTAATATCCAAGCATGTCCATTCGCTCACTCTCCGATGAGCGAACCTTCTATCCTGTACAAGTCCATCTGCTCGCTCTCTGACGAGTGAACATGTCCTTTATAGTTCATCGCCCCATCTCTCTCATCAGGGAAACCATGTCCTAACAGTTTATACATACCGAGTTCCGTTGGTTTTCCATAATAATATCAATATCAGTTATCATGTTCAAATCAGGTTCATATCCAAATATCCATGAATTATTCATAGAGTTTAAATCTAACTGCATCAAAATCAAAACATCACGTCCAATTAAGGATTACTCTCGGACTTGAACTCAGAGCATGCCTATGGGACTGTTTGTGATCCTGTATATGTGTGAGTTGCCTAGTAGTAATCCTTTATTACTTATTCAAAGTAGAAGTAAACTACAAGAAATAATACTTATTCCAATCCATCCCGATCATGGGATTACAATATCCGACCTAGATCATCGGCCATGATCGAGTACATCTACCACAATTTATAGTTGCTCTTGCTCCACCACTGTGGTTTGAGTCCTCACATACTATTGTAGTCAGTAACTCCAAACCTGCTCCTTTATCAAATCACACAAGTGTCTACGTTCATTGGTATTGAGCTCATCCAGCTCATGGAATAGGTAGTACTTCCCAGACTTTCTTTCCCAATCTGTGGGTTCTCTCTTTACAGGTTTTCTATAGGGAATATGCCCCCTCATATCAAATTAGATATCTCCAAGGTCTCTATAAACTCAGTGTAAGAGGAAAATTTTGGTTCCCTCTTTTGTCGCTTCGACCCTTCGAAGCCATCATCAGCTCTTCACTTTTCTTGTCCTTCACATATCCTACCTTGGATGGTCCTTCATCCTCCATGACATTCACTTCATCATTATCAGCTTCTGCGTCCTCCTAGCGTAAATATCATTTAGCTTTCTTGCAGAAATCCACAAGATCCACTAGTGGATCTCTCGCCAAATCGATCTTAAAATAATTCTTGTTAGTAACTCCATAAATCACCGCTATTATAACTATAGATGGGTCAGTCTTCTACATTGCAGTGGATATGCAGTGAATCTAGTCAGATAACTTTGCAAGGTCTCATCTGCCCACCTCTTCGCATTGGAAAATATCATCACATTCCTTGATTGCGGTATATGAACTCCAAACCAATTCATAAACTTTTCCACTAAATTGGTCCATATGGTAATGAACCTATTTTCTAGTTAACGAAACCACATCATGGCTAAGTCTATCACTTGATAAAAGGAAACACTGTCCCATCACCTCCTTCAAAGCACATAACAAACCCATGTGTTAGAGTTACCTCATCAAGTGGATATTTAGGTCCATTCTTTCGTTATACATTTCCTACATCGCTAATTGGAAATCAGGTGAATTTCTAGCATATCGAATGTTTGTGGTAAATGGATTTCTATTTACATCCTCCAAACACCGATCTAGGGGCCCTCCTCTCAGCATTTGTCTTATCGTATCAGCGATTCTATTGTCATCATTCAACTGGAATCTCTAGGGCTCCATGAGCCCTTGACTCAAATCTTTGGCATGCCCCCTCGTTCCTATCAGGGGCCTCCAGCTCTAATCCTTATGGCTGTATTTTTGCATTCGAACTTTATTCCATGGCTCCACATCATCTCTCTAAGATACTTCACCTTGCCTGATCCCAAATCCACCATGATCCCTTGACAACAAGGATCGTTACTAAGTTTTTTTATCAAGTCGGTATTGACTTGTGGTGTCCCTATAGGATTTGGTTTAACTTGTTCTACCCTGTTTCTTGGTGCAGCTGCATTGCCTTCCAGTCTCTATTTTCATTTCTAGTTGTTCCGGCTATACTTTGTTATTCCATTCTTCTGGAGAACTCATTCATCATATCTTTTTGTTGAGCCACTAGCATATCTTGCCTCTCTATCATAATTATTTTCATCTCTTCTCTAATCACGTAGATTGAAGGGAGATCCGAATTTGACGACTTCTCCCAGTTGCCTCCATTCTCCGGTTAGCTTCCTCTAGCAATGGCTATCCTTATAGATGGTCTCTTCATCTTCTCCAAGTATCATATCTAAGTCGTTCTCAGTGAAAGCACCAAAATGTTTGAACCAAAAGTAGGACAAACACCCAATCAATTAACAAATGAAAATCAAAAGAGTTAAGAACACACAAGATTTATATTGGTTCGACCACAGTCAACTTTGTTACTGATTATACTTTTCTTTTATAATGATGATCTTACAACTCGGTTTCATATAACTCGAATTAGGATTCAACAGAGTTTAGGCAAAAATCAGATTATAAAGAGATAGAAGAGAAGCTCCTTTTTCCTTTGCATCTTCCCATTTATTTATAAATGAAAACCATCACAAAAATTATCGAATAAGCTCACCATGTTCTCCAGTTCCAACATGAAACTTCAGGTCAGAGATTGTGACCAAATCATTAACAGTGACAACTCGATACTAAGTTATATGACTTCGTCATTTTTTCCATTTCTTAGCTAAGTGCTTTGCTGACTCATCACAGGTCTCAATAAGGGTCGGTACTTAGTTACGAAGTATAGGTACTGAGTTATGAAGGATATGTACCGAGGTAGGAAGGATAGGTACCGAGTTACGAAGGATAGTTAAGTGCTTTATTAAAGTGACAGCTTGAGCGAGTGCCATGGAAGAATGTCGATGATGGATCAGGGTCAATCGAGCAAGAGGAATGTCAAAGACTCATTTTATTTTTGGCAACTATAAGACGAAGAGTGGATATGGAAGGGGAACAGTGAAAGGAGTGGCAATAGGAAGAGATGGAAAAAGATTAAAGGAGAAGGATGAAGGTGGGATGGAAAAGCAAAGAGGGAAAGACGACACTATTAATTTTTCACACTTAAGATTGATTTTCAAATAATTGAATTTAAATTTACAGCACCTATAATTTAACTGAATCATCTAGTATTTCAAAGCATTCAACACTGCCGTAGTGCGACTCAAATGTGTTAATTTAGTCAACAGCTTATATTAAACAATTCACATATTAATGTTGACACATCACCTTAGTTAGTATTGTGACAGTTTGACCGAATTTTGCACTTACACAGTTTTTTGATAAAATCCATTTTCACTATTATAAGCAGTACCTTTGTGCCCCCAACAACTATGAGTAATACACTATTCAACATTTGGAGAGCGTTATGTACTCTAGTCTCAATGGATGTATCGATATCCTGTCACAAAACACCTTGACTATGAATATTTAAATAACATGGTTAATTTATCATGACTATAACACATTGTGATTACTATCACATTACATATTATTTTAGGATATCTAAATGCTTAGATTAAACAATTAATTAATATAATATTGTATGACAAGTATATAATAGAAAGGAAAATATATTTTATATCGAACGAGATTTTTATACGGAGTTAATAATCTACAATAAATTACAGAACTGCCCCTATAGCATAACCCTAACTCTATCTATAAATTGAACCAGTTATTTTTCTAAATAATAATTTTGATTATGTGGTTTATATATTTTATATTTCAATAAAATTTGAGTTCTCATCTTTGTTGATAAAAATGAGTTATATACTAATTTATTATTTTCTAGAATTTAATATTTTTAAGCAAACAAATGAAAATTAGTAATCCTGTTTAATTTTAAGATTAACGTTTTTATAAATTTCTGTAGATAAATATTTATGTATATTGGTTCGGAATTTGATATTTAGCTTTTAGTACATTTGATTAAAAGACAAAAGGTATATATGTTGAATTTCAAATATTGCTTGACCAAATGACAAAAATACATAGAAGTATAATAACAATGAATCAATGTATTTTTACGCATTTAAAGTTCTTGCAGCAAATATCAAAATAAAAAATAAACTTTAAAGTTCTTGTAGCAAATATCAAAATAAAAAGTAAACAAAGTGATAAACATAATATTTATTTAATGATTAAAAAAATGATTATTAAAAATTAGACATCGAACGTTACAAATCATAATGTTATTTTAATTGCATAAAAAAGAATTATTAATACATTGCTTCATAACTCAATGATTTTAAGTTGTGATAAAACTTTTCATAATTAACATTTACATCGAAAAGACAATAAAAATATAAAGGAAAAATATTTATAATCAAAATACCGTATAATTTTATCCATTAACTAATGTAATATAAATAATTATTTTTAAAAGTTACAAAATACAAATATTGATCGGTTATCATTACTTTTAATCTCATTCTTAACAATAAGAAATTTTACTATCGATAAAGAATCCACTAAACATAAAAATTTTAAGAAGAAAAAATGTTGTATATATTTGTAATTATATACCAATTTTTAAAAGAAATTTTTTATATATATGTTCATTTGTAATGAAATATCAACTTTAGAAAGAAAAAACTATACATGTGTTTCTTTATAATAAAATACTAATTTTAGAAATAAATAAATTATACGAACGTGAATGTAGAATAAGGCTAAGAGAATTGAAGATAATTTGGTCCATACTTATGGAAATTTTAAATTATATGGACTTGGCGTAAGAATATTAGTTTTACCATTTTTTTTCCAATATGAATATGGTATACACATCAAATTATCATTTTTATGACCTATTATCTTTAAGATCACTTGATTAATTTAAATATGTAGGCTTGAATTTAAAACAATAGGAGAAAAACTTGAAGGAATTTTAAAATGATTGTAGAAAATATTAAATGTTTCCATTTAAATATAGAATGGTAAGAGAAAAACTAGTAGTACATCATAATAATTATAATAGTGATAAATTATAGAAATTTAATAATAAAATATTTGAAGAGAGAGGAGGAAATCTATAGACTTATCAATAAAGTAGAAAATTCTTCTACTTTACTATTATCTAATAAATCTATAGAGACCTTTTTTCCAATATACAAACACATTCTCCTTTCCAAATTTACCCTTATTAACCTGTAACAACCCCAACGCTATACCCATATTATTAAAGAACATTACAAGTAATATCGTCTAATAACATGGATAATAAGGGTAGTTAAGGGCGATCGAATGTGAATATATATTTATACTAACACTAACATGTCTTTATTACCTTTAGGAGATCTGAATTGAAAAGTTTAATGTGTACAGTATTAATACAAAGTAGTAAACACACCGATTAAAAATATTCAGAACAATATATAGTAGTAAACACACCGATTAAAAATATTCAGAACAATATATAGTATAAATAAATCAGAATCAGAGTCGCAGATCACAGCGGAATAATATACATCATATACATAATAAAATGTGAGTCTATAAAATATCAATACTAGACCCACATAAATATATACATCTCATCTAAAATAAAATATCAGGTACACAATGACATACTAAAGAATATACAAGTATGAAGTAAACTAAAATGGTCAAAATAGTCTACTTCAATGCTAGTCCAAAATCCAAAGGTCAACGAGTCCTTGTACCTGCAGAGTCTCAGCCTGATCCGAGTATTATAAAATAAACGGGTCAGACTATATCTAATAAAATGGTGAGATACTGATATCATAAATATAGGACTTAATCATAATTAAGTCATCCCAAATATGCCTAACCTTAATAATAAATACAAGGCATATCAAACCAATAGATACTGGTACCTGAAATATATGACTTAATAAGAAAATAAGCCATAATAAAATATGCCAAACAAATAATCAAAATAAGACATATCAAATAGAAGCACAAATTCGAAATTCCAATTATGATTCAACTATAAAATTAAATCATATCAAAACGATCAATCAAAATAAACTAACCCAAATCGTTGTTTAAAATCCATATCAGTATATGACTTAACAATAAAATAAGCCATAATAAATATGCCGAAACCAAAATCGTATAATACTAAGGCATATTAATCTTAATCACCATTTCATAAACCATATCAAGTCTTTGATAGACTATCATCTCAAAATATGGTGGAAATCATCTCTAAATTATCAAAGCCATAAACCAATATCAAAACCAAGATGCTTCGATGAACAACGGGAATGATTACCCGAACACTAAACAAAACTATAATGACAGTCTCCCATCCCGATCAAAGTGTAGCAGGACGAGACCTCAATCGGAGGCTCACTATGTAGATTTCATGAGTGCACCGAAAAACTAGACGGCACTCACTAGTCCAAATTTGTCAGTCATTGGAAATCTAGACTGACCAACAAGATCGATGGTTATGTTGCCACCGGAAATCAAAACGGGCTACAACTCATATAAGACGAAGGCCATTGGAAAACTAGATGGCCACATCCCATAATCATGAACAAGTCACCGGAAAACTAAACGGACTTGCCTATCAAAACATTGGCTCCCGATACATATTCCATTGTGTTCGGAATAGGGGTATAACATATAGAACGCCAAGCGGCACGCTTCGTTTGGAGTTCGAAATTTTCATGGGTGAATAGTGCCGAGTTTATTTTCTATAAATAGTCCTTAACTTTCTTCCATTTGCAAACTAAAACCCTAAAACGTTTTCAGCCGCCACTAAAAACATTTCCATCCAACGATCGATAACGATCGGAGCCTCAAGGAGCCGAATTAGCCTTGGACTTCAACTAGAGAAATGTAGAGCATGACTGTACGAGCTTAACTAATGGTCGGATCATCGAATGGCCATGACAGCGCTGGAATTTCACCTCCGTTCGTCCGCAGTTTTCATGGGTTTCCCTATGCATAAGCGCGCGCAAGCATGGCAGTGGCGGCTGTGGCGAAGGCAGCAGGCGGCGTGGTGGGGGCGCGTCGAGCGTGGCGACCGTGGTCGGTAGGTGACGATTGAAGATTTAAAAAAAAGAAAAAGAAATATACACGTGCGCACGTTTGCCTGGGGGAAGAGGTAGATTGAGAGAAAGGTTTAGTTTTAAAACCTAAGTTAATTTATGTTAATTAAATTTTAATTATATTGAATGTTAATCTATTCATAACTTTCTCGTACGAGGTCCATTTCGAGCGTGACAAGTTGCTTTGCTTTCGTATTAGCGAGCACTACGCTATGGAGTTGAATTGAACGAATTCAGAGCTAGTAGGAATTTTGAGTTAAATTGAATGACCGTTCAATTTTTATTCAAACCGGAGCCTTTGGCGATTTCTGGCATTTTTGTATATATGTTGGAGGGATCCAACAGGATTCCTCAGCACTGTTGATTTTATTTTCATATATATGTTGATATATGATGTTCTGGAAGTCTTTGATGTGATTTGACTTATTTAGTGCTATGGTAGCATTGGGCCTTATTTTTGATATTTTGAAATGTTAAAAATGATGATTTTGATTTGAAAAGGATTTCGAAGTAATTTTGAAAGTATATATGTTTTAGTAATTGTCGAACTATTAAAAGGATTGACTTTATTTTTAAATGAATAAAAAGTTATGATTTTTGATGCTATAAAAATATAGTTTTGAGAAATACATTGAATTTAGATTTTTGGATAAGTTTATAAGAAGGATTTATAGAAGTAATATTTTATAATTAAAGAGGTTGATTTAAAATTGAAATTTATAAATGTTTTGCAAATGGATTTGAAGTGGTTTGGGAAATGGATTTTATAAGTAAAATTAGTTTTTATAAAGAATGGATTTATAAATAGAATTTTATAAATAAAGGTACTTTAATAAATAGAAGTTTTATAAAATCGAAAGGAGATTTATAAAAATAGATTTATAAATATGAAAATGATTTATGTTGAGATTTAAATATGGATTTTTATTTAAAGGAACGTTTGAAAGAAATATTTTGATGAAGTAATGGTTTTAAAAATAGTTTATCTTTTTAAAAGGCATGTTTTGGGAAGTAATGGTTTTAAATGGAATTAAATGGTTTGAAATGTTTTAAAAAATGATAAGTATCGAAAACATAGATTTCAACATTCATTATTTTAATAGACGTTTTAGGGAAGTATGGAAGGCATGGACTATAACACTATTGTTATAGTAAATGATTTCCGAAAGGAAATTTTTTACATAGTATATAGGATATTTATATATTTATATTTATTTAACTGAATCCATATACTAGTGTTTTAGGTTATCGTAACCATGTTTTATGCAACATTCGTTTTGACCCAATAAATTATGTTTTGACCTTCCATCGTGAAATACACGAATTGGTTCTTATGTTCATGCTAAAGGCTTGGTGGTGTAGGAGCATTGCTTCCTATCCTTAACACCCGTCCAGAGGCGTACGAACTCTGGAGTTGTACGGTTATAGAAATCTGTTTGGCATGTCTCCAAATGGTAGTGTTATTAAATATACTTATACCGTTGATATGAATATGTGGAAATATTTTCTAAGTGTTGAAAATGAAATGATTTGTGAATATGCTTATATCATTAACATAAGTATATGGAAATGTTTTCCATTATCGATATTTTGAAATGGTTTATGAATATATCTTTTTAAAGATAATTTGAAATGAATATTTGGAGATTGATTTAATAAATAAAAAGATTAATTAAATGGGCCCAGTGACTGCTTATGGTGCTAGATATTGTTTGTTGCTTTGCTAGTTAAATAACCAACTATCAAATATTTGACCTCTTTATCGTTGTTGATCCGGAGAGACCGGTGTCAGATTTATCCGAGAACCACTTCGGACCAACGTGTATGCGTTCGAATGTACAGGTTTGGAAGACATGATATTTGGGATTTTCGTAATGAATGACTGCTTGTTGATCATTTGGGGATAAACTCCCAATATACATATAGTAGCAGTGGTCTCTTCGTTACGAAATATCCAATGCAAGGACTAATCGCTACTAATCCTAGGGGTAACTCCCAACAGGATGTGGTAGAAGAGTACCTTCGGTTTGTTCTGTTCCTGGACAACTTGTATGGATGGATATCTGTCATCGCATTTTGGAGATTACATCGTTGACTTTTATAAACGTATATCTGTTTGGCGGCGGAGAAGGCAATTTCTCTTAGCTTAACACCCTTCTCTGAGACGTATGAGTGCAGAGGTTATATGTTTGTGAAATTCAGTAGTGATCGAAGGAATGACAATGTGGCATTCAAACAAGAAAGATGATGTGCTATGTGAAAGGTAAACGTGACCTTAGGCCTCACACCCGAAAATGACGGAAATAGGGTAGATGCGGCAATGTTATGTGGTTCACAATCATTAGGATATGATCATCCCCTTCTAGATATATTTATTCCTACTATGACGTTTGGGTTTTAAATTATTGTGGATGTATGATATGATGGCCCTTGGATAGGTCAGTAACGACCAAGGTGATGACATATTTGGTACTATCTAGTTAAAGGTAGGCCGGTCTTATGTTGGTTGAGGACCATCAGTTGGGCCTCGGTACAATCCTCTAGAGATGTACCATCGAAAGGTAGTCCCTTCACCTGGTCATTTGTATGGAAAACCATTCTCCACTACGTGCCTGCCATTTTTTTTTAGAACCCAAGATTGTGGCTAGTATGATGGAATTTAATCAATGTAACAATTTCAGCTATGATTGATATTATTTGTATACTAAACACTAGTATAAATAACAGAAGTTGATATGGAATGTTTTGGTTATCGTAAGGTAAAAACCCATCCGTGTTTATCTATGGATGTGGTCTTACGAGATACCTTTGTTTTGATAAAGGAAAGTTTTTATAACTTTAAAACAGTTGAGATGTGTTTTCTCACGCTGGTTTACCAGACCGATCCAGGCGTTTTTCCCTTTCAATGCTCGGGTCAGACCGAGTGTGTTTATAGATGTTAATTTGGATGCTTTGGAGCTTTAGCAGACGAGCTGGAGGTCTTCTGGTCGTATCCACTTATATATTTATTTTTCCGCTGCGTTGTTGTTTAAATTATCAGTAATTGTAAGGACAGGTTATTATAACTGTCCAAGCCGATGACTAGTGATTGATTGTTGTACTCTGATGAATGTATATATTATAGTTTCTATTTTGTAAAGATCATTGATATTATATTATATGTTGTTCTGCTGCGATTGTGAGATTCTCTACTTGTTTTAGTTTCTTTCTCTCTTCTTCTTCTCTTCTCTTCTTCTTTCTTTCTTTCTCATGTTTATCCGTCTTTCCGTTCTTTTTGGGTTGGACATGTATGGTTTAGTGTCAACTCTAAATGGGATGGATTTGCAGGTCGTCCATCTGGTATCAGAGCTTAGGATTTAGCGATACACCTAGGCTCTGGTTGGGTACTCATTATAGATAGGGTTAGTAATGCCCTAGATTGAGTTTGAGTGTATATATGAGAGCGAATTTATTAGTGATATAAAAATGTTTTATATTGGGTTGTTTGATTTGTTAAGTTTGAATTTTGGGTTTTGGTCGATGCATCTACCTAACATTATCAATTGGGATTCCAAAACACTTGAACAAGTGAATTGACGCAATATTGTTTTAATGTGGGTAAATGAAATAATTTTACCTAAGTTATATTTTATATATATAAAGGAATAATTTTTCAGAAATTATTATAAGTTTTATATGGATTGTTGGTTGTTAGTGAATGGTAATATTTGATTTGTTAGCACCAAAATTGGTCACTAACACCCAACAAAGGATTTGTGTAGAGAGATTAATGAAGATAGAAAATTAAAATAGAGGAATGTATGCAGAATTAACTATAGAAACAAGAACACCAGAATTATAGTGGTTCGGCGTAACTGCCTACGTTCACTTTGAGTTTAATCTTTATTGCTTCTTTAAATTATTGAATACAAATACAATCCGTACACTAACGACTTGATTACAAGTTTGGATCGAAAATAGATTGGTCTTCAAAATGGCAGAGTCTCCCCGGAGTTCTCGAAAGGTCCTTTCAACTGTACCCCTACCTTTGTATTTATAGACGAAGATAGGCTGGACTCCCTTCGCAGGCCCAGGAACAAGGTACTTCGGCCCATAGCAGGCGACTTCTATGTACCGAGCCAAGCATACCGAACGGTGGTGGCCAAACGGTGGTGGCCGAATGGTGGTGGCCGAAAGATGGTGGCCGAATGATGGTTGTTGAACGGTGGTGGCTGAACGAAGGTGGCCGAATGATGGTGGCCGAACGGTGGTGGCCGAACGAAGGTGGCCGAACGATGGTGGACGAACGATGGTATGCCGAACGACGGTGGCCGAACGGTGGTTGCCGAACGACGGTGGCCGAACGGTGGTTGCCGAACGAACCTGGTCGAGCGACCTCTCCTTGGACGCGTAGACTGAGCTCTCTCGTTCTCCCATTCCTGACCGAGCGGTATCTTCCGATCCTCCTTTGACCGAGCCATACATACCGATCCGCACATTCATGCCGAACCATATCGATTGCATTAAACCCTTATATCCCCAGTCTCCTCTTGGCTAGAATCTTGTCCAGTGCTAACTATAACTTCTGCAACTGTCGCTTTGTAGCCGGGTAACATTTGGCCCCCAAAGTACGTCTTGTTGCATACATGACGTGCTTTGAATTGAAGCAAGTTAGAGTCTCCAAAAAGAAATCCATCATGTCTCTTAAATAGTCATTATCCTTTAATTTTATCCTCCAAAATGTCGTATCCTTCTTCCGCTGTCATGACACTTGGTCGATTCCCAATAGTATAAATTCAGGATTGTAGTTCATCAGTGGCCATCTGTGTCCGGTTCTACAGGGCTAGTAAGCTTCGGCTATCTGATCCAGTCGGTTCTTAATAACACTAAGTGAAAATTCATTTTATGTTGATTTCAAGAAGTCGAATTTTTTTGAATATACACATGCATGTTCGGGCACACGTTCTTGTCATTGGCTCTTGGATGCGTTTTATATGCTCATAAGTCATCACCAATTCTATCTAGTTTAATTGCAATTCGATTACAGTTCCTTATTTATATTTTTTGTAAAATAAGGGTTGTAACCAGCCACTTGAAGAGAGGGGACTTCAAGTTCTACATGGATGACGACCACGGAGCCGTAAGCAAGGGTGAAGGGAGAACGGCCAGCCATGGACTCATGGGTAGTTCTATAAGCCCATAATGCTGTTGAGAGTTCATCCACCCATTTACCTCTAGCCTTTTCCAAACCTCTCTTCAGACTAGACTTTATGATTTTGTTCATAGCTTCAACTAGTTATAATGGATCATGGAAGGTCATAAGGACAAATGATGTTATGGATGATGAAGTCGATTATTTTCTTCATCTTGGTCGTGGTTAAAAGTTCTGCATCTGCCCATTTTATGAAGTAATCAACTGCTACGATGATGTATTTCACACCACCTTTAGGATCAGCAAGGAGATGATGATGTCAATGCCCCCAAGTGGCAAATGGTTATGGACTAGTCATTTGAGTAATTTCCATCGGCGGGGCTCTCGAATTTCTTGCAAAAATATTGCACTCATCGCATTGTCTAGCAAGATCAACCGCATCTTGATTGATAGTCGGCCAGTAAAACCCGTAGCAGAGTATTTTCTTTGTTAGGGTTTGCCCCCTGATGTAATCATCGCATTCTTCTTCATAGACTTCACTCAAGACTCATTTGATATCATCATGGGTGATACACCGAAGCATGGAATGGATAAACTCCTTCCTACACATGACTTCTTCTTAGATGATTTGGCATGAAGCTTTGAAGAGGATCTATCGTTTTCCATTCCTCCGTTCAGTAAGAATTCCTCATTGTGGATAGACTTTGATAGGAGTCATCCATGACCCATTTTCTGGCCCTGTCTCCAAGATCTAGCCGATCTCCATCCGTTAATGCTTGGAGTATTTAGTACTTCAACCGAAAAAAGTATATCCATTGCGCATCCCTGAAACTGGCCAGCTTGGCCAGTGACTTGAATCTTTTTATTTCGTTCGCTGAGGATGTGTGCAATGATGTAATACGTGAAGTCGGCTAGTAGCTCTTAGACCCGGCCGAGATAAGGAGCAAGACAATGCCCTCTAGTAAGATTAACTTCCCTAACTCTGCATACTACTACTCAGGAATCACAAAAGATATGTAAAGTTTCCACTTCAAGTTCTCTAGCAAGTTTGAGGCTGGCGGTCGAGGCTTCATACTTAGCTTCGTTGTTTGTTACAAGGAAATTGAGTTTCAGGGCGCAACAGATCGATCGTTCCTCAGGAGTCATTAACACGACTCTTGCGCCATAACACTGATCATTGGATGCTTCATCCACGTACATTTTCCATCTGTTAGTTGGTTCTCCACTACTCTTCTACTAGTAGTCTGATGTAGTGAATTCAGATATAAGGTCTGCTAATTTCCGTCTTTGGATAACTCTTCAAGGGAAATAAGCGATATCGAATTGTCTTAGTTAGATATTCTATTTAAGTAGTCTTTCAAACGTCTCAGGTTGTTGTATGATCCTAGCTTTTTAGCTTCAGGTCGATATTTAATGCATGGCTCACGATAGTCGATGAAATCACACACGCATGTCAGAATGGGTCCAAGGGAACATATCATCATTTATTTAGAGAAATCGAACTAATTCTTTTATCATCATTGCACTGAGCTGTGATCCGATCTTCAGCACCCGTGAACGGTCACCATGGCTAACTGTAATGTCGATTGTCAGTTTAGCCGGAGCAATCTTGGATTCTTCGAGTTTAGATATAACTATTTTGTGTAACATTCAATGTGAAATATGGTCGGGATGGTCAATGTTGATGGTTGCTCTGGTCGAATCCTAGAGTCTTGTCATGAGTTATTAAGTCTGATAGTGAAGGGCTCCGAATGCTCTGATCGATTATCTGCAAATGGCCAAAGATCAGGCTTAGAAACACGTTGAAGAAAATGTCGAGTAGGGATCAGCCTCGAGTTGCGTGAAGCTGCATAGCTGGATTTTGCTTGAGTTTGAATTTGCTTGTATATTCGAGTACTGCGCTTTCCATTCAATGCATTCATGATCCTTTACCTGTCCTTCAGGTTGGAGTGATAGTCAGTTGCCTACGAGCTTAGGCATCGATTTAATGATTCTATCTCTAGGCATTCTTTCGGTCGTAGCCTTGAGTAGTTGTAAACACTATATATAAGTTTCAATATTAAGCTATCACAACCAGTCTTTGGATGATCACGCTTCTGCTCCCAGTCTCGGGTTGATAAATGTATTGCGTGGACGATTGAGTCTCATCCTAGCTATGTTTATACCCCCGCCTAAACTCCAAAGACATAGAGTTGATCGGTGAATAGTCGGTTCACATTCATCCTGCTTCTCGCTCGTGGCCCCAAGTCTGGGGTATATATCGATAAGTAGGAAGGCCAGCCATGCCCACTTTAGCTTTATTCTATTTCCTGTTGAATCGCGGGATCAAGTCAGTTAATGGGAGGCTGAGTCTCGCCTATCCTAGATTATATTGTGGTTTTTCATTCCAAGGGTAATACTCTGATGCCTCGTCGGTTTATGGGCGTAAGTTGGGTATTGGAGGGTTAGCTACGTCCACTTTGGTTCATGTTCTGTAATCAGACCTCGGGGTAAAGTTGGCTCAAGTGCAGTCGGGTCATGCTCATCCAGTTTCATATTCCTCCTGACGGATCGAAGGAGGGTGCTGGAGAATTAATAACCAAGTCTTCGTGGTTTACTCTCCTTTCCACACTATGGTGGTCATAGTTTTTCAAGGGACATTCGGGTCACATTCGTATGTGCTTAGTGCAGATCGATATTGACCCTCGATCTGAAGTATGATATAGTCGGTCATTCGTAGCTTTGGATGCCATTCCGATTGGTTCTGTGTTGAGGCCTCCTTGCAGTCGTTGCCTTAAGTTGTAAAGAATGCCAAGCTAGAGCTATAATGAGCTGTCATATTCAGCTTTTAGTGATTTGTACTCCTGCTTCCAACATTGATTTGGCCAGGCCACAAGTCGGATTGTCGAACTCCATCCTTAGCGAGTTAATACTCCTCCCGTCGATTTTAGGCCGAAATTTGCGGAATAGAGAATGGTCGAAATCCACTCATCTATTTATCAATGTTTATACGCCACTCTACATTATGGTGACTCAGAGTTGTTCTTCCCCCGGTTGACTCGCGCCCAATTTGTGTTCATGCTTCGGTCAATGCTCCGGGGACTTAGAGATTTGTTGAACGGTTTATGCTCTAGTCCACAGTTTGGGATGTAGAGATTTTCATCAAGTCAGTTATAGTCTAGTCCATGCTCTGGGGACTCATAGCACTCTAATTCGCTTCAGGGACTTAGAGATTTTTCTCAAGTTGTTTATACTCTAGTCCGCGCTCTGGGGACTCGGAGTACTCTAGTCCGCACTCTAGGGACTTAGAGTACTCTAGTCTGCACTCTAGGGACTTAGAGATTTTTTAAGTCGTTTATACTCTAGTCCGCACTCTGGGGACTCAGAGTACTCTAGTCCGCACTCTGGGGACTTAGAGATTTTTTAAGTCGTTTATACTCTAGTCCGCACTCTGGGGACTTAGAGATTTTTTAAGTCGTTTATACTCTAGTCAGGACTCTGGGGACTCAGAGTACTCTAGTCCGCACTCTGGGGACTTAGAGATTTTTTAAGTCATTTATACTCTAGTCCGCACTTTGGGGACTCAGAGTACTCTAGTCCACACTCTGGGACTAAGAGATTTTTTAAGTCGTCTATACTTTAGTTCGCACTTTGGGGACTCAGAGTACTCTAGTCCGCACTCTGGGGACTTAGAGATTTTTTAAGTCGTTTATACTCCAGTCTGCACTCTGGGGACTCAGAGTACTCTAGTTTGTGCTCTGGGGAGTCAGAGTACTCTAGTCCGCTTTAGGGACTTAGAGATTTTCATCAAGTCGTTTATACTCTAGTCTATGCTCTGGGGACTCAGAGTACTCTAGTCCGCTTCAGGGACTTAGAGATTTTTGTCAAGTCGTTTATACTCTAGTCCGCGCTCTGGGGACTAAGAGTACTCTAGTCCACTTCAGGGACTTAGAGATTTTTGTTGAGAGTAGTCGTATTTCCACCTATTTGATTTGTATTTCATTTACCGTATCGAGGCTAATGTTGTCGAATGAATGATCAAACCACGTTTGCTCATGGAATGGAACTCTGCCCCAACATCAAGGATGAAACTTGAAAAATGGACGGTCGATTCTCGTCCACTTGGTGATTATAGCTCTTCCAATCAAGTCAAGGAAGGAGGTGTATGATAGATGGTTGGATCACATCCATGCTGGGGTTGGATAATCAAGTCTCGCACAATCTGCTTCGTTTCTTTTTTCTAAAAAACGAGGATAATGGATTACTGAGTAGATGAAGTAAGTTGCATATGTTTCAAGGTGCAATCGAGCGATGGTCAACTAGTAGGCAGTCCACCACAGCTACTTCAAGTCGGGCTTTTGAATAACTTTTTGTGTTTAGGGTAGGATTTGATGTGTAGATGATCAAATCTCATCCACTGTAGATAGATTCCGGCGTCACTGAGCTTCAGGAGAGGCATCAGTATTTTGTCGAACTTTGTTCTATGACTCGATTTGAGTGGATGATCGGGCCATATTCATTCCAAGCCTTGCTTAGGTCTCCAAGTCAAATGTGGAGGTCGATGAATGGATGGTCGGTCATGTTGGCTTTTTTATTGGGCTCTGACCGTGATAAGCTTTTTAATATCTAGTCCTTGGCCCCAAATCAAAGGCACATGGTTGATGATGAGCGATCGAATCATGCTCGTCTTGATGAAACTCCACAAATCCGATCAAGGTCTGCGTGGATTGGTTGGCAGCCAACTCTGAGTACTTGGTCACTCTACTCCTAGCCCTTTCTAGCAGGATGTCGACTACCAATGGTCCAATTAGTAATTAAAGTTCTTTACCGATGGGCATCCGAAGTTCTTGGCTCGCCATTCTGCAAAGCTTGTACGTACAATTGAAGCTTTCCTTTTCGAATCAGCCACCTCGGAGGTGTTTGCAGATCGCCAATGTTAGGATCAGTGTGCATCTTGGAATATACAACATTCCCCTGATTTTCTCTGGACTTCGATGGAATCTCTCGAGGTTGGTTTTCAATACCACTCCGAGTCGCGAGTCTCCAAATAGAGGCTATCGATTAAATCTTTCAAAGAGCGTATGATTTGAATTTTGAGGTCCTTTTTTTATCTACTGGAATCAGAGTCCTTAACCAACGGGCCTGCATTGTTATTTTTCCTAGTCTGCTCCACTCCTCCTCACTTTGATTCTGATTCGTTTTGCAAACGATCCACGATTGCAGGAGGGAAAAAAATATAGAGCCTTTTTCTCAAATTTGGGTCGTACCCAAAAAAGTTTTATTTTGAAAATAGGGGTCGTACCCGATCCAATTTTTTTTTGGTATAGGGATCGGTCATATAGTTTTATTTTTGAGAGAGGGATCGGTATACAATAGAGGGATCAGTATATACTAGAGGGGTTGGTATATTCTGAGTCGGTATACTCTGGGTTGGTAGGTATACTCTGGGTCGATCGGTATACTCTGGGTCGGTCGGTATACTCTGGATCGGTCGGTATACTCTGGGTCGGTATACTCTGGGTCGGTAGGTATACTCTGGGTCGGTCGGTATACTCTGGGTCAGTACACACTGGGTTGGTATACTCTAGGTCGGTAGGTATACTCTGGGTCGGTCGGTATACTCTCGGTCGGTAGGTATACTCTGGGTCGGTCAAGAGTGGCTCGGCCAAGGCGGTTCGGCCAGGGCGGATCGACCTGAGTTGCCTTCAGAGGAGGGTCGACCTCATTCAACTTGAGTGCAAACTTCAACATCCAATCCCCAGATCCTGCGTACATCAGTGAATCCAATCCTTTCACATGAACATGAACACTTGATTAACTCTAAACAAGAAAATTGGCATAATCAAATCTTCCAAAAACAGGGGCAGTAGACTTAGTTTCTCTGACTACGGCTATCAGCTTCCTTAAGATTTCTTTCAAATCTGAGTAGAATAGGAAGTTTGATGGTAAACAACTGGATCTATCTCGCAAATATGGAAATCCACCAGTAGACGATGAGATCCAATCAAGTTGAGAACTTAATTCTCTATGAAAGCACCAAAATTGGTCACTAACACCCAAGAAAGGATTTGTAGAGAGATTAATGAAGATAGAAAATTAAAATAGAGGAATGTATGCAGAATTAACTGCAGAAATAAGAACACCAGAATTATAGTGGTTCGGCGTAACTGCCTACGTCCACTTTGAGTTTAATCTTTATTGCTTCTTCAAATTATTGAATACAAATACAATCCGTACACTAACGACTTGATTACAAGTTTGGATCAAAAATAGATTGGTCTTCAAAATGGCAGAGTCTCCCCGGAGTTCTCGAAAAGGTCCTTTCAACTGTACCCCTGCCTCTGTATTTATAGACGAAGATAGGCTGGACTCCCTTCGCAGGCCCAGAAACAAGGTACTTCGGCCCATAGTAGGCGACTTCTGTGTGCCGAGCCAGGCATACCGAACGGTGGTTAACCATGAATGTAAATATAGTATGTGAATAAACTTAATTTAAATAGAATGAATTTTGAAATGAAATTTAACTCAAGTTAAGTAAAGTGGGATGAAACGAGTTAAATAAATTAGAATTTGACTTTTGAAATGAAAATGAACATAAGTTATAAAATGCAATTCAATTTAAGTTATAAAATAAACATTTTATGGAATGGTTAATAAGTGTTGTTAGTATTAAAAGAAAATATACTAAGTAAATGGAATATTAAATGAAATGTTGTTAAACATAAATTGGATTTAAAGTGAAGATAAATAAGTGAATATTAACAAGTGAATGTTAACGAATTGAATGTAAATAAAAGAATCGAGAATAAAGAATGGGATGTAATATAATAAAAGAAACCAATTGAAATAAATACGTAAGTTGTACGTATATTATTTTATTCGCACAACTGTTTTATCCAGATTTGAATATATGATTTCGAGGTGATTTACACCGATCCAAGTTAGGATTTTTCACTCGATTTCTTGACGGCGAACACTGGATATGGATTTTTGATTGATTCTGATATTCTTTATCATAGTATATGGCTATGCAAGGAGAATGGCGGTTTTCTAATCAAGGAACCAGATCTGAGTCCGCACTAGAGTGGTCGTGTGAATGATATTAGTTTGGAAGTGAAATTGTGTGATCCAGCGAGCGATTAGGTATGGTGTTGCATACAGATGATATATGTATATCGTACGGGCTTTAATAAATTGCATGTTGACATTATAAAATGCAATTTGATATGATTATGAATCAATTGGATGAATTTTAATTGTTTGAGGTTTCTTTTGTTGCATTTGCTACATTTGCATATAGTTATTGCATTAGTCTATGTTATATATATTGATACTACTTTCTATACATATGTTTTCATTGGTTGTTGAATGATTAGTGGGTGTGGATGGCGTATGCTTCGCATTTGGAGATCGCTTTCGCATTATATTCATTGTATATACTCGCTAATATAAAAGGTACATATCTCGGATTACATATCATATTTTTATATTTTTTTCCTACGGGATGCCTCATCCTCGAAGATGAGATGTATATTTGTGATTATATATATATTGTGATTTTACTACGATCGAACCGTGCAAAGGAGATGCTGGTGAAATTTTCCATAGATTTAAGGCATTAGAAATTTTTTGAGAATTTTAGAAAATAATTTTGATAACTAAAATTTGGATTTTGAGTAATAAGTTGAAATGGTATTAGTTGACTTTGGAAGAGTATTAGTTAATAACTATGAAATAATTTGAAGACTTAGAAAAGTTTTTATAAGAAGTTTAGCTAATTAATTTTGAAAAGTTAAAAGTTTTAAATGAATGTGGTAATCTATTTCAACTAATTGTTTTGAAAAGTTAATGGGTTTTATGGCATTTTTCTTACTTGGTAATTTCGGAGACGAAATTCTTTTAAGGAAGGGGGTATGTAACGACCTAGAATTTTAGCCATCCGAATTTGGAATATTTAATTGATTTTAAATATTGAAAAGTTAATTTTATAAGTCAAAGAACTTATATTTCAAATATAGCGATTTATTTGATAATTAAATTATTAAACTTAATATTTGAAATTGTTTAAATAATTGATCTTGAATTCAAAATGAATGAAAATGATTTCTAAAGTTGATTAAATTCTATTTAAATTAGAATGGAGTTAGTAAACTTTTAAATTTGAATTAAAAGTGAATAAACAGAAATTGGGAATTACTCGTTTTAATTAACGTGTAAGAATAGTCTTTTTGGGCACTATCTCGGATTTCAACGAAACCAGTTTCGTTGGATCCGTAATAGTGAATTATTATATGCTATCAAATTTAGTAGCGATTAGACGTATCGTTTGGTCGTGCGAGTTCGAAACGTGTAGAAATTAATTAAAGGAATTTAATTTAAAATAATTTGATTTTGAAAAGCTATCTTCTGTATATGATGGAATTGGCTCCCGGTACATATTCCATTGTGTTCGGAATAGGGGTATAACATACAGAACGCCATGCGGCATGCTTTGTTTGGAGTTTGAAATTTTCATGGGTGAATAGTGCCGAGTTTATTTTCTATAAATAGCCCTTAACTTTCTTCCATTTGCTAACTAAAACCCTGAAGTGTTTTCAGCCGTTATTAAAAACATTTCCATCTAACGATCGATAGCGATCAGAGCCTCTAGGAGCCGAATTAGCCTTCGACTTCAACTAGAGAAATGTAAAGCATGACCGTACGAGCTTAACCAATGGTCGAATCGTCGAATGGTCGACGACGGCGATGGAATTTTGCCTCCCTTCGTCCGTAGTTTTCATGGGTTTCGAGGCACATACACGCGCGCATGCTAGCATGGCAGTGGCGACGGTGGCGAAGGCAGCAAGCGACGCGGCGGGGGCGTAGCGAGCTCGACGGTGGTGGCTGGTGGGCGAACGATCGAAGATTTAGAAAAAAGAAAAGAAATATACGCATGCACGCGTTTGCCTAGGGGAAGAGGGAGATTGAGAGAAAGGTTTAGTTTTAAAACCTAAGTTAATTTATATTAATTAAAATTTAATTATATTGAATGTTAATTTATTCATAACTTTCTCGTACGAGGTCCATTTCGGGTGCGACAAGTTGCATTGCGCGAGCAATAGGCTATGGAGTTGGATTGGATGAATTCGGAGCTAGTAAGAAGTTTGAGTTAAATTGGACGACCATTCAATTTTAATTCAAACTGGATCGCTTTGGCGATTTCTGGCATTTTTGTGAGTTAAATCACCTCTCTGGCCTGCTTATATTTTTATATAAGTGGGAATAAAATTTATATATGATGATTGTTGCTTGTTTGGATGATATACTATATATATTAGTTAGTTTGGATATATTCTCGCCTATTGGAGCGGATGAGACCCTATTACGTTCCTGTGTAAGGGCGGATGACCCTTTGTATACGAATCTCGCCTCGAAGCGTTTGATTTATATTTTTATGATTATATGCTGTCTGTGATGCAGGAGGACAGGTTGGAGGGATCCAACAGGATTCCTCACCACTGTTGATTTTATTTTCATATATATGTTGATATATGTTGTTATGGATGTCTTTGATGTGATTTGACTTATTTAGTGCTATGGTAGCACTGGGCCTTATTTTTGATATTTTGAAATGTTAAAAATGATGATTTTGATTTGAAAAGGATTTCAAAGCAATTTTGAAAGTATATATGTTTTAATAATTGTTGAACTATTAAAAGGATATAATTTATTTTTAAACGAATAAAAAGTTATGATTTTTGATGTTATAAAAATATAGTTTTGAGAAATACTTTGAATTGAGATTTTTGGATAAGTTTATAAGAAGGATTTATAGAAGTAATATTTTATAAATAAAGAAGTTGATTTAAAATCAAAATTTATAAATGTTCTATAAATGGATTTGAAGTGGTTTGGGAAACGGATTTATAAGTAAAATTAGTTTTTTTATAAAGGATGGATTTTTAAGTAGAATTTTATAAATAAAGGAATTTTAATAAATAGAAGTTTTATAAAATCGAAAGGAGATTTATAAAAATAGATTTATAAATATGGAAATGATTTATGTTGAGATTTAAATATGGATTTTTATTTAAAGGAATGTTTGAAAGAAATATTTTGATGAAGTAATGGTTTTAAAAATAGTTTATCTTTTTAAAAGGCATTTATCTTTTTAAAAGGCATGTTTTGGGAAGTAATGGTTTTAAATGGAATTAAATGGTTTGAAATGTTTTAAAAAGTGATAAGTATCGAAAACATAGATTTCAACATTCATTGTTGTAATAGACGTTTTCGAGAAGTATGGAAGGCATGGACTATAACACTGTTGTTATAGTAAATGATTTTCTAAAGAAAATGTTTTATATAATATATGGGATATATATATATATATATATTTAACTGAATCCCTATACTAGTGTTTTGAGTTGTCGTAACGATGTTTTACGCAACATTCGTTTTGACCCAATAAATTATGTTTTGACCTTCCATCGTGAAATACACGAATTGGTTCTTATGATCATACTAAAGGCTTGGTGGTGTAGGAGCATTGCTTCCTATACTTAACACCCGTCTAGAGGCGCACGAACTCTGGAGTTGTACGGTTATAGAAATCTGTTTGGCGTGTCTCCCAATGGTAGTGTTATTAAATATACTTATACCGTTGATATAAGTATATGAAAATATTTTCTAAGTGTTGAAAATGAAATGATTTGTGAATATGCTTATATCGTTAACATAAGTATATGGAAATGTTTTCCGTTATCGATATTTTGAAATGGTTTTGTGAATATATCTTTTTAAAGATAATTTGAAATAAATATTTGGAGATTGATTTAATAAATAAAAAAATTAATTAAATGGGCCTAGTGACTGGTTATGGTGCTAGATATTATTTGTTGCTTTGATAGTTAAATAAACAACTATCAAATATTTAGCCTCTTTATCATTGTTGATCCGAAGAGACCGATGTCGGATTTATCCGAGAACCACTTCGGACCAACGTATATGAGTTCGAATGTGCAGGTTTGGAAGACATGATATTTGGAATTTTCGTATTGAAGGAGTACTTGTTGATTATTTGAGAATAAGCTCCCAATATACATATAGTAGCAATGGTCTCTTCGTTATGAAATATCCAATGCAAGGACTAATCGCTACTAATTCTAGGGGTAGCTCCTGAGGATGTGGTAGGAGATTCCCTTTGGTTTGTCCTATTCCTGTACAACTTGTATGGATGGATGTCTGACATTGCATTTTTTAGATTACATCGTTGACTTTTATAAACGTACATCTGTTTGGCGGCGGAGAAGGCAACTTCTCTTAGCTTAACACCCTTCTATGAGACGTATGAGCTTAGAGGTTGTATGTTTGTGAAAGTCAATAATGATCGAAGGAGTGGCAATGTGGCATTCAAAGAGGAAAGTTGATGTGCTATGTGAAAGGTAAACGTGACCTCATGCCTCACACCCGAAAAGGACCAAAACAGGGTAGATGCAGCAAGGCTATGTGGTTGGATATGATTATCCCCTTTTAGATATATTTATTCCCGCTATGACATTCGAGTTTTAAATTATTGTGGATGTATGCTATGAGGGCCCTTGGACAGGTCGATAACGACCGAGGTGATGGCATATTCGGTACTATCTAGTTAGAGGTAGGCCGATCTTGTGTTGGTAGAGGACCATCAGTTGGGCCTCGATACATTCCTCTAGAGATGTACTACCGAAAGGTAGTCCTTTCACCTAGTCCTTTGTATGGAAATCCATTATCCACTACATGCCTGCCATTTTGTTTGTCGAACCTACGATTGTAGCTAGTATGCTGGAATTTAATCAATGTAACAATTTCGACTGTGATTGATATAATTTATATACTAGACACTAGTATAATATAATAGAAGTTGATATGAAATTTTTTTGGTTATCGTAAGGAAAAAACCCATCCGTGTTTATGTGTGGGCGTGGTCTTACGAGATACCTTTGTTTTGATAAAGGAAAGTTTTTATAACTTTAAAATGAATTCAGTTGAGATGTGTTTTCTCATGCTGGTTTACAAGCCTGATCCGGGCGTTCTTCCCTTTTAATGCTCGGGTTAGACTGAGTATGTTTACAGATGTAGATTTGGATGCTTTGGAGCTTTAACAGACGAGCTGGAGGTCTTCTGGTCGTATTCACGTATATGTTTATTTTTTCGCTGATTTGTTGTTTAAATTATCAGTAATTGTAAGTACATGTTATTATAATTGTCCAAGCTGATGACTAGTGATTGATTGTTGTACTATGATGGATGTATAATTACAGTTTCCGTTTTGTAAAGATCATTCATATTATATTATATGTTGTTCCGCTACGATTGTGAGATTCTGTAATTGTTTTAGTTTCTTTCTCTCTTTCTTTCTTTCTTATGATTATCCGTCTTTCCGTTCGGTTTGGGTTGGATATGTGCGCTTTATTATTATCTCTAAACGAGATGGATTTACTGGTCGTCACAAATCTTTTCAAACTATTTCTCAAAATGATTTTCAATCTCTTATACTTATAAAGATATTATTTTTGTGTTTTCAAGTTTATATATATATTGAATTTTTGTTTATACTGTAATAACTTATAAAGTTGTATTAAGTTTTACTCTGATTAAAATATGTATAAACTATCCTTAAATGATTTTACAAAGTATCAAAATATTTTACAAAAAAACGAGTTTTCAAAATAATGTTTTAAAGTATTTTTAAATTTTAAAAAGAGCGTGTCGACATACTTTATGCATGTATGTCGACAAAGTGATCGATATTTTCAAAATTTAAATTTCAAAAGAAGTGTCTTTTCATCGTATCTCTTCATGAATGGATATGACCGTTGTTCCTCTACAGATACCAGACTTCCAAACAAATTTTTAGTTATAATTTTCTTATTCATCTCTCCTCCTTTCCCTCTCTCATTTTCTAAATTAAAATATACCCAAACTCTACCGAAATTTAACCAGAATCAAATTGAATCTTCACTAGTTTGATTCTCCTTCGTCTACTCTCCGATTTCTCTCATCACTCTCACTCAAACAAAGATCGAAGTGCTATTCAAGAGTTATAAGATCAATTGTAATCAAGATAGAAGCTCCGAGTCTATAAAACCCTATCAAATCATACTGCTATACTTATGGCCGTGATAGTAGCCCGTAAAATCAATTGGGTATGCTTAGTAGCCCGTAAATCTAGTGGGTGTGCTTGTAGCCTGGAAATCAAGTGACTCTACCCAGAGGTCGAGCTTCTGAAGGGTTTGTATCATAGCCTTGAAATCAAGATTGTATTTGCATTTACTAGTTGAAAAGAAATCCGTACAAGGAATTGTGCGGGACTGAATGTAGGGTAAATCCGAACCAATATAAAATCCTGGTGTGTTCTTTTCTTTTTTTACTTTTATTGCATTTACATTTATCTGCACTTTGATTTTGTGATTGTTAATTACATCACTTCAAGTAGAATCTTAAAGAATTTGAAAAATATTCATATAATCCTTTAAACACTATTCGCTCCCCTCTAGTGTTAATTTAGCCTTAAGATCCCTATTCCGCTAATTCAAATTTGGTATTAGAACATTGGTTTTTAAAGTATACATCATCTGATTTTTGAAAAAAGTTTAATGGCTACCAACACTGGTAATAGTACTGTTAGTAACACTATTAATACACTTGTTCAATGGAAAATCTACTGCTAGACCTCCACTTTTAATGGTAGTAATTACACATATTGGTCATATAAATCAAAATTTATTTACAGCCAATTGGTTTGGACACTTGGAATATCACACAAACTAAGTACATTGAACGCGAGACTAATTTTGCATAGTGAACTACGGACCAAAAAGCAGGTATACAAAGTAACTCTAAGGATATGAATATATTATTTTGTTCACTAGATAGAAATGAATTTAATAGAGTATCTATATGTAAGTCTGCATTTGAAATTCGGAGAACATTGCAAGTTACACATGTAGGCACAAGTAAGGTTAAACAGACCAAAATTTCCATGTTAAAAAACCAGTTTCAATTATTCAAAATGAGTCCAAATGAGTCCATATCTGATATGTATAGTAGATTCCAAGATACGGTACACTTACTTATTGCACTGGATAAAAGTTTTTTTGAGGAGGATCAAGTTAGAAAAATCCACAATTCACTTACTCCTAAATAGGATCAAAAGACTCTTGCAACCGAAGAGGCTAATGACATTTACACTCTAAAAATTGAAGAGTTAATTTGCAATTTAATGTCCTTTGAAGCACAAATGCAAGGCAGGAGAGAAAGCAAAGCAATAGAGAAGAAATCTATAGTTTTTAATGTAATGATGCATAATCTGGATTCAGACAGCGATGATGATGAAGAAATTGCTTTCATGACAAGGAATTTCAAAATTTTCTAAAATATAGGAAGATGAACAATTTCAAAAGAAATGACAACAAAAATCTAGGAAGCGGAAACGACATTAGATGTTATAACTACGATGAACCTGTCCATTTAAAACGAGACTGTCCATATCTCGAAAAACTGAAAACTACACCGAACATTGATTCATCCAGAAAACGAAAAAGAGCCTATACTGCAACATTGGACGACTCAGACACATCCTCAAGTGATAATGAATCAGATACAGAAATTGCTAACATATACTTCACAACAATACATAATTCAGTACAAAATGGTGAAATGGAAAAAAGTACGCTTTTAATATATCAAAATTTTTAATTTCTTGAAAGAATTTTTTTGGTTGCTTTATTGGTTATTAGGAATATCCTATAGACTAATAATAATACTTGTTAAATATTGTGTGATTATATTTTAAATTTAAATATTTTAATAATGTAATAATAATATAAAATATATTTAAAAAAAATTAAATTTTTTTCTTGTAAATATAATAACTATATATATATATAAACTACAATATATTTAAACAAAAACCATTTTTGAAAAATTCGACATGTATGTCGATATACACCCCTACCATATGTCGACATACTTGCAGATTTTGAATTTCAACTTTAAATTCAAAATTTGAATTTACCCTCCACCTTTTCACCTACCTCTATGTTGAAATGGTGTCCCTTGACCAAAGAACATGTCATTTGATTCTATATTTATTATCTTTATCTCTATCCATTCATTTCACTTTTAAATTTCAAAATTTCATCAACTCTCTTATCTCTTCAAAACTCTTCATCATTGGCTTCCTCAAGCATTCCTTCATCTGTGAGACTTTCCAAAAATATCAAGAATTTTCTCTTCAATGATCGAGAGGCATAAAAGCCTATAATAGTTATATGAATTTTGGAAAGGTTTCTATGGGAAGATTTGCAATTTTCATTGATGTTTCTACTTATGAACTTGATTATGTTTGTTTACAAAATGAAATTCTCGATTTAATTGATGCGTCTCAAAATGATTATGTTTGCTATCCACATTTGGTCAAAATGTTTTATGCAAACTTGAAAGGAAAATTTCACGAGGGTAATGAATGAGAAATTTAGAGTAGCGTAAAAGAAAATTTAATAGGTCTAGATTGTGAACTTTTGTGTATCATTCTTGGCTGTAAATCTACCGAAATGGACCTTACATCTTTTAAAATTGATGATCAAAATCGTGAAGTATTTCACAATAATTTTTGAAGGTGATAATGATTTTGAATTCAAAATCCGAAACTTTCATCCAAAAGCAAGAATTTTAAACCTTCTCTTACAACAAAGTGTCACTCCTCGATCGGGAAATTTCAACAATCCAACTCTCTAAAAGTGTTTGAAGCAGTTTTCACCATTTATGGTCAATATGACATAAATTGGGATAAAGTTATTTTAGATGAATTTTATCCCAAAAATCTTACTAATCATGAAAACACATTATTTCATGGTGTGTATCTTACTCGAGTCATCAATTACTTCGATGTTGACTTTAAAGGAGAAGAATTTCGTCTCTCATAAAGTCTTTAATCAAGCCAACGTCGCTCTTATGAAAATTCCACCTTTTTAGAGCCATATGAATCTCTTGTGAAGAAAGAGGAAATGTTAGCTTATGAAGAGGAGGAAGAAATTAAAGAAGAGGAGGAATAGGAAGAAGGAGAAGACATGGATATTAAAGATGAAGACGAGGAGTAGGAGGAAACCTCCTTAGAAAGCATTGATTTTCCTCTTTGACCAACCAACAAAGACCTTCTCAACAATCAAAAGAAGATTGTTGAAACCAAAAGATTCTCAAGCGTTCCATTTAGAAGAAATTAACCGCTATTTCCAACAAAATGGACAAATTCTTTGGAAAAGTGAAATGCAAGCTTGGGATATCTTCACCATCTTCTTCATCTACATCTTTCTAGTTTACAATCTATCTAGTTGCTTATGAATGTGTTGTATTAGTCAATTTAGTTTGTATTTGGTTTGATCTTATGTATCTTTCCATTATTTTAGTGTATGAGCTATGTAATCATCATCTAATATTAATGAAAAATATGTTTCCTTGCTGTTATACATTGTTTATCATCTTTGGAAAACATACAAGTATAAACTTATAAGTTAAATACATTAGAATATCAAATAAAATTGTTTTGAAAATTTCTTTATATATGCCGATGTGCCTTGGGTATGTATGTCGACATACAATGGTAATTTTTCAAAATTTTTAATTTTGAAAATTAAATAGACAACAAGTTTCTATTCATTTCCAACGAATTTTCATCCATTTAAATACATGTTAAGGCCAGAGAATCATTTGTTTCAAGTTTTTTCTTCCTTTTCATTTATTAATACACTTTATGTTTTTATATTTAAAATCTTTGTTTACTTACAAAGAAGCTAGTGAGCTATATACGCTCTATAATTCTTCAAAAAGAATTTCACTTTTTCAACAAAATTTATATATAAAAGCCAATTTTAAATGTCATGCCATTTTTCAAAAAGACCCTATATTCACTTTAAAAACATTGACAATTAAACTTTTCAACTTTTCTAATTCTAACAATTTTATTGGGCTAGATATAAAGTGGGTTTTCTTCTCATTACCCTAGGAGTATCCTTCCTAAATTTTGGTAATCCCATTTCCTTACCAAAGTCTTTTACTCCAATTCCTCTTTGATGCTTATATTTTTACTCTAAGGCACTACCATTAAATCAGCTTATATGAAAAAATTATAATTTCTTCAGTTATCTACACATGGGCTTTCTTCTTTTCTTATAAACTAAATCTATTGTACATCTCCAACCTTTTCCTACCTCCCTTTGGATTTCCATAATCCGAACCTAAAAAAACAAAACCACTTCTCAAATTCGTACCATGTGTAGACCTTCTCTATGCCCCAAGAAAAGCACCTCTTTAAAGACGTCTGGGAAATTTCTGAAGACTGGAACTGAATCTAACTCTACTGATGATGAATCGAGGGGATAAAAGAAGCTCAACATGACTAACTCTTATGGGTCGCAATAAACCTCGAGAGTACTACTGCTGCATGTCTCTTGTCTAACGACTCTCCTCTCGCAGTCTAATATCGTTCCATAAGTGGATACCCAATCCATTCCCAAAATCATTCCATACCCCAAAAATCCCAATACATAGGCGTCGCAGTCAAACTCTATGCCTAGGATAAAAATTTTCAAACCCCTACAAACCATAGATAAGTGTGTCGATCCTCCTATGGGGTTTGAAACAACAATGGGGTCTACTACTAAAGAGATGTCTGAGTGCATACAATCAAACAAAGAACTCGAAATGAAAGGGTGTAATGCTCTAGAATCAAAAAGAGTTCGAATGGGAAAATCAAAAATAGAAATCAAAATTTTCCGTGGTGACTTTCCTACCTCTATCCGGTCCACTACTAGAAAGTGCTGCATTCAAAGCTTATACTTGCGCCGTAGGTGTGCCTGCTCTCTGCCCCTTCTTGTGGGGACAATTCCTACTCGTGTGACCGGGTTGTCTGCAATTATAGCACTTTCCCTTCATCTTGCAGTCCTTTGCGTAATGACCAATCACCCCACAACTATGGCACTTTGCTCCTTGCTTGATTTGCTTTTGAGGTCCTTCCCTTTTTGACTTAGGAACCTCTTTAAGCTCACCCTTCGGTTGCGAAGATATAGGCTGAACTCTCTGTTGGTCTTCCAAGTCTAACAGCCTAAACTTTTGCTCCATATCTTCCAACCTAGCTCGTGTCTCCTCGAAATCCTTCATGCCAGAAAACGTTCTGCCCTCTATACTAGCGAAGTCCTTGCATAGCTTAGAAAAATCGACTGGTGTAGGTGGATTAAAGGGATTTCCACCTACCGGTGTTGTATTGGGCATTTGCCCTTGCACCTCTGGTATCGTAACTTTACGGAACCAGACAGCCATACTATTCAAAGAAAAGGAAACTTAGGCTTGAAAGAATCGAAAGAAGGTTGAACTGGACTTTGAGGGGATTTTTATAAAAATTCTTTTGTTCTTGAAAACTATTTCTAAGAGTTCCTTGGAAAATACTTTTAAAACAAGTTATTTTTGGAGAATCACTTTACTTTTAAAATAAATTTTTAGGAATCCTGTAAACTTAGGCTCTGATACCAAGTGAAACACCCCATACCCCTTAATATACCCTAAAAGGACACATTAAAAGGCGTGGTGTGTTGTAGGTATAAATAAAACTAACAAAGACTAAGATTCACAAGACAAAAACGGATAAAAACAGCGGAAACTTAAAATAATAACTTAACTAAAAAAAGCCTTATAAATAAGTCAAATACCAAATACATGTCTAGAAATCCAATATGTCTCATGAAACAAAAACTCATAGTCTCAAAAACCAGAGTACATAATATCCCTCATAATAAGCCAGTACTCAAAAAGGACTAAAGCTGAAATAATAGAAATACATAGTAGAAATCATCTCCAAGCAAACTCCCAGCAACGACAATCTACCGACTTCTCCCTTGATTGCCTAGGGGGGGAAAGGGGAAAATAAAGGAGTGGGTCAGACTAAAAGTCTGGTGAATGATAGTAATTACTAGAGTCTTTAAGCAAGATAAAAGTAATAGACTCTACAATAGTTCTAGCATAAATAAGGATAACAAGGGAAATAGGAAAGAGATAAACTGGAAATAAATACGATTAAATATTGCTCAAGATAGATGAAATTTGATTGCTTGCAATTGTTCTAATTTAGTTAGGATGAATTCCTAATCCTGTAATTAGGATGTGACCCTAATTCTACCCTTTTTGATCGGCATGTTACTCCATAGACCTTTCTATGGACTAGCCGCTATATAACTCCCTACACAGCAGCCGATGGTATCTACGAAAGATACACAGAGCAACTACCGAGGATTAGGATGACATATATAGCTCCCTACACAGAAGGAAATGGTGTCTATTAAGACATCATACTAAGCTCTTGGAACTCATAGCTATTACTGAGCACTCGAATGGAAGTCGCACGCGTAACTGCCACCATGCCCATGCTACCTTTTGCTCCACCTATTTGACCAATTACTACCATTCTTAGCATAAGCGTGCCCTCATCTCACTTCAGACTAATGTGAGGCACCGTTTCGTCTAATAGGGAATGCTATTTGGTATAGGTCCTACTTTCATCTTTGCTTATTAACTTAGATAAATTATTTAAATAAGCCTTTATTATCATTTTTACTTTCTACGCTTAGTAATTTATCCCAAGTCTTAAAATAAGCCTCATTTTATTTCTTTTTCTTATTATAATCTATGTTATAATCATGCTTATTACATAACCCAAGGTCTATGTGTGAAAATAATCTCCTTTCATCTTTTACCCTATTTAGTTATAATTCTAAGTTATAACTATGCTAATTATCTTTAATTAGTCCAATTCTAATTATAATTAGGTGTAACTTCGGTCCCATTTACATTATTTATTGCAGTCCAATTCCATTATTTATTGTAGTCTAATTCCATTATTTATTGCAGTCCAATTCCATTATTTAATGCAGTCCAATTCCATTATTTATTGTAGTCTCTATAATTTACATTTTATTTTCTTCATTCAATATTCTTACTTATATAATCCATATTCGCGTTTAATTTATTCTAATCCATACGCGAAGAAAAGGGGGATGAAGAGAATAGACACTTGCATAAAATCCAAAACGTCGAAAAAGATGTAAATAAGAAATAAGTAACAGTAAATAAACTTAAATACTTTAAATAAACTGTAAATCAATAAAAAGCTATGCTTAACAGTAATAAATTATAATTAACAGAAATAATACTAAAATTACTGAAAGGAATAGTTAAAAGAAAATAGACTGAAAATAATTAAAAACTATAAATAATTACTGAAAAAGGCTATTCCAAAAATCGTAGTAAAACAAAAACTATTGGAAATACTATTATATTAAATTACTTAAAGAAATCTTAAAATAATTACAATCACTCACCTCCGATCCTAAGCTCTTCCTTTGGTCTTCCCAGATCCATTTGGAGTTGTAAAATAATTTTTATTAAAAAGATTCTCTCCTTGGAAAATTATTCCCTTTAGGGTCCTTCCTGAAAAGGTGAACCCAAGCGGAGAAAATCTTGAATGAGAAAAAGTGTTAGTTCTAGGGGTCTATTTATATGTGTAGAAGTGGATCTCGGACTGTTGGATTTGGAGATTGAATAGGAAGCAACCACGTCATAGGCTGAATAGGAGCCATCGGATGCAGAAACGGAGGGACCAAATTAATTAAAACGATGCAAAACACGTCACTGATTCGTTCGGACGAACGAATGTTCGTTCGCTTGCCAAAAGCAAAGGCAGGTCGACCGGGTGGTTGACTTCCCCTTACCCAGGTCGACCTGTATTATAATTTTTTTATTCTTTTATTTTGTTTATTTTATAACTCGGTCATATTAGCTCAGTTTCTGACGTTCTATATATGGAAATTGACCAGAAAATTACCCCGGACACAATGGTGCAGTTCCCGTGGCTCAATTCTGATAATTTCACAATGTTATTTTATTATTTAATTAATTAACGAATTAATTATTACGGGTTAAATTTCGGGTTGTTACATTCTACCCACCTTAAGGGATTTCGTCCACGAAATCTCTAAGGATAAAATAATGTACTAATTGTTTTCATCTAATTCTACAACTATCTACTCAATCATCAACCATTCATTCATTGTCCTTAAAAATTTCTAATGCAATTTATGATACTTATGCAATTAGTGTAGTGTAAATGTACCTAACTAATGCAAAAGATTAGGCGGTCCACTGATTCAGTTGACCTCCTTTTTATGCAATCATGTCCGTGCCATGTATCCAAATGAATGCAAAAATTTCCTAATAATAACTAATAGTTCTATATGCGTGCTACAAACATTATCCAAATGCAACAATCATGTGATAATCATCCATTTATAGCAATCATGGAAATAAAATAAAAATTCGCACACATCTGTAACGACCCTGAAATTCCGACCCAATTTAAAATTTTTTAAAAGTGTAAAACTTTCATACGATTTCAATCAACGTCCAAACTTTGTTTCTAAATTGCGCCTTGATGATTGTAGATATGGGTAAAGTTTCGTCAGAAAATACCGCAGTAAACTTCGTGCGCGTTTTACTGCACATCAGTTCATTTTTAAAACGTGAAAATTTTTATCTTCCGAACCTAAATATTTTTACATAGAAAAATTCTAAATCATTTTCTGACAAAGGCATCATTTTTCGTTTTTCAAAATTCGGATATCTTTAGCTCCGTCGATCTTATTCTTCGGTGTTTTGCCGCATTCTCCGTAATAGAAATTTCAAATATTCACAAACGATTTCCGTTACCGTTCAAACTTCACATTTGGAATACGCCTAGATAGACATAGGTGTACGCCAAATTTCGTCGAAAAATATTGTAGTAAATTTCGCTCGTCAAATTTACATATTAGTTTTAATTTTATGTGTAAATTTTCTATCGTCCGAACTCAAATATTTTTCGCAATGTAGCATAAGAAAAATATTCTGATCATGACGGCGCATTTTGTTTCGTCAAATTTCGCTTTTAATTGCTAGTTAAAATGTTCACTCGTGCAAATGGTTCAATAAGATTTACCACTTCGCAAACAATGTCAAACCACCAATATCTTCATACCGTTGTGTCCACCTCGTCGCGCTGATCAAAACGGTATATTTGTTTGTGTCAATTGGAGTTCGGCGTTGCAAGCTATTAATTGGTTGACGGAGTATAAACTGGTCCGTTACGCCACACAAACCGGTACCCTACTTTTCCCGCTCAGAATTCAAATGGCCCTTGTCCATTCAGTAACCGAAGAGCCACTGTGACAAATAATCATTTCATTTGCACGGGGACTCTACATTCTCTGTATATATCTCTGCCCTCTCACTTCATTTACTGCCCACTGCATTTCACTTTTCACTGGTACGTAATAACTCTGTTCTCTCTTCTCCCTTTCTTCATAATTCATTTATTTGTCTCCCTCCAGAAAGTGAAACCCACTGCCTTTGCCTCCACCTGCTCCATGCTTCCACTCCTCCCTCCCATGCTTCATGCATTGCACGTCCCCAGCCCTCTCCCTCCACCCACCCATGCAACCGCCACCTCCGCCTTCGCCGCCATCACCCACCGCCCCACCACCAACCCGCCTGCAGCCAGCACCCTCTGCCCCACTTCGCCCTCCAGCTCCACGTCCCCACTGCCCCAGCGCTACGCGCCACACCTCCAGCTTCACGTCCCCACTGCCCCAGCGCTACGCGCCACACCTCCAGCTCCACGTCCCCACTGCCACCAGCTCCACCGCCCCACTGCCGTCCCCAACCAGCACCATGCCCGCTCCAGTACCCAGCCTCCCATCGCCCAGCCCTCCGCCAACCGCATCCACCGCCGCGCCCAGTCACGCCGCGCCCAGCCCCTCCGTGTCACACCCTGCCCGCCTGCACCCACCACCGGAGCGCCTGCTCCGCCTACACGCACCACCCACCCACCCCTGCTCCGCCAGCACGCACCACCCACCCAACCCCGGCTCGCCAGCCCTCCGCAACAGCCCAGCCCTCCGCCCCACTGCCGTGTCCAGCACCCGCCAACACCAGTCGCCTTCCCTCCGCTGTCGCAACCCCGCTCCGCCCATCGTGCCTCGCAGTGGCCGAGATCCTGCTCTGTGCATCAGTTATATATATATATATCAGTTTATATATATATAACTGTTAGATTATATAACTGTTAGATTATATAACAGTTTATACTTTGAATGTTGGGTTGCTCACATACAGTCTGTTGCATTTGTTTCAGCTCCTGCTATTGATCCGGAAGTATAAGTATTTCCATCCCGCCCGTCGAATCTATTTTGCCTCGTCGTGGGTATGATTTAATATATATATTCAATCAATATATATACTGCAATAAACGAATTATTAAGTAATTGTTGTTTTATTTGCAGTTCGTGTTCATCTTGCGTCGTGCCTATTAGGGTCTATTCTATCTATTCATCTTCGTGCCGCGCCATCTTCTTTAACCACGAAAGGTGAATATTTTATATTCACGACTCAATCTATTATGCGATGATAATCAAGTGATAATTGTTGTTAATATTAATCTGGATATTAAATTGTTGATTGTTAGAATTTGGTTGAAATAAAATTGTTAACTTCTAAAAATTTGACGCCATGTATTGTTTAAATTGATTAAACATGTTGAACTGAAATATGATGTTAATTAGAGTAAATAATAGTGACATTAAAATTGATAAGTACGACTGATGTAGAAATTTGATAACGGACACCAAGTAAAATCATAATGTAATAATCTTTAATCCGTAGGATTCTAGGAATAATTATATTAATTTGCATAAATAACGAATGTAAGTAATATGGTTATTTCGGGATTATTTGAATAAATTGTTAATTTGTTATGTATGGTTTCTATTGCTTGTTTATTTACTTTGACACCATCCCAGTTATCACTGCAAGTTCCCTTTGCTATGCTTTATATTGAATGATATCGGGTTGAAATGATAAATACCCACTTAAACAACTTGGCCTAGGATAGACAATTAAAAATAAGAAACCCGATTGGTCAACAAAATTATTTTGAAATTGAAATCTATTTGAAATTAAGGAATGAACTTAATAATTTGTTTGGAAATCAAGTAACGACTTAATGGATTTAATTGAAATAAATTAATGGATTTAATTGAAACGGATTAATAAATCTATTTAATTAAAGAAAAATGAATTGGCAAATTTGATTGAAATAAGATTTAAAACAAGTGAGTTTTAAAATTTAATAATTTAATTTATTAGATTGGTAGATTTAGATTTAGACTGAGTTTTAAATTAAATAGATTTGAACTTGTCATAAATAATAATTTAGATTTAGGAAATTTTGACTTAAAATGGAATACGAAACTAACTAAAGTTTTATGGATTTAATTTAGCGATAATTTAAATGTAAAATGATTTTAAATTTAAGGAAATTGATTTAATCAAATTTATGATTATATTTAATGTAACGATGACTGTAAATATGAATTGAGATAAATAGAATTTGATTTAACGATTCGAACTTAATTGACCGGTAAAATTCGAATTAATTGATTTTGAACTAAATTTAATAAGTGAGTTATTAAATTTAACTTGAATACTTAATTATATTGTTAATTAAATGTTGAACTACAGATTTCATTTGGAAATATGATTTTAAATATCCGAAATAAATTGAATCGTGAAATGTCAAATTTTGGAAGTCAAATTTGCACCTTGACTTTCGGACTTTGATTTGTTTTAAACGTTAAGTTAACCGACCATTGGGTAATAAATACGTAGTTATTAAAGAGACCGGGATCGGATATGGACATACTCTCTGTCGATACCTAAAACCACTTTAATAACTATCACACGCGAAGTGTTGATCCAGAATGAAGTGGATGGTTTGGTGAACGCGTTGACTGAAGAAAGAGAACGATATTGGACGACCCCTGACATGACTAAAACAGGAGCCGCGCCGGGCCATTGAGGTTCGCCACCTCTAGCGGACACACTTCTTCGATACCATATCTATTACTTTTGTGATTCGATTTGGGTGCACCCCTTGATTTGGGAGTGTTGTTTCGCGGTGTTGAGATAGTAGCTGCTATGCTTAACATCAGTCCGGATCACGCAACTACTAGTATCCTAGTTGGTATCGCCTCATGTACCTTGTCATACGGATTATCCTATTCGCGACCACTACGTTTTGATTTGTACCTTAGTATATGGATTGCCCTCTGGTGACTTCCGGTTTTGGGGAAACTACGATCTTGTATATGCTCTTGGGAATAAAAATGTGTTAAGGGTGGTATGGGCCATGACTTAACACTATTTTAATATCGTACTTTACTGATTAGCCATTATCTATCTATCGTATTCTATTGTATATATAGATAGTTTATCGGATCCTTAGAGATGTTATTTTATCCATCTTTAAGTTATGAACTATTCCCTTGCACTTGGTTTAATTGCATAAGATTTTGAGTCCTGACTCGAGTGTTTCTTTTGCATATGCTCGGGTCAGTCTGAAGCTATCCAGTTGTTGATCAAGGTTGGTTGAAGATGCTGAAGGCTTAGCACTTATCTTTATCAGTCTATTTATATTCCTGTATTGGTGTCCTAGTCTGTTGGACATTTTTGGTATTAGTCACTTGATGTTAAGACATTGTTGTATATTATATAGTGGCTTCATGAACTGCTATTATGACGATGTATTTTCCGCTGCATTATTCTGTGACTGTTCTGTGATGTTGTATTGATTCTCATTTACATTTATGTATTTATAATCCCATAATGATTCGTGTTTTGTATTATTTAAGTTGACATGTGTGGATTATTGTCAATTTAAATGGTCCAAATATACGGGTTGTTATAGTTGGTATCATAGCCAGGTTTCCCTAAAAACCTTAGTTTGGGATTATATATAAACTCATTAGAGATAGGGTAGCAATACCCTAGAATGAGGAGAATTGATTCAATATCCAAATCCTTCCATGTCAAAATTCTTTGATTCATTGATTAGACTTTCCTTAAAAATTCTATGATTTTCTATCCTTTGGTTTTAACAATCCCTTTGGTATTTCAGGATGGGTACCAGAGGAAACCATAGAGGAGGAAGGGGCCATGGTCCTGCTCAGGCTGCACCTGTCGCTCCAGTTCCTGTCAAATTCACCATTCTTAGTAAGGAGTATTCACAACTGGGAGGTATTAAGTTTTCTGGATCCGAGAACATTATTGAGGCTCAGCAATGGCTTAAAGGTTTAGAGAAGATATTTTCTGGTCTGGAGATCACTGATGCTCAGAAGCGTCAGCTTGCTGCCTTGCAACTTCAGGATGCCGCGCAAGATTGGTGGGAATCAGTTACTTCTCGTATCGAGGAGAACACCATCACTTGGGCCCAGTTTAGGTATAAAATTATTTGGATTTCGTAGTCTAAATTCTTCTTTTAAATCTTTGGAATGTTATTCATTTAGTCTATCTTTTGATTAGGGATACTTTCTCGGCATAATGGATGCCCGCTGCTGGGAAAACCCAACTTTATATAGCTTTTATGGATCTTAAGCAGGGCAGTATGACTTTTTCTGAGTACGAGAGGAAATTCAACGAACTCTCCAAGTTCGGCCCGGGATTGATTGATACACCGCTTCTAAAGAACGAAAAGTTCATTTTGGGAGCTAGACCAGAGTATTATGACTTGCTTACTGGCCACACTCACTGCACCTTCACAGAGCTTGTTGACTATGCTCTTAGATACGAGGCAAAGCCTAGGGGACCTACTGCCAAGACCACTCCTACTCATCCCTCCTCTAGCCAGCCCGGAAAGAGGAAGATGAACTTTGATCAACAAAAGAAAGCTTGGCAAAAGACTACAGGATTGGGATATGCTCAGAAAAGCCCAATCGACCTTGCTAATATCACTTGCTTCAAATGCGATAAGAAGGGCCATTATGCTAATAGTTGACCATCTACCGGAGCTGCTGTTCCACCACCTTCTTCGACTAGGAAAGATTTATGCTATGTCTGCCTCCAGCCGGGTCATTTCAAGAAAGACTGCCCACTGTACAAGCGTGGCACACCATCTGGAGTTTTTGCCATCACCACTCCTACACCGCCTGCTCAGGATGACCAAGGTACCTTACGAAGTACTTTTTCATTACATGATTTACCTATTAGGGTATTATTCGATACTGGTGCTTCTCATAGCTTCATATCTATTGATCTTTGCAATAAGCTCAACTTAGAACCTACTCTTGCTATTACTTCCTTATGCGTCTCCAACCCTATTGGAGGACTTGCCAACCTCAGTAGAATTTGTAAAGAGGTTGTCCTCTTGTATGGAAGATATCGATTCACTTGGGATTTTTATGTACTTGGCTTCGCAGCATTTGACATCTTGTTAGGTGCTGATTGGTTAAGGAAATTCGATGCTGTTATTTCTTGCAAGGCCCGTTCTGTTTCTCTAGTCAATGACAAGGGCCTACCGCTTGTCATTGAATGCAAATCACCGCAGAAATATGCCGGAAGCTTCATATTTTCTCTTGATGCTCACCCGGATGATCTTAGTACTACCCCAATTGTTCAGAAATTTCCCGATGTATTTGGGGAGGTCAACTCCCTACCACCTAAACGGGAAATCGATTTTCGCATTGATCTTATTCCAGGAGCTACTCCCGTAGTTCTCCCTCACAGAAGGATGGCTCCTAAAGAAAAAGCTGAACTTAAAACTCAAATTGATGATCTATTTGCTAAAGGTTTGATTAGGAGAAGTCGTTCTGAATGGGGCGCCGTAGTTGTATTTGTCACCAAATCGGATGGATCTCTTCGCATGTGTGTTGATTATAGGGAACTGAACAAACGCACTCTCAAGAATCGCTATCCGATGCCTCGCATCAATGATTTATTCGATCAGCTCCATGGAGCTAAAGTTTTCTCCCAACTTGATCTTGCCACTGGGTTCCACCAACTCAGAGTAGCAGAAGATAGTATTCATAAGACAGCTTTCCGTACCGAGAACGGATTCTATGAATGGTTGGTTATGCCATTCGGTTTGACCAACGCACCTGCTTATTTCGTCGACTTGATGAATCGAGTCTTCCGTGATGTGCTTAACAAGTTTGTTCTTGTTTTCATTGATGATATTCTCGTCTTCTCCAAAGACAAGAAGGAGCATGAGACACACCTTGCTTACGTTCTGGAAACTCTCCGAAATCATCAACTTAAGGCCAAATTCTCTAAATGCCACTTCTGGCGAGACGAAGTGAGATTCTTGGGCCACATAGTTTCTGAAAAAGGGATTTCGGTCGATCCAGCTAAGATCGCCGTAATCAATGATTGGGAGACCCCCAAAACTCCTACTGATATCCGTAGCTTCTTGGGCTTGGCCGGCTATTATCGTAGATTTATTGAGCACTTTGCCCGGATTTCTGCCCCACTCACTGTTTTAACCCGAAAGGATGTCAAGTTTATTTGGAGTGAGAAGTGCGAATCAGCTTTTAATGAATTGAAGCGTAAGTTAACTTCAGCCCCAGTTCTTGCGGTAATCGATGGAAGTGAAGAATTAACTGTCTATACAGATGCTTGGCGAGAAGGTTTAGGCGCTGTTCTTATGCAAAGCGGAAAGGTTATTGCTTATGCTGGCCGCCAGTTGAAGATCCATGAAGTAAACTATGCAACTCATGATCTAGAGCTTCTTGCAGTTGTATTTGCTTTGAAACTGTGGAGGCATCATCTTTTGGGAATTAAATTTGAGTTATTCACCGATCATAAGTCCTTGAGATATATCTTTTCTCAGAAGGATTTGAACCAGAGACAAGTTCGATGGCTTGAATTCTTAGCTGCATATGATCTCGATATCAATTATACTCCTGGGAAAGCAAATGTTGTAGTTGATGCTTTGAGCCGTAGCAAAGCATTGTCATGCTGTAATCTTGTAGAAGGCATGCTATTTCAGCTTGTTATCTCCCCATCTCTTGTGGATCGCATCAAGGACAAACAATATGAGGACACCTTGCTCTATCGCATGAAGGAGTTAGTTCTTGGTAGAGTTGGAAATACCGACAGTAAAGTGGGAGCACAGATAGATAGTAATGGAGTTCTGAGGATTGACAACCGTATTTGCGTCCCTAATGTCGATGGATTGAGACAAGAAGTGCTTAGAGAAAACCATCGGTCATCACTTTCATTTCATCCGGGCGTTACTAAGATGTACCGAAATATGAAGCGTTTATATTGGTGGAGTGGGATGAAGAGGAATATTTCTTTATATGTCAGTAGATGCACCACTTGCCAACAAGTTAAGGCCGATCACCAGAAGACTGCAGGATTACTTCAACCCCTAGAGATTCCGTGTTGGAAATGGGATCAGATTTCTATGGACTTCATTGATGGATTACCGAGGACTAGAAAAGGTAACGAGAGTATATGGGTGATTGTTGATAGGTTGACAAAAGCTGCTCACTTTATTCCGGTTAAGACCACTCGGACTGCTTTGAGTTTGGCCGAGATATATATGAGAGAGATTGTTAGACTTCATGGAGTTCCATCTAGTATTGTGTGCGATAGAGACCCTTTATTCACTAGTAAATTCTGGAGGGCATTTCAGGACGTTTTGGGCACTAAACTGAATCTGAGCACAGCTTATCATCCTCAAACGGATGGCCAAACTGAAAGGGTAAATCAGATTTTAGAGGATCTGCTCCGTGCCTGCATTATTGATTTCGGTGGATCTTGGGAAGACCATCTCCATTTGGTTGAATTCACTTATAATAACAGTTATCAGGTAAATCAAAATTTCAATTTGAATAAGTAAATTTGAATTGAAATTTAACCACCTTTATATTCAGGCAAGTATCGATATGGCGCCGTTCGAAGCTTTATATGGACGGCCATGCAAATCGCCAGCTTGTTGGATTGAGCCTGGTGATCGATTAATTCTTGGCCCAGACATGATTATAGAAGCATCCGAGAAGGTAAATGAAATCAGAAGGAAGATGAAGACCGCACAGGATAGACAGAAGAGCTATGCTGATAGGCGTAGAAGAGATTTAGAATTCCTAATTGGGGATAAGGTATTCCTTAAGGTATCACCCTTAAAGAATGTTATTCGATTTGGTCGTAGAGGGAAGCTGGCTCCTAGATTTGTTGGACCATTCACTATCACTGAGAGAATTGGTACATTAGCCTACAGAGTTGCACTACCGGAGAAATTTGAGGGCGTGCACAACGTCTTCCATGTTTCACATCTTCGGAAAGTGGTACACGATCCATCCTTGACCATTCCTATTGCTCAATTAGATGAAGTTGATATTGAGCCGGATTTGACTATAGAGAGGAGACCACTTCGTATTGTCGATAGGGATACAAAGCAACTTAGAAGGAAGTCGGTTAGCCTAGTCAAAGTCCAATGGAGTCCCGATGATCGTGATTGCACTTGGGAAACCGAGGAGAGTATCCGGGATTCTAATCTAGAATTGTTTGTTGAAGGTAAATTCCATTCTATACTCTTTACTATATTCAATGATCTATTCTAAATCCATTGTATCTTTGTTATCTGTTCTTCCACTCTTTACTTTGTTCCTTTTCGAGGACGAAAAGTCTTGAGTAGGGGAGAATGTAACGACCCTGAAATTCCGACCCAATTTAAAAATTTTTAAAAGTGTAAAACTTTCATACGATTTCAATCAACGTCCAAACTTTGTTTCTAAATTGCGCCTTGATGATTGTAGATATGGGTAAAGTTTCGTCAGAAAATACCGCAGTAAACTTCGTGCGCGTTTTACTGCACATCAGTTCATTTTTAAAACGTGAAAATTTTTATCTTCCGAACCTAAATATTTTTACATAGAAAAATTCTAAATCATTTTCTGACAAAGGCATCATTTTTCGTTTTTCAAAATTCGGATATCTTTAGCTCCGTCGATCTTATTCTTCGGTGTTTTGCCGCATTCTCCGTAATAGAAATTTCAAATATTCACAAACGATTTCCGTTACCGTTCAAACTTCACATTTGGAATACGCCTAGATAGACATAGGTGTACGCCAAATTTCGTCGAAAAATATTGTAGTAAATTTCGCTCGTCAAATTTACATATTAGTTTTAATTTTATGTGTAAATTTTCTATCGTCCGAACTCAAATATTTTTCGCAATGTAGCATAAGAAAAATATTCTGATCATGACGGCGCATTTTGTTTCGTCAAATTTCGCTTTTAATTGCTAGTTAAAATGTTCACTCGTGCAAATGGTTCAATAAGATTTACCACTTCGCAAACAATGTCAAACCACCAATATCTTCATACCGTTGTGTCCGCCTCGTCGCGCTGATCAAAACGGTATATTTGTTTGTGTCAATTGGAGTTCGGCGTTGCAAGCTATTAATTGGTTGACGGAGTATAAACTGGTCCGTTACGCCACACAAACCGGTACCCTACTTTTCCCGCTCAGAATTCAAATGGCCCTTGTCCATTCAGTAACCGAAGAGCCACTGTGACAAATAATCATTTCATTTGCACGGGGACTATACATTCTCTGTATATATCTCTGCCCTCTCACTTCATTTACTGCCCACTGCATTTCACTTTTCACTGGTACGTAATAACTCTGTTCTCTCTTCTCCCTTTCTTCATAATTCATTTATTTGTCTCCCTCCAGAAAGTGAAACCCACTGCCTTTGCCTCCACCTGCTCCATGCTTCCACTCCTCCCTCCCATGCTTCATGCATTGCACGTCCCCAGCCCTCACCCTCCACCCACCCATGCAACCGCCACCTCCGCCTTTGCCGCCATCACCTACCGCCCCACCACCAACCCGCCTGCAGCCAGCACCCTCTGCCCCACTTCGCCCTCCAACTCCACGTCCCCACTGCCCCAGCGCCACGCGCCACACCTCCAGCTCCACGTCCCCACTGCCACCAGCTCCACCGCCCCACTGCCGTCCCCTACCAGCACCATGCCCGCTCCAGTACCCAGCCTCCCATTGCCCAGCCCTCCGCCAACCGCATCCACCGCCGCGCCCAGTCACGCCGCGCCCAGCCCCTCCGTATCACACCCTGCCCGCCTGCACCCACCACCGGAGCGCCTGCTCCGCCTACACGCACCACCCACCCACCCCTGCTCCGCCAGCACGCACCACCCACCCAACCCCGGCTCGCCAGTCCTCCGCAACAGCCCAGCCCAGCCCTCCGCCCCACTGCCGTGTCCAGCACCCGCCAACACCAGTCGCCTTCCCTCCGCTGTCGCAACCCCGCTCCGCCCATCGTGCCTCGCAGTGGCCGAGATCCTGCTCTGTGCATCAGTTATATATATATCAGTTTATATATATATAACTGTTAGATTATATAACTGTTAGATTATATAACAGTTTATTCTTTGAATGTTGGGTTGCTCACATACAGTCTGTTGCATTTGTTTCAGCTCCTGCTATTGATCCGGAAGTATAAGTATTTCCATCCCGCCCGTCGAATCTATTTTGCCTCGTCGTGGGTATGATTTAATATATATATTCAATCAATATATATACTGCAATAAACGAATTATTAAGTAATTGTTGTTTTATTTGCAGTTCGTGTTCATCTTGCGTCGTGCCTATTAGGGTCTATTCTATCTATTCATCTTCGTGCCGCGCCATCTTCTTTAACCACGAAAGGTGAATATTTTATATTCACGACTCAATCTATTATGTGATGATAATCAAGTGATAATTGTTGTTAATATTAATCTGGATATTAAATTGTTGATTGTTAGAATTTGGTTGAAATAAAATTGTTAACTTCTAAAAATTTGACGCCATGTATTGTTTAAATTGATTAAACATGTTGAACTGAAATATGATGTTAATTAGAGTAAATAATAGTGACATTAAAATTGATAAGTACGACTGATGTAGAAATTTGATAACGGACACCAAGTAAAATCATAATGTAATAATCTTTAATCCGTAGGATTCTAGGAATAATTATATTAATTTGCATAAATAACGAATGTAAGTTAATATGGTTATTTCGGGATTATTTGAATAAATTGTTAATTTGTTATGTATGGTTGCTAATGCTTGTTTATTTACTTTGACACCATCCCAGTTATCACACTGCAAGTTCCCTTAGCTATGCTTTATATTAAATGATATCGGGTTGAAATGATAAATACCCACTTAAACAACTTGGCCTAGGATAGACAATTAAAAATAAGAAACCCGATTGGTCAACAAAATTATTTTGAAATTGAAATCTATTTGAAATTAAGGAATGAACTTAATAATTTGTTTGGAAATCAAGTAACGACTTAATGGATTTAATTGAAATAAATTAATGGATTTAATTGAAACGGATTAATAAATCTATTTAATTAAAGAAAAATGAATTGGCAAATTTGATTGAAATAAGATTTAAAACAAGTGAGTTTTAAAATTTAATAATTTAATTTATTAGATTGGTAGATTTAGATTTAGACTGAGTTTTAAATTAAATAGATTTGAACTTGTCATAAATAATAATTTAGATTTAGGAAATTTTGACTTAAAATGGAATACGAAACTAATTAAAGTTTTATGGATTTAATTTAGCGATAATTTAAATGTAAAATGATTTTAAATTTAAGGAAATTGATTTAATCAAATTTATGATTATATTTAATGTAACGATGACTGTAAATATGAATTGAGATAAATAGAATTTGATTTAACGATTCGAACTTAATTAACCGGTAAAATTCGAATTAATTGATTTTGAACTAAATTTAATAAGTGAGTTATTAAATTTAACTTGAATACTTAATTATATTGTTAATTAAATGTTGAACTACAGATTTCATTTGGAAATATGATTTTAAATATCCGAAATAAATTGAATCGTGAAATGTCAAATTTTGGAAGTCAAATTTGCACCTTGACTTTCGGACTTTGATTTGTTTTAAACGTTAAGTTAACCGACCATTGGGTAATAAATACGTAGTTATTAAAGAGACCGGGATCGGATATGGACATACTCTCTGTCGATACCTAAAACCACTTTAATAACTATCATACGCGAAGTGTTGATCCAGAATGAAGTGGATGGTTTGGTGAACGCGTTGACTGAAGAAAGAGAACGATATTGGACGACCCCTGACATGACTAAAACAGGAGCCGCGCCGGGCCATTGAGGTTCGCCACCTCTAGCGGACACACTTCTTCGATACCATATCTATTACTTTTGTGATTCGATTTGGGTGCACCCCTTGATTTGGGAGTGTTGTTTCGCGGTGTTGAGATAGTAGCTGCTATGCTTAACATCAGTCCGGATCACGCAACTACTAGTATCCTAGTTGGTATCGCCTCATGTACCTTGTCATACGGATTATCCTATTCGCGACCACTACGTTTTGATTTGTACCTTAGTATATGGATTGCCCTCTGGTGACTTCCGGTTTTGGGGAAACTACGGTCTTGTATATGCTCTTGGGAATAAAAATGTGTTAAGGGTGGTATGGGCCATGACTTAACACTATTTTAATATCGTACTTTACTGATTAGCCATTATCTATCTATCGTATTCTATTGTATATATAGATAGTTTATCGGATCCTTAGAGATGTTATTTTATCCATCTTTAAGTTATGAACTATTCCCTTGCACTTGGTTTAATTGCATAAGATTTTGAGTCCTGACTCGAGTGTTTCTTTTGCATATGCTCGGGTCAGTCTGAAGCTATCCAGTTGCTGATCAAGGTTGGTTGAAGATGCTGAAGGCTTAGCACTTATCTTTATCAGTCTATTTATATTCCTGTATTGGTGTCCTAGTCTGTTGGACATTTTTGGTATTAGTCACTTGATGTTAAGACATTGTTGTATATTATATAGTGGCTTCATGAACTGCTATTATGACGATGTATTTTCCGCTGCATTGTTCTGTGACTGTTCTGTGATGTTGTATTGATTCTCATTTACATTTATGTATTTATAATCCCATAATGATTCGTGTTTTGTATTATTTAAGTTGACATGTGTGGATTATTGTCAATTTAAATGGTCCAAATATACGGGTTGTTACAACATCCATATGCATATGCTCTAGTGTCCTAGTTAGGTCGATCCTTAAGGAATAATAGTGCCTAGTGTACCTATATGCGTCCATAGCATCCACTAGCAAACACTTGCAACCACTAGTATACATCATTCATAACATGTTCTATTAACATGTTTACATCAAATCCTACCATCCATGGGTTAAATCCCAAGTTTTACCCTCCCAAAGGATAATAAAGGAAAGAACCTATTCAAAACTAAAGATGGAAAAAGGAAATTCTAAAACCTATTATCAAAGAGACATGGATATGAGATACGAATTTTCTCCTAATCAAATTAGTCTTCTCCGAAATATCTCTAACCATGTCGGAACGAAGAAGCAACCTTTCCATAGACTCCAACCAACATGAAGATGTCTTACACAGCCTTCCCAAAAAGAGCTTCAAAAGGTGCCGTTCCAATGCTAGCTTGAAAACTACTACTATATGAATTCCACTAAAGAAAAATGTTTTCCCCAAGTTCTTCCAAAATCAAGAATACTCATTCTCAACCATGCTTGTCTTACTATCCCACTAATTTCATTTTACCGTTCTTCATGAATCAACACTCCTAGGTTCTTACTAGTGTCCTATACACTTTATGGAAACTTCCATTATTACTTTTAAAAGTAATTACAGCTATCTCCTTACACCTTTTCCGTTACTCCTAGGAAATGATTCTTACCTACTCCACATTTAAGAGTTTGGTTTGGTATTTATCACCTTGTTTTAAAAACTAAGGTTTCTAAAAAATTTAAAACATTAAATCCCAAAATCTTTGTCTTTAAAAGTGTTATCTTTTCAGTTTCTATTAAATTCAAAAATACTTGACTACTCAATATTTTATTTTTCTGAACTTGCATCCTTATAGCTTTTTGAATTTACATTAATTCCCAAACCTAGAGGGGAAACCTTTTAATTCCAAAACTTATTCCTCATTTTCTTTTAAAGACCTTTACAATTTTCTATAGAAATTGGGATTTTTAAATTCAACTGTTACTAAGTTTTTGCTTTCAAAAACTTATTTACTTTTTCATCAAACCATTTTTCTTTTAAAATATCTTTAAAATGTCCTTTTTAAATCATCGTCTTATTATACCTAATAGCCTCATACCTTAAGGTATTGGAACTACTTTCTCTAATGAGAAATTCTTAACGCTAAAATCTTCTATGAACCTTTTAAAAGAGGACTTCATGTTTATATGGAGTTACAAGGAATTTATTCTATATTTTCAAAATAGACTATACAAAATATGGTGCTTCCAAAACCTTGTACGTCTCTTTCATATATTCCTTATGACTTGCACAAAACATTTTTATTGGTTTCATAGAAAATTATACCATTATTCTTTTCATTCCAATAGATTAAAGCATGTTTAATTTATACTTTCCTATGATAAACATTTTCTTATACTTATTTAAATAATAGGTGTATTCACAAATTACTTTATTTCTATTCTTAGAAATTACCGTTTTAAAATGCGTCTTTATTTGGGTTAAAACGGATGTTGCGTAAAACACCGTTACTACAATCCAAAAATACTAGTTAATGAATTTAATTAAAAATAAATACTAATAAACGTCACATATTATGTAAAAACATTCCTCTTGGAAGTCATCTACTATAATAATAGTGTTATAGTCTATGCTCCTTTTAGTTTTCACGAAAAAATCTATTACAACAATAAATGTTGTAACCTATGTTTTCGATACTTAATACACTTTATGTTTTTATATTTAAAATCTTTGTTTACTTACAAAGAAGCTAGTGAGCTATATACGCTCTATAATTCTTCAAAAAGAATTTCACTTTTTCAACAAAATTTATATCATATAAAAACCGATTTTCAATTTCATGCCATTTTTAAAAAAGAATCAATATTTACTTTAAAAACATTGACAATTATACTTTTCAACTTTTCTAATTCTAACAATTTTATTGGGCTAGATATAAAGTGGGGTTTCTTCTCATTACCCTAGGAGTATCCTTCCTAAATTTTGGTAATCCCATTTCCTTACCAAAGTCTTTTACTCAAATTCCTCTTTGATGCTTATATTTTTACTCTAAGGCACTACCATTAAATCAACTTATATGAAACAATTATAATTTCTGCAATTATCTACACATGGGCTTTCTTCTTTTCTTATCAACTAAATCTATTGTACATCTCCAACCTTTTCCTACCTCTCTTTGGATTTCCATAATCCGAACCTAAAAAAAAACCACTTCTCAAACTCCTACCATGTGTAGACCTTCTCTATGCCCCGAGAAAAGCACCTCTAAAGAAGTCTGGGAAATTTCTGAAGACTGGAACTGAATCTAACTCTACTTATGATGAATCGAGGGGATAAAAGAAGCTCAACATGACCGACTCTTATGGGTCGCAAGAAACCTCGAGAGTACTACTGCTGCATGTCTCTTGTCTAACGACTCTCCTCTCGCAGTCTAATATCGTTCCATAAGTGGATACCCAATCCATTCCCAAAATCATCCCATACCCCAAAAATCCCAATACATAGGCGTCGCAGTCAAACTCTATGCCTAGGATAAAAATTTTCAAACCCCTACAAACCATAGATAAGTATTCCGTCCTCCTATGGGGTTTGAAACAACAATGGAGTCTACTACTAAAGAGATGTCTGAGTGCAAACGATCAAACAAAGAACTCATCATGAAAGGGTGTGATGCTCCAGAATCAAAAAGAGTCTGAATGGGAAAATCAAAAATAGAAACCAAAACTTTCCATGGTGACTTTCCTACCTCTATCTGGTCCACTACTAGAAGGTGTTGTATTCAAAGCTTATACTTGTGTCGTAGGTGCGCCTACTCTCTGCCTCCTTCTTATAGGGACAATTCCTACTCGTGTGACCGGGTTGTCTGTAATTATAGCACTTTCCCTTCATCTTGCAGTCCTTTGCGTAATGACCAGTCACCCCACAACTATGGAACTTCGCTCCTTGCTTGATTTGCTTTTGAGGTCCTTCCCTTTTTGACTTAGGAACCTCTTTAAGCTCTCCCTTCGGTTGCGAAGATACAGGCTGAACTCTCTGTTGGTCTTCCAAGTCTAACAGCCTAAACTTTTGCTCCATATCTTCCAACCTAGCTCATGTTTCCTCGAAATCCTCCATGCCAGAAAATGTTCTACCCCCTATACTAGCGAAGTCCTTGCATAGCTTAGAAAAATCATCGGGTGTAGGCAGATTAAAGGGATTTCCACCTACCGGTGTTGTATTGGGCATTTGCCCTTGCACCTCTGGTACCGTAACTTTACGGAACCAGTCGGCCATACTATGCAAAGAAAAGGAAACTTAGGCTTGAAAGAATCAAAAGAAGGCCGAACTGGACTTTGAGGGGATTTTTACTTGAAAACTATTTCTAAGAGTTCCTTGAAAATACTTTTAAAACAAGTTATTTTTGGAGAAATACTTTACTTTTAAATAAATTTTTAGGAGTCCTGTAACCTTAGGCTCTGATACCAAGTGAAACACCCCACACCCCTTAATATACCCAAAAAGGACACATTAAAAGGCGTGGTGTGTTGTAGGTATAAATAAAACTAACAGAAACTAAGATTCACAAGACAAAAATGGATAAAAACAGCAGAAACTTAAAATAATAACTTAATTAAAACAAGCTTCATAAATAAGTCAAATACCAAATACATGTCTAAAAATCTAATATGTCTCATTAAACAAAATCTCGTTGTCTCAAAAATTAGAGAACATAATATCCCTCATAATAAGCCAATACTCAAAAAGGACTAAAGCTGAAATAAAAGAAATACATAGTAGAAATCTTCTCCAAGCAAACTCCTAGCAACAACAATCTACTGACTTCTCCCTTGATTGCCTAAAGAGGAGAAAAGGGGAAAATAGAGGAGTGGGTCAGACTAAAAGTCTGGTGAATGATAGTAATTACTAGAGTCTTTAAGCAAGATAAAAGTAATAGACTCTACCACAGTTCTAGCATAAATAAGGATAACAAGGGAAATATGAAAGAGATAAACTAGAAATAAACACGATTTAATATTGCTCAAGATAGATCAAATTTGATTGCTTGCACTTGTTCTAATTTAATTAGGCTAAATTCATAATCATGTAATTAGGATGTGACCCTAATTCTACCCTTTTTGATCGTCCTGCTACTCCATAGACCTTTTTGTGGACCAGCCGCTATATAACTCCCTACACAGCAGCCGATGTTATCTACGGAAGATACATATAGAAACTACTGAGGATCCGGATGACATATATAGCTCCCTACACAAAAGGCAATGGTGTCTACTAAGACACCATACTAAGCGCTTGGAACTCATAGCTATTACTGAGCACCCGAATGGATGTCGCACGCGTAACTGCCACCATGCCCATGCTACCTTTTGCTCCACCTATTGGGTCTTCTTATTATCTCCAACGTACAACATAGCGTGCCCCTCATCTCACTTCAGGCTAATGCGAGATCGCCGTGTGTCCAAAGAAAAATAGGGGAAATGCTGTTGGTACTGGCCCTTCATCCAAACAATATCTAGTTGCGCCCCTTATCCAAATCCCCGTGATTTGGACTTCTATTTGACCAATGAAGTGACCCACTTCTTTCTCTTTCTATTTTCAGTGATTTACTGTTGAGATTTTTTTTTTCCAAACCAAGTGATCACTTCTTTAATTCATTTCCCCAAGATCCAAATTCTTACTAATATAAAAATATTAGTATATAAGTCAATTCAAGTCATTTATATATGTGGAGATATATAAATGTTTCCTTGCTTATTAGAGTATTAAAAATTAACAAGGAAAATTCAATCACACAATATTTCTCATTTTTCAGAGAATTGGTGTCACATAGCCATTTCTATTTTTACATTCTCCTTTTTGATCTCAAGCTTGATTAATATTAAATTCAAATATTGCCACTTATTATTTTCTTGCTTACTTCTCAAATTAATTGGTCTCTGGGTTTACAAGCCATACATTTAATTTCCGGAATTCTTTGTGATTTGATACTTATCATATGAATACTGAGGTGATAAACTAGGTTGAAGTCTAAGCAGAGAAAAACAACACATGTGATCAAGGTTCAAACACAACAAGCACAAACCAATCATGACAGACAAAATGCATATTTCCTGGTTAACAGCGCAAATAATCATCACATGAGTGATGGTGTTGTGATCTACTTTATAAATCATACAACTTCTTATATCTGGAGCTAGAAAAGTGTTGAATCTGGTTTTTGAAAGATATTTGCACTCTTCCGGACTAAAACTTATAGAAATGGTGTTCTGAACCTATAAACACTTTGCAACATTTCCCTGCCTACTGATTGGTATACATGTTTTCTACTCTTAATTTTTGTCTTGCCACTTAGTATCAGTTTTGAAGTTATAGTATCAGATTTTTCCTACTTAGTATTAGTTCAGTAGTTATAGTATCAGATATTTCCTACCTAGTATCAGTTTTATAGTATCAGATTTCTCCTACTTAGTGTCAGTTTTATAGTATCAGATTTCTCCTACTTAGTATCAGTTTTATAGTATCAGATATTTCCTACCTAGTATCAGTTCTAATTTCATAACTGAAGTGCCTCAAGACTGTCAAGAAAAATATGTTCACACATCAGATTAAATGGCATCTTCTCCTTCAGCATTATCTACTAAAACTATTTCAGAACTTGTTACTTAAGTCCACAGCTCACAAACACATATAACACTTAAGTTTCTTTTTCTTCTTACATACTATTTTCCAGATAACAAAGCAAAAGACACTCATGAAAATACTTAGAACATATTAGAGTTTGTCTAACTTATTTATTACAATGACACTGCTACTTCTCTTAAACACTTTAAATTCCTCAAGATCTCCAATTATCCATGTAAGCAAGCAAGCAATTCATGCATCTTTCCCTGCAGCAAAACTTTGAACTGCCCCAATAAAATGAGACACCCCAAGTATTGCAAAGGCAACAAATAGGGTCAGAAATAAATTCTGGTGTGAGTGAAATCAAGTATGCAAAATATCTTGTAAATTCTTAAGGCTGTACAGAGAACTTTTCTATTAAATGCTATTCAAATCCCAATTAAAATCTGAGAATGTGTATATTTAAGTTTATCTATAAACATTGTAACGACCCGTAAATTTCAGTGGTTTTATTTATTTAATTAATTGAATTTGTGTGAAATTTTAAACAATAAAATTTTGTTATATAAATTTGATATTTGGAATGCGTCTAATTAAACATAGCAACTGGTAAATTTTCATCCGGAAATATGAAAATTTATTTCGCGCGTAAATTTACTTCAATTTAATCAGTTAAAAATTGGTGATAATAAAATGTTTTCCAAACCTAAATATTTTTACATAGAAAATTTGTAAATCATCTTCTGAGTGAGACGTCATCTTTCGTTTCGTCAAATTTGGGTGTCTATTACTCCGTTTATCTTAATTCTGGCTGAATAGCAGCATTTTCGGTACCGATTATCGACTTTTGATCGGATGATCGTACCACCAATATTTGTGTACCATTTTGATCGTCTCGTCGTGCTGATCTCAGCGGTATATTTATTTCTTTATTTTGAGGTCCGGTACGCGACGGAAATAATAAAACGTTCCATTTTAACGGTACAAAATTTGTGACTTTCCACTTTCTTACCTTTTCAAATTCAAACGTGCTGTTCAAACAACAATATAATTGTGACTTCTTCTTCCACTACCTTTTCAAATTTGAGCGTACATCCCGGACCACGTAAATAAATTGCTTTAATAAATTTTCCCCGGAATCAAAGCTTTAGACCATTGCTATTTCATTTCATTCCATTTTTTTGCGTTCCATATTCTTCTCTCTCTGATATAATTTGAGAACAACATCTATTTTGGCTTCTCATAATCATGCGCATCTTCCTCCCTCTCGCATCACCAATCCCGCTAACTTCCCACCACCAGACTCGAATCCAAACGCTTCCACCCAAACCGTGTTCACCTCGCCACCCACTGCACACAGACCAAACACCATCACCCTTCCTCCGCCGACCACCTCTGCGCCTCCTATCCTCTGCACGTGCCAATCCACCACCACGCCCAACCCCTAACCCACAGCAACTTCACCAGCCAACTGTCCACCCATGCTCACTGGCCATCGCATTGACCTTCTCCCTCTTCCTCTCTCGGCTACATCTCCGCCTTTTGATCTCTAGCCGAAGCCTTCATCTTGCACAGCTATAAATATAAGGTGATATTTATATTTATATTGTGTTATGTGTATCTGTTGCTTGGGAATTTTAAATCTACATATGTATATATATAGTTGAGTTTATAAAGTTTGGCTTTGTTTTATAAATGAGTACGGGATCTGTTTGTATATCAAAACATTTGGTTACGTATATATAGTAATATATTTCCGCTGCTGATGTATATATGTATAGTTGTGTATGTGGTTGTTTGTATATAGATTCATTTTTAAAGTAACATCTGGCCTTGTTTTACATATATATTGTATAATGAAACTAGTATTTTATATATGTATATTCGACAGTGTATATATTTTTATATGAATGGTTTTATATATAAATATATATTTGTACAATGTTTTGAATACAGTGTTTTGTATATATTCTTAAGCTATATATTGCAGTAGTATATAGGAAGTTTGGTAAGTTATATATGTCGGTCTACATATGGTATAAATTTGTTTTGTACACATATAGTATATAAGTTGTAATCATATTTCGTGTGCCCTGCTTTTGAAGTCTGCATTTTTTTCGTTTATATATTACAGTAGTATGTACATTTATATGTAAGTCTTATTTTGTAAGTTTATATATATATTAGTATATATATGTACGCATCTGGCATGTATATTTGATTTAGTAGCTTATATACAGTGTACATATTTTCGTTAGTTATATATATTTATTCATGTTAGTTATAAAGGTAAGTTTTGTATAAGTACAATACGTCAGTATATACGTATGTTATAAGTTTTGGGTTTGTTTAAAAGTATACTCATGGGTGAGTATTTACGTGTTTAAGTGGATGTTATTATAAGATTCATATATATATTGTAATCTAGTTCGGGTTTATGTGTATTGTCATGAAATTTTTATAGGTTATATCTTAGTTTATATAAGTGTATTTGATCTGATCTGTGGAGTATTATATAATAAGTTAAGGATAAATTTTCATGCTTCTTCATATGCATCTTCTTATATCACGGTTTGGTCGGGAATTTCCTTGCATTTCATTTGTTTTAAGAGTATTTTATATATAGGTTTTGATTTTTTTTTACGCACGTATATATATTATATTTAGTTTATGCGTATCTGCATTTGTTTATTTTAAAGTTTGAGATATTTTATTTATACGTATACTATATTTGGTTGTAGGTGTTAGGCTATTAACACGTATAGATTTTTGAATATAATATGTATCGGTATTTTGACTGTTATGAGTATATATATCAGTAGATACTATATATTATATTATATATTATGTAGTTGAGTATATGCATGTCTAGCAACCGATTTTAGTATATACAGTTCTCTGTTATTAGTAAATTTATATTGATTTCAAAATATAGGTTGTTTATCATATATAAGTTATATAGTTAGTATATATGATTTCTTGTATATATATGTTTACAAATTTGTGTAAGTATATTTTGGTTTCAATATACAGGTGAATTTTGTTTTCATGTATATATGGATTTTTATTTTGATTGAAGTTAAGTTATTGATTTGAAAAAAAAAACAAATATCTATATATATATATATACATATTATTTTAAATATATGTTGATCTTGATATATGTGCTTAATTAAAACAGTGACTTTTAATATAATTGTTGTTCCTATCAACTGATTATGATCATTTTCACCAATTTCTATTATCAACTTTGATCGTTGAATTCGTGCCAATCTTGCTTTGCTTGGAAAATCCGTGCTTGGATTCGTAAATCATCTTATTCTCGTTCGTCTCTAACCTCGAAAGGTGAGCAATCACTCACGATTATTGTTCTTATATTTATTAAATTTGATTTCAATTGAAATATACTGCTGATAGTTATTTACATTTTTATATATGCTATTGACTATATCTGTTCACCTGTGACATCTGACACCATTTTCTGTTATTCATACTGATGATGATATATGCCTGTTGCTGTTGTTATTTTATTATCATATATGTTATCACTCTGCAAGTTCCCTATTAGTATAGAATCACTATGGGTTGAAATGATACATACCCGAACGATCTGTAGAATAGGAGAAAATCATTATGGGTTGAAATGATAAACCCAAGCGATTTTCAATTAATTGAATTTGGGATTGCGGGTTGAAAAGATATATACCCGTATATATATTTTAAATTGCGGATTGAAATGATAAATATCTGTTTCACTTGACCATAGGGTAGAAAATTATATACAGACACCGTTGGTCTATATATAAATGTTTTGAAAATGATTTCCATGGGTTTGAAAAGAGATATATGGTTTTGATTAATATTGATTTTAAAGATTCATTAAAGTTGATTTAATAAAGTTGATAAATAATGTGTTTAAGTATTTATTTAATATCTATATTTTTCAAATATGGAATTTATAATAATTTGAAATTGATTGAAATTATATTTATTTAAGAATTATACTTAAATAAGTTTGATTTGAAATGTATTGAATTTGAAATTTAAAGAAGTGATTTACAACTTGAAATTTGAAAAGGGTGACTTAAATGGATATTTCAAACGTATAAATATTAAATGAGATATTTTGGTTATTTAAATTGTAAAATTGAAATCGTATTCAAATATTATGGAAATGTTAAGTTAATATTTCAAAACTAAATAATTGTAAAGGGAATTTGATATGTATATAAATTTATCGAATTTAGTTTTGAAATGTTGAATATTTAAAGCTTTGAAATATATTAAAATTGAAGTGGCTTATTTTATGGTTCAGATATGTATTTGAAATCGATAATTTGAAATGGTTTATTTAGAAGCTGAATCGAGTTGAAACTGATAAATGTGAGATTTGATTAAATTAAATTTTTGGAATTCGAGTTATTTGAATCGATTTGTGAAATTTGAGGAAACTAATTTATTTTATAACGAAATTTTAATGTCTAAACTGTTTAAAAGGAAAGTGTTATGATTTTGAAAACATTATAATTTTGGAAAGTAATATGATTTTGAAAATGGATATTTGAAGTGAAATGATATCGTATTAAATTGGGTTTTGAAATGATAATGATTTTGGTTTGAAGTATAAACTATTTTGAAACGACCACAGTGTTATAATAACGATTGGTTGGCAAAGAGACCGGGATCGGATATGGACATACTCTCTATCGATACCGAAAACCACTTTGACAACCGTGTACGCGGTGGAGATTCCAGAATGAAGTAGGATGGTGGCGGCGTTCTTAAGGTATGTTACGTGGACCCAACTCCCGTGAGTTGGCATAAGGTGGCTAAAACAGGAGCGATCTCGGACCAGTGAGGTAGCACCTCTTCTCGGACGCATTTCTTCGATATTATACTCTTACTTGTGATTTGACTAGATGGCCATCCTCCGATTTGGAGTGTTGTTCTAGGTGGAACGGTAGTGGCTGCTATGCGTATCCATCAGTCCGTGTGCGTAATTGGTATATCTACCCTGGCATTGCCTAGTTGTGCCGTGTCACCTACCATATCGAGCTTTACTACGATTATGATTTTAAGATCCGACCGCGTTAAGGTTCTCCATCCCCTTAACGCTATTTTCCGATATGATTATACTTTACTTATTTAGACACTATTATAATAGCGAATATTACTACATAGTAAATAGTTTAACAGATCCTTAGGGGATGGTTATCCCAAACATCCTTTAAGTTACTTGTATTTCAGTTGATATTTCACTTGAGTTGGATTTATTAATATAAGAATGTTAATCCTGAGTCGAGTGTTTTGTGTTTTGCTTTACGCTCGGGTCAGACTGAGTGATACAGCATTGGAGACTCACCTTTGGAGTTGGAGCTTCGCTTGGAGATCCAGCTATCTATCGATCCTGCTTTCAGTTATTCTGTCGATCCAGTGATGTATTCAGATCTGGTATTTGATTACTGTATTGAGACATCTATTATAATCGAGACCTCTGTTGTATCTTGTTTAACTCTGTTATACAAATATATAGTAGCTTCATGAACTACTATCCTTTGTTTCCGCTGCAGTATTGTTATATTACTCTGTGTCTGTGATCTGTAATTATTTTATTTACTGTATATGCTGAGTTTTGCCAAATTTTATTTACAATCCATTGTTTTGAATTATTCAAGTCCGACATGTGTGGATTTATTGTCGATTTGAATGGTCCAAAATATTGGGTCGTTACAAACATACACCCAAGCATTCATCCACTTACTTCATTCAGTTGTACATGTACAAACTCCTATGGATTAACTCCCTAAATTCCATAGCGTAATTTCTCTTTCTCATCTTTTCATTTTGTTTGGTCTGAACTCTTGCCATTGAACACCATGTGTGCATTGCAAAGGGGCTCAGTTCTGTTAACCCTTTACACAGAGGCCTACAGGACTTAAACAAGTCATGCACATACCCATCAACCACCTGCTGATGAGTAGATCAAGGCACTACTCCTAAATTATTTTATAATTTAGAGACCATGCTTATTTATTTCTTTTTGGGGAATTTTTCTTTTGATTCCAGAGATACTCGTATTCTTTCCTTCCTTATATAGGTCAAGAATTATTAAAATCACCCAAAGATCATATCCAGACATACAAAGCATTCATGTAAAATTGCACACCTTATTTCAAAGTCATTTTTGCTTTAATCACATTTTTCTAAAACCTGCTTATATTTTTATTTCTAGAAATTTTCCATTGCTTACACAAATCTGAAGAAGTCATATGCAAAACTATATTTATTCTTTTACTGTGAACATAGGGAATGGTTTTTTGAGAAAAAACCCATAAAAACTTATTGGTTTATCATCTGAAAAAATCAGCACATATTTGTAATATTGCATTGTTCATATCATTTTTAATATAGACTAGACATAAGCATGAATCTCATTATTCACACTGCCTACTTCTTTTCTTTCATTGATACCCTATTCCACAGTAAAACATTTGATTCATTTTTCATATCAAAACTAGCATATATAAAATCTATTTCTGTGATTAGTGTATTTGTTTGATTATCTATATTTTTTAAAAAAAACTGAAACCATCACAACAAGTCAAAACAGGTTAAAATCTCATCCAAAAACCCAACCAGAATACCATCCATGATCAACATATTTTCATCCAGAGAATAAAATCAAACAGAAAAACATAATGTAGTGTTTATATAAAATAACTTGGCTGCCCTTAACATGGGTCTTAATGCCTTACAGATCATAAGTGATTAATCACTCACCTTCCTCCTCTCTTCCCCGAGAATGCCTAAGCTTGAAAACAGGGTGAGCACTCCTTTCTATTTTTTTTTCAATGTGTTTCTGTTTTCCCTCAGAGAAAACCTCAGCTTCCCTCTTGATTTAAATCATTTTGCTAGGGTTTTACTAAAGGAAAAACCCATTTTATCCTCACATTACTCAGAGAATTATGTGTGTGTTGTTATGGCTAAATGTGCCATTTTCTCTTGATTTCTATTTCTAGTAAAAGTAGTTGCTTCTCTGCTTTTCTGTGCACATGCTATTTGCATGATCCACCTACACATCATCTTTGTGTGACTCAGATACATTGTATACCTTGTTAGGCCTGAATGGTTCTCTTATATTATTTCAAACCATTTATTTCCTGATTTATTTTTAAGAAGGTATTTATGCACAATAATACTAAACTGGTTCTCATGCAATTTAGTTATCAAAAGGACTTTATCATTTTATACTTCTTTGGCTACTCATATCTAATACATATATATTTATATATATGTATATATATAGGAGATATCTGTATATAAAAACTCACTCATATTTGATCATTTTCTTCCCATTATATTTTATTGAAAAAATCTCTATCCTCTTATTTAATCATTTCACTTACTCCTAATATTATTATTGTCAGACTATATTTTCTTTTCTTAAAAATTCTCATTTTCTGATTTTATTAAAATTATTTTTATCTCAATAATTTGGGTCTTCACATACTCTCCTCCTAAAAGGAATTGTGTCCCACAATTATTCTCTCATACATTTCCATCCAAATGTATACAAAGCATAATTTCAATTGAATGAGATTTCAGAAACTCATTCATTCCAAATCAATCAAACATACATAAATAATTTTAAGGTCTCATCATAATTTTTAAACATACCTTTAAGTAGAAAACAGATTAGGATACTTATCCTTTATCCTATCTTCAGCCTCCCAGGTGCAGTCATTTTCATCTAAACTCCATTGGATTTTAACTAGTTTTATTATTTTATTTCTCAGTTTCTTTTCTTCTCTAGCCACAATGCCCACTGGTTCCTTTTTATAAACCAGATTTTCTTGAATTTCAACATGTGTAGGAGATTCAAGAATGGCCTCCTTATCATGCACCCATTTCCTCAATTGGGATACATGAAATACATCATGTATTTTGCTCAATTCCTCTGGTAACTTCAACCTATAAGCCAAAGTTCCTATTCTTTGAACAATCTCATATGGTCCTATATACCTTGGTGATAGTTTCCCTGCTTTGCCAAATCTCAGTATTCTCCTCATTGGTGAAACTTTGAGAAACACATAGTCTCCCACCTCAAATTCTACTGGCCTTCTTCTTTTATCTGCATAGGCTTTCTGTCTCTCTTGAGCTACTCTCATTCTTTGCCTCACTAATTCAATTCTTGCAGAAGTTTCCTTCACATTATCTGGTCCAAGCAACACCCTTTCACCAGCCTCCATCCAACATGCAGGAGATAAACAAGGCTTTCCATACAAAGCTTCAAATGGAGCCATTCCTATGGTGGACTGGTAGCTATTATTATAAGCAAATTCAGCTAAATAAATATGATCCTCCCAGTTGCCTCCAAAATCAAGTATGCATGCTCTAAGCAAATCTTCTAAAACCTTATTAACAATCTCAGTTTGCCCATCTGTTTGTGGGTGGTAGGCTGTGCTTAGGCTTAGTTCTGTCCCCATAGCTTCTTGAAAGCTACTCCAAAATCTTGAAGTAAACAAAGTATCTCTATCACTAATGATAGTCTTGGGGATGCCATGCAATCTCACTATCTCTTTCACAAATAATTAAGCTAGCTTGTGAGCATTTCTGTTTGAACTTATTGGGATGAAGTGTGCTGTTTTTGTGAGTCTATCAACCACTACCCAAATACTATCATTGCCCCTTCTTGTTCTTGGCAAACCATCCACAAAATCCATTGAAATGCTTTCCCACTTCCAAGTAGGCACTTCCAAAGGTTGCAGTAAACCTGAGGGTTTTTGATAATCTGCCTTGACTTGTTGGCATGTCAAGCAATTTTCCACATATTTTGCTACTGCTCCTTTCATCCCTGGCCACCAGTAATTCCTCTTGAGATCATGGTACATTTTTGTACCACCTGGATGGATGGTGTATTTTGTTTTATGATGCGCATCCATAACTTCTTGCTTCAGTTCCTCTACACTTGGCAGACAGAGCTTCCCCTTTTTCCTTAGGTATCCTTTATCATCTACTTCATAATTCTCTACTGTCATGCCTTGTGATAACATGTCCTTTTTCTCCTTTAAATTTAAGTCTTGACTTTGCATTTCTCCTATTTTATCAACCAGAGTTGACTTTAAAGAAATGAGGCTTAGTTTTCCATATTCAATCATATCACTATGTGCCTTATCTGCTACTCTAATTTCTGCTCTTATTTCTACTTCACTGAGGATTGTCAAATCTTTGAATTCACTCATCATTAAGCTTGCCACTTTTGCTTGATGCCTACTCAATGCATCTGCCACTTTATTGGCTTTTCCTGGGGTGTATAATATATCAAGATCATAGGCAGCTAGAAATTCTACCCACCTATGTTGCCTCATGTTTAAGTCTTTTTGGGAAAACAAGTATTTAAGTGACTTGTGATCTGTAAACAATTCAAACTTAGCACCTAACAAGTAATGTCTCCATAGTTTCAATGCATATACTACAGCAGCTAGTTCTAAGTCATGTGTAGCATACCTGGTTTCATTTGGCTTGAGTTGCCTTGATGCATATGCTATGACTCTACCATGTTGCATAAGCACTGCCCCTAATCCAGATCCACTAGCATTTGTGTAAACCACTAGCCCTTCATTACCCTCTGGAACCTGTAAGACTGGAGCTTCCACCAGTGCCTTCTTTAGTGATGAAAAAGCTTGTTCATACTTCTCTGTCCACACATATGGTTGCTCCTTTTTAGTTAACTTGGTCAATGGGATGGCTATTCTTGCAAAGTCTTTTATAAACCTTCTATAGTAGCCTGCCATTCCCAAAAATGACCTCACCTCGGTCACTGATTTGGGTCTACTACAAGATTGCACTGCCATTACCTTAGTTGGATCTACACTAACCCCCTGTTGTGATACAATGTGCCCCAAAAATTTTACTTCATCCTGCCAAAATGTACACTTAGAGAATTTGGCCTTTAAATCATGTGCCCTCAGTCTAGACAAAACCAGATGCAAGTGCTTTGCATGATCTTCTTCTGATTTAGAATACACTAATATGTCATCTATAAAGACAACCACAAATTTGTCTAGAAAATCTCTAAATGTCCTATTCATTAAATCTACAAAATATGATGGTGCATTTGTCAATCCAAAAGGCATCACCAAAAATTCATATAATCCATACCTTGTGTTGAAGGCAGTATACTTAATGCTTTCTTCCTCTTCCTTCATCTGATGAAACCCAGAGGCTAAATCTAGCCTTGAGAAGATCTTTGCTCCATTTAATTGATCGAATAGATCATCAATTCTGGGGAGTGGATATTTGTTCTTGATGGTAACTTTATTTAGTTCTCTATAATCAATACACATCCTTAAAGTACCATCATGCTTCTTCACAAATACAACTGGGGAACCCCAGTTTGAACTACTAGGCCTTATGAAGCCTTTTTGCTCTAGTTCTTTCAACTGATGTTTCAACTCCACTAATTCTTTAGGACCCATTCTAGTCGGCTTCTTGATGATTGGGCTTGCTCCTGGGATTAGCCTTATTTGAAATTCTACTTGCCTATTTTCTGGAACACCTATGACTTCACCAAAGAAATCTAGGTATTCATTTATAATTTTTATGTCTTCCAGTGTCAATTCTTTCTCAGTCATGCTACATATGTGGTTACAGTAATTGATTTTAGCAATTTCACTCATAACTATAATATTTTTACCATTTTCTGTTTTCAGAGAAATAGTAAGATTTTCTAAGTTTAAAATTGCTTTGTATTTTCTTAGCCAATCTACTCCTAGAATAATTCCTATTCCAGGATATTTTAGCACAAACAAATCAGAACTAAACATATTTCCACCTATGTTTAACTCTACTCCCAAACATTTAATCTCTAGCATGCAAGAATTACCTAGTGGGCTCTGAATAAACAAGGGATTATCAACTAAATAGCATGTGATTGTTAATTTATTCACTATGTCTTGGGATATTAGTGAATGTGTTGCTCCAGTGTCATATATAACTGAGATGGGGTGATCTTTAATTAGTAGTATACCTTCCAATTGTCCGAAACTTCCCACTGCAGTTGCTTTTGCTTTGCCCTCAAGTGCTCCTACCTTTGCTCCCTTTCTGAACTCTGGGCAGTTTCTTTTAATGTGACCTTCTTTCCCACAGTTATAGCAGCTAAACAATGCCTTCTTGGCTGCTTGACACCTATTACTCATGTGTCCTTCTTTGCCACAATTATAACAAGTAACCTTCTTCTTAGCTTCCCCAGTGGCTGCTCCCTCCATTTTCTTATCCATATTCTTTTTGTCATAGGGATGTGCTCTATTTTTCCCCTTCTTTTGATTATTAGCCCTCATGCTCCTAAATTTTTCCCTTGCATTGTCATGTTGTTCAAAAGAAAGAGCAAGGTCTATGACTTGATCAAATGTTTTATCCTTGTATGGTAACATTGCTCTACTCAGACCTGCATTTAATCCTTGGATAAATCTTGAATTCTTTGATTCTTCATCCCCTATGAGCATAGTTCCATACTTGGACAAACTCTCAAATTTTTGAGTGTATTCAGTCACACTCATTGGTCCTTGCCTCAGCCTTATGAATTCTTCAAGCAATGTTGCCTTAGCTGTTGCTAGGACAAACCTTGCTTCAAGCATTTCCTTGAATTGATCCCATGTTATCTCATTTTCTGGCCTTCCTGTGATGATCACTTCCCACCAATCTAATGCTGCTCCTTTGAGTCTCCTAGAAGCTATCTGCCTCTTTCTTTGGTCATTAATTTGCATATTTGCAAATATCCTTTCCAAAGTTCTCAACCATGTCCGCACTCCCATAACTCCCTCAGTGCCTTCAAAATCCTTACCTCCTAAATTTGAAAATGTCTTCAATAACTTAGCTAATTCCTCATGAGGATTCTCTTCCCTCTGCACTGCTCCTTCTCTAAATGCCCTCACCAAATCTTGCAAGTTAACCATTGGTGTTGTATTGGAGGGTCCTGCTCCATGACTTGGTGGTCTTCCTACCATGATTCACTATTCAATTGCATAGCTAGTTAGTCATATTTCTAATTTAATTATTTTTTGAAATTTACTTCTATCATTATTATATATATATATATATATTTTTAGAATTTTATCCATACAAGAAAATTGGATAATATATTTATGCTATGTTTTAATAACATAGCTCTGATACCAACTGAAGTGACCCACTTCTTTCTCTTTCTATTTTCAGTGATTTACTGTTGAGATTTTTTTTTCCAAACCAAGTGATCACTTCTTTAATTCATTTCCCCAAGATCCAAATTCTTAATAATATAAAAATATTAGTATATAAGTCAATTCAAGTCATTTATATATGTGGAGATATATAAATGTTTCCTTGCTTATCAGAGTATTAAAAATTAACAAGGAAAATTCAATAACACAATATTTCTCATTTTTCAGAGAATTGGTGTCACATAGCCATTTCTATTTTTACATTCTCCTTTTTGATCTCAAGCTTGATTAATATTAAATTCAAATATTGCCACTTATTATTTTCCTGCTTACTTCTCAAATTAATTGGTCTCTGGGTTTACAAGCCATACATTTAATTTCCGGAATTCTTTGTGATTTGATACTTATCATATGAATACTGAGGTGATAAACTAGGTTGAAGTCTAAGCAGAGAAAAACAACACATGTGATCAAGGTTCAGACACAACAAGCACAAACCAATCATGACAGACAAAATGCATATTTCCTGGTTAACAGAGCAAATAATCATCACATGAGTGATGGTGTTGTGATCTACTTTATAAATCATACAACTTCTTATATCTGGAGCTAGAAAAGTGTTGAATCTGGTTTTTGAAAGATATTTGCACTCTTCTGGACTAAAACTTATAGAAATGGTGTTCTGAACCTATAAACACTTTGCAACATTTCCCTGTCTACTGATTGGTATACATGTTTTCTACTCTTAATTTTTGTCTTGCCACTTAGTATCAGTTTTGAAGTTATAGTATCAGATTTTTCCTACTTAGTATTAGTTCAGTAGTTATAGTATCAGATATTTCCTACCTAGTATCAGTTTTATAGTATCAGATTTCTCCTACTTAGTGTCAGTTTTATAGTATCAGATTTCTCCTACTTAGTATCAGTTTTATAGTATCAGATATTTCCTACCTAGTATCAGTTCTAATTTCATAACTGAAGTGCCTCAAGACTGTCAAGAAAAACATGTTCACACATCAGATTAAATGGCATCTTCTCCTTCAGCATTATCTACTAAAACTATTTCAGAACTTGTTACTTAAGTCCACAGCTCATAAACACATATAACACTTAAGTTTCTTTTTCTTCTTACATACTATTTTCCAGATAACAAAGCAAAAGACACTCATGAAAATACTTAGAACATATTAGAGTTTGTCTAACTTATTTATTACAATGACACTGCTACTTCTCTTAAACACTTTAAATTCCTCAAGATCTCCAATTATCCATGCAAGCAAGCAAGCAATTCATGCATCTTTCCCTGCAGCAAAACTTTGAACTGCCCCAATAAAATGAGACACCCCAAGTATTGCAAAGGCAACAAATAGGGTCAGAAATAAATTCTAGTGTGAGTGAAATCAAGTATGCAAAATATCTTGTAAATTCTTAAGGCTGTACAGAGAACTTTTCTATTAAATGCTATTCAAATCCCAATTAAAATCTGAGAATGTGTATATTTAAGTTTATCTATAAACATACACCCAAGCATTCATCCACTTACTTCATTCAGTTGTACATGTACAAACTCCTATGGATTAACTCCCTAAATTCCATAGCGTAATTTCTCTTTCTCATCTTTTCATTTTGTTTGGTCTGAACTCTTGCCATTGAACACCATGTGTGCATTGCAAAGGGGCTCAGTTCTATTAACCCTTTACACAGAGGCCTACAGGACTTAAACAAGTCATGCACATACCCATCAACCACCTGCTGATGAGTAGATCAAGGCACTACTCCTAAATTATTTTATAATTTAGAGACCATGCTTATTTATTTCTTTCTGGGGAATTTTTCTTTTGATTCCAGAGATACTCGTATTCTTTCCTTCCTTATATAGGTCAAGAATTATTAAAATCACCCAAAGATCATATCCAGACATACAAAGCATTCATGTAAACTTGCACACCTTATTTCAAAGTCATTTTTGCTTTAATCACATTTTTCTAAAACCTGCTTATATTTTTATTTCTAGAAATTTTCCATTGCTTACACAAATCTGAAGAAGTCATATGCAAAACTATATTTATTCTTTTACTGTGAACATATGGAATGGTTTTTTGAGAAAAAACCCATAAAAACTTATTGGTTTATCATCTGAACAAATCAGCACATATTTGTAATATTGCATTGTTCATATCATTTTTAATATAGACTAGACATAAGCATGAATCTCATTATTCACACTGCCTACTTCTTTTCTTTCATTGATACCCTATTCCACAGTAAAACATTTGATTCATTTTTCATATCAAAACTAGCATATATAAAATCTATTTCTGTGATTAGTGTATTTGTTTGATTATCTATATTTTAAAACAAAAACTGAAACCATCACAACAAGTCAAAACAGGTTAAAATCTCATCCAAAAACCCAACCAGAATACCATCCATGATCAACATATTTTCATCCAGAGAATAAAATCAAACAGAAAAACATAATGTAGTGTTTATATAAAATAACTTGGCTGCCCTTAACATGGGTCTTAATGCCTTACAGATCATAAGTGATTAATCACTCACCTTCCTCCTCTCTTCCCCGAGAATGCCTAAGCTTGAAAACAGGGTGAGCTCTCCTTTCTATTTTTTTTTCAATGTGTTTCTGTTTTCCCTCAGAGAAAACCTCTGCTTCCCTCTTGATTTAAATCATTTTGCTAGGGTTTTACTAAAGGAAAAACCCATTTTATCCTCACATTACTCAGAGAATTATGTGTGTTGTTATGGCTAAATGTGCCATTTTCTCTTGATTTCTATTTCTAGTAAAAGCAGTTGCTTCTCTGCTTTTCTGTGCACATGCTATTTGCATGATCCACCTACACATCATCTTTGTGTGACTCAGATACATTGTATACCTTGTTAGGCCTGAATGGTTCTCTTATATTATTTCAAACCATTTATTTCCTGATTTATTTTTAAGAAGGTATTTATGCACAATAATACTAAACTGGTTCTCATGCAATTTAGTTATCAAAAGGACTTTATCATTTTATACTTCTTTGGCTACTCATATCTAATACATATATATTTATATATATGTATATATATAGGAGATATCTGTATATAAAAACTCACTCATATTTGATCATTTTCTTCCCATTATATTTTATTGAAAAAATCTCTATCCTCTTATTTAATCATTTCACTTACTCCTAATATTATTATTGTCAGACTATATTTTCTTTTCTTAAAAATTCTCATTTTCTGATTTTATTAAAATTATTTTTATCTCAATAATTTGGGTCTTCACATACTCTCCTCCTAAAAGGAATTGTGTCCCACAATTATTCTCTCATACATTTCCATCCAAATGTATACAAAGCATAATTTCAATTGAATGAGATTTCAGAAACTCATTCATTCCAAATCAATCAAACATACATAAATAATTTTAAGGTCTCATCATAATTTTTAAACATACCTTTAAGTAGAAAACAGATTAGGATACTTATCCTTTATCCTATCTTCAGCCTCCCAGGTGCAGTCATTTTCATCTAAACTCCATTGGATTTTAACTAGTTTTATTATTTTATTTCTCAGTTTCTTTTCTTCTCTAGCCACAATGCCCACTGGTTCCTTTTTATAAACCAGATTTTCTTGAATTTCAACATGTGTAGGAGATTCAAGAATGGCCTCCTTATCATGCACCCATTTCCTCAATTGGGATACATGAAATACATCATGTATTTTGCTCAATTCCTCTGGTAACTTCAACCTATAAGCCAAAGTTCCTATTCTTTGAACAATCTCATATGGTCCTATATACCTTGGTGATAGTTTCCCTGCTTTGCCAAATCTTAGTATTCTCCTCATTGGTGAAACTTTGAGAAACACAGTCTCCCACCTCAAATTCTACTGGCCTTCTTCTTTTATCTGCATAGGCTTTCTGTCTCTCTTGAGCTACTCTCATTCTTTGCCTCACTAATTCAATTCTTGCAGAAGTTTCCTTCACATTATCTGGTCCAAGAAACACCCTTTCACCAGCCTCCATCCAACATGTAGGAGATAAACAAGGCTTTCCATACAAAGCTTCAATGGAGCCATTCCTATGGTGGACTGGTAGCTATTATTATAAGCAAATTCAGCTAAATAAATATGATCCTCCCAGTTGCCTCCAAAATCAAGTATGCATGCTCTAAGCAAATCTTCTAAAACCTTATTAACAATCTCAGTTTGCCCATCTGTTTGTGGGTGGTAGGCTGTGCTTAGGCTTAGTTCTGTCCCCATAGCTTCTTGAAAGCTACTCCAAAATCTTGAAGTAAACAAAGTATCTCTATCACTAATGATAGTCTTGGGGATGCCATGCAATCTCACTATCTCTTTCACAAATAATTGAGCTAGCTTGTGAGCATTTCTGTTTGAACTTATTGGGATGAAGTGTGCTGTTTTTGTGAGTCTATCAACCACTACCCAAATACTATCATTGCCCCTTCTTGTTCTTGGCAAACCATCCACAAAATCCATTGAAATGCTTTCCCACTTCCTGAAAAGGTGAACCCAAGCAAAGAAAATCTAGAATGAGAAAAAGTGTTAGGTCTAGGGGTCTATTTATATGTGTAGAAGTGGACCTCAGATCATTGGATTTGGAGATTGAATAGGATGCAACCACGTCATAGGATGAATAGGAGCCATCGGAGGTAGAAACGGAGGGACTAGATTAATTAAAATGATGCAAAACACGTCACTGGTTCGTTCGAACGAACAAATGTTCGTTCGCTTGCCAAAAGCGAGGGCGGGTCGACCGCCCCCTTACCCAAGTCGATCGGCCTGTCGACCTGTATTATATATATATATATTTATTTTCTTTTTATTCTTTTATTTTGTTTATTTTATAACTCGGTCATATTAGCTCGGTTTCTGACGTTCTATATATGGAAATTGATCAGAAAATTACCACGGACACAATAGTGCAATTCTCGTGGTTCAATTCTGATAATTTCACAAAGTTATTTTTTTATGTAATTAATTAATGAATTAATTATTACGCGTTAAATTTCGAGTTGTTACAGCATCCATAAATCCACATTAAAATAATAAATCCTGAATGAAACCATATCTAAGGGTCAACAACCATAAATATTAGTATTGACTTGCAGCCCTAATGGAAGTGAAGACTTTCGACTAACAAACCCTGAAAATATAAATCAAGAAGGAATAATCCCAAATAAACGATCAAAACATCAAACCTTGACTTACAGTCCTAATGGAAATAACAACTTCCGACTGCTAAGCCATAAAAGATAAATCAGGAAATATGGAACCCAAATAGAACAAAATCCAAACCAAATATAGAAACAATATCCAAGAATACTATCTCGACTTACAGTCCTGTTGGAAATCAAAACTTCCAACCGTTATTCCTAAGAGAGAGCAAAAAGTACAAATCTCAATAAAAGCTCGACCTATACAAAATATCAAAAGCAATATCCAAATAATTATCTTGATCTATAGCCCTAATGGAATGATAACTTCCAACTATTAGGCCCTATGAGATATCAAGAAATATTGACTCAAATCAATATCAAATCCAAACAAAAACTCAATATACAAAATCGTATATCTAGACCCCCAGTCCTTAGAGGAACAAAACTCTCGACTGAATGGTCCTAGGGGATAGAAACAACAAATCAAACAAAAAGGAGATCTCTCAGCCATACGCTCTTATGAAAGAATAATAGACAAGTTCATAGCATGTCTCTATTGTCATAGATAGATAATACATAGATATCTCTGGTTAGAGTATCTCAAATGATAAAAAGACATGCAGCAAGTCTCTATTGTTAAACAATCATCGTCGCCAATGAGGTGATAATATCAAATATCTCAAATATAATGGATCTACCTAAGTCATCTAGATGGGAGACTGATGCACCGCAGAACAACTCCAGAAAATGCTAATGACCATAGCATATTTCCTACAGTCCCTAAGTTACTCCCAGAATTGTGACACTTGTATCTATCGCATGTCATAAACACGCTGCCAGACTACGTCGAGCATTGGACATAATTCCTACTTGCCTTTAGTAATGGACTGTTGGTCCTTAAGTGACGTCAGGCCAATTGCTCTAATGAGAGAAATAACTCTCAGCCTACAACTCAACAAGGTGATATCACAGGTTCGAGGCACGACCCGGCAATTAGGACTGCTAGGATGGATAACTAGCTTATCTGGTAGGTCTAATTCATGCGCTTTCCATAGTGACGTGAACCCTATGATGTAGATTCCCAAAAATACTCTCGACTATATGTCCTAATGAGAGTAATAACAAGTACACTCGACTCTAGGAATCTTGATGAGAGTGGCAACAATTGCTCTCGACTATATGAGTCCTAATGAGAGCATATCAACATAACAAATCCTCGACTACCAGCCCTAAGAGTAGATAATGATACTCGACTAATTAGTCCTTAGAGGATGTAACAAAATATACTCTCGACGAAATGAGTCCTAATAAGAGTGATAATAAGCACTCTCGACTCCACACGTCCTAATGAGAACGTCACATATACTAATTCCTCGACTACTAGTCCTAAGAGTAAATAATAATGTACTCACCAAGTTAGTCCTAAGAGGACAAATATATAAATCCTAACATATCTCCATCTTGTAGCCTTTGGAGAGTAATATAACTCTCGATTACTAAGCTCTAAGGAGGCACCTCTAGACGATATCACAAATTCCTAACCTATCTCAAAAATATAAGTGACATCTACTCACTAATAGTAATTGACCAAGTATTACTTGAGCATCCCGTACTACTCAGTATTACTCGCACGTTTACTAGAAGCTAGTAAACTACACTCATCAAACAACAATTATTCTATAATATAGTCAATAGAATAACCGAAAAAATAATATCGAATGCCCCATCCCAAATGGTATTGCTAATTCGTTTATTCGGCATTCTCATTCTATAGAATTAAATCACAACAAACATCAATACAAATCATATCAAATCAAATCATACACGAAAGGAGATTATAACTCAAAACTCTCAACTCCATTTAAATATTTCTCTACTTAGTTTAACTTCATACTAGCTTCTATATTTTAAAAATCCTCTTTCGAAGATATTTCTTCAATTCTTTTTCTTAAATATACACTTTACAAAATAAATCCTTTTTCCAAAATATTATTAAAACATTTCGATTATACAAAATCATCAAATAAAGTAATTCTGAACTAAAATATAAATAAAAAGGGAATATATTCTAAAAAACTAAAAAATATATTTTTATAATCAAAAATCCCCTTTTTAAATTTCCTTTTAATCCTTTTTATTAAATATATACACTTTCCAAGAGAATTACCATTTTGAAAATATTATTAAAAACCCTTCAATTATACTTATAAAATTCCATACATTCAATTTCTCTTGAAAATCTCTATTTTCATTTTTTTTAAATTTTTATTTACAAAACAATTTCCAACAAATTATTTTATTTCTCCACCACTATTATTTATCTATTAATCTACTTCATATAAAATTTAAAATACCAAAAATAATTTTCTAAGACTTTCAAAAATATTTTAAAAATGGAAAAATCAATAAATCATCAAAAATATAAATTACAGAGCAAATTACTCCAAAATCAAAAACAATCATCAATATAAATTTTATCGCTTGACCCGAATCGAATCACATCGAATTCGAATCATCCATAAATAAATGCACAACAAATAAAACTACAGGATCCATCTCGACCAACAGTTCTAATGAGAGGAAATACTCTCAATTGAATGACTCTAAGAGACGTAAAATATACAAATCAAAATGTAATCGAATAGCATCTCCTTTGCATTTTGGACAATCCAACATATACAAAAACTCACCATCTAATCCAACTTCTAACATCATACCCAATATAAAAAAAACCAATTCAACCAATATCCCAAACTACATTTCATCCAAACAATTCACCCAATATTACCAATTAATTCAACCAATCAATTCAATATAATCGGGATAGATAAATATATAAGATGTAATAAATATAGATGTGTGAGTATAAAACTCACCGAATGATGCTTGAGCTACCATAACAACAACTAAATGAGGTAAAAAATGCTGTCATCGGCTCAACATAGAACTGCACACGCCTCCATCTGCCAGTACTTCATTCGCGGTCATCAATTGCCATCGCCAGCCCCTATTTTTGCAACATTGGCCTTACTAGCAGCTATAAGACAACCTTACCTCCCTCCACCGGCATTCGCTCCTCCACCATAGCTTCCTTTAGGTTGCCACCAAGCTCTAACTGCGATGCCTCCTTAATGTTTCCTTGCCCACACATGAACGCGCATCATTGCACAACATCGCCACCTCAATCATGGGGTCCCTTTCTTCCATATCACAGCCATTTTCGAGCGTACTCGATGCTGCCAGGCTCACACCTCCGAGCATTTTTTTATAGGATGTCGTGGTTTTCGATTTGGAGGAATTAGGGCAAAGACGGGTTTGAAAATGGGGAAGGAATAAGGGTGGTATTATTAAACAGGTTTTGCTTTAATTTTCTGGGCTTGAATGGTGAAATATGGAGGAGTTTCTAGAACAAGAAAAATATAGCTCCTTTTATTCATTTTATTCTCTTTTCTTTTGTTTGTAAATAAATTTCAATTTAATTTGAATTGATTTATGCTTCATTCCAAACGATTATATTTTAATAATTATCCAATTTCATTTAATTCGATACCCACTTAATTAATTTCGACTATTTTAATCATATAAGAATTATTTACACTTTAAAAATATTTATACTCGATTAAAATAATTTATTCAAATTTTAAATAAGTTATCCAAAAAGAATTTGTTAGTTTATTTTGTTATTAAAACAAATATTTATTAAATAGAATTTGATTAAATAAATATTTACTTACAAAAATAATAATTATCACTTATTGAATTCAAACCATTTTATTTTTATTATATTTATTTAATTTATGTTGTAGAAAGAAGGTTGTTACAACATACACACACACACACACATATATATGTATATAATTGTTACCCAGTGCCTTGACTAGGCTATATCGGGCTGATCGTGCAGGCCAGACTTGACTGTTGATGAGAAGGATGATCATGAGGCAACGACTGCATGATCAAGATATAAAGTCTGGATAGTTGTACGAAGCCCGGATGGGACGGAGTTGATAGATGCACAACGCGAGATGTCAGAAAGGTAGGAGTTAGCTTATATGAGAGAGGGATCGACATAGTGGATGATGGATATGAATGAGATAGTATAGGATTCGTCATGATATGAAGAGGTCATATGGATCGGTATGATCACTTGGTTAGGAAGTCAACTTAGGTGGGAATGCAGAGGGATCGACATAAGGCATGGTACCTAGTTCAACATGGCCCAATAGCGATAGCCAAATCGGTGTGATACGTTGGATAGAACGAGATCAACATGGTATGGTTTGTGTGATATGGATCGGCATGTCTTGCTCGTAAAGGAAGGATAAGCATGGTATGACTTGTGAGAGATGGATCAGCATGGTATGGTTTGTGTGATATGGATCAGCATAGCTTGCTCGTGGAGGATGGATCGGTATACGTTGGAGAACCAGGAGGGATCATCACTCCCTTTACCAAATTGGGATTCGAACTAAAGTACTACAAGAACTAGAGCTCCATGTATCCAAACGCCATGATATTTGAGGCACTATCATGTTAGAGCATAAGGGAGCTACTGTAGGGATCGCTAGCCAAAACTCAATATATGGATGAATCGGTACCGATCCTTATCCATTGAGAGTTGGGCCTAGCCCTCCTTATGATGGGCCCATATGGTCGAGAAGGTCATGTTGCCGAAGTTCCGGTCAAGTTGGAGGTCGCCTTCATCTATAAATACAGGCATAGGGGGCCATTCTGCGGACTCTTACGCTGTTGGTTAGATTCCACCAATATTGTAATCAACTTCCTCTATTAGTTCTTGAACTCTTGATGTTTTTGTTGTACTTAATTGTAATCAAGCTAATTGGAAAGCAATAAAGAGAGTATTCAAAGTGGACGTAGGCCATAAATGCCCAACCACTATAAATCTTGTTGTTTTTGCTTTTTGTTGCATTATTCTTGATATTTTATGATTTTCCTCCATTTTCATTTAATTTCTTCATTTATCTCACTACTTAAATCTGTTGTTGAATGTTTGTGGCCAATTTGGTTGCAAACATTTTGGTGCTTTCATTGAGAACCTTGATTCTTAGCCTGTTAGGATCACCTTTATTGCTACTGGATTGAGGAAATCCCCCGAAGGAGATCTAGATTCATCTTTAGAAGCTTGCAGATACTACTCAGATTTACCAAGATCTAAGCAAAGAAATCCAGAATAATGAGGCACACCAGATCTACTTCTTAGAATGTTGATGCAAACGAAACTGCCAGCGTCTAACAAGGGGCTCCCAACAACCAGCCTGCTAATTTGAATGTGGAGCTTGTTGCAGTCTAGAACCCCGCTGATTCCATAACTAGAGCTAAATTCATTGACTTGATGAGAGAGCCAATGGAGAGTCGTAGGCAGCTAAATGAGCAAATCCAGACTAATGCCAACTTAATGAACCAGAATTCTCAATAGCAGCGCCAAAGCGCTAGAAGGGATCTTGCTTCTTACTCGGCGTCAGATAGTTTAGCTTCATCAGACAAACATCACAGGCGAAGGCGTGCAGAGTTGAAGCGGTGCAAACAGGGACATCGGAGCAACGCTTGGCAGACCAACATGGTCTGCCAAGACAGGTCGATGCCAGTCCCTCCCTAAGGATCCATACCGATCCCTCAGCCAGAGGGACTACTCCTCAAGTGCAATTGGGGAGTCATGCTCGTACTGGATCCGGGAACTTGGATATGGGAGTATGTTTGGATGCTAACCAACTACCTCTCCGGAATGATAACAAGGTGAATGCTCAGAATGCACATTAAGAGGTTGATAGGCCAAGGAGGCATGAAATGGCACGTAAACGCCGATCAGAACATTCACGCAAGGTGGAGCATGACCACCACTTAGCACCACCTATCCAGACACCAGACATATTGGCAATGGTCAGGCAGCTAGTGAGGGAGAACCAGAGCTTGACAGAATGATGATTGGGGAGTCTCTAGGAGCCACACCCCATTTACCGATAGTGTTTTACATGCAGAGTATCCTAGAAGGTTTAACATGCCTATGATGCCTGTCTATGAGGAGAAAACCGACCCAAGCAGCACATCATGAGGTACAAATGGTTGATGGACTCAGCAAGAGCGAACGATGCCACCAAATGTAGATGCTTCCCTATAACTGTATCTGGGATCGCCACGATGTGGTTCACATGGTTACCCCCATGATCAATCTCAAGATTTGACGAACTGGCAACAAGGTTTGTGGAGCAGTTCCGGATCCACGCTACTCGCCCTAAAGATGTGATGTCATTAACAAGTGTAATCCAGGCTCCGAGGGAATCACTGAAGGACTACTTTGCAGAGATTTCATGTTGTGGCCACTGAAGTCAGTAACCAAAATGATCATGCGATACTCATGGCTATGATGAGAGGGGTCGACCCGGAATCTGAATTCGGTGACTGGCTAGCTGGAAAAGCACCGGCCACGCTGGAACATTTTTATTCAAAGGCGGCCCATTTTATGAGGAAGGAGGAAGCTAGACTATCTAGAAAGAGCAACGCTGCGGGGCCCAGTGGGGAAGTGGTGTAAAGCAACATCGCGATAAAGCAGTCTGAGGAGAGTTCTCGGAAGGTTCAATTCAATGTCCAAAACAAACTGAATCAACAGAAAAGAACTAATGAAGGGAATCAAGACCGGAAGAGGGATCCCGGAAGGCCGAAGCCTAGGTTTCCCATGTATGACAACTACACACCTCTTAATGCATCTCTAGAGAATATTTACCTGTCCACCTGTAATACCTTTCAATATAAGAAGCCACGTCCGAAGGATTTATAAGAGACCCAAAAGCAAACTAGAAAGTATTGTCGGTTCCATGAGTGTTACGGGCACAACACGAACGAGTGTATGCATCTCTAGGTTGCCATTGAGAAATTTATTCGGGAGAAGAAGTTGCAGTAGTTTGTGAAAAGTCCGCAGGACGGCAGATAGGGGACGTTTGACCCTAATCGAGGGCAAGCTCCGTGTAGGGCTGAAGAGCCTGCGCGGACAGGAGGAAGATTGGTAATAAACACGATAGTTGTTGGACCGCACCCCGCGGATAGGAGTTGGCAGGAAATGGAGCACTATGCCAGTGCGATGAGACATGTGGATTTTTAATGTTGTTCAAATACGGAGGATGGAACTTCGGCCAAGCAACAACGGACGATGACTGATGGTATAGTGTTTAGGAGCAGGGATGCCGATCGAGTAGAGGCCTCTACTATTGATCCGATGGTCATTTCGACCATGATCGGCCCTACTCTGGTGAGAAGAATTTGGATTGATTGTGGAAGTTCTGTAAACATTATCTTTAAGAAAGCATATGATCAAATGAGAATGGAGGCCAAGGATTTGAAACCGTCTAAAGCTTGAATACACATTTTTAACGGTGTGGCGACTATGGCAGTTGGTTATGTCGAATTGCCGGTTGAGTTGGAGGAAGGTGAACGTAGGAGGGTGCGGATCCTACCGTTAATTGTTTTGGATGTTGAATCACCGTACAATATTTTTCTGGGCTGTCCGACCCTGGCTGAATTTCGGGCAGCTCTTGCCCCATGGTGTTTGACGTTGAAATTCCCAACTCATAACGAAGTAAGTGTTATGCATGGTGATCAGGCGACCGGACGTGTTTGTTATGTGGCCGAGTTGAGAGAGGCTTAGCACAAAGAGAAGGGGAAGGGTGTGGACAAGTATGTTCGCATCCAAGTTACTGAAGATTGACAAATGGCGCCTAAGCCTTGGCTTGGGCACCATGGTCAGTTCTAAAGAGATATAGATCCAAGGGACGATGAGGAAGAACACAAGGAGACCAAGGCTGCACCGACTGAGCTGACGATTGATATAATAGTCAACCACGAGGTCCCATCGCAGGTGTTGAAGATTGGTTTGCAACTCAACCCTTCGATGATGAGAGAACTTACTGATTTTCTCTAAGCGAATGTGGATGTGTTCGCTTGGACGCATTCTGACATGTGTGGGATCTTTCTTTCCATTGCGAGCCATGCATTTAATATTGATCCGAAGTATGTTCCAGTGAAACAGAAAAGGCGAGGCATGGACCCGGAGAGATCTGTCACTCTTAAAGAGATGGTGGATAAACTTAAAGTCAATGGGTTTATTCACGACGCCCTCTATCCTGAATGGATATCTAATCCTATGCTGGTGAAGAAGGCGAATGGGAAGTGGAGAACGTGCATTGACTATTCAGACTTGAACAAGGCGTGCCCTAAAGATAGTTTTCCCCTTCCTAGAATTGATCAACTAGTCGACTCAACTGTGGGACACGAATTATTGTCATTCATGGATGCGTACTCGGGGTCTAACCAAATCCTGATGCATGTCCCAGATCAGGAACATACTAGTTTTGTGACGGATATTGGATTATACTGTTATGTGGTGATGCCATTCGGATTAAAGAACGCTGGAGCAACCTATCAACGTCTGGTTAACTGAATGTTTAAGGATCAGATTGGGAGGACGATGGAAATCTATGTGGATGATATGCTTGTGAAGTAACGACGATCAAACGACCACATTCGAGACTTGGCGGAGATGTTCGATATCCTTCGATTCTATGACATGAAAATCAACCCTCTGAAGTGCCTATTCGGTGTTGCGTCAGGGAAGTTCTTGGGTTTTATTGTCAATGCTTGAGGAATTGAAGTTAATCCAGAGAAGATTCAAGCCATTCGGGATATACAAGCGCCTAGAACCATTAAAGAAGTGCAAAGTTTGAACGGGAAGGTTGCTGCTTTGAGTCGATTCATCTTCAGGGCAACTGATAAATGCATTCCTTTCTTTGACCTGATAAGGAAGGGAAAGTGGAATTTTGAGTGGACGTAAGATTGTGAAGGCGCATTCTAAGCTCTGGTGGATCATTTGGAGAGACCCCCTGTCTTGTCAAAGCCGATAGATCATGAAGAGTTGTATATTTACTTGGTTGTATCGTCATATGCCATAAGTGCTGCCTTGATCCACGAGGAGAACCAGATTTATAGACCAGTGTATTACGTCAGTAAACAATTAACAGGTGTAGAAAGAAACTACCCAAAGGTAGAGAAATTGGCGTACTGCTTGCTAATCACGTCGTGCAAGCTTAGCCCATACTTCCAGGCACATCCGATTAACATTTACATCGACCGGCCGCTACGACAGGTCCTACAACGACCTAAGACGTCTGGAAGGTTGCTTAAATAGAACATCAAGCTCATCCAGTTCGACATTACATATCTGCCGTGAAGAGCAATCCAGGGACAAGCATTGGCATACTTTATAGTAGAGTTTGCCGTGCAGAACGAGCCCCCAGAGATTGGTGTATTCCCTGCTGTACGATGGAAGATGTACACTGATGGAGCATCTAATGATCATTGTTCCGAAGCTGGGATTGTTCTTGTAATCCCTGAGAACTGGTCAATTTGCTACGCTTTGAAGCTTGATTTTTCTGCTATAAATAACGAAGCCGAGTATGAAGCATTGATCACTGGGCTAAAACTCGCTAGAGAGCTCGGAGTAAAGTCTCTTGAAATTTTTTATGACTCACAACTGGTGGTGTATCAAGTAAGAGGAGATTATTAGGCTAAGGGACAATGACTTGCCCCGTATCTTACCCGAGTTCAGGAGCAGTTGGCAGATATCGAATACTATGACATTTTGCATATCCTGTGTGAGCAAAATGGAGAAGCCGATTCGTTGGCAAAGTTCGCAAGTACTGGTGATGCACAACAGATGGGCTTGGTTACAGTCGAGACATTACATACCCCAAGCATAAATAAGATGGAAGTTGATCAAGTATTGGAAGCGGGGCCCGAAAGGGAATCATGGATGACTCAATTTAAATAATACCTATTGTAGGGAATCTTGCCTGAGAAGATAAACGAAAAGCGACAAGTCCTTCGTAAAACTTCACGGTATATTATGCAAGAAGGAACTATGTATAGAAAGGGGTTTTCCATTCCCTTACTCCTGTGTATCGCTTATGACGAGTAAAGCACGTTTTGAAAGAAGTCTATGAGGGGAAATGTAGCAATTACACTGGGGGGCAAACTTTAGCAAAGAAGATACTCCATTAAGAATACTACTGGCCCATTGTGAACCGAATGTTGCTGATTATGTGAGATGATGCGACAAGTGCCAGATATATGCAAAAGTCCCAAGGGCCCTGCCGATGGACATCACACGAATGGTCAGTCCATGGCCATTCGCTATGTGGGGTATCGACATCATCGGCTCTTTACCAATCTCCAAAGGCGGTGCGAAATACGCAATTTTTGCGATTGATTATTTCACCAAATGGGCCGAAGCGGAGCCGTTAGCTACGATCACGACCAAGAAAGTTATCAACTTCGTTGTCTGAAACATCATATGTGCTTCGGTTTTTCCCGGATTATCGTGACAGATAACGGGACTAAATTCGATAGTGCTGAATTTAAAGAATTCTATCGGAGATAATGTATCGAAAAGAGGTTTGCGGCGGTCACTCAACCTCAAGCTAATGGACAGGTTGAAGCTGTAAACAAGATTATCAAGTATATTTTGAAAAAATGTTTGGAGAATGCTAGAGGCAAGTGGGTGGACGGACTTGCTATGGCACTTTGCACCTATAAAACCACTCATAAGTCCCGAAGGGCCATACTCAATTCGCTCTTGCTTACGGGGCCGAAGTAGTTATTCCAGTAGAACTAGAAGTCCCTTCTCACCGAGTGACCTACTACGACCCCAGAACGAACCAAGATCTTCTCTTGGAATCCTTGGACTTTATCGCTGAGAAACGCGAGGAAGCTGATCTGAGAGCGGCTGCACACCGACATCGAGTCGCCCGATATTACAACACGAAAATTCGGTCAAGAAACTTTGAAGTTGGAGATCTTGTCCTGGAACGAGTTTTTCCGGTCTCATCACACATGAATCCGACATGGGAAGAACCTTATGTCATTGAACGGAGGCTTGGAAAAGGAACTTTCTGGCTAGCGACTGTTAATGGCGCGACACTCCGAGAGCGTGGAATACCGAACATTTACGATGCTATTTCACTTAGAATATTTCCTCTGTATTTCAATACTAGTTACTTTCGACATTTGCTTTAGTATTTGATCTTTTGGATATGAAATAAGACAAGTTAGTTTGTTCCTTTTCATGTGATGAATAAAATTTTGAACTCCTTTTGCATAAACGACTATTATTACATCTTATGCTAAGTGTACAATGAACCTGACTGATATCGATATATGTGACGTGTGAACAGATTTGCGAAGTTTAAAATCGATCAATCATCCCAATCCCCGATAGGTTCGAACAAGATGAGCTCCGTAAATTTTCTCGGTTAATGACTCCCATAGATGAACCCAAGCGGGGTACTCGTAAGAAGGAACGAATGTCACCGACAATTTGGAGATTGAATAAAAAACGGGCGAAAAAACGACTGCCCCAGGCGTATACACGACTGCCCATAAGAAAACACTAAGTCCCTAGAGTGCGGACTAGAGTGTAGACAAACCGGGCGGAAAAGCAACTGCCTCGGGCGGATACACGACTGCCTACGAGAAAAACCTAAGTCCCCAGAGTGCGGACTAGAGTGTAGACAAACCAGGCGGAAAAACGACTGCCCCAGAGTGCTTATATGAGAGAGGGATCGACATAGTGGATGATGGATATGAATGAGATAGTATGGGATTCGGTGTAACATGAAGAGGCCATATGGATCAGTATGATCACTTGGTTAGGAAGTCAACTTTGGTGGGAATGCAGAGGGATCGGCATAAGGCATGGTACATAGTTCAACATGGCCCAATAGCGATAGGCAGATCAGTATGATACGTTGGATAGAGAGGGATCAACATGGTATGGTTTGTGTGATATGGATCGGCATGGCTTGCTCGTAAGGGAAGGATCGGCATGGTATGACTTGTGAGAGATGGATCAGCATGGTATGGTTTGTGTGATATGGATCAGCATAGCTTGCTCTTAGAGGATGGATCGGTATATATTGGAGAACCAAGAGGGATCGGCACTCCCTTGACTAGATTGGGATTCGAACTAATGTACTACAAGAACTAGAGCTCTACGTATCCAAACGCCATGATATTTGAAGCACTATCATGTTAGAGCATAAGGGAGCTACCATAGGGATTGCTAGCCAAAACTCAACATATGGAGGGATCGGTATCGATCCCTATCCATTGAGAGTTGGGCCTAGACCTCTCTATGGTAGGCCCGTATGGTCGAGAAGGTCCGGTTGTCGAAGTTCCAGTAAGATTGGAGGTCGCCTTCATCTATAAATACAGGCATAAAGGGACCATTCTGGGACTCTTACGCTGTTGGTTAGATTCCACCATTATTGTAATCAACTTCCTCCATTACTTCTTGAACTCTTGATGTACTTAATTGTAATCAAGTTAATTGGAAAGCAATAAAGAGAGTATTCAAAGTGGACGTAGGCCATTAACGCCGAGTCACTATAAATCTTGTTGTTTCTGCTTTTTGTTGCATTTTTCTTGATATTTTATGATTTTCCTCCGTTTTCATTTAATTTCTTCGTTTTTCTCACTACTTAAACTGTTATTGGGTGTTTGTGTCCAATTTGGTTGCAAACAATAATAAATTACGTATATATAATAAAAGCTAATATATATTTTATAGAAAACTCTTGACTCGGTATATATATATGTATGTACATATATTTAATTATAAGTATTTATTACTTTACAAATATATATATATATAATAAATTTTGTTTACAAATTTCTGTAAATTTTTGGCGAGTTCTCGGCACATACAACAAATTTTGTGATATTTTTCTATTTATAAAATGATTTTTAAATAAATAATTTATAATTAAGCATAAAACCTACTTGGAAAAATACTAAAACTTATCAAAAATTAATTTGAAAATTTGAAATTATGTTTTATTATCATATATAATTTTACACTTCATTTCATATTTTATTTGAATTTATATGTATTTAATTGATAATATAATTAATTTCTAGCTAGGTAATTGGTTAAATTAATTTATAAATTTAAAATAAATATAATATATATTATAATAAATTAAACATTGCTATCAAATTTTTAATATAAAAATAAAATTTTATAAATTTTAAAACATTTATTTTATAATTTTATTCTTTAGAAATGATTTCTTATATAAAATTGGCATATTTAAATAATATTTAATTAAAAATTTATTTTTATTTTTTATGTTATAATTAAGCCGGGAATTTAATGCTCAAACATATTCAAAATGATAACAAATTTTATTTCTACATATATGCACTAGTATATTTTCAAACATCAGATATGTGACAACATACCCATAAACTAGATTCGTACAATTTCTATCTAAGAACAATATGATATAACAATTAACCAAACATTGATAAACAAATATAAATAAGATAATTACCTGTACCAAAGCCTATTAAAGACACATTGAAACAAAGTTGAGTGCTTCTTGAATCAAATTCACAACTTGGAAGATGCCAGCTCCAAATTGTCTACCACCGTTGTTCAGATTGAAGTGTTTTTTATATGTATTTGAACTTGGAATTTTTTGGTACATGGAATGAGATTTCTAGTCGAAATTTTCAATAAGGAGAAGTGGGAAAAAATCTCTAGAAAGTGAAGTGGCATTACATAAAGGAGAGAAAATGGTGCAAAAAGTGGATCGCCATCCTTCTTTCTCTCTTTACCATTTCTTTCCCTTTTAACCATTCGAACCCCACCCACCTACCAACCATTGGCCAAGCTGAATTTTTCACTGCTTAGCCAAATTATCATGCCCTATATGGGCCTCAAATCTAGTCCAAGCCTGAACAAAATTCATCGCAATTTAAATCCAGTTTAAACACGTACCAATATCGAATATCAATCAGTATATTTATAACTATCATAAACACACCATGTAGTGTTGTTCAACACATCAAATAAATTTTTATAACTAATATTAAAAAAATATTAATTAATTTATAACAATTACAATTTAATTAAATCATGTGGTCAAAGGAGTATAAACGTTTCAGTTGTGTGACTCTTTAGGTGTAAATTTGGTTAGTGATTAATATCGAACAATTCGAATATTAATTTTCACACATCACTTAGCAGGTAGTGTGACATTTTGGCCAAATTTATCGCTTACTTGGTTTTGGTTAAATCCAATTTTACTTTATTAAATGTTACTTGGTTATGACTATTTTTTACACCAATTCTCTTCGTCAAAACTATATCACTTTGAACTTATGGAATTTGGTAATGGTCAAAATTCCAATATCGTTCGTATTTAGTTCTATATTCCAAATAAAAAGTCCTTAGTTCAATAATAACAATTATCATTAACCGAACTAGCAGAGATTTTGACTTTGAGTTGACTTGCGTTGACTTTGGTATTAACCCTATATAACCGAGGAGACGAATCCTCTCTTGAATAGTGCTCACTTCCAGTACTTCCACTCGACCCAACTATAGTCATTCGGTGGAACCTACACCATGATTTTACTATAATCAAAGTAGATATTTCATGTTAAAGATCGATAGTATTCTCAAGTCGAGAGAACTATGTAAATCAGCCACAACGATATTTTCTGTTTGACCTTAGTTATATTAATCAACAGAAAACTATCGAGTGAGTCGTTCCATAGTTATCTAATAACTATCAGTACATAATCCTTAGATGTTTCCAACAGTCATAAGTAATACACTACCCATCATTTGGAAAGTGCCACGTACTGTAGTCTCAACCGACATATCGATATCCAGTCTCGATGCATCTTAACTAGGAACTTTTAAAATTATGTGTTTAATATATTGTGATATAATACACATGATTACAACTACTTGTAATTACTATCACAAACACACCATTTATGGATTTTCTGTTAAATATATTTTAATTAAACATTTAATTATTTATAATACGTTATAATAAATATATAACAAAATGAAAACACCTTTATTATGAATGGAAATTGAATACAAAGTTAACTAATTAACAACAAATTACATAATTACCTCCAAGGAATACCGGTAACTCTATCAATCTCCCACTTGCACTTGGGGATAATTATAGAATCTCATTCCCATTTCTTCAATCAACTTCTCAAGATCCGACCGAGTTGGACCCTTTGTGATTGGATCTGCTATGTTTTCCTTGGTATCTACCCTATATATCATGACCTCTTTCTTCTCAATGAATTCTCTAATAAGGTGGAACTTCCGAAGAATACGTCGTGACTTTCTGTGTACTCTGGGCTCTTTGAAGTCATCACATTGTTATCACAAAACAATGCCATAGGCTTCTTGGTATCGGAAATTACTCCGAGCTCACTCAAAACTTGTGCGTCTAGACTGCCTCTTTAGCTCCCTTATCGAGGGCGATGTACTTGGTCTCCATCGTAGAATCAACTACTGTTTCTTAGTTGGAACTATTCCAACTAATGGCTCCATCGTTAAGCATAAAGACATAACCAGACATCGATTTACTATCATTTATATCACTTTGAATGCTCGAATCCATATACCCCTTCATAAGGAGGTATCCATTCCTGCATATGAGGAATAAGTCCTTAGTATTTCTTAAATACTTAAGAATACATATTAGGTCGTCCAATGTTTTTATCAAGGATTAGACTGGTATCGGCTTACGCATCCTAATGTGTATGCTACATCTGGTATAGTACATAGCATAGTATACATTATGGATCCTACGGCTGAAGCATAAGGGATCCTTTTCATATGCTCTTTCTCCTCATCGGTATGAGGAGCGTTCTTCTTAGAAAGAATGATTCCAAACTGCGTTGGAACGTTTCCACGTTTGGAATTCTCCATACCGACCCTTTTAAATATGGTATCTATGTACAGGGATTGGTACAATCCCAATAGCCTCTTAGATCTATCTCTATAGATCTTTATACCTAGTATATAGGCTGCTTCTCCCAAATCCTTTATCGAGAAGTTTTTGGAAAGCCAAGCTTTCACTGATTGTAACCACAAAGTGTCATTACCAATCAATAATAGATCATCGACGTATAACACTAAAAACACGATGGCTTTGCCATGTTTATTTCTATATATACATGCTTCCTCTATATTCTGATAAAAACCAAATTATTTGATTACTTTATCAAAGAACTTGTTCCAGCTCTTTGAAGCTTGTTGAAGTCCATAAATGGACTTTAAAAACTTACAAGTCTTTCCCTCACTCGCACTGACCACAAAACCCTTGGGTTGCAACATATAAACGGTTTCTTCTAAATCACCATTTAGAAAATCCGTCTTTACATCCATTTGGGATATTTCATAGTCATAAAATGCAGCAATGGCAAGCATAATTTGAATGGACTTAAGCATGGATACGGGCGAAAAGGTCTCGTCATAATCAACACCTTAAGTTTGATGAAATCTTTTTGCAACTAGCCTCGCCTTATAAATCTTTACTTCCTCATCTACATTTAGCTTTTCCTTAAAAATGCATTTGCAGCTGATGGGTTTTATCCCTTCAAGTACGGTTGACAAAGTCCAAACTTTGTTTTCGTACATGGAATCCATCTTGGATTTCATTGCTCAAAGCTAGAGTGCAGAGTCTTTACTCTGCAGTGTTTGTTGGAATGATAGAGAAGTGTCATCATCTAAGAAACAATCCTCCTTCTCGCCATCCACGAGAAAGCCATAGTATCTCTCTTGCGTATGAGATTCCATATTAGACCTTCAAATAGGTTGTTGTTGTCATATATTAGTGTACTCAGTTCTCCTATTGTTTCAGTCTCAGTGTTAGTCTCTCGGATCTCACCCAAGTCTACAACTTCGCTGTTAATTTCCTTTGACGGAAATTCCTTTTCTAAAAAACATCATGTGCAGAAACAATCATCTTTTTTTCCTTTATGTTGTTGAAAATATATCCTCTAGAATTCTTGGTATATCCTATAAACTTACACAAAGATGATCTCACCTCAATCTTATTAAGGTCAATGTTCGTAACATAGGTCGGATAACCCATACTTTCAAATAATTGAAGTGGGGTTTCTTTTCATGCTATATCTCATATGGCGTCTTAGGTGCAGATTTAGTGGGTAATGAGTTCAGCATATGTGCTGTGGTTTCCAGTGCACATCCTCAATAGGACAGAGGCAACTCATCTTTACTCATCATGGAACGAACCATATCTAATAAGGTTCGGTTCCTTTGCTCCGACACACCATTGTGTTATGGATTATAGGGTGGAGTAACTGAAGAGGTAATCCCATTATCTTTTAAGTATTATTGTAGCTCCTGTCCAACGTACTCGCCTCCTCGACCAGATCAAAGAATTTTAATCTTTTGGTTCATCCGATTTTCAACTTCAATTTTATACTCCTTAAATTTTTCACAGACATCGGATTCGTTCTTCATTAAATACACATATCCTTGTCTCGAGAAATCATCCATAAAGGCAACAAACTAAGAACTATTATCTTTCATTATTATAGGCATCGGGCCGCATACATCACTATGCATTGCTCTAAGAGTTCATCAACTCTTTCATTACTCCCACTGAAGGGGTGCTCGGTCATTTTTCCTTTGAGACACGACTCATAGGTGTTAAATGATTTAGAATCAAGTGACGGTAGAAAAACTATAGTTTTCGGTTTATGTAGTCGTTTCTCACTAATATGACCGAGTCTATAATGCCAAAGGTAGTTATCATTTATATTGCTACTAGAACTACTCACATAACATAAATAATTTTCATTGATCACATAAATGCCAATTTCAAGAACACCTTCACAAACTTTATTTCCATTCAAATCAATGTTCATAACATTATTTGCAAAGAAAATACATATCCAGTCTTAGATAATCTCGAAACAGATACAATTCTACACATCAAGTCATTAACAAAATAGCAATTATTCAATACCAACACAAAAAACTAGGCAAATATAAATGAAAATCTCCTGCAGCCATTGCATCTACTATAGATCCATTAGCCACCTGGAGTCTCATTTCTTATTTTTGCCATGCGTTGCCAGTTCCTAAGCCCCCATGACGAGTTACAAATAATGATCCTGTATCTAAAATGCAAGACATTTTATTGATTACAAAACTATTTTGAATCATAAATGTACCTAATGGAGTTGCAGAATTGTTCTGCTTCTTCTCCTTCACAATTTTTGGGTAGTCGGGACATTTTCTCTTCCGGTATCCTTTCTTATGACAATAGTAACACTCACCCTTGCCATCGACTACCTTCTTTCCTTTCTTACCTTTCTTTTTACCATCTCTCTTTCACATCTTCGAACCGTTCGAAGATGATACCCCACATTTAACTGCAAGAATAGCCGATTGATCCTTATATTATGACTCGACTGACGACCTCAACATATTAAGGAGTTCCATAAGATTCACATTCAGGTTGTTCATGTTATAGTTCAGTATGAATGGTTCATACTGAAGAGTCAATGAACCAAGGATCAAGTCAACTTGTAACTCAATATTTATAGCCACGTCCAATAATGCAAGCCTATCAATATAACCCTTCATCATTAGCACGTAATCGTCCACCTTCTGTCCCTTTTGCATTTTGGTGTTGAATAGTTTCTTAGTAGTCTCATACCTTGCGGAACAAGACTGCTAATAAAAAGTGCCTTGAGACTATTAAATATCTCATGGATAGACATTGATTCGTGTGTTGCCTTTGCAACTGTTTGACTAGAGTAGACAACACGGATACTTGGGCAATTTCGAGGTCAGCAACCCACTTACTAAAAGTAACATGCAAGTCCTGGTGATCGTCATCAACGATCTTGTTAGCGGAGCACAAGTTATAGATGACCAAACTCGCTCATATGTCAGAGCTATCTTTATAACTCATAGCCAATAGACATAGTTGTTTGGTCTGGTTAATCTTTCACTTTCATTAAGAAGTCTTGGATTCGACAATATCTGCAAGTTTTATGAGTAGGACACTAACATAGTAGATATTCTTATAATATTAGTAAGGTTAAACTTTACATTTCATTTTACTAATATACTTCCTATAACGACCCGTATTTTTTAACTTTTTTAAATTTTAGAATTCGATATAATTATTGAATAAAAATTGTTAGAGATAAAATTTAACGACTTATTATTGTAAATTTATCGGATAATTAAATTGTTTAAATTTAACATTGGAATTATTTAAATAATTGAATCTTTAATTTATGTGAATGAAAATGGTATCTGAAATTGATTTAAATTTTATTTAAGTATGAAAGAAGGTTGTTAACATTTAAAATTTGAATTATAAGTGGATAAATAAAAATTGGAAATTGTATATTTATTTAACGAGTTAAATAGCCATTTTGGCCACTGTCTCGGATTTCGACGAAACCAGTTTCATCGGATCCGTAATAGCGAATTATTGTAGGATTTCAAGTTTCGTAGCGATCGGACTTGTCGTTTGGCCGTGCGAGCTTGAAACACATGAAAAATTAATTTCGGAATTTAATTAAAATAATTCAACTTGAAAAGCTATCTTCTGCATACGATTGACTTGGCTTTCGAAACTAGTCCACTGTGTATGAAATAGGGGTAAATCATTATGAATGCCAGGTGGCATGCTTCGTTTGGAGCTCGAGAATTTCAAGTGCTTATAGGCAAGATATTTCTAATATAATAATATATAACAAAAAATCCTACCCGTACATCATGCTACCCCTTTTCTTTCTCCCATCTCAGTTTTAAAACGAGCAGATCGAAGACAGTTAAATAAAAAAAAGGCTGCTCGATTGAAAAAAAAATTATATCGAACGAACGTTCGAGAGCCGAAGGAAAGTGGCGCGATGGAAGGAAGCGGCAGCTCTTGTAGAGCTCGACTTTGTCGAGGTCGCGTTCTATGATTTGGAGTTTGGCCTCGATTTCAATTGAGGAATTGCACACATGTAGTCTGGTGGCGCCGTGACTGGCGGCGATGGTTGGTAGGTGAGGCCACATCGATGGCCAAGGTGATGGCGACAGCTGCTCTGACTACATGTAATTCTGTAGAGAACCATATACTAACATCAAAACCAAATGGAGTCAGAAAGGAAACAGAGTTCGTGCTCGAATACGTGAAGAAGAAGGTAACGTGAACGATATATTAATTTATTTTAATATGTTAATTTAATTTTTAAATTAAATCGTAGGCTAATTTAATCGTATCTTGTTCGTGCGAGGTCCATTTCAAATGGAACGAATGGCATCAGGATCGTATCGACATCGTCTCCGAGATGAAATTGGACTTCATTTGAAGCAAAATTATTTTCAGTTTCAAATAGAAGGTGAGTGTTTATACGCTCACAATTGACTAAAATAATTTTTTATGTTAGCTAAATCATATCGTGAAGTGATTTAAATTTATTGATAGTTGTTGATAAATTTAATTGATGGTTAATTTGAATTAGGATTAAACTACTAGTGAAATTCCCCATTATCGATAATTGGTTAATTGTTGTGATTTTTTTTACCGGTTGGATGTTGGTTGTGATGGATGAAAATTTAATTGATATTTTGGATGATTTGGATGTTTATTTATTTTGATATATCATGTTAACATCCTGTATATTATTTACAGTATTTAAAACTGTAAATTGAATTATTTCGAATAAATTAAGAAATAGGTTGAAATGATATATACCTATGACAATATTCTGGATTGAAATGATATATATCCATCCTTGGAATTAAATTTGAAATAATTGATTCACTTGGCCATTGGATAGAAAATTATATACGGACACCAGATTGGTTAAATTAAATGATTTTGAAAATTTTCGATTTGAAATTATTTAAAATGATTTGATTTAAGAAATAAAAATCGAATTTATGGAAATCGAATTATCTTCGAATTGGAACTCGAAATGTTGAAATTTTAATTTGATAACAGGAATTGTTTAAATAATCGAAGTTGAGATTTTGAAGTTATAATCGAAATATGATTTGTATTTCAGCAATTGATTTGTTTAAAAGATTGGACTTTTATTCGAACTTTGAATATTGCTAAGTAAAAGTGATATAAAACGATATTTCAAAATTGAGCTCGAAATTGAATCATATTTGAAGATTTGGATTTTTAATTGGATATGAAAGGAAAATTTGATTTAAGTGTTTTGAATCGATATTTTGGAAATCGAACTCGAAATTTATAAAATCGAAATGGTTTAAATTTGAGACTTGAGTGAAATTAAATCATTAAATCGGATAATTTGAATTTAAATTGAAATTAATTTGGAGTTGAAAATTGAAATTAATTTGTAGTTGAAATTGAAATTATTTCGTAGTTGAAATTTAAATTAATTTTCAATTGAAATTAATTTAGAATTGGAATTGAAATTAATTCAGAATTGGAATTTGAAAGTAAGTTGGAAGTGAAATTGAAATTAAACTGGGATCGAATTGAAATTAATTCAAGTTTGGATAAAAATTTAAATCAATTAGAATTGAAAGCGAAGTTGAATTAATTCCAAGTCGAAATCAAATTAATTTGAATTGGAATCAAAGTAAAATTCGACTTGAAATAGGAATTGAATCGATTAAATCGAAATGGAAATTGAAATTGGGAATTGAATTAGTTTGACTTTGAAACTACTTTTCAAATAAATTATTTGGTATAAACAGTTTAAAATCCATCTTCTTTAAATATTCAAATTATTTTGATTTTTCAAACTATTTTACTATATAAACCATTTTTAATACTCAAAATATTTTCTATTAAACTATTTTAACTATTTAATTATTTTATAAATATTTAAACTATTTTCTAAAAATTCAAACTGGTGAAAAGAGTGGAATGCCTATATTTAAATCTTGGATTTAAATACGAATTAGGTTAAAGTGAAGTTATAACCAAAATTGTAATTCGAAGCAAATTTTGAAGTGAAATCGATATATCGAACTGAATTGACATTTTGAACTAAAATATGATTTTTGAAGCGAATATGATGATTTCGAAATGGATTTGATTTTCGAAGCGGATATGATGATTTCGAAATGGATTTGATTTTGAAGTGAATATGATATTTTGATATCAAGTACGAACTGTTTTCGAAAAGTAAATGTACCAACCGGTGTGTAAAACGATGTTTGGTGGTTAAAGGGACCGGGGCCTGTTATTGGCATACTCTCTGTCAATATTGGAACCACTTTGACAACCATGTACGCCATGGATGATATCCAGAATGTAGTAGTTGAATTGGTGACATTTGCCGGAATGAAGTAATAGTACGATGATGGATAGCTTTGCCACTTGTGTCATAAATAAAATGACTAAACATGAGCCTATGTCTGGACAATGAGGTTAGCTACCTCTAGCGACGTTGATCTGTCGTATTACTATTATGATTTTGTTTTCGATGTGTGCACCTTCTTCGTTTGGATTGATTGTCGTAGTCGGCCACGGATGGGTTACGACCAACTAAAAAGGCTAAACTGGTAGAATCCTACCTTGGGCATTACCTCACATGCCTTGTCATATTTATCCTTATGCGAGCCCATTATGACTTTGATTTAGTACTGTTCCTATAGGGGACTCACTGGCTACCGGCGTTACTGGTTGTGTTACAGGACCTGCATAGACTACATGCTATAAAAATGTGTTAAGAGGGATAATGTAAAGCCTTAACACTATTTTGATATTTATTTTACTGATAGAAATTATCTATTATAACATACACTATTACATATAGATAGTTTGACGGATCCTTAGGAGATGGAAAATGCCGTAACATCTCTTAAGTTATTGCACTCATATTTCGTGATATTGATTTGACTTACATAAGAGTATTTTAGTCCTGACTCGAGTGTTTTGTTTTTCATTATGCTCGGGTCAGTCCTGAGTTTTTTTCCAGCGTATTGAAGATTATTCTCTAAAGGACGAAGACGAAGATTTGGTATATTACTATTATTATTATTATTATGCCCTACATCATACTATTTTGCTGTATTGATTATTTAACCCTGATGTATATATATAACTCCGCTAATGTGTATAGATTATAATTAAATGTATAGTAAACAGCTACATGAACTGTTTATTTGATTATTATATTTTATCGTTCCGCTATGAGATTCTATGTTGGTTTTCTTCTTCTTTTCTTGTTTTTCTTAAATTAACCCCATTGATTATCTACGTTTCGGATTTTTTAAGTTAGACAAGTGTGGATTATTGTCGATTTAAACCTTCCGAAATGTGGGTCGTCACAGTTGGTATTAGAGCTTTGGTTTAGCGGTAACCTTGGCTTTGTGGGGTTTGATTCATTAGAGATAGGGTATTAATACCCTAGAATGATTTGGTTTGAGTGTATATGTAACGACCCACTATTTTGGACCATTCAAATCGACAATAAATCCACACATGTTGTACTTGAATAATTCAAAATATCATATTGTTATTTAAATTTGGAAAAACTCAGCATATACAGTAAATAAATCAATCACAGAATCACAGACACGGAGTAATACAATAATATGCAGCGGAATAGATAAAATAGTAGTTCATGAAGCTACTATATAAACATCAGAGTTAGAAATAAAATACAACAGAATATCTCAAATGCAGTGAAGTCTCTAGTACAACAGATGACCTCTCTGAACGAATCAACTAGAAAAGCTGAAAGCTGAGTCGATAGTTGGATCTCCAAATGAAGCTCCAAACTCCAAAGGCGAGTCTCAAATGCTGTGTCACTCGGTCTGACCCGAGCGTAAAGCAAAACACAAAACACTCGAGTCGGGATTAATATTCTTATATCAATAAATCCAACTCAAGTGAAATATTAATTGAAATACAAGTAACTTAAAGAATGTTTGGGATAACCATCCTCTAAGGATCTGCGGAACTATCTACTGGGTGGAAATATACATTATAACACCGTGGTCATTTCAATTTAATTTATACTTCAAAACCCAAATATCATTTCATTTCAAATATAACTATTTTTCAAGATAGTATATATATATTAATTAATTTATAAAGTAAAGTATTTATAATTTCCTCAAGTCTCACAAATTGCTTCACATCAACTTCAAATTCCAAATTCAAATTTTATTCAAAGCTCAATTTATCAATTCAATTCAGTTCTAAATATACCATTTAAATTTTCAATATATTTCAAAGCTTTAATATTCAACATTTTCAAAGTTAAATTTAACAGTTTCATATAGCTCTTGATTTAACTTTATTATTATTTAATCAGGGAATATTCACTTAATAAATTCAAAATCATTTAACTAGCCTTAAATTTCATTTTTACTAAATATTTCCTTAAATTTATTTAAACAAGAAATATTCATTAAATTATTTTGAATCAAACTCAAGTTATAAACCATATCTTAAATCCCAATTTCAATAAGTTTTATATCGGTTTAATTAAATAAAATTCTTTACTAAATTCAAATTATCTTCCCAACCTTAACTTATTCAAATTATTACTGAAATCTATTTTGAAACATAAATTTAAATACTCAACCATATTATATGTATTTAATCAATCATTCCCATTTATATATAATAATTTAAGGCTCCAAATTTTAAAACCATATATTTCTTTCCAAAACCATAGAATTCATTTTCAAAATATTTATATATATGGACCAACGGTGTCTGTATATATATTTATCATATGGTTAAGTGATACGGATATTTATCATTTCAATCCGAAATTTAAATATATACGGGTAGATATTATTTCGACCCGTAATCCCAATTTCAATTCAAATGAAAATCGTTTGGGTTTATCATTTCAACCCATAACGATTTTCTCCTATTCTAAAGTCCGTTCGGGTATGTATCATTTCAACCCATAGTGATTTCTACACTAACAGGGAACTTGCAGAGTGATAACAGATATAGAAATAATATAACAGGCATAGATATATCATCAATAACAATATAATATAAACATGGATATGGTGTCATATCCCACAGGTGAACAGTTACAGATAATAGCATATATAACAATTTAAATAACTACAACATCATATTTCAATTGTCGTTTCAATTGAAATCAAATTTAATAAATAAAAGAACGTAAATCGTGAGTGATTGCTCACCTTTCGAGGCTAGAGAAGATAGACAATGAAATTGAGTTACGGGATGTAAGCACGAATCCACAGCAAAGTAAGATAGGTACGAATTCGACGGGCAAGCTGATAGATAAGGAATCGATGAACACTTAGAATTAGTTTGATACAAACAGCAAATATATATATTATTGTTATTTCCCAGAAATCAATATTTAAATTAAAACAAATATTAAAATAACATATATTTTTATACCAAACCAAACTCAAATATATGTATACTTAATATATTATACTCTAAGATCCATCCTTATTATAAAACCCATATTAAATTTAAAACATAAACATATGAAAATCAAAATCTATATATACATACATATATATCTAAAAACCAATTCACTTTATTTCATAGTATATACAATTTATATCATACAGCACGCACACAAAAATGGATATTTTCTTTTTCTCTCGCATGTATAAAATTTAAACCAACCCACATATAATATATATATATAAAAACTATAAACTATACATACTAATATAACTAAACTTATACTATTATACTCGGGCAAACTTTATAATGATATATATAGTACTTTAAAACATATTATATATACCCCCTTCTACATATGCATATAACCAATATATACTTATGTAACCGATATAGGCAACAAATATATAACTCTCAGGTCCAAATGGTGTGATATAGTGTAACATATCATAATATAGTAAATGTAGTAAAACACTGTATATATACTATACGAATAACATTTCCCCTTAAACAACATTTATATAGTCAACTATGTGCAGACCACATGCATTTATATGAGCAACATATGTGCAGACATTTTGCGAAATATGAAATAACTACATACGACCTATAGGTATAAACTAAAACATATAGAACTGATCGGTTATACACTTTATAAAACTAATATATAACTTAAATAACTTTCAAACTTTATAATATATATATATATATATATATAAAAACTAATATAACTTATAAAATATATGTTCGTATTAACTTGATGTGCGTAACGGGTTAAATATATAGAAACTAATGTATTATATATATAAAGTAAAAGCACGCAACATAAAGTATAAGTTTCATATACGATTCACATATTATAAACAACTTACTTATGTAATATCTGTAAACTAACCCATGAACAGACCGAATGAAGATATGTGGTGCAACATCTATTTCAATTTATTAATCACAAAGCATATTATATATACTCTAAACCCAACTCACCAGGATGCTTGAAATCTCGTTTAAAATAAATATACGTATAAATCTATGTTTCGACAAACTGTATAAGACTCGGGTATATCTATATACAGATATATGTAGATTTAAGATTTTCCAAGCAACAGAGATAAATGAAACAATATATATATCACCTTTACATATATAGCTACGCGAGATGTAGGCTGTAGGGTAGTCTTACAGGGAAGCATGGCGAGTGCGAGCTTGGCGGTTCAAAGTGGAGGAGAAGGAGCTGCTTGCTAGGGAGGTGGAGTTCGTCGGCAAGGTGGTCGGGCTGCCAAGGTGTTTGGGAGAGTGGAGTAGATGCAAGGGCGAGAGAGGGTGCTAGAGCAGCGGCTAAGGGATGTGGTGATTGGTGGCTGCAAGGGAGGAAGAGGTGCGGTTGCTCGATAGCATGGTGGAGGGGCTTTGGGTCAGGGGTTGAGGCGGGGTTGTTACGGTGGCTAGAGGCGTTTGGGTAGTGGAGTGAGGCTCGGGGATGGAAAGGAGCAGATCGGCTGCAAGGTGAGGGGATAGGTAGGAAATATAAAGAAACGGGAATAAGAAAGAGCAGGCAACAAAACTTCTCTCTTTTCTTCTTCTTTTTGAATGGTAGAGCGAACAAGGGATAGCAAATGAATCATCATTTATATTTTATAACAGAAGGAGGGGCAAAAGAAACGTTCCACCATAAATATAGATACTGATGTCAGCTGACCATTGAATCGATAAAGAAAATTATTAAAGCAATTAATGGGCTGATTGGTCAGCACGTTTCAAATTTGAAAAGGCACGGGAAGTAACGGTTGAAATTTATGGTACCGATACGACGAACAGTTTATTATATCCGTCGCGTACCGGACCTCAAAATACAGAAATAAATATACCGCAGAGATCAGCACGACGAGACGATCAAAATGGTATGCAGATGTCAGTGGTAAGATTATCCTATCAAAAGTCGATAATCAGTACTGATATACGTTGCTATTCCGTACGGAAAAATCCAAACGGAGCTAGAAACGTCCGGATTTCGCGAAACGAATTTCGTAGTCTTATTCAGAGTATTCTAAATAAATTTCTCATGTTGACATATTTAGGTTTCGGAAAACTTTTAAATTCAACAGTTATTAACTGATTTAAATTGAAATAAAATTTCACATGAAAATAAACTTCAATATTATCATATGAGAATTTACCAGTTGCTATGTTTAAATAGACGTATTCCAAATAATAAAATTTTAATTCCAAATTTTATTATTTAAAATTTCAATTAATTAAATAAATAAAATCACTAAAATTTTGGGTCGTTATACTCTCCCCCACTCAAAACTTTTCGTCCCCGAAAAGGAAGGAGGTAGGAGAATAGAACAACCAGAAATAGAAGTAGATTGAAAGTCTAGATTAAACAATTAATTTGAGACTATATAAAATTTTACTTGAAATATTCATTTGAAAACTTCATTTGAAATTCAATTTTCTTTAATACTTTAATATTGTTTTTTTTCAAACCAATTTGTAAAATTTTCTTGCTTCCTTTATAAATACCATCTATATGTTTAAATAACACCTTTATAAATATATGTAAACTATTTGAAAACAATTATTTACATCCTTAGTTATATTTACAAAGAAGCTATTGAAAACATTAAATCTATTATTCATAAATTTATTAATTTATCTCAAGATACTTTCAAAACATTATTAATAAATCAATAATCATTTCTTTAAATATGTTTTAATTTATTAATAACTTCTAAAATATTTATAACACTAAAATTTTCTATTAAACCACGTAGTATATAAATAAACAATATTTAAAAGAGATATAGTCAACAAGGAAAAGAAGGAGGATTTGGAAAAACAGAATATACGTGAATAAATAAAGTTGAGCAGATAAGGTAGATTCAAAAGAGTAGTATCAGGCATGAATAATTTATTCAAACCATTAGAATTTCAATATCAAATATTAATATAGAATTCCTTTGTTGAAAATATCTTTATAATAAAATACTTTTATAACGAAACAAATTTCTTTTCGAAAATACCTTTATAGCTTGATGTTTCAACAAGTTTATCCTCGTTCCTATAGACTCTGGCAGTGCGTTGATCAGGCGCAAAGCTAGAATTCTCCAAGTACTTAGTAGACTTGTTTCAACACCCAGTGAAAATACTGGAAAAACTTTTAAAAACAGATATGGAAAGTACAATCCAAACAAAAACAAACAAAACCTTTGTCTAACCATGGTTCGCAGATACACAATGGTTACGCCTGGTTCCCCCAGGAAACAATCCATATCCGTAAGCTTTCTCAGCCCTGCGAGTTACGCCATGATGACTAGTAGAGTGCAGGATACACAATGGTTACGCCTGGATCCCCCATGAAACAATCCGTACCCCTAGGAAAGACTCAGCCAGGCAGTTGCGCTACTATTCGCGACCTACACAGATTGTAGGATACACAATGGTTACGCCTGGATCCCCCAGGAAACAATCCGTACCCCTAGGCAAGACTCAGCCAGGCAGTTGCGCTATGCATCCGCGCTCGTAAGACCATGGGTAACGCCATGGAATTCGATGGAAACTCGAGTATCATATTCAGAAAACCAAAAATCAGAGAAATATCGATAGAATGAATCCACAATGTGGCCACAAAGCGGATATCAAGCAGAAGGCACTTTCCATATCTTTACTTCGAAAATATGTATCATATAGTACCTTTTCAAATCACTTTCAAATATCATACTTATATAAAGTCCATTATATATAAGATTTCATTTTCAAATCAAATACTTTTCAAAATCAATAGTATATCAAATCACACTTATATAGACTTCAATTATATAAGATTTCACTTTTCAAATTGAGTACCTTTTCAAATCCATAGTTTTTGAATCAACATCATACTTATACAAACCAAATTTTATATAAGTTCGATAACTCCCAAATCAAGTATTTAAATGAGGTTCTCAATTCAATTCGTTTCAATATCAGTTCAGTTTCAGAATCATATACAATCCCACAAAATTATTTCTTCTTAATTTAAATTTCTTTTAGTTTTAAAGTTTCCAACATAATAAATTTAGAAAATAAATCCAAATTTCCAAATCAATATAATTTAAGTCAACCAATTCATTTCCAAAATCAAATGTTTTCAAAATCATCTTATACTTACATAAGATCCATCTTATATGAGGATCAAATTTTACAAAATATATTTCGCTGTATGAAAAGCCATATGGGATTGAACATCTTTGCTTTTATGGGTTATATATCTTTGTAATTTAAATTGGAAACTTTCTTTTAGTAAGCAAAGATATTCTAACTCGACAGCTTTCAATTTCAACATCAAAATATATCAATGATATTAGAATATAAGATGTACATACGTCATCATTTCGCAGAATCACATTTGATCGCTCGCTCGATCACACAAGTTCGCTTTCGAACTAGTATTGTCCATTCGACTTCCCTAATGCGGATTTCGATATGGTTTCTCGACTAGAAGCCATCAGTCTCCTTGCATAGCCATATACCATGATAGAGAATTCTAGAATTTAGCCCAAAATCCATATCAAATATTCGCCATCAAGAATCGAATGAAAAATCCTAAAACGAAATGGTGTAATTCACCTCGAACTTGTGTACTCAAACCCGGATCAAATTAATTATGCGAATAAAACAGCATACGTAAAACTTATATATTTATTCCAACTTGTTAAATATATAGTTTCATAAAGATGTTACTAAGTAAAAATATTTAAACTACATTTTATTCAAAATATTTTGAAGACCAAATTATTTTCAAAACATTTCAGATCTAAATTTCATATTAGAAAATTTCAAATAGCCTTATTCATTTACTTAACAAAACAGTTTCAACTTATTTAAATCATATTACTTCATACTTAAACATTCAAAACAAACTTATATACTTTATCAAAATACTTTTCAAATTTCTTAGCTTTGAAAAGTTAACCTTGATTTGGAAGTGCTCGAACCTTCAAAAAAAGTTGAAGAAATCATTTTCAAATTCAAGAGTTGGAAATCAGTAACAAATCAGTAAATCAATTTTAATAGATAGGGTTATATCAAATCCGAAACTCGAGGACTGAACCCCGGCTTACTTCAAATCGTTTCAAATACATATACAAATATCTTTCGAATATCAAATCATACTTCAAAATTTTGAAATCAAAATTGGTTTCGCAAAAAAAAAAATCACTCGCGTAGCAATGCTACTAAAGTGGCCTTTCCCTCACTCTGAAACTCGAAAATCAATGTCGATGATGCGTGCACTCATCACCGAAATTATTTTCCAGCGACATAAGTGAGTTCTGGACTTCTATTTTCTCAAACTTCTTTTGAAATTTCTTCGAAACTCATTAAAATCATTTGAAACATTTCTTATTCGGAAAATATTTTTAAATCATATTATTATTATATATTTCAAAATCTTAAAACCAATTTCAAAACACCGGAGTTCAATTCTCGAATTTCAAATTTAAAATCCTTCAGTTATAAATCATTTTTAGATAAATCAAATTTCTTATATAATTTTTCAAAATTACAAATCCTTTCGAAACCTCAAATTCTAATTTTAAAAAGGTTTATAATCTTTATCGAAAACATTTTACCTTTATATATAGAATATAATAATTTCGATATATAAAACAATTTCTAAAATATAAACAAACCCGATTTTTCAAAAGATGATTTAAGAATGGATTTCAAACAAAGATAGAGATTCAAATTAGAGGAACTCTTAATCAAATAGAATTATGATTCGAAGATAAGCTCGAACGAATATGAGATAATTAAACTTCAAAATAGAAGATGAATATACTTATATAAATCGCGGGCGACCTTAACCGGGTCAACCGTGACTTCAAGGATATAATCGATGCGGAAATCTAAGGAAAATCGACATTCGATCGCCAGAGATAGAATTCGGCATATCAAGAGATAGTAGCATCTAAACCGAGTGATATATAAATCTTCGGTGAATCAATGTCAATTGTAAAGGAGTTTCACCCCTTTACAAAACATTCAAAGATCGGCGGGATCGCCTATTCTTATAGAGATCATTCGAAGTGGAGTTATGGGATACTCCAGAATCAAAAGAATACCAATAGAGAGAGACAAGAATGAATTTTGGAACCGTAGGGAACGTTCCAAAGTTCAAAGGAAATCGAGTCAAAAGGAAGAGATTAAACTCGAACGAAAGTGATTCTGTAAATAAATTTACAATATATGCTAAGTTTCGCCTAGAGCCAAAGCTCTGATACCAACTGTAACGACCCACTATTTTGGACCATTCAAATCGATAATAAATCCACACATGTCGGACTTTAATAATTCAAAATATCAGATTGTTATTTAAATTTGGCAAAACTCAGCATATACAGTAAATAAATCAATCACAGAATCACAGACACAGAGTAATACAATAATACGCAGCGGAATAGATAAAATAGTAGTTCATGAAGCTACTATATAAACATCAGAGTTAGAAATAAAATACAACAGAATATCTCAAATGCAGTGAAGTCTCCAGTACAACAGATGACCTCTCTGAACGAATCAACTAGAAAAGCTGAAAGCTGAGTCGATAGTTGGATCTCCAAATGAAGCTCCAAACTCCAAAGGCGAGTCTCAAATGCTGTGTCACTCGGTCTGACCCGAGCGTAAAGAAAAACACAAAACACTCGAGTCAGGATTAATATTCTTATATCAATAAATCCAACTCAAGTGAAATATCAATTGAAATACAAGTAACTTAAAGGATGTTTGGGATAACCATCCTCTAAGGATCTGCGGAACTATCTACAGGGTGGAAATATACATTATAACACCATGGTCATTTCAATTTAATTTATACTTCAAAACCCAAATATCATTTCATTTCAAATATAACTATTTTCCAAGATAGTATATATATTAATTAATTTATAAAGTAAAGTATTTATAATTTCCTCAAGTCTCACAAATTGCTTCACATCAACTTCAAATTCCAAATTCAAATTTTATTCAAAGCTCAATTCATCAATTCAATTCAGTTCTAAATATACCATTTAAATTTTTAATATATTTCAAAGCTTTAATATTCAACATTTTCAAAGTTAAATTTAACAGTTTCATATAGCTCTTGATTTAACTTTATTATTATTTAATCAGGGAATATTCACTTAATAAATTCAAAATCATTTAACTAGCCTTAAATTTCATTTTTACTAAATATTTCCTTAAATTTATTTAAACAAGAAATATTCATTAAATTATTTTGAATCAAACTCAAGTTATAAACCATATCTTAAATCCCAATTTCAATAAGTTTTATATCGGTTTAATTAAATAAAATTCTTTACTAAATTCAAATTATCTTCCCAACCTTAACTTATTCAAATTATTACTGAAATCTATTTTGAAACATAAATTTAAATACTCAACCATATTATATGTATTTAATCAATCATTCCCATTTATATATAATAATTTAAGGCTCCAAATTTTAAAACCATATATTTCTTTCCAAAACCATAGAATTCATTTTCAAAATATTTATATATATGGACCAACGGTGTCTGTATATATATTTATCATATGGTTAAGTGATACGGATATTTATCATTTCAATCCAAAATTTAAATATATACGGGTAGATATTATTTCGACCCGTAATCCCAATTTCAATTCAAATGAAAATCGTTTGGGTTTATCATTTCAACCCATAACGATTTTCTCCTATTCTAAAGTCCGTTCGGGTATGTATCATTTCAACCCATAGTGATTTCTACACTAACAGGGAACTTGCAGAGTGATAACAGATATAGAAATAATATAACAGGCATAGATATATCATCAATAACAATATAATATAAACAGCAGGATATGGTGTCATATCCCACAGGTGAACAGTTACAGATAATAGCATATATAACAATTTAAATAACTCACCAACGAAAGAGTATGCAAGTATTCTATTAATATATTAATATTAGAGAACAACTTTATATTGAAGATTCATAATCTCTAATATATTAAATTGATATCTTCTTATGGAATAATGTAATTCTTATGAATCACTCTTGTGATTCAAGTGTCAGACACATCGAAAGTCATGATATACGTACATTTATGCATGCATTTATTTTTTAAGTCTATTTAAGGTTTCTTAATGTTCCACCTTTGATTTATACATTCATATTATATAAGTTTTCTTATTATATAACTTTTGTATTTTTGATTACTTATATAATGTATAACGTTATATTAGTTAAATATTATTTAATTAATTAACATTTTAATTCATTTTATATTATCCGAATATAATATTTATATTGAATATTTATTATATACCATAACCTTTATGGTATAATACATGACATGTGTATATTATTTAATTAATTAACATTTACTTTATTTATTTAATCAAACAATTTTAATTAAATTAAATTAATTTCAAAATTCATTTCATATACTTATATGTATACTTATGGTATTTTAACATTTTAAAACAACATAACATATATCATAATATATAATACATGTATGCATGTATATATTAATTAATTAACTTATGTAATTAATTTATTTTATTAATCTTAAAATTTTGAAATTAATTTATATTATTTTCAAACATTTTGAAAACTTATATTATATTATAACTTTTATAATAAACAAGTTCCATTTTAAATTTAACCTTTAAATTTAAAACTTTGTTTAATTTTCAAAATATTTTGAAAATTAGCCTAAGGCCCAATTCAAAATTGGAGCTTTTCTATTAGGGACAACCTTTGGGCTCATATCACTTTTCAAGCCAGGCTGGTAACTAGGTAGGATAGTGTACTTGATTACCCAATTCCAATTCTAGACATTACCTTTCTAGACACCGTACTAAGTGGGCAAGCTTAATTAGTTAGCCCTAACATGACTAATTTAGGCTGCATAGACTATTGGGCTCTGAAACCATTGTTAGAATTGGGCAAGCCGGCAGAGAATTTAAATGGTAAATTTCAAAATTTTCCTTTCTTGGACTTTTATTGGGCCCATAAAGCCTAATCCATTTAGAACTTTTCTAAATTTTCCTTTTAAATAAAATCAATATTTTATTTAACTTTATAAATAAAGATTAATATTATATGGTTTGTATTGTATTTTTGATATGTATATCATATACACATAGATGTGTATGTGCATGTGCGACATAATAATATGTACATGGTTTAACATGCCCGTATATAGATGTTGGGATTTATACCGCAAAGGACATATTACTCCCTCTAGTATTCGATCATTTTGTCTAAATGAAATATATGTGTGTGCAAAATGATATATATATATATGTGTGTGTGTGTGTGTGAATATATCATTTATATATAAATCTGAATAATTTATATTTATAATAATTTATATATAAAATATATGAGTGTGTGTGTATATACACACACACGTATGTTTATATGCATGATTTAAATTATAAAATAATTTAATAATTAATATAAAAACAATTTTGAATATAAATATTTATGTGTATATTATTGTAGCAAACTTGAAAATAAAATAATAATTTTATTATTATTATTATTAATAAGTAGAGATAATATGTATTTATAAGTACACAAGCATATTTGAATATATATAATAAAAGTTAGTATATATTTTATATAGAACTCTCGACTCGGGATTTTTTAATATATATATATATATTTAATTATAAGTATTTATTAATTTAGAAACATATACATATATATATATATATGAAAATAAATTTTGTTTATAAATTAATGTAAATTTATGGCAAGATCTCAGCTCATATAATAATTTTTTTTATATTTGTTATTCATAAATGATTTTTAAATAAATTATTTATAATTAAATATATAATCCACTTGGAAAAATACTAAAAATATCAAAAAATTAATTTTAAAATCTAAAAATTATTTTTTATTTATCATATATAATTTTACACTTCATTTCATATCTTATTTGAATTTGGACATATTTATTTGATAATATAATTAATTTCTAGTTAGGTAGTTGGTTAATTTAATATATATAAATATAGTGAAAAATAAGGATATAGGCCAATTTCAAAAACTAATTACAAATTTAGGCCAGTTTTATAACTTATTATAAAAAAAGGACACTTTGTGCCATATCAGAGTCATGCATATTGGCGGCATTTCAAATGCCGCCAGTATAATACTTTCTTTTAAAAATAGTTTATGACATTTAAGATGCCCCCACTGTGCGACATTTCAAATGCCGTCCAGAATGTTTGAAACTGTTACTAGCCCTGCCTCTCCTCTTTCATTTCTCACTTTATCTTATAGAAACTTAAAATCAAAAAAACCCAAATACCCCAATCTCAAATTTTTACCCAAACTACGGATTTTTTTACTTTAAGTTCAAGTTAAAACTTGATCGAAATTGATCTATTTGAGGAGCAACAACTACTTCTTCCGCTTGAACTATTAAGGTATGTTTTTGTTAACCCTAATTCATTTTTTTGGTTTCTATGAGTATATGTTGTTTGGTCATTTGTCAAATTAGTAAAATTGTTGGTTAATTGAAATATAGAATGACTCCTAAGTGTGTACCAACAATTTGTTATTTTGACAGCGAATTTATTATTGACGAACAAAATTGTGGTAAACATGTTGGAGGATCGTATAAATCAACGAAAGTTGTTAAAGGTTGTCATTTTGCACAGTTGAAAGAATCGATTTATAAAGCGACTAAGATAAAATTCGATGAATTTGATAGATTTAGTGTGTAATTGGCCTAAGGATTCAGGAACGAAAGCCATTAAAATAGTTGATGATGATGATGTGGAGTTAATGTTTTCAGCGACATCAAAATCCATAGAGTTGTTTGTTGGGAAAAGTAGACGGATGCAAGTAGAAGAATCCACATCATCACAAGTAGTTAACCACAAAATTGAAGACTATTCTAGAATGGTTGAGACAGTAAGCATTGGTCATGGAATTGCATCTCCGAGTTTCAGTAATCCACCTATGACAGTGAATTATGGTCAACAATAATTGCTTTTTGGATATCTGCCGTGTATGAGTTATCGATAAGGTGTTCATTATAACTATCCTTATCCAAGTCAAGGTAGCTTTACAAATACGCTTGGAAGGTGAAACATATTTTTAAAAATTTTATGTTGTATTTTAATGTGCGCTATGCATTAGCTATAAGTTGTGTCATTCAATATGCAGTTATATTCCACATCGACCAACACCGCAAAGTGTGCTGGACCATCAAATTTTCATATGTTTCCTTCTATGTATCTTACTCCATTCAAGTTATACTGTATATGTCAGAGGTATTTGCTTAGTATATTTTAAATTTTTTAGGTCTTAGTTTTGATTTGTAGATAAAAATCAAACTTATTTGTGAATTACAAATTTTCCACACATAATATTGCTGCACAATCTAATGTCGAAGTAGATTATGTGGACGTAACAGCAAACGAAGCACATGTTGGTATGGAAATGTACATAGATCTAGTTGAAGATGTATATGTCGATCCCCGTGTTAATATTATGGATGTAGCAAATATGCCGGAGAAGGATAGGTCTTGGATCGATAGGATCTATAAAGCGACTAAGATAAAATTCGATGAATTTGATATAGATTTAGTGTGTAACTGGCCTTAGGATTCAGGAACGAAATCCATTAAAATAGTTGATGATGATAATGGGGAGTTAATGTTTTCAACGACATCAAAATCTATAGAGTTGTTTGTTGGGAAAAGTAGACGGACGCAAGTAGAAGAACCCACATCATCACAAGTAGTTAACCATGAAATTGAAGACTATTCTAGAATGGTTGAGATAGTAAGCATTGGTCATGGAATTGCATCTCCAATTTTTAGTAATCCACCTATGATAGTGAATTACGGTCAACAATAATTGTTTTTTGGATATCCGCCGTGTATGAGTTATCAATAAGTGTTCATTATAACTATCCTTATCCAAGTCAAGGTAGCTTTACACATACGCTTGGAAGGTGAAACATATTTTTAAAAATTTTATGTTGTATTTTAATGTGCGCTTTGTATTAGTTGTAAGTTGTGTTGTTCCATATGCAGTTATATTCCACATCGACCAACACCACAAAGTGTGCTGAACCATCAAATTTTCATGTCTCCTTCTATGTATCCTACACCATTCGAGTTATACTTTATATGCTAGAGGTTTAGTATATTTCAAAAATTTTAGGCCTTGTTTGATTTGTAGATTAAAATCAAACTTATTTTGAATTATAAATTTTCCACACATGATATTGCTGCACAATCTAATGTCGAAGTAGATCATGTGGACGTAACAGCAAACGAAGCAAATGTTGATATGGAAATGTACATAGATCTAGTTGAAGATGTACGTGTCGATCCCCGTGTTAATAGTATGGATGTAGAAAATATGGCGGAGAAGGACAAGTCTTGGATCGGTAGTATGCAAGTGAACAACGATGCCCTATTTGCGGTTAAAGACAATATTCTTGAAGACAGTGATGAGGTGGAAATGGAGGTACCTTTGGATGATGATCCGAGCAATGAACATATAATGGCTAGGTCAATTGTTGCAAAGCTTCAATTCAACAATGAGTTAATTTTAACCGTCAAGGTTCAAAGTGGAGTTAAAGTTGGAATATTTTTCGAGACGAAAGCAACATTCTTACAACAGTCGAGCGAATGGTCAATTCTATATGATGTGTCTTTTCAAACTATAAAATCAAATAAAACCAAATACACCACCATTTGCAATATAGATGCCAACTGTCCTCGGAGAATTCACGCTATTGTTTCACAAAAATCCGAGCAGATTTGGTGGGTTGTAAAGAATATCCAAGCGAGCACAAATGTGTTAACCCAACAGTTAATTCCACTCACAAGCAAACGACTTCCACTTTTTTAGTTTCAAAGATCTTACCTTCGTAAAATCCGATTTGAACATAATAGTCGGTACCATGCAAGTATTAATGGAAGAACAATTGTTCGTGAAAAATAGTTATATGAAGGCTTGGAGAGCTTTGAGTAAGGCAATGGAAAGGATTTACGGTGGTTGGGTAGAATCCTATACTACTCTAAGTCAATATTTTGCTGAAATTGCTAGAACGAACCTGGAAAGCATTGGGCATGTTACTACGGATGCATGTGGAGTGTTCGATCGAGCTTTTTAGGCTTTTAGCCCTTGTATTGAAGTTATTGTACATTGTCGTCCATTGATTTGTATTAACGGTGCACATTTTGTGGAAAATACAAAGGGACATTACTTGTAGCCACTCTCGTTGATGTGGATGACCATCTATACCCTTTAGCCTATGCAATTGTAGAGTCAGAATCTGTTGATAGTTTGGGTTGGTTTTTTGCTTGTGGTTCATTCATAGTGTTAACAATCGATGAACTACTTTCATTTATGATAAAATGAAAGGAATACCAACTGCATTGGAAACATTGTGGCGATTACCTCATAAGCACCGTTTCTGTGCTAGACATCTTAAAGTTAATTTTCAAGCATTCGGTTTTAGAGAAAAACGATTGACATGCCTCTTTTATGATACAGCTTGTGCTTCAGAGTAAGCCGAATAAAAAAAGATCCGAGAAGAAATAAAAACCATTAGCAGTAGGGAACACAACTGGATAAAAAGGAGTTTGGGTGGGAAAGAGGAAAATTAGGCGTTGCATAAAGATGATGGCGGTCGATTTCATGTCATGACAACTAACGCTTCCGAAAGTTTCAACGGTGTACTTAAAGGTGCTCGATCATTACATGTTAAAGCTTTGGTTGCATGCACTTCTTTTGGTTGGTGGATTAGAAGAGATGCAGCAGGAAACCTTACAACCTGTCTTACTTCGAAGTATGAAGCAAAAATTGCTGATAGAGCCAATGTAGCAAGGTATACAAGGATAGTTCACTTCAGTCAGGTTGAATGGCAAGTTGTGAACTATTTCAATGATCAATTCAAAGTAATAATCAATGGTAACACTTGCTCATGTACGTGCAACATACCACTACCGGAGCACTTACCTTATACGCATGTTATTGATGCTTGCTCAACGATTTCAAATGGAGCTAATAGAGCTCATCATGACTTCACTTCAACATGGTATTCAATTGAGAAATACTTGGCCGCCTACACACCTAAGTTTCATCCTATTTGCGATAAACGCTATTGGAGTTTAAGTGATAATTAGTTGGTCCTACCTCCTGTAGGTAAAAGACAACCAGGATGTCCATGCTCTACTATAATTAAAGGTACCATGGACGAGATGCGGACTCCTAAAGGAAACGGTGTAGCAAATGCATTGTTTTAGGTCATAAGAAAAATCGTTGCACTTCAGCATCTTAATGTTTGCTTTTGATTTTGATTGTCTTTGTAGAACAATTGTAATCAAAATATTCGACGATAAATGTTTATGTGATCAACATTTTAAATTTGTAGTTGTATTATTTGTTGAATAATGTGTATGACCAAATGTTGTGCATTTGATGGTTAGATGCAAAGAAGTGCTATGAATGCAGTACAAACCAAACTCCATAGATATAGTTAATACATGAATTCAAATCGTACGTAAATTCAAATAACAAATAGTACAAGATTTTATGTAACAATTTGTTTGAGATCTAAATAATATGGATACATAGTACCGACTACATAGATATAGTTCACTTTTCCTTCAATGATCTACGTGGCCATAACGCCGAATACTTGTAGCGATAACATAACAATTTGTTCTGTAGTTCAAGATTCTACTTCTCCAAACGAATATTTTCTTCTTGTATCTCCAGAGCCTATTCAACCCCCCTAGGACACATTTTAGTATGTAGCTACCTAAAAAAATTTCAGCATCGAATAGCATGAGACCGTATCTTGTGATTGTTAAACCCACTATAGTGGTAAAAAATGACGTCCTCCATTCCTCTGATTCCTACAAATAACTACATCACATTTATCTCCACAATAACAAACTACACACGAAGGTTGCCTGCTTGAACTAGCATGATTAAGATTTTGACGTGCAAGTACGTCTAAGAGTCTAACATGTAGTGATCGTTTCCCCTGTCTTTCATTCACTACATCTATTCTTAATGTTCCACGATCTGAATCCTGTGGCATTTCATCAACTTGTGTCTCGGGAACAAAATCTAGTTTAAGGTTGCTTCCACTCTCCATCCCAATACCACTTTGATGTTCAAACTCGTCATAAATCTTTGTCATTGTTTCATCATCAATCTCCCAATTTGCTATTTTCAACTACACATTTATCAATTGCAAATAATGAGTAAACTGACCCAAACTAACCTAAAATCCAAAGAATGAGTAAACTAACCCTAAGAAAATTAAACAAAAGTAATACCCAATTACAACATATATTCGAAGATTGTTTGCACCGAAAATTGGCACAAACACCCAATAGAAGTTTTGAAGAGAAATAAATGAAGAATGTAAAATGAAAATAGAGAATAATAACAGAGAAATAGGAGTAAATTGAAATAATAACACGCACACAAAGATTTATAGTGGTTCGGCGTTGTTTTCCTACGTGCACTTTGAACAGATTGCTTTATTAATCACTTTATAAACTGGGTACAATAAGGATCGAATGAAAATCCTTAGTTACAAAAGACTATAAAGCAACTAGAAGCGTAAAGGTCCTAAAAATGAACAACCAAGCCTGTATTTAAAGATGAAGATGGCCAAATATCTCCCTAAAAATTCGGTAGAAGGACCTCCAGAGCCAGATGGACCTACAAGAGGGATCGCATGGCCTAATTCCCAAAGAAGAGGGATCTGTACTGATCCCTACTTTCGTGGAATTTTGGGGTGCGATCTCTATGGTAGCTTTCTCATGCTAAAATATGCTTAGCCTCCAAATTTCATGCCAATTGGATCAGTAGAACTTGCGTTATTGCTTGATCTTTGCTTCAATATGTGTTACTTGTTGATTCCTGCCGATTCTTACCAAGGGGAGAGTGCCGATCCCTTCGACTTCATCTTTTGAGGTGCGATCCCTAGGGTAGGCTCCCTAGAGTCTCCATATCTTGCTCACAAAATTTCATATGCATTGGACTTGTGGATCTTGAGATATTAAATGTTTTCTATTGAAATGCACTTACTTCCTGGACCATACCGATCCCTATGATGGAAGTTAATTTATGTCGACCCCTCTTATATATTGAACCATATTTCATACTTTAAACAGTCTGCCTTGCATATTTATCAATTCCATTCAACCTCGACTTCATGTTATTATCTGTACTAGACTTCTGGGCCCCACATTCATCACTCTGGACTCATCGGCCTTAATAGCAGTCGAATCTAACTTGTGCAATCAGTTCAATATATCTGGACAAAAATGTCGGATAACACTTGCCCCCCAAAGTACGTCTTGTGCTGAACACGACGTGCTTTGAATCGAAGCAAGTTAGAGTAGTTGGAAAGAAACCTGTCCAGTTTTCTGAATAGTCGCTATCCTACCGTCGAATTATTTTTCCAAAGTGTTGTATCTCCCTTTGATCATCATGACGCTTGGTCGATTTCCAATAGTATAAATCCAAGGTTATACTCCATCGGTTGATATATAAGTCCGGTTCCATGAGACTACTAAACTTTGGTTATCAGGTCTATCCTCGAACTTAAAGGCTTCAGGTTTGATTTCATTTTTGTTAATTTCAATTGAACTTTTACACCATTCACGTGCATGTTCAAATATACATTCTTGTCGTTGGCTCCTGGATGCATTCATATGGTCAGGGTCGTTGCAATTTTCATTGAGTAAGATGCAATTTCATTGCATTCGGTACATACGTACTTTGAATAATTTCCATGCCTATGTTTGTGTGCATACATGCTTAAGCCGATCCCTATTCTTTTCTTCTTCTTTTTTTAAACGTTTGTCAGGATAGGCATATGTTTAGCCGATCCCTCCTCCCTTTTTTTGTAGGGATCAACATATTTCTAGTCGACCCCTCCCTCTTTTTTTATATATACATGCTCATAGGGATCGACATCTATTTAGCTGATCCCTTTCTCCTTTGCTTCGAATCGAAACCATAGGACGAACCCTCGTCCCTATATATAAACCAACATTCCTCCCTTCCAACCTTCACATATCCATCTTCTTCCCATTTGCTTTCCCACGACCGAACCCTTCCTTGCCCTTTAAAAACCCGATCCTTCCTTTCCACTCAAACATCGCCTTCATCTATAACTCAACCTTCCTATTTGGCTTTAGATTATCATTTCGCCTTCCATTCGAATCATAATCTAATATTTTTCCTCGAACTGCTTGTCTTTGATATATTTAGGTAGGTTACTTGCCATTCATTTTTTATTTTATGAAGAGACAATGGATTCTATTTCATTGGCAATGGTTTGGAGTTCGACGTGATGGAGAGTTTATGGCCAAAGCTGCTTGGAGGAGATGAGAAGTGGGATGTGGTATGGTTCCACAGAATAAGAAAGAAAGAGGCAGAAAGGAGCATAGGACATAGGGTTCACTCAAAACTTTTAAAGGATAGCACAAGAACATGGAAGGAGAGGGATCAGCCATCTTTGATTCGCATGGAGGGATTAGTAGTTTCGTAGAATAGAGGAGGGATCGATTGGAGTGTTAGAAAGTTATAAAGGCAGCCGAGCAGAGGGGTCAGTAGTGATGGATGGAGGGATCGGTAGTTGTGCTTTGTGATAGGGATCGGTCGTTTTTTCTAGCATGGAGGGATCGGTAGTTTTGGCGAAGGAAAGGGATTAGCATGGATCATTTGGAGAGGGGGGTCGGTTGTCTTGCTTTGGGACAGGATTCGGCAATTTAAGGATCGGCATATATGAACTTGGCTAATTCTAGGCTTTGAATTGAACTCAAAAATCAATCTGTAATCGCTTGTTTGAGCAATTATAACCAGTCCCATCTTAATGAACCTGAACACATGACGATAGTGAACAACAGGACTTGCATATTCACTAATGAACTCGAAATTGGACGATCAAATCCTTAGAACTTAGAACATGAACTAAAACTTAACATATGGACTTTAATAATGGATTTCACACTTTGATATGCCGATGATCGATCCCAAAGGTTACACAAGCGATCAATCTATTCACCAGTTGAGACGGTCATCGATGATGGTCACTCTGATCAGAATCCAAAATCTCGTCATTTAACTTCGTTTTCTTATTTTAAGTTGCTTATCTTTGCACTACACGAAACTGCACCACACTAACTTACACTTAGCAAGGGGGATAGGTAAACTTTTCTAATCTTGATTATCTACTGAGTATAGTTGACATGGACTTCAGATGTTCAGAGCGTCTAGCTGCAATGTCTTCCGAACCAACTTCACAACATAGTAATCCCGAAGCTGAGTCAAGTTCCACAACTATATCTAGCAGGCTTTCCCCTGGTCGTCAAACTGAACAACTAGAAGTTTGCGGCCCATCGATCGACCTTTACTCTAACGTTCCCGTCCTTCCGGCCGAAGTTATTAGTCTTGCCCCGATGTTGTAGAAGGCGTTATATTTTTAGATAACCCGACAGATTCTCAAGCCTTCAGAATAAGTGAGGCCTCTCTTCGTAGACTATGTTCCAAACACAGGATTCCCTTCGAAGACATTCTGTTTCTTCGGTGAACGACAGGGCTCATTCGTCCCGGATGGGTATATAGCATGCAATAAGTTCATGTGCTGGGTCGGATGCATGCTACCCTTCAATTCTTTGATCAGGGAGATGCTAAAATATCTTGGAATAGCTCCTACTCAACTACATTTGAACAGCTATGCCTTTCTCCATGGCACTTTCCTGCTATTCATGAATGTTATGTTCCGCCCGCCAAATCCTGAGAACATCAAGTTTATATACAACTTCAACAGGGAGCCTTTTTCTAACTGTCAAGTCTTAACGGGTGCTTGGAACAAGCTTAACCTTTTCAAACATGAATGGTTTCATGTCCGATGTCCGCTTGGCTTTGCAAGGCGATGGTTGGAAGGACGTAAGTGTCGTCTTCGATCTATTCTCAAATTATTTAACCCAAGTCATATCCCGAATCAACTAACATTTTGAAAATTTGTAGGTGTCTATCCACATCTAGAGTGCGATAGTTTTTCAAGGGAAATATATGCAATTCGTCCCACCCCAATCGAAGACAGGGACATTAGACTCCTCATAACAGATGAATGGTTATCTCTATTCAGGTTGCTGGAGAAAGGTAGCAGCATTGGGCTTCCAGGAAGCACTGCACTCTAGGATATGGTGCAGAACAAGAAGGTGATGTCAATGACCCTGTCGTGACCCCAGTCGAGGGGACTCGAAATGACGTCGAAGAGGGCGAAATTAGGGGTGCCAAGACCAACGAGCCTAGCAATGCTGATGCAGGTCCGGGCAATGCGCCTGTGGTCGAACCGTCACATGGCACGCAACCTCACATGCCAGTTAGGAGAAGAAAGAAGCTTGCATATAAGCTCCGTAGGAGAAAAACTACCAAGGAGCTCGAGTTTATTATCAGTTCCATCGGTGAAGGGTCATCCTCCCAATGTTTAGAAAGCTCGATGAAAGGGTTTTCAAATCACCAAATCCATGATAACATCATGACTTATGACTTCCCCAACATAAGTATTGAGGGGCTCAATTCTCCCACCAGAATTAGTGACGACATTCTTCCCACCAGCAAAGAAGAAAAAACTCCTATGAGTAAGGCTACAACAATTGGTCTGTTAGGGGATACTACGACACTCATAATCACGTGTACTTCACCACATGATCTCCATCTATCTTTGGTATAATGGTCACTTATACACTTTTTTTTGCAGGTGTAGTGTCTCAATCCCGACTTTTGATCGCTTAAGGGGCTCCTCGACGCAATACGGATCCAACCATGATTCAGAATCGGGTAGGCGTAGAGAGAGGGATGACGGTCGAGAAAGAAGTCGTCATTCGAGGGAATCTTCATCTTCCAAACAAAAGTCCCAATCTCGATCATCCCATCAGGAAGTTCAAACTAATCTTCCTGTACACAGTGATGATCAGACCTCTTTCCATGGTCCTCAAGTTGTCGTACCACTTAAGCAGTATTCTAGTTCATCTAGCTTCAAGCAGTCCCATGACTGCAGGTCGAGCAAACGTCCAATCGTCACTTCTGATCCATCTTTGCCGATTGCAGCTCCTGAAGCTTCCACAGTAGAAAAAATGGCTGAACTTAAGGTCAATTTTCCAAAGATTTGTTTCGACGGGCTTAAGTTCCTCCCTTCCATTCATACAATCCTAGGGAATGCTAAGGCAAGTTCTCTCGCATGCGTCAATGATGTTTTTGTGCAACATGAATCATTCCAGCACTTAGAAGAGAAGATTTCTAAGGTGTCTATCGAGAGACAGCATGAAATTGATCGTCTCAAGCTAGAGGCGATCCATGATAAAGATATAATTAAACATCAAGACATTGAGATCTCTGACTTGACAGTAAAGCTAATCGAGGTAGGAAAAAGTGCTAAGGAAATATTTGAGGCGGTGAGTCGTCTAAAAGATGCCCACAAAAAGGAACTTGATGCTACCCTCAACCGCAGCGGTGCACTTGCCTTTAAAAAAGATACCTTGTAAAAGGAGAAAAATACATGGCCCACCGCATTAAGGAGCTTGAAGAACTTCTTAGGAAGGAGAGGGTAGAGAAAATTGAAGCTCAAGAGGAATCACAAAGATATTGCAAAGAGGCCATTGAAATACGGAATTTGAAGATTAAGCTTGATGAGCAACTTGGTCAAATTGAAGTCCTCAAAGAAGAGGCGAAATAAGTAGGCCGCAATGAGATGAGAGAACCGATCGAGGCTCGGGTAGAGGATGCCAAAGAAGCTGGTCGAAATGAAATTAAGGACATGTTCGATCCCCTAATCATTGAATACAATGCTAAAGTCCTTATCCACCACGATCTGAGCTTTCTTGGTGAGGGTTATCTTGAGTCGCTCGCCATGACCTAGGAATACATTGTTGAAATGAAAAAGTGAACCCTCGACGAAGCTGATTTAGACAAAGAGAAACTAGTATGGGAGATTCTTCGCGGGGATGAACCTCTAGACCTTGCTGCTGTGAGATTTTGATATTTTAACATTCTAGCACCCTCCAGCAAAAGGAAAAACACTGCCGAGTCTTCGGAATCCGATCCCAAAGGCCCTTCTTCTCTTCAAGCCGTCGGAGTGTCAATTGCTCTTTACCCGGGATAGGATCTAAGCTACGATCCAGACAAACTCTGTTATCAATTTAAGATGCTGAACCTTATTCTGGAAGGGAGCACTCTAGCGACAACTGAGAGTCAGCAAGACGTAGGTATTCCGCTTTACTCTCCACTTTTCGAGAGGTTTCGTTCCTCATGCCTAATAGTCTTAGGCTTATCTTCTTGTTTCCACAAATCCGCAAGTCTTTTGGGCCCAGCCAAACTTCAAAAAGTCAGGCCAATGTGGAGCAACAATCGACATCAACTGAGATTCCGGGGGTCACTGATGCTCCAGGGCTCGACGCTAAAGTTATTGGAGCACTTGATGATCATAAAGCTGATGACCTGCCGTTACCTGATGAGTCGGATGATGTTGTAATTACTGGGACCACTTAACATACCGATGAGCTTAGCTTAAAAAAGCGCATTAAGAGGGAGGAATTATTGAAGAAAAAAGCTAAGGCTGAACCCACCAACGTGGACATTGACGATCCAAATCTCGTCCCATTACAAGTCATTCCACCCGTTGGGTTGATTTCCAAAGAACTCCATCCAACCTTTGAAAGCTCTCCTACCAAGGGCGATAAAGGATCGAGGAAAAGGACAAGTGAAAGCTCAGGTGGTGCCACTCCCAAAAAATCCAAGAAAGAGAAAGGACAAAAGAAATAGCTGTTGCTTTGGCTCAGTTTGCACATAGCTTGTATAGCTGTTTTCCATTTTGTTGGCCATTATTGTATAGGTACGGCCGCCTTTTTGAATAGACTTGTATCACATTTATTATGTGTTTGTACAAAAATTGGATAGGCACCTCAAAATTTTGATTAGTAGTTGAGTCTCGTTCAAGTTGATTGATTTGGAATTTTTATTGTTTCAAAATGTAAAAGAATGATTTCAGCAATTGCAGGACACAATTCACAAGCTCAAAGTTTGGAAAGCAGATAAGGAAAGTAAACAACATAAAATTTTATAGTGGTTCAGCCAGAATGTGCCTACATCCACTTTCCATCTTATTATTCTCTCTTTGAATTGATTGTAGGTACAAGATTGTTTGGAAAGAGTAAAAAATTAAGATTAGCTAAAGTGATGGATTCTCAGCAGAGTTTTCTCTCTTTTCCCCCAAAAGTCGTCCCCATTTTTGTTATGAAGCTTCGGTATTTATAGAGTGGAGTTGTGAAGTGAGGAGAAGAAGTTATAACTTCCTGAGTTTGGTTCGGCATTTGAGTCAGGAACACTTGCATCGGCGTTTTGGTAGGAAGCTTGCCAGGACCGGTTGTCCTTCTTTCGCTTGGCTCGGTGATTCTGCCCTGGAGTACCTTACTTGCCGGACCAAACATTTGATCTGGTATGTTTGTGTACCGGACCAAATGTTTTGTCCGGTGATGGATGTGTCGTGCCAGACTAGATATTTGGTTCGACATATTAGAGGATGCCGAACCAAATATTTGGTCCGGCATATTTGGGGATGCCGGACCAAATATTTGGTCTAGCATATCTGAGGATGCCGGACCAGATACTTGGTCCGGTATACCATAGGATGTCAGACCAAACATCTGGTCCGGCATGCCAGCCATATGTTTGGTTCGGTAACCATATTCCCTATACCCCTGCTTGTCTTTGCTTTATTCTTTCTTCGTGTCCCAGAAAACCGAGCCAACACTGCCCTCCAAAGTATGTTGTGTAACTACACAGTATGCTTTGTTTTTGGTTCGGCATTGAGCTTCCACCACCGAATGAAATTGGTGATCGTTCGTCTTCCCCTCTTTTTCCTTTAAATGCACCTTCTTCCCTTCACTCTGTTACTTCCATTTTTCTCAACCAAATTTCTTCAATTCAACTAGGTCGACTACCACTAATTTAAGCTTGTTTTTTCTTTTTCGAATTTGGATAACCGTCATAGCTTGAGGTAAGTTTCTCTTAACTCGATTGCTGGTTATAAGGTTCTAGGGTTTCGATGTGTATGAGAGTTTAGTGCGAGGATGGGTGACTTCGGTCTCAAATCGATGAGGAGGCATCTCGTTTGAACGAGCGTCGAAGGAACACAATGTTTAGTTGGTCTTTATCCTCCCAGTGGTAGTTGAGGTATTTGGAGATTCGTGCTGGGAATGTAAATAACAACCCACCCATCAGCTGTTTGATCCATTGCTTGACCGGTTAACTGGGTTGCTATTGGTAGAGGCACTATTGGCAGTATTCTAGTTTTCTGGTATAATGTCGAAAATGAGAGTAGATATTTGTCTAGGTAAGGCCGTAGGAGGGTATGCTTTGGGTTGGTAGTTGGTGTGTGGCAATTTTGGTCCGGCATTCGGCATAGGATAATGCCGGGCTAGATTTGCCGAGCGCATTTTTTTATGGGTATACCAAGCCAAAAACAGGTCTTCCACTAGATGGCTAGGCTAGGGGTATGGATTCAATTGGGCTAGATGATAGGAGATCCCCATGCATGTTTTAACTTCTATTTATGATTTGGACCTTCTCTTGACCTTCATTTTCTTGCACAGGGAACATGTCTTCTGGTCGTGAGCTTCGTTCCAAGTTTGCGGCTTCACAGCCTGCCGGGGCTGGTCCTTCTTCTTTTGACGCTCCAGCCAATCCTCCCAGGCAACCCAGTTTTGTTTACTCTTTGGTGGAAGGTTATGCTCCTAATCAAATGCTGGTTAGGCCTTCAGAGTGTTATCTCAGTGTGTTGACGATAGAGAAGCTGAACTCCATAGCTACTACATTTGGGATAGACCATTGGGACATGATATTACCTGGTCCGAATGATAAAGCATGCTTTTCCCCAGGCGGGTATATGGCATATAGCAAGTACCATTATATGTGTGGCGCGATTCCTCCGCTTACCAATTGGATTGCCAACTTCGTGATATATTTGAAGGACGTCGCTCCCATGTAACTTCAACCGAATTCTTATGCTATCCTAACATGTTTATATCTGATATTCATGAAGCGATATCGGAGACCCCCTACCTATAGAGAGGTCGGATTCTATATAATGTGAGGAGTTATCGGAAGGGAAGTCCTTTTATCAGCCTAGAATCTACCCACTAGTTCAAGCCTGTCCTGGATCTATATTCCAAGTTTAGTATGTCCAAGAGGGAATATTTCTTTATATGTGACGATACCATGGCTCAACATGCTTTTACTTCTGGCTGTAAGTTACCGTATTATCTTTTTGAGCTTTCTGTCGACTTGGCTTCTTATTGCTCCATAACCTTCAGGTTGTGTGAAGGTGGTGGAGGATGACGGCTTAAAAAAGATGGCCAAGGAAATATTGGCTATCCCGAAGGTCGAGCGGGAAGCCTCATTCCTACTCCGTGATGCAGCCCTCCGATTCTACAACTTGATCAGCCCCAAACAGTCCGTATACAAGATTAAGCCAATTTCTGCTGAGAGAGTAGCGGGAGCACGAGGAGACGGGGGTGGCGGAGACAAAGGCAAGGGCCCAGATGAGGAGGGCGGTGTGGCCGAAGCCCCAAAGAGGCCGAGGCATAAGAAGAGCGCAGTTCGTCCTCTCCGCTCGGGGAAATCTCTATGTATTCAGGATGATCCTTCCCCTGGCGACGAGGGAGGTTCACATTTGGAAGGAGAGAGTAAAGAGGAGGAGGGATGGGAGAGCGACTCTAAAGCAACGGAAGTGGAGGTTCATGTATCTTCAGATGTGGATATTATAAGCAGCGAGGGATTGGGCATGGATCCTTTAAAGAATGCTGAGGCTGTGTGAGAGAAGCCCGAGCAGTCGGAACAATCCGAGCCGGTCCCAAGGCCGACTCCTGCTACTTATCTTTCCTAGGAGAACGTGGATTCGGGTGATTTGGGTGGAATACCGCCTCTTCCAGTACAAGGTGGAGTGGGAATTGGCGAGGAGTTCGGGCTTTCTCCAGGTACTTTCAATTACTGTATGGATTTTGAGATACTTCTTGAAAACTTTTTATTATTCGACGGGTCCTAGCCTCCTCCTGCTCCTCAATCCAATAAAGTTCGGTCGCCGTGTGTTCTCCTTCCTTCGAGTGGAGTCTCGTCCCAGTGTATTCCTTACTTGAGTGAGACCCGGCCATATGATCCAGTCTACCCTAAGGGTTTGTAGTAGCTTGCAGTGTCCTAGTGACTTGAGCGTTTCGCTTTTTTTATGCTTTCTCGCTTTCTTGGATCTAATGTTGTTGCCTGTATTCCAGGGAAAAGGAGAAATCCAAGGGGGAATGAAGGGTCCATGCGGCTTGAGTAGTTTAAACGGATGAAAATGGCTTCCATTTCTTCCAAGACGACTTTTCAAGAGGAAAAAACTATGCAAGAGAATATTAGGGAGACCCCGTCATGCCCGGATAAGGGAGAGAGCTGTGAGTCATCCCAGAAACATGTGAGGTCCCCAGATAAGGAAGCCACCTCCTCTGGTTCCCAAACTTCCTCCCACCGTCGCCATCACTATCCGATGGGTTCTGAAGTGCACGAAGTGCCAGATGTGTTGGGAGAGGGCAATGTTGATCCTTTTTCTCGGATAATCAGCAGCTGATGCAGAATCCCTTTGAGAGTCATCCTGATATAAATCTCGACTATGCGGGTCGTCATGCGGCGGATCCTGACACCGAGTTCCTTTTACCTTGAAATCCCTTGGTCTGGATCCTAGATGAGGCGAAGACTCTTGATTTTGCTAACTTGACAACGAGGATGGTCCAGATTATATATAAGACCAGAAACATTGTTGATTATCAGTCCCGTTTGGCTAAAGCTAGTGAAGAAGTTGGGAGCACCAATGTGCGGTTGCATCTAGAGATGGAGGATCTTTGCAAGGCGCTCAGGGAGAAAGAGACTAAGTTAAAGGAAGTCGAAGCATCCCGCGCCTCCGAGATAACGAAGGCCAAGGAAGAGGCAAGGAAAGAGGCTGCCGACCTATGCAAGACACAGATTGACATGGCTATCGGTTCAGTAGATGAGGTTCGACAGAAGGATCTAGAGCGAATTCTCTCCCTTAAGGGCAAAGTGAAGAAATCAGAAGAGGCCTTAGCTGAGCTGAAGGAGTCTCGGGGCAAGTGGCAAAAGGAGAAGGACTCATATTAGGATGAGATCGATAGGTTGAAGGTGGAGCATGCTCAGTTGAGGAGAGATAAGGAGCGGTACATGAACAAGGTGATGGCCCTCCAGACCGAAGTCGATAAATCCAGCGATTTTTGTAACACAGTCAACTAAATGCATAAGGATACTTATTATATGTTCTGGAAACAAAGGAACCTACAGTTGATGGATGACTACCCTCAGGTGATGGCAGGAATCCATGCTCGGCTTATCGAGGAGACCAAGGCCGTAGTCGCACAGGAAGAAGGGGCTGTGTACGACGTTGGGATGGTGAACAACCAGTTCATAGTGGAGGAGACCAAAGCCATTGCCAAGGGGTATGAGCTATTGGCAGAGGATGAAGACGATGAGGATGGCTCAGATCTTGAGGGACTTGGTGATCCGCGCCACACCACCACAGGTATCATGTCTTTTTTTTGTTTCAGTTCCTCCATTACCTATTCTGGATTGCAAAACTTACAATCCTTCATGCTTGCATTGTGCAGGGATGTCTTCAGGGGCAAGTTGGGCCTTCGCAAAGGGAAAATGAGCCTTCGAAAGATATAGCTGGAGGGAGCAGACCGGGCGGCAAAGATGTCCCCCCGTCTTGAAAAGATTTCCATTTTATTTTCTGTATTTGGTTGAGAAGGATGTATGGCTATTTAGTATTTGTATATCTGGACAAAAAGCCGTGTATGTAAAGATTTCTAATGTGTAATGTTTAATTTATGTCTTTCGTTTTCTTATCTGGAATGACTTTTGCGATGTACGATTTTCATAGCCTGTTTGTGAACTGTTTACGACTTGGTTAATTGTTATTGTGTTCAAAAAAACGCTGAAAACCACAATCGTGTTGTTATTCAAAGCCGATCGCTAACGATAACTACTCGGGTTGGTACCCGTGTCGTGAGTATTATTCGATTTATCGTTGCCGGCATGTGTAATGTCGATTGTCAAGTGCGAACTACCCCTGGCTGCGGCCACACCCTAATCGTGGGGCTTATAATCGGTTCGCAATTGTCGGCAAGCCGAACGCTAATGATGAACTTCCTAGGCTATAAATTGTGCCTAATTCGTGACTTATGGTCGGTTCATCATTACCGGCTTGAGGGTGCCGATCGTCAACGGTGAATTGCCAAGGCTTGTTTCATGCCTTTTATCGTGGCTATCTTACTTCCACTCCTGCCGGCGAGTGTCTGTGATTGCTCGCAGTAGGAATAGTCATTAGATAAAATAATATAAGTAATGTAAGACACAAGATTTTTATAGTGGATCGGCCGAAATATGCATACGTCCACTGTTTTTCTTTTATTTCTTTAGTAAATGTTTCTTTACAACTCAAGAGAAGTAGCGGCGGAGATGTTGGAGATTCCATGCTTTCCCAAACACCTCTCCATCTACCATTGACAAGATGTAAGCTCCATTGTGAAGATCCTTATGAATAAAAAACTACCCCTCCCAAATTGGATCTAGTGCTCCGGGTCATGGGAAGACTCTTTTGAGTAACATGTCTCCTTCTTGCAGCGTTCGAGGCTTCACCTTAGAGTTGTACTGCCTTGCCACCTTCTGCCTATAGGAGGTGGCTTTGAGGGCGGCGTCGTTTCTTTTTTCCTCGATCAGGTCAAGTGGCATGTTCAAGATCTCCTCGTTTTCTTCTAGATTGTAATGTATCCTGTGGTGCGAGGGGACGACTGTTTCGACGGGGAGCATGGCCTCGGTTCTGTATGCCAATGCAAATGGCGTGTGCCCTGTCGCGGTCTTATAAGAAGTTCGATAGGCCCATAAAGCAGTAGGCAGTTCGTTGACCCATGCCCCTTGGACTTTTCTAGCTTCTTCTTGATTAGTGTCTTCAACACCTTGTTCACTGCTTCAACTTGTCCATTTGCCTGGGTGTATGCTACAGCTAAAAAGTTTCGGGAAATCCCATGTTCATGGCACCAATTGGAGAATTCTTCACTGTCGAATTGAAGTCCGTTGTCTGATATGATTTTCTACGGCACCCCATACCTGCACAGGATGTTACGTATTAGGAAGTTTATCACTTTGGTAGATGAAATTTTGTTTAAAGGCTCCGCTTCCACCCATTTGGTGAAATAATCTACTGCCACCATAGCATATTTTGCTCCTCCTCGACCAATGGGGAGTTCCCCGATCGGATCAATTCCCCAAACGGCAAAGGGCAAGGGGCTGACCATCTGGATTAAATCGGTAGGTGGCAATCTCGGGATTTTGGCAAATCTTTGGCATTTGTCACATTTCCTAGCAAACTCAGCCGCGTCCTTGTTCAGTGTGGGCCAAAAGTATCCATAACGCAGAATCTTTCTGGCTAGAGTTTGTCCTCCGGTGTGGTCGCCGCAACTTCCTTGATGTATGTTGTTAAGGATATCTTTTGGTTCATTCCCGGCGACACACCTTAGTAGCGGATTGGAAAAGCCGTAACGGTAAAACATGCCGTTCTGGATAGTGTAGCGAGATGCCCTCCTCAAAATTCTCCTGACTTCGTTTCGATCTGCTGGTAAGGTTCCTTCTTGTAAGTATCTAACGACGGGGGTCATCCATGTCTCCTCCTTGTCTGTGATTGCTGTGATTTGCAAACACTCGAAACTCGGTGCTGATTGCCTCATGATGGAGGTTGCCCCCGACATTGGTTCGGTTCTTATGCTAGCCCCTTTAGCGAGGGCATCCGCCTCTTGATTTTCTCCTTGCGGGATGTGTTTTATTACATAGTAGTCTTGCTCATCAAGGAGGGTTTTGGCCTTTTTGAGGTAGGACGCAAGCTTTTGTCCGCGAGTCTGGAATTCTTCAAGGATCTGGTTAACAATTAGTTGTGAATCGCTGTGCACACATATTGATTTGACTCCTATTTCTTTAATGATTTCTAAGCTGGATATTATTGCCTCGTATTCAGCTTCGTTATTGGTTGCAGCGAACTCTAGTCTCAGTGCATAACTTAATTTCCTTCCTCGGGGTGTGACTATTATGACACCTGCCCTTGAGCCAAGCTCGTTCGATGCTCCATCAACGAACATATTCCATTTGACAGCTTCCTCAATCCTTGCCGCAGCCTCCTCGTCTCGCATTGTGAACTCAGCTATGAAATCATCCAAGGCTTTTCCCTGAATTGCGGTGCACGGGTGGTAGGTAATGTCGTACTGGCTCAACTCAATGCACCATTTTAACAGTCGCCTTGACATGTCTGGTTTATGTAGGACTTGCCTCAAAGGTTGATCCGTTGGAACTCTGATGGAGTGCGATTGAAAGTAGTGTCGTAATTTCCTGGATGCTATCAGCAGACAGTAGCCAATTTTTCGATCTTTGGGTATCTAGCTTCTGCCCCCGTGAATCTTTTGCTAATGAAGTATATCAGTCTTTGGATACAATCATCTTCTCATACTAATGATGCACTTAGTGCGTGGGAGGATACAGCTAGGTATAGGTAGAGGCTTTCTCTATTTATCAGAGTGGAGAGTACTAGAGGCTTCTGTAGGTGTTCTAGCAGACTCCAAGAGGCTGAGTAGCATTCATCAGTCCATTCAAATTTTCTTGTCCTTTTTGAGGACTTCAAAGAACGGGATGCACTTGTCCGTGGCCTTGGATATAAACTTGCTCAGAGTAGCCACCTTCCCGTTTAGGCTCTGCATTTCCTTCCGCGTAGCTGGAATTTCGATGTCTTTCAAAGCTTGGACCTTTTCAAGATTCGCCTCTATTCCTCTAGCGTGCACAATGAAACCTAAGAATTTACCCAAAGACACCCCAATTGAGCATTTCAGAGGATTCGACTTCATTTGGTATTTGCGTAATATTTGGAACATCTCGTCTAGGTGGCTCAAATGATCCATTGCTCTTCTTGATTTGACAAGCATGTCGTTGACATAGACTTCCATGGAGTGACCAATTTGCTGCTCAAACATCTTATTAACTAGACGTTGATAGGTAGCGCTGGCGTTCTTAATCCCGAAGGGCATGACCTTGTAGCAATAAAGGCCTAGATCCATAATGAAGCTAGTATGTTCTTGATCCGACACATGCATGGGGATCTGGTTGTATCTTGAATATGTGTCCATGAATGACAATAACTCATGTCCTGCGGTTCCATCTACCAGTCGGTTGATTCAGGGTAAAGGAAAACAGTCTTTGGGGCAAGCATCATTGAGGTTGGAGAAGTCAATGCAGGTCCGCCATTTCCCATTAGGCTTCTTCACTAAAACAGGGTTGGAGATCCATTTTGGGTAAATGGCTTCGCGGATAAAACCATAGGCGAGCAGGTTCTTCACCTCTTCGTTAAGAGCAATCGACCGTTCTATCCCCATGCTTCTTTTCTTTTGTTTGATTGGGATTCTAGTTGGATCAATATTGAGGGAATGACAAGCTACCTCTCTGGATATTCCCACCATGTCTTCGTGGGTCTATGCGAATACATTCAAGTTCTTGTGAAGAAATCCTATCAGCTGGATTTTTAGGTTCTGGTTCAACTGAGAACCTATCTTTAAAAGCCTTGTTTTGTCATATTTGTCTACCATCACATGTTCCATAGCCTCCATGGGCTCAGCGTTGACCTCCTCCTCTCTATCTCTGGGGTCCAACTCATTAAAAGGGTCACTAGTATATTCGAGAGGAGGAGCCTTCTTTGATTGCTATGCTTCTGCAGTTTTGGTGCAGAGGGCGACCTCTACGCTCTTACCTTTTCCTTCCTTTTGTTTTGGCAGAGTTTTGTCACGTAGCAATCGCAAGCTGCGTCTTAGTCGCCTTCTACCTCTCCTATTCCATTATCAGTTGGGTATTTCATCTTCAGGCACCATAGGGCCAAGACTATCTGGAAATCTGACAATGCAGGCCTCCCTAAAAATGCATTGTAAGTAGAGTGTCCATCTACCAACATGAATGTTTGCTTTCGGATGATGGATCGGGGGTGACTTCCCAGCTTAACAAACAAGTCTAACTGTCCAAGTGGCATCGTGTCCTCCCCGTGAACCCATGTAAGGGCTTATTGCACGGGGATACATCTTTCATTGATAACTTCATTTTGTTGAAGGCATGTTTGACCAAAATAGTCACCGAGCTTCATGTATCAACTAAGATGCAGAACACCTCTGCCAGGCCGATCCAGGCAAAGATAACCATGGGATCGGTATGCGGATACTGCTTTCCAACCAAGTCTTCATCGTTGAAGGTTATGTTGGCCCTTTCTCTCTGTTTTGCGATGCGTCCTTCGGTAATGGAATGAACATATCCTTCCCTATCATTCAAAGACTTTCTATACCTCTCCATCTCGGCTCTACTTCCGTCGACCACATGCGGGCCTTCAGATATGGTATGAACAACTATCTTCTCCTGGTTGGAGCGGCTTGTTCCTACTCCTTCTTTGTTGTTTCCTTGCAAGAGCGACCCAGATCCCTCGTGGACTGGAGCGGGAGAGTTGTGTTTTTGCTGTACGTACCGTTCTAGTTTCTTTTTTCGAATGTACTCCTTAATGAGATCCCGCAAATGCTGACATTCTTCGGTGTTATGCCCATGAGACTCGTGGAAGCGACTGTATTTTCCTATTCTAATTGCGGCTTCTGACTCTTTTTTATATGGAGGGCGTTTATATTTTAATTCATGTTGAGTAGCCAGGTAAATGTTCTCCACAGTGTCATTCAAAGGAGTGTATGAATCGAATCTCGGTCCAGGTCTGTATCGTTGCTTATTTCCCTTTTCAGTTCTCAAGTTGCCTTGATGGTTACTTTTTCCTTCGTTGTTTGGCTTACTCCCATCTCCTCGGAGTAGGGCACTCATGTTTCCTTGGACGCTAGAACCCCCTATGGGTTACTCGCTATGTCGGTGAGCCACTACGTCTTCCAATCTCATGTATTTTCCGGCTTCATGAAAGAATACTTGAAGAGTTAAAGGCTTTTTCTTCGTCAACCTTCTTGCAAGCTTTGAATCAGGGTGGACGCCTCCGCATAGTGCCATCAGTGTAAGCCTTTCATCCGTGTTTTGTACTGCGGTCGTGGCAACATTGAAATGGGTAAGATATTGCTGTAGCGGTTCTCCAGCTTTCTGTTTTACATCTGACAAGGAATAAGCATCTTTGGGCTGTTCCACATGGATTCGGAATTGACTTATGAATTTTTCCTTCAACATTTCCCAAGAGCTAATGGAGCCATGAGGCAGGCGACAAAACCATGTGGTTGTTAAGTCTGACAGGAACAGCGGAAAACATTTACACAGCACACCCTATATTGCTCTATTCATGAGCATGTGCTGGGTGTAGCGCTGCAAGTGGATGATTGGGTCGGATGTGCCTTTGTAGGGATCCATAGTGGGCATCTTCCATTCTCGAGGAGTGGTTGTCGCTTCTATGTCCCTGGTGAAGGGGCTGGAAACCCTTGCCCATATCCCTCTTTCGAGTTATTCGTGTCTGAGATATTCCCTAAAGAGGCATGTCATCCTCTCCTCTGATTCTGGGGCAGTCCTATGAGAAGTGGGGGCTTCCCTTTGAGGGCATCTAGAACCTTGGTTGAGGCTGGATTGGCGATGATTAGCTCGAAGCATGACAGGGTCAACCACAGTCGATCCTTGCTTGGTGCCCCTTGACTGGGCCCGGCTCTTGATGCTCTTTCAGGACCGGCTTCGTGCTGAGTCCTGGCTCGGCTTCGAGTTCTTTTTTTTTTGATTGAGTTCTTCATTTTCAGGGGATCTGTTCCGTCTACGCGACTCTCCGGATTGAGACTCACCTCAAGATTTAGTGTTGCAAGAGGATTCCTCCGTGCCTCTCAAGCGTGTCATGAGTTGGTCCACTAAAGCTTTTTGCTGGGTAGCGAAGCGATCAGTCATCTCATTCACAACCCTATCTAAATCTTCTCGGGTGATAGCTGAGTCTGGAGGTTGAGAGTGGGTAGCTGGGTTTTCTTGATCTTCTTTGATGGGGTTGAGTGTATTGGCAATGGCCGCGCTCTTATCCTTATCGGTGTTGCGCCTGGAGGGAGCCATATTCTAATGTTGAGTTAAGGTTTGGAATGGTGGTGGATAGAAGAGTTCGGCTCTCCACGCACCCCGCTCTCAATGAAAGCACCAAAAATGTTTGTTCAAAAATTGGACGAACACCTCAAATGTTTGATTAGTAGTTGAGTCTTGTTCAAGTTGATTGATTTGGAATTTTTATTGCTTCAACACGTAAAATAATGGTTTCATCAATTGCAGGACACAATTCACAAGCTCAAAGTTTGGAAAGCAGATAAGGAAAGTAAACAACACAAAATTTTATAGTGGTTCAGCTAAAATGTGCCTACATCCACTTTCTATCTTATTATTCTCTCTTTGAGTTGATTACAGGTACAAGATTGTTCGGAAAGAGTAAAAAACTTAGAGTAGTTGAAGTGATGGATTCTCAGTAGAGTTTTCTCTCTTTTCCCCCAAAAGTCGTCCCCATTGTTGTTGAGAAGCTCCGGTATTTATATAGTGGAGTTGTGAAGTGCAGAGAAGAAATTATAGCTTCCTGAGTTTGATTCGGCATTTGAGTCAGGAACAGTTGGATCGGCATTTGAGTCAGGAAGCTTGCCAGGACCGGTTGTCCTTCTTTGGCTTGGCTCGGTGATTCTGCCCTGGAGTACCTTACTTGCTGGACCAAACATTTGATCCGGTATGTTTGTGTACCGGACCAAATGTTTGGTCTGATGATGGATGTGTCGTGCCGGACCAGATATTTGGTTCGGCATATTAGAGAATGCCGGACCAAATATTTGGTCTGACATATTAGAAGATGCTAGACCAAATGTTTGGTCCGGCATATCTGAGGATGCCAGACCAAATATTTGGTCTGGCATATTAGGGGATGCTGGATCAAATATTTGGTACGACATATCTGAGGATGCCGGACCAGATACTTGGTCCGGTATACCGTAGGATGCCGGACCAGATACTTGGTCCGGTATACCATAGGATGTTGGACCAAACATTTGGTCCGGCATGCCGACCACATGTTTGGTTCGGTAACCATATTCCCTATACCCTTGCTTGTCTTTGCTTCATTCTTTCTTCGTGTCCTAGAAAATCGAGCCAACATTATGCAAATAAAAGTTCTCTGTTTCCTGTAGAACTTTCGTGTGAATTGTTATTTAAGTAGTTGAGCTATTACTTTTCCATTCAATGTGCTTGTAATTCGTCGCTCGTTGATTTGAATGATAATCCATTAATTTTATCCCAAGGCCTCCATGCGGTCATGGCCCCGAGTCGTACCAAACACGAGACTTGGGCCCTAATTTTGCACTGTTGGATTTAGCAGTTTGAGGGATTATACTCCTACCTCCAGACTCGGGTTAGAAGAGTTAGACGATGGATGGTCGAACTCCATCCATAGCTATTTTATACTCCTCCTGTCGGTTTTAGGCCGGAGTTCACGGAATACTGAGTGGTCGAACCACACTCGGCTATTTGTTTATACTCATATCCACACTTTGTGGATAAGTGTTAGTTGGCGGGTGGTCGAATCGCACCCAGCTTGTATTTATAGTCCAATCCACACTCTGTGGACTTAGAGTTATTCCAAAAAATAATGGAATCATACTTTCCTTAATGGTTGATTTACCCCAACGTCCAAGGTTTGACATAGCGAGCGATTAGACGTATCACGATCACTTTTGATTCATGACTGTCCTATCGCTCGATGGGATTAACTTGGTTATCGAATGGTCGAGTTACATCCATTCCTTATTTTGTACTCCATCCATTGGGTTGTAAACAAGAATTATCAAATGAACGGTCGGACCACATTCGTCATGTTTAGTTCAATCGGAAACTAACGTAATTGGCTAGCTCCAAACTCTAGGAACCTCCTTGGACATGTCAACGTCAGTCAGTTTTCTTATGTAACTAGCATGTAATGCTATAACAAACACAGCTACGAAGGAAGTTCAAAACTTTGTTTGTCAAATGGAAAGAAATGACATAATTTGTCTTATTACATATCTATAAAATAAGATGCTAAACAAAATCCTAAAACTAAATACAACTGAATAGAAAAGAAATAAATTAAGTGAAATACCATCATAAATGCTTGCTATTCCATACCCTTGGGAGTGTGATGCCATCAATAGTCGCTAGCTTAAAAGTTCCCTCTCCAAGCCTCTGCTCAATGACATACGGTTCTTCCCAAGTTGGATTCATATGCGACGAAGCGGAAAAACCCGTTTCAAGACGAGATCGCCGATTTTGAATGTTTTAGGTCAGACTTTAGTGTTGTAGTATCGGACGACTTAGTATCGGTGCGCAACAGCCCTTAAATCACCTTCTTCGCGCAGCTCATCTATAAAGTCTAGAGATTCCAAGAGGATATCTTTATTTGTTCTGGGATCGTAGTAGGTCACTCGATGAGAAGGAACCTCGAGCTCAACAGGAATAACGGCTTCAGAACTGTAAGCAAGAGCGACTGGAGTATGGCCAGTCGCGAATTTGTGGGTGGTCCTATAAGCCCATAGTGTTGTCGAGAGTTCATCCACCCACTTACCTTTAGCCTTTTTGAAATGCTTCTTCAGAATGGATTTTATGATTTTGTTCACAGCTTCAACTTGCCCATTTGCTTGAGGGTGAGCGATTGCTGCAAATCTCTTTTCAATATGATGCCGACGGTAGAGTCTTTGAATTCATCACTGTCAAATTGAGTCCCATTATCCATTACAATAGTTCTTAGAAGGTTAAAATGACAGATGATGTTTCAGATGATGAAGTTGATTACTTTCTTGGTTGTGGTTATAGCTAAAGGTTATGCTTCAGCCCATTTGGTGAAGTAATCAACCATGACGATAGCGTACTCCGCACCACCTTTAGAGATCAATAAGGAACCAATAATATCTATACCCCACATGGAAAACGGCAATGGGCTGACCATTTGTGTAATTTCTAACGATAGAGCTCTTGAAACTTTTGTATATATCTGGCACGGTCGCATCGCCTTACATAATCAGCAGCATCTTGATTGACGGTCGAGCAATAATACCTGTAACGGAGTATTTTCTTTGCTAGAGTTTACCCCCCAGTGTTATCGCCATATCCCCCTTCATGAACTTCCTTTAGGACTTGTTTTTTTCATCATGAGCGATACACCTGAGCAGGGGAATAGATAAACCCTTTTTGTACAGAACTCCTTTCTGTATGATATATCATGAAGCTTTATGAAGGACTTGCCATTTTTCATTCCTTCGTTCGGGAAGACTCCCTATAGCAAATAGTCTTTAATCGGAGTCATCCACGACCCCTTCTCAGGCTTCATCTCTAGTACCCAATCGATTTCCATCGGGCTTATGCTCAGAGTATTTAAAACTTCGACTGGAACCAAGCCCATCTGTTGTGCATCCCTGGTACTAGCAAACTTTGCTAATGAACCAGCCTCTTGGTTTTGATCCCGAGGAATGTGCGTAATATCATAGTACTCAAAGTCAATCAAAAACTCTTGGACTTAGATAAGGTATGGAGCAAGTCATTGTCCTTTAGCTTGGTAATCTCCCCTGATTTGGTATACTACCAATTGTGAGTTGCAAAAGATTTCAAGAAACTTTATCCCTAGTTCTCTAGCGAGTTTAAGTCCAGCAATCAGAGCCTCATACTTAGCTTCGTTTTTTGTTGCAGGGAAATTGAGCTTTAAAGCATAGCAAATTGACCGATCTTCGTGAGTTACAAGCACATTCTAGCTCCATAACAATGATCATTCGATGCTCCATCTGTATATAACTTCCATCGTATGGTAGGGGTTTCACTGCTCTCTGGGAAGCCATCCTGCATAGTAAATTCTGCTATAAAGTCCGCCAATGCCTGACCCTGGATAGCCCTCCGAGGAAGATAAGTGATGTTGAATTGGCTAAGTTAGATGTTCCACTTGAGTAACCTTCCAGACGTCTCATATCGATGTCGCTGCAGGACCTGTCGTAACGGCTGGTCAATATAGACATTGATAAAATGTGCCTTAAAGTAAGGGCGGAGCTTTTGTGAAGCAATCAACAAATAGTATGCCAGTTTTTATATCTTCGGATAGTTCCTTTCAGCTCCCGTTAACTGCTTGCTACCATAATAGATTAGTCTCTGGATCTGATTCTCTCCATGAAGCAACGCAGCACTTATAGCATGTACGACACGACCAAGTAGATATACAAGTCTTCGTGATCTACCAGCTTTGACAAGATGGAAGGTCTCTCTAAGTGATTCACCAAAGCTTGGAATGCATCTTTGTAATCCTATGTTCATTCAAAATTCCTTTTTCCTCTCCTAATCAAGTCAAAGAAAGGAATGCATTTATCGGTAGCTTTGGAAATAAATCGGCTTAGAGCGACAACTTTCCCATTCAGGCTCTTTACTTGTTTGATAGTCTTTGGCGTTTGGATATTACGAATAGATTGGATCTTCTTGGGATTAGCTTCGATTCTACGGGCACTAACAATGAACCCAAGAACTTTCCTAGTGCTATGCCAAAAGAACACTTCAGAGGGTTAATCTTCATTTTGTAGTATTTGAGGATATCAAACGTTTCTGTTGGGTCTCTAATGCGGTCGCTTGACCGTTGTGACTTCATGAGCATATCATCCACATATACCTCCATCGTTTTTCCGATCCGATCTTTAAACATTCTGTTGAAGGCATTGGTAGGTCGCTCCTGCGTTCTTTAGTCCAAACGACATTACCACATATCAATATAATTCAACATCAGTAATGAATCTGGTGTACTTTTGATCAGGAATGTGCATTAGGATCTGGTTATATCATGAGTATACATCCATGAAAGATAGAAATTCGTGTCTTGCGTTTGAGTCCACCAGCTTGTCGATCCTTGGAAGGGGAAAGCTGCGTTTCGGGCATGCCTTATTCAAGTCCGAGTAGTCAACGCATGTCCTCCATTTCTTAGTTGCCTTTCTCACAAGTACAAGATTAGATACCCACTTAGGGTAGAGGGCATTGTGAATAAACCCATTGTCTTTGAGCCTATCCACCTCCTCTTTAAGAGCGGCATATCTCTCCGGATCCATTCCATGCTTTTTTTGTTTCACCGGGTCATGCCTTAGGTCGATATTCAATGCAATGCTCACAATGGCAGGTGAGATCCCACACATGTCAGAGTGAGTCCAAGCGAACACGTCGAGATTCGCTTGAAGAAATCCAGCAAGTTCTTTCATCATCGGGGGGCTGAGCTGTGATCCAATCTTTAGGACCCGTGACGGGTCATCATGGATGACTGTGATGTCAATCGTCAGCTCGGCCGGTGCAGCCTTGGTCTCTTTGGGCTCCTCCTCATCATCTCTTGGATCTATGTCTATATAGAACCGACTGTGGTGCCCGAGCCAATGGCTCAGGCACTGGTTGTCAATCTTCAGTGGTTTGGATGTGGACGGACTTGTCCACACCCTTACCTTTCTCCTTTCATTGAGCATCCCTCAATTCAGCTACATAATAGGCATGCCTGGTCGCTTGATCATCATAAACAACTCCAACGCTATTATCTGTCGGGAACTTCAAACTCAAGCGCTATGGGGCAAGAGCTGCCCGGAACTCAACTAAGACCGGTCGGCCCAGAAAAACATTGTATGGAGAGTCAACGTCCAAAAAAACAAAAGGCAGAATCTGCACTCTCCTACGGTCACCTTCTCCCAACTCCACGGGCAATTCAATATAACCAACAGCTTCGGTTCTAGCACAGCTAAAGCCATGAATGCGGACTTTAGACGGTTTTAAGTCCTTGGCTTCCATCCTCATCTGATCAGAAGCTTTTTTGAAAATTATATTTATAGAACTTCCACAATCAACCAATACCCTTCTTACTAAAGCAGGACAGATCATGGCCAAAATGACCATAGGGTCGACTGTCGAAGCCTCCACCTTGTCTGCATCTCTGTTTCTAAACACAATATCATCTGATGTTGTACATTGCTATTTTGCCCGGAGCTTCATCCTCCATACTCGAACAACATTCAATATTCACATGCTTAATCGCGCTAGTGTAGCGCTCTATCTCATGCCAACTATTATTAGCCGGCTGCGGTCCTCCGACTATTATGTTGATTGCCAATCTTCCACCAGTTCACGCAGGCTTTTCAGCCCTGTGCAATACTTGTCCTTGGTTGGGGTCGGATGTCCCTTGGTCACCATCCTATAAGGTTTTTAAAAACTGCTATAACTTTCTTTCTTGAATCAGATTTTCGATAATATCCTGAAGATGCCGGCATTCATTTGTGTGTTATGACCATAACATTCGTGAAACCGACAATTCATCCTGAAGAGGCGGCTTTCAGTACTTCATGGTGTTAGAGGTAAACAAATAGATATTCTCTAGAGATGTATTCAGAGGCATGTAAGTATCGTATATTGAAATCTTAGGCTTCCAAAATCCCTCTTTCATTCTCGGCTCATATCTCTGCCTTTCTTTTGTTGATTCGGTTTGTTCTAGACATTCACTTAAACTTTTCCAGAGCTATCATCAGACTACTTCACTACAATATTACTATGTACTCCCTCTCCACTTGGTCCCATAACATACTTCTTCCTAGAGCATCTAGCTTCCTCCTTCCTCAAATACTGAGCCGCCTTTTCAAAAAAGCGCTCCAACATTGCGGGGGGCCTGCTAGCTAACCAATCGGTAGAATCAGACTCTAGATTAATCCCTCTTATTACGGCCATCAATATTGTATGGTCATTTGGATAACTGATTTCTGTGACAGCTGTATGGAATCTTTCCAAGTAATCTTTCAGCGATTCTCCTGGAGCTTGGATCATGTTGGATAGGGACGTTACATCTTTGGGGCGAGTTGCATGCATACGGAACTAATCCACAAACCTTGTTGCCAAATCATCAAATCTAGAGATTGACCGCGGCAGTAACCTTGTAAACCACATCGTTGCTATTTCGGAGAGAGTAATAGGAAAACATCTACACTTGGTAACATCATCTGCTCATGTGGAATCCATCAGCCATTCATATCTAATGATGTGCTTCCTGGGGTTGGTTTTTCCATCATAGGCAGGCATCAACGGCATGTTAAACCTCCTTGGATACTCCGCCTGTAGGACATCATCAATGAATGGGGTATGGCTTATTGAGATTCCCCAGTCGTCATTGGTCATGCCTTGGCTCTTTCTCACTAACTGTCTAACCATAGCCGACAAGTCTGGCGTTTGGATAGTTGGTGCCAAGCGATGGTCATGTTCCACCTCACGTGAATGGTTTTGTCGATGTCTACGGGTCGTTCCACGCCTTCTTGGTTCACCATCCTCCAGACGTATACCACATACATTCACTTCATCGTCAATTTGGGGAAGCAATTGGTCAATATTTAACTGAACTCTATTATCCAAATCGGTTGCAGCTGCTCCAGTTTGAATCTCAGCATGTATAGGTAAGTTCCCTCCTCTGGAGGAGGGATTGATACCGATCCCTATGGAGGGATCGGCACCGATCAGCCTTGGCAGACCAGGCAGGTATGCCAGTTGATGTCCTGAAGTTTCTACCCGATATCCATCTTCTGCGACGCTCGTGCTTGTGATACTCATCCGATGAACTAGAACTCTCCTATGCTGAGTAAGGGGTATGATCACTCCTTGCTTTCCTTTGTTGTTGCTGATAGAGTTGGTTAATTAGGTTGATATTGGCTTGAATCTTCTGATTCAATTGTCGATGGTTATACACTAGCTCTCTCATCAGATTTTAGAATTCAGCTCACGTAATGGAATCAGCTAGATTCCGGACTTCAACTGGATCGACATTCACATCCATTGGTTGAGCTCAAGCCTCCTTGCTGGATGCAAGCATTCTTGTTTCCTTCTGCGTTTTGAGAAGTAGATCAGTGTTCCTTACCATTGTTGATGGCTTTACTTAGATTTTTGCAAATCTGAATAGAACAAGCAAACTTCTTGAAGATAACTGTGGATCTCCTTCGGGGGATTTATGCAATCCAGTAGCAATAAAGGGATCCTAATAAGCTGAGAACCAAGGTTCTCAGTGAAAGCACCAAAAGTTTGCACCAAAAATTGGCACCAAAAACCAATAGAAGTTTTGAAGAGAAATAAACGAACAAAATAAAATGAAAACAGAGGATAATAATAAAGAAATAAGAGTATTGAAATAATAACACACGCATTTATAGTGGTTCGGCGTTGTTTCCCTATGTCCACTTTGAATAGATTGCTTTATTAATCACTTTATAAATTGAGTACAATAGGATCAGATGAAAATCCTTAGTTACAAAAGAGTATAAAGCAACTAGTAGCGTAAAATTCCTAGAAATGAACAACCAAGCCAATATTTATAGACGAAGATGGCCAAATATCTCCTTGAAAATTTGGTAGAAGGACCTCCAGAGCTATATGGACCCACAAGAGGGATCACATGGCCTAATTCCCAAAGAAGAGGGATCGGTACCGATCCCTACTTTGGTGGAATTTTGGGGTGTGATCCCTATGGTAGCTTCGTCATGCTAAAGTATGCTTAGCCTCCAAATTTTATGCCAATTGGATCAGTAGAACTTGAGTTATTACTTGATCTTTTCTTTAACATGGGTTTCTTGCAAATTCTAGCCGATCCCTACCAAGAGAAGAGTTCCGATCCCTCTGACTTCATCTTCTTGAGGTGTGATCCCTAGGGTAGGCTCCCTAGGGTCCCCATATCTTGCTCACAAAATTTCATATGCATTGAACTTGTGGATCTTGAGATACTAATTATTTTCAATTGAAATGCACTTGCTCCCTAAACCATATCGATCCCTATGATGGAAGTTAATTTATGCCGATCCCTCCTATATGTTGAACCATATTTCATACTACGAACATTCTGCCTTGAGCATCTATCAATTCCATTCAACCTCGACTTCATGTTATTATCTGTAATTGACTTTTGGGCCCCACAATCATCACTCTGGACTCATCAGCCTTGATAGCAGTCGAATCAAACTTGTGCAATCAGTTCAATATAGCTGGGTCAAAATGTCGGATAACAAAGATGTGATACATACCTTATATAATCCTTTCCGATATTCAACAAGTATGCAAGTTTAATTCAAGTGGAATGATTACTTGAGAGAAATTAGAAAATTAGGTTTTTTGTTGGAGAAGTTTTGGTAAAGGGAAAGTGAGGTAGGTAGGATATGGCATCTCATACAACAGAGCAAGAAATACGAGGCGGCATTTGAAAGGCCGCCTTTATGCAGTATTTCACATGACGCCTTCATAATTTTATGAAGGCGTCATCTGAAATGTTGCGCAAAGGCGGTATTTAAAATGACGCCTTCATTTTTTTAAAAGTATATATGAAGGGGGCATTTGAAATGCCGCAAAAGGCAGTAGTTTAAATGTCGCTCTGTTAAGTCCTAACTACATTATAGTAGCAGCCCTTTTCAACATTCAAACAACATTCAAATAAAAACTAAATTCATTCCAACTACATTACTATCCAAACAACATTAGATTAGAATCCAACCTACATTACATTCAACACTAAGTTTAATCAAACAAACTATATTCCAATCAACAGTAGATTACAATCCAAACTACCTTCAAATCATAACAACATCCTAATAAAAATAAAATTCAAATCCAAACAACACCAATGTCAATGCCTATCTCAATATTTCAACATACGAGGAGTTTTTTTGCTTTCCTTGGCTTTAGAACGAATTCATCCTCCACCGGCAAAACTCTTGGTCCTTATCTTCTTCTTTAATGTCCTTATCTTGAGTTCCTTCCAATGGGAGTTGAGAAGGACCACCTACATATGTATGTTGGGAAGTTAATTCACCGGAGGGTTCACCCTTGTCTTTCTTTCGCTTTTGATACTTTCTCTTCGGTTTGGGAGTATGTGGGACGGATGGAACGTCCTCAATAAGGGGTGGCACTACAGGAGGAGGGGGAAGAGGAGGAGGAATTAGTCTTGTCATCTTGTTCTTCATCAAACATGATCGAAAAAATTGTTTTAGGGAAAAGCATTTTGCCTTACTTTGTTCAGGAACTTCCTTCTCAAGCTCATCAACTATGTCCAGCATACGGTACATACCATCCGCCTACAATTAACATATACTATTATTGATTTTACAATTGACATATACTACTAATTTTTAGTACATACCACATTTTTTTCAAACAGAGCTCTCAAGTGTATGACGCAACATTTTGTTCAGGAACTTCCTCTCGTCTTCCTAAGACATATCGACGTGTGATATTCCAATACCAACTGTCGTACTCCTCATCTATCAGCATGATCTCATGATCATCTTCTGTAGTAAGGAAACGATTATTCCATAACTCTATTATGGTTTCAAACTCATCTCCAGCAATAGGAAGACTATAATAGGGAGCATGATAGGGTAAGTGATGGCGAAGACCAAACTGCCTCATTACTCTATTGGGAAGATGATATGCAACATCGCCAAAACAAAACACCATCAGTCTTGCACTCTATAACTGTCTAGAATCAATGCACAGTGCCGGAAGAGCATCAAGGTCTGCCTTACTGTAAGGAGTCTATGTAACAGCGTTATAATCTAAGACATCGAACTCGTTCCGGTAGAACGCCAAATTCCGTCTAGGAGACAATTTAGTATTCTTAAGTCCAATCCACCTGAAATTACATAAATTTATATAAATGATATGAATTGTATAAGTTTATAAAACCATATAACCTACACTAAGTTACCTCGACCCATACAGTTTTGAGTTGTCGATTATCGGTCTCCTCGTAGTTATATGACCAACTAAAAGATAACTCCAAGACCATAGTTGCGCGAGTAGTATATGTTGTATTTCATTTTTGTTTATGACATGTAGCAATTATGAATTACTCAAAAACTACAACCATACTTGAACTAGAGTCAAACGACCACTAACAGACTATTTCTATATTAGTTCCACTCTAGTAAGCTTTGAATAAGAAAAAAGCTAGTATCGCACTGCCCTATGAATATTGTCGACAAGAATTGAAGTCTTCTAATAAAGGGAGAACTGAAGGGTCACTCGAATCTTTGATCTATCTCAAAAAAGACAATGAATGATGATGTGCAAAATAATAGCGCTGGCGTGCTGCACGATCTGCAATGGAGAGGCATGGTGGGTAATATCATCGACTAACTGCTCCCTAAACCAGGTGGCTTCTATCGACTCATTCCCCCATCTTGCTTCTTTTAAAGGAGACATACCAAGCAAGGACTGAGATAAATCCATATAATTTCTCGGGTAATCAGATTTCAGAATAGGATCCCCATTTATCAGCAAACCAAGCAACATAGCTACATCTTTATAGCGATGGTCATCTTACCTACTCTAAGATGAAATGTAGACATCTCCAGTCTCCATCAATCGATCAAAGCCGTAATAAGATTACGATCTAGCTGTGTGTATCCCACCATATAAGGCCAAATCCAGCTCTGTCTAAAAGTTCCAAAACACCAGGATGAGAGGATATGACTAGCTTTAGTGTCGAAGAATGGTCAGTGGTCCCTTCTGGCTCAACCGACCATTGAAAATTATAACAATATCATAAAAGCACTCACATTTACTAATATATTATCACATTGGACGATAAAGTATATCAAAATCTAACTCCATCAAATCGTTATTACTAGTGCGGTGTTGTTCTTGTAAGTAAAGAACGCTTTCATCAACCGGTCTGGATTCCATTTCTTCGTATTCTACCACAAGAAAAAAAATCAAACCTATAAGCTAAACTTGCCATATATACAATCAAAACACTATCGAACGAATGTGATAATTACATAAACTAATTCATTTTACTCTACACACAAAGATTGTACCTAAAAATCTAATTTTTCTCCAAACCCTAAAAATCAAAATTTCAAAATATGAGATATAGATTGAAGAATACAAATATATAAGAGACCCTTGAGATGATGAGGAAGTCATTCTTCAATTTCTAGGCTAATTGATCAAGATTTTGAGTGCAAATAGTGTTTTGGGGATAAGGGGGTTTTGGATTCGAATGTAGAGAAGGAGAGATTGGGAGGAGAAAAGAGGAGGAGCAGGGCTGATAACAGTTTCAAAATTTCTAGATGGCATTTGGAATGCCGCATACTGGCAGCATCTCAAATGCCGCAAACTGTTTTAAAAAAACATATTGTACTGGTGGCATTTGAAATGTCGCCGGTACGCGTGGTGCTGAGGTTGCACAAAGTGGCCTATTTTTGTACTAAGTTATAAAACTGGCATAAATTTGTAATTAGTTTTTAAAATTGGCCTAAATTTAAAAAATTTCCGTAAATATAATATATATTGAAATAAATTAAATATTTCTATCGAATTTTATTAATATACAAAAATTATAAATTTTAAAACATTTGTTATATAATTTTATTCTTTAGAAATTGATTTATTATATAAAAAGGGCATATTTAAATAATATTTAATTAAAAATATTATTTTTCAATTAGGTCGAGAATTCAATGTTCAAATATATTCAATATGATAACAAATTTTACTTATACATATATGCACTAATATATTTTCAGACATCAAATATGTGACAACATACTGATAAACTAGATTCGTAATATTTCCACCTAAGCATCATATGATATAATAATTAACTAAACATTGATAAAAGAATGTAAATCAGAAAATTACCTTTTCCAAAGCCTATTAAAGACACGTTGAAACGAAGTTGAGTGCTTCTTGGATCAGATTCACAATTTGGAAGATGCCATCTCCAAATTGTTTACCACCATTGTTCAGATTGAAGTATTATTTATATGTACTTGAACTTGGAATTTTTTGATACTTGGAGTGAGGTTTCTAGTCAAAATTTGCAGTAAGGAGAATTAGGAAAAATCTCTAGAAAATGAAGGTTAAGTGGCATTACACAAAGGAGAGACAATAGAGCAAAAAGTGGATCACCATCCTTCTTTCTCTCTTTACCATTTCTTTCCCTTAAACCATTTAAACCCCGCCCACCTACCAACCATTGGTCGGGCTGATTTTTTCACTTCATAGTCAAAATTATCATGCCCCATATAGGCCTCAAACCTAGTGTAGCCCAAACAAAATTCATCGCAATTTATATCCAGTTTAAACGCGTATCGATATCGAATATCGATTAGTATATTTATAACTATTATAAACACACTATTTAGTATTGTTAAACACATAAAATAATTTTTTATAACTAATATTTAAAAAATATCGATTAATTTAATTTATTTATAACAATTATAATTTAATTAAATCAGATGGTCAAAGGAGTATACAACGTTTCGGTTGAGTGACTCTTTAGGTGTAAATTTGTTCAGCGATTAATATCGAACAATTCAATTATTAACGTTCACACATCACTTAGTAGGTGGTGTGACATTTTGGCCAAATTTATCACTTACTTGGTTTTGGTAAAATCCAATTTTACTTTATTAAGCGTTACCTGGTTGTGACTATTACACTAATTCTCTTCGTCAAACTTATATGACTTTGGACTTAGTAATGGTCAAAATTACAATATTGTCCATATTTAACTCTATATTCCAAACAAAAAGACTTTGGTTCAATAATAACAATTATCATTAACTGAATTACTTTGGCTAGAGATTTTGACTTTGAGTTGACTTGAGTTGACCAAGATACTAACTCCATATAACTGAGGAGATGAATCATTTCTTGAAAAGTGCTTCACTTCCAATACTTCCACTCAACTCAACAATAGTCACCCAATGGAACCCGCATCATGATATTACTATAATCAAAGTAAAGCTTTCATGTTGAAGATCGATAGTGTTCATCGAGGGCACTATGTAAATAAGTCCCATCGGTGTTTTATGTTTGACCTTAGTTATAATAACCAACAGAAGACTATCGAGTGAGTCATTTCACATTTATCCAATAACTATCAGCACGTAACCCCTAGGTGTCCCCAACAGCCATAAGTAATACACTACCTAACATTTGGAGAGCGTTACACACTCTAGTCTTGATGGACATATCGATATCCAGTCTCGATGCATCTTGACTAGAAACATTTAAAATGATGTGTTTAATATATTGTGATACAATACTAATGATTACAACTGTTTGTAAATACTATCAAAAACACACCATTTATGGATTTTATATTAAATATATTTTAATTAAACATTTAATTATTTATAACACATTATAACAATTATATAATAGAAAGAAAACACCTTTATTACGAACGAGAATTGATTCCAGAGTTAACTAATTTACAATAAATTACATAATTGCCCCTAAGACATACCCCTAACTCTATTAGTAACGGCGTCCCATACCACCGCATGCTATTCGAATAATTATTCAATGCTCATAAACTACACTCGATCCACACTAGATATCTCTATATGACAAGTCCAATGAATAATTGGAAAAGTGTTACCAAAAGTGCCATATCAGATTGTATCACTAAAACGTTTATTCAAATTTCTTGGTATGCAGAAATAAATAAACACCAATACAATAATAAAAGTAATCAAATAAAATATATACGTTATATTTAAATTCTCAAATAATGCTATATAAAACGATACAAAAATAACATCCAAATAATTATTTACACATCATCATATAATAATTCCATAAGTTTATTATATAACTTAGAATCATCTTCAAACACCATAAAACTATTTGATAATTCAAAATAGGAATTTACTAAATCTTTATAAACTTCCATTTGCATTGTAATATTATTAAACTACCTTATACAATTAATGAGCATCTCAAAATAACTAGTAAAATTAAATATTGCTCAACACACTCATTCCATAATTTTCTATAATTAAATACTATATTGAAATAAATATTAACTTTCAAGATAAATTCTAATATACTTCAAACTATTGTAATATAGATCAATTCAATCTCTCTCTATATATTCACAATCATTATTATCTATATTAATAACCCTTAATAACATTTAAAAGTCATTTCATAATTTAATAATTATAAACTATTCTTCAAAAATATTTATATTAAACAAAATTGACTTCTAAAATGAAAACTAAACATTAAATCATAATAACTTGTGTGTATATATACACATTTAAATAAATTACTAAACATCATAAATAGCTCTTAAAAAGATTATAATATGATATAGAATAAACACCATTAATCATCAATAAAATATACAAAATAAGTGTTTCAAAAAAATTTGAAATATACAGGTTCGGTCGATTGAAATACCTCAGTCGACTGACCTAGTCGCCTAAAACCATTAAAAGGTCGACTGAAATGGAGTATTGTTTTTGGGTTGAGACTTTTTACTAGTTTAGTCAACTAAATATTTTGCTTAGTCAACTGAATCTAGTTTTAGTCTACTGAATTTTGGATCTGTGGCTCGGGTTTGGATTTTACACTAGATTAGTCGACTAGATTTTATTCTGAGTTGACTAATCTACCAGAATTCAGAGAATAACGACTTTTAAGAATTCCTATCTTTGATCGCATAATTTTGTTTCTCTCTTTGTTAGTGTTTATTCACTTTTATTCACTCTTACTTCAACTATATTGTAATGATACATGATCAATTATATTTGAAGCACTATTCACATATGTAAAGGAGTTATCAATATACAATCATTGTGCAACTTGATCACTAAATAACTGATCATTAATATGTTATCAACTTATTAAATTGGACATAAGTGTGAGTAAGAGAACTTACCTTGATTTGGTGATCCCTCTACCTCTTACTCTGTAGCATCCCTAATTTTTAAATAACATTATTCAGGATATTTAATTAGATAAATTAAATAGAATAATGTAAATGTTAAGTGATAAGGGGATTGAGATTTGAATAAATTTAAGTGGCCGTGCTTATTAATAAAAATGGGCTTGGAGAATGGTTTATAGACTAAATAAATTATATAAGGTCATAATAGATATTGGCCTCCCATGATTCTCACCCTTATATATATATATATATATATATATATATATGTGTGTGTGTGTCCCCTAAGCCATTCACATTCATTATCACTTTTTCACAAATAATAAACGTAAGCAAAAGAAAGAAGGCCGGCCCTTAATTGGAAGAAAAGAAGAAGATATTCAAGGAAAAAGTTAAAGAATTAAAGAAGGGAATCAAACTCATCTCAATCCACTTTCCTTATCAAAGATTAAGGTGAATAATAATTTCCATCTCTATTTGCTGAATATATGATGTTTGATGATGATATGCTTGAATTATGGTTTATTTAAATTTAAACAAGATTGTTTAAATGATGGTTCATACAGTTTTAGACTAAAACTGTCGGATATTAATGTTTAAATGCCATGGAAAAATTATATGTCATGCAAAACATAATTTTAGAGTTGGATTTTAAGTTTGATAATTTTCCAAGCTTTGGAAAGATTATTATGAATTTTTGAATGAAAATATAGCACGTTGGGTTTATAAATTTATTTTAGAAAATATATTGAGAATTTGGATTTGAAATTTTGATATGTTATATAACATGATAAAAGTAAATTTCTATGATTTTTGGGGATTTTTATTAAGTGATTTGATATACAAATTAAATTATTTTGAGAAGAGGATCTAAATGATTTAATTGTATTTGCAATGGAAGGTTTTATCTATAAAATTGTAAGCTTGATACTTATACAAAATAATAAGGCGGTTAGTTTTGAAAAGCATGGGAATAGTTAAGGCAACCAATAAGAAGTTTACACGTAGGTAGGTTAGTTGATATAAGTGCTTAATTTGACATTTAACCCGGAAAAACAGGTTCTGCCTCTATTATGGGTACCTTTCTCCCCTTACCTTTCGCCTTCGACAAAGACGAAACCCCATTAGGCCCTAACAGATACACATGGTATCATCTGGGTGGTAAGTAGTGGATTGGAGAAAGGCGGAAGATATGGTGTCGAAAGCGTGCTTCTGATGGAGTCGATACCTTAGTTTGTTTTTTTTTAAATTAAGCGCCTGCCTTTGTTTCACTAAGCTTTCGAATTAGTCGATACATATGTTTCAGAAGGAGTTTTATAATGGCTTTCGAAGGGGTTGCCATGTTGTTTTAAAAGAAAAAGGACTTTCGAAGGAGTTCCTTTAATTATAAATCAATGCTTTCGAAAGAGGGGGTTCTGACACAGTCGAAGCCCTGCTGCCGATTCTTTTGCCTTTCGAGTATATTGAAGTCATCAATGCTGTCGAAAGGTAGTGTTGTTTTAAAGATGTACTAAGCCGCTTCCTAAATGCTTTCGAAAGGGTTATAGGTTTCGAAGGCATTGGCTTCGAAAGGGGTTTCGAGGTTATCCTTCCGTATTTTTAATATATGCTTTCGACTCTGTCGAAAGGGGTGGTTCCGACACCATCATAAATTCCCCAACATTTTATATGGTAAAGAATGGTTTCGAAAGAGATACTTTCATTTATATTGACCCAAATGATATTTTAAAATGGTAAACCCAATGATGTCAAAAGTGAGACTTTCAATACTTTAGGAAGAGATACTTCCAATGGTTTCGAAGCTATGATTCTAATAAGAAATAAGTAACACTTTATTATATTCGAAAGGTTTTGAAAGAAGGATTTTAAAGTGTTTTTAAAAGTCAGGAGTCTAATGTTTTGAAAAGAGATATATGCTTTCGAAGGAGGCTATCCAGTGAGGTCGAAAGCAAGTTTTCGAAGATTTCGAATGTATAGTTTCCAAAAAAAATAACCCAATCTCATTTAAAAGAAAAACCATGGCATATTAATAAACAAAGTATTTTGAAATGGAATTTTTGAAGAAGTCTTAATGGCTTATAAGGATTAACCGAGTTATATTGTTTGCTTCTTCATATATGTATATATTCACTTTGTAATGAACCCAAAAGGGTACTTTGGGAAAAGGCAGAATAACCAATTAGGTTGACCCAGTAGTGAATATAAATTAAAGATATTGGTAGGGGCCAATAGGTTCACAGTAAGCCCATGAAAACCGTGTAAGGGAAATGATATTGGCAAGGGCCAATAGGTTCATAGTTAGCCAATGAAAACTATGTATAATTGAAGTCGTCAGTTTGACAGGTTTATAGTTAGCCCATGAAAACTATATCCAGATAAGAAAATGAAATATTGACAGATAGTCAATAGGTTCCTAGTTAGCCCATGAAAACTAGGGTAAAAGAAAGATATTGACAATTAGTCAATAAGTTCCTAGTCAGCACATGAAAACTAGGATAAAAGAAATGATATTGGAGTTACCAATAGGTTCATAGTAATCCCATGAAAACTATATAAGTGGACAGGGAGTCCATAAATGTTTAATCGGTTATTAGTCAGCCCATGAAAATAATTAGGTTAATAGTTTTCCTAGAAACTATAACTATGACAGATAGTCAAAATGAATGGGGATGTGTAATGCAGAATTGATTCAATTGTTTTGAATATCATCACATAATAATGTTTTGAATTTATTTAACCATTGTGGATGCAGGAGCACAGAAAATGATTTATAAAGGTTTTAACATACTAGTGAGGGGAAACCCGTTCCGTTAAGCGACGTGGTCTTACTAGATATCTAAATGATTTGAGATGGTAGATTATTATTCATACCAGGCTTTATGTTTGACTCAGTTTATGTTTTCTATTAAACTCTCGGGTACTCAATTGATTTTGAGTAGCTTGAGATTTGAGGTTTTCAGACTTTTAACATCCCCCACTTTGAGGCCCAATATCTATTATGCCCTTATATAAGTTATTTAGTCTATAAACCAGTCTTAAGCCCATTTTTATTAATAAGCACGACCACTTAAATTTATTCAAATCTCAATCCCCTTTTCACTTAACATTTACATTATTCTATTTAATTTATCTAATTAAATATCCTAAATAATGTTACTTAAAAATCAGGGATGTTACAGGCTCCCCTCCTTAAAGAATTTTGTCCTCGAAATTCAATAAGGACTAAATATTAATCATAGCAATCATCTGTAAAAACTCCAAACAACCATACTAGTCTATCTGGCTAGTGATCATCAATATAAATCTAATATAGACTAACTCTTAAAATGGATCAGGATAAGTATCTCGAATCATGTCCTCTGTCTCCTAAGTACAGTCCTTTTCGTTGTTGCTTCACTAAACTTTCACCAACTTGGCTGTCTTGGATCTCAGTTTTTTCTCATCTCTCGTCACAACTCGAACTAGTTGTCTAACAACTGTCAAATTAGGCTCTACTACCAAGTCTTCCAATTCTGTTGGAGGAATGGTAGTCTCTGGATCATGAACATACTTGTGAAGATGAGACACATGGAATACATTAATATGGACGCCTACCATATTGCTCGGCAACTCTACTCTGTATGGAATACATTATGGACACCTGCCATATTGATTGGCAACTCTACTCTATATGTGAGCTTTCCAATCCTCTCCATAATCTAGAATGGACCAATATATCTCGGTGCCATCTTACCTGACCTTCCGAATCGTATCACACCCTTCATTGGTGACATCTTAATAAAAACCCTGTCTCCAACTGAGAACTCTAGGTATTTACGCCTTTTATCTGCGCAACTCTTTTGTCTGGATTGAGATTCCTTCATTCATTCTCAAACCAACTCAATCTTCTTTGTCATCTCTCTACCAAATCTGGACCTAAGACTAATCTGTCTCTTGTCTCTAACTAACATGCTGGCGATTTGCATGGTCTTCCATATAAAGCTTCAAAATGCGCCATTCCTATACTAGTCTGATAACTATTATTATAGGAAAATTCAATTAAATGCAAGTGATCTTCCCAAGATCCACCAAAGTCTAATACACAAGCTCTCAACAAATCTTTGAGTACTTTATTGGCTCTCTCAGTCCGCCCACCCGTCTGTGGGTGATATGCTATACTCATCTTAAGCTTGGTACCTAATACCCTCTATAGGCTTCTCCAAAATTCACTAGTGAATAATGCATCTCTGTTATGGACTATGCCACTGTGAATTCCATGAAGTCTAAATATGTTCTTCATGAACAATTTCGCCAAAACAGGTGCCGTCCTAGTTGACGACTGGAATGAAATGGGCGCTCTTGGTCAATCTGTCCACTATAACCCATATGCTTTCATTTCCCCTATTCGACCTTGGCAACCTATCTATAAAATCCATGGATATAGAATCCCACTTCCAAACTGGAATCTCTAAAGGCTGAAGAAACTCGCTCGGCCTTTGGTGTTCGGCTTTCACTTGTTGACAGTTGAAACACTGCCTAACCCATAAGCCAACATCCCTTTTCATGCTTTCCCAATAGAAGCTCCTCGTCATATCTCAATACATCTTGGTTCCCCCAGGATGAATTGTGACGACCCGTAATTATTGGATATTTGAAATTGGAATATTTAATTGATTTTAAATATTCGAGTGTTGGTTTTTAACTTGAATTTCAAATATAACAATTTATTGAGTAATTTAATTATTAAATTAAATAATTTGAAGTTGGGTAAAATGTCGAATCTGGAGTTTTAAGCTTGTTAAAAATAATTTGAAGGCTTGTAAAATCTATATTGATAATACTGAAGATAGTAAAAGTGCTAAAGTTGAATTTGGAAGTGTTTTGTTAAGTTTTGAAATTTTATCGTTTAAATTGATATTTAAAAATAGCCTTCCGGGGCACAGTCTCGGAATTCGACGAAACTAGTTCCATTGGATCCGTAATATTGTATTATTATTGGATTTCAGATTTCATAGCGTTTGAAGTTATCGTGTGATCGTACGATAGGTAAACGAGCTGAAATTTATATTGAAAATTTAATATAATAACTGAGTCCAAAAAGCTATCTTCTCCATACAATCGAATTAGGACTCGAAACATTTTTCATTGTGTTCGGAATAGGGGTATAACATTATAAACGCCTAGCGGCACGCCTCGACAGGAGGTCAAGTTTTTAAGTTGCATTTATCGGAACGATTTGAATTTGAATTTAAATTGAATATTTATACTAGTCAACTGCAGTTGAAATTATCTCACATCAACTCTTTTCCAGTCCTTTCCAAGAGCACTGTAGCCTTCTTTTGCACGCCACGTGCTGTTTAACATCACGTCTTGCCTCCTCTTCTTCTATATCACGCGACTTCTTCTTTTTTCCTCAGTTTACACATTTCGAAAGAAAAATAAAAATAAAAATCAAATAATGGCCGAACGAGGAATAGATCGGATATCCAATTGAAAAAATAATAAGGGTAATCGCGTACGAGCCTTCACTTTTCCTTTCTCCAAAATTCAAATCGAAAATGAAATCAACTCACCCTTTCTCGAAATAGTGGTGGCTCCCGAATCAATATCACGGCAAATCAAATTCACTCCTCGATCGCTAGCGAATTCGTCCTCACCAGCGTGAAGGGTTGCGCGCACGACTGTACGAGGCTAGATGGATTTGAGGATTTCTGGGCTCGACTTGTTCGAGCGGTGGACTGCGAGGGGAAGAACGCGACATTGAGGTGGGCTTCAGCGTTATCGCGATGTTTGTTTTTGGGTTGTTGTTCGACTTTGGGCTTTGGGTTAGGGGAGCTTCATAGCACGGTTGTAGATTTATGAGTCGACGATGAGGTCGGCTCGAGTTCGATAATTGGGGTTCGTGTTTAACGAACCCTGGGGCGTCGACGTGGATTTTGGTTCGCCGAATCGAGTTGAATAGGAGCCGACTGCCTATTGGGGAGGGGGTTCACGACCGAGTCAAAAGGTAAGCGAAGTGGAGGTGTTCGCGAAATGGTAGTCGCGTGGTCCGTAGCTTCGCGGCGATGTAGAAGCTCGGCTTCGATTCACGTGATGGCAGGTGTGCTGGGTTGTGCTCTATCGAGGCAGTGATGGGTTTGCGCAGTAAGGTATATGCAGTTTATTCACTTACTGTTTAATTTTAAAAATAAGTATTAAGGTGGTTAACTTATTTAATTAGCTTATTCAATTATTTTAGTCATAAAAAAATAATTTAATAAAGGAAAATTAGTTTAAATAAAATTCTTAGTTAATTAAATTAATAAATGGTAATAAATTGTTCGATTAGTTCAAATGATAATAAATCATATAATGTTTGTTCAAGGTCTAAAATCGTAAGGAGGTAAGCTGGTTTGGATTAGATTGCAAATAAAAAGTCAAAGGTGAGTTAAACTCACTCTTCTGGATTGCTATTTAAATTTAAATGGTTAAGTTTAAATAACTAGTTGAATGATTGAATTGATTGGATGTGATAATATATACAGTAGTGTATATATATATTGGAGCGATTGATTTCCCGCATTATATAGCGGATGAGACCCTATGCGCCGCATAATAGCGGATGATATTATATAAACCCATATACTGCGATATTCCACCTCGAAGTGGAAATGGTATTGTGCTAACGTCTGTGGATGCAGGAAAACAGGTTGGAGGGATCCAACTGGATTCCTCAAAATATTTAGATTGCTCAATATTCTGTGATATGATTTATTTGATAATCTTTGATTAATTCCATTGGTAATTGGAAATGTTGGATGTTGTGTTTGATTGAATATATTTGGGTATTCTGAGTTATCAAAATATATAAATTGGATTTTTGATAAGAAAATAAAAGAGGGAATTTTTAAGAAAAATAATTATAAAGAATTTGAATAAGTTAAAGAATGGATTGGAAAAGAATAAATGTGATTTTTAAATTCCAATGAATAAATTCCAAGTATGGGATAGGAGATTTTTGAATAAATGGGAATAAGTGGATTTTTTTTAAACTTAGGTAATATTAATTAAGGAATGAAAGATTTATTTTTGACTTCGGAATTAAAATGGTTTAGAAAGAAATAAAGAAGAATTTTTGAATAAATATGAAAATTTGTATTTTCAGTTAAAGTAAGATTTTTAAATCATCATAAGGAAGTTAAACCTGAAATTAATGGGTTTTGAGTAAATTGGATAAGTAAAGAAATTTATTTTGATTGGAGTTAATATCGAAAAACAATTTGGAAATTGATTTAGTGTTGAAACTATGATTTAAAGAAAGATGAGATTATGGGATTTATAAACTGGGTTTATAAGGTGAAACAAGATATCAGTGGATATTTAGAAGTATAAATTCAGGGTGGGAATTTATAAGGAAAGGGTAGATTTGTTTAAAAATGAATAGTGATTTATTTTTAAAGGGTGTGAAAGAGAAGCGTATTTCCCTGGACAGTCAAGTACGTTTTCAAATCAAATTTTTAAGAATAAGTTAAAAGTTTTAAAGTTGTTTTAAAAGCATGTTTTAGAAAAAAAATTTAAAATGTTTAAATTTTAAAAGTAAGTATTTTTCAAATTTATCTTAGTAGTAATTATTTAAAAGTGACTTGGTATTATGTTTTAGAAAGAGAAAAATTTAGTTTTATATTTTATAAAGTAGCTTTATTTTAAATATTCTTAAAGTATATATTTTTGAATAAGGTAATAAAGTAGTTTTTAATTTAAATGTTTTAAAGTGTATTTTATAATAAAGTGTTTTTAAATTATTTTAAAAATCTAAAGTAATTGTGCTTGGTGTTTTCAATGGAAATAAATGTTGGGAATTTATTCTATGAGAAGAGTGTGGTTTGGAAATTATTTTCAAAAAGGTTTGAAAGTGGAAATATATCTTGCGAAGATATTTTGAGGTCAATAAATAATTTGGAAAATTATTTATGTTTGATGGTTGTTTGTGAATGTTATTTGATAGTTAAATAACCGACTATCAATATTGGCCAATGCGCTGATCGTTTCGAAGAGACCGAGATCGGGATTAATTTTCTGAAAACCACTTCGATCCGGTTTATACGTTTTCATGAGGAAGACAAGTTTGGAGTCGAAGATGGAGCGGTGAAGTGAAAGGGCTAGTCGCTACTAATCCTGAGGATGATTCCAAAATGGATGTAGTAGGAATAGTGCCTTCGGTTCCGTTCGAACCTGGAATGGACTTGTATGGATGAATGCTTTCAGAACATCGTCAGGAGGACGGTGAGCATTCTAAGTGATATGTTCTAAAAAGGTAACGCTTAGCCTCGAGCCTCATCAACCGGGAATGACTGAAAATCAGGGGTTATGCAGCAAGGCTAAGTGGGTCGCACCCATTAGGGTGAGGTCATCCCTGTCTAGATGTTCCTTTTTATTTCGGCTTAGTGGGCGGTTGTTGATCCCAACCGAGGGGTGATCTTACTCGGGATTATCCAGTAAGGGGTAGTCCTGGTCTTGTGTTGCAGGGGATTGGGAGTGATCCTCGGTATGTTGATCTAGGCCACGTACTGTGACAGGTGGTACCCCAGTGCCTAGTCATTAGTTGGAAATCCATTCTCCCTACGTGCCTTTTACGGTTTTTGTTTGTAGAACCCACTTTGTGGCTAGTATGCTAGAATTTAATCATGTAACACTTTCAGCTATTTGAATAAGTATTTGTATATAGACACTATTATAATATCAGACAGATTTGATAAAAAGTGTTTTGGCTATCATAAGGTAAAAACCCGACATGTTTATTTGTGGCGTGGTCTTACGAGATGCTTTTGATTCCAAAGGATTTTGAAACTTTAATAATCCAATTGAGTGTGTTTTCTCACGCTGGTTTTCCAGACTGACTCGGGTGTTATTTTATTATAATGCTCGGTTCAGACCGAGTATTATAGAATACAGGATATGATGCTGTGGAGCTTAGGAGACGAGCTGGATGGCGAGACGTACTTCTGTACTTGATTATTATTCCGCTGTGTATTCAGTTTTGTGAGGACATGTGATGATAACTGTCCAGTTATGTGTTATGAATTGTGTTGTACTCTGATGATATAATGTATAAACAAATATAAATCTTTTGTTTTAAAGATTAGTCATTTATCTATTATATATTGTTCCGCTGCGATTGTGAGATTTTGATGTTGTTTTCTATTTTCATCTACCTCTTTCTTCTTTAACCCTAATGGTTTGTATTTCCGACCACTTTGAGTTGAACTGATGGAGGATATTGTCGGCTCAAAGGGGTATGGACTTGCGGGCTGTTACAGTGGTATCAGAGCTGAAGGTTAAGCGAGAACCTTGGCTCTGCTGGGGATTACTCATTTGTAAATAGAGTCCGTAGTACTTTAGAATGAGTTTGAGTGTATTAATAGATATGAGCGCGTATTTGTTAGTGAATATAAAATTTGTTTTTATACTGTGTTGATTTATCGGTTGAGTGTTTATGGATTCTGGCCGATATGTGGGACGCCAGTCATCGATAGGGGTTTCTAAACTCTTGAATGAGATAAACCGACACAGTATGGTTTTCAAATTGGGTAAATGAAATAATTTTACCTCAAATTATTTTCGGATGTAAAAGGAAAAGTTTTTGTAAATTATTGGTTGCTTGGATGTTAGGAATGATAATATTAAATTATTATCATTGTTATGTGGAAATTTAACTAGAAATTAAAAATAACCAAAAGTTAAGGAAATAAATTTCAGGTAATAAAATGGGATTTGTAAATGTAAATTGTAAATGTGAATTATAATTGAAATTGAAAATAAAAATTCCAGAGTAATGTTTGAATATGAATTGGATGGATTTGAGATTTGGAATTTTTGGAAAAAGTTTAAATTCCTTTGAGTTTGAAAATAGTTTTCAAAGGTTTTGGAGAAATAATGGTGATATTATTTCGAAAATATTTTTTGAATTGGATTTGAAATCTGGAGAGATTTGGAATTTAAAAATATTTGGAGGGGTTTTAAAGAGATAAAAGCATTTAACTCTCTTTCGGTCGCTGGAAAATAACTTCGGTGATGACTACAGCATCATCGATGTTCATTTTCGAGTCTCTAGGAGAGGAATTGCTACCAAATTGTTTTAAATTGGAATTGTTTGCAAAAGTTGGGTTTGATTTTTGGAATGCAAAGGATTTTGGATAATTGGTTTCAAAAGTGATTTTGAGTATTGAGAAATTGCTTAAAACTCTGGAAGTTAATTAAAAATGTTTATGGAATAATAAATTGGTTTGAAAAACTTATAAAAACTTAAAATTTGTTTAGAATAAAATTTAACTTGGAGAATAGTTAAGTTAAAGTAAACGTGACAAAAAAAATGAATTGAATGTAAGCAATTAAGTTGTAAACTATTTAAATTAAATGAAAATAGTATATGGGTTGATTGAAACAATTGAAATAGTATATGAATTGGTTGTCAACAATTAAAATTAATGTTGGAACATTGGCAATTGCTTCTGAAGGACTGTTTAGTATGCATTGTTTATCAAATGCATGTTTTAGGTATTTTAAATAAGTGAAATACTAGTGAATTGTATGTATTTAACACTTACATGTTTTAATTAAGTAAGTACAGGTTTTTTGGAAGCCGTTTGGCTGGTTTTGATCGCGCATAATGCTAAATAAATAAGCCGCTGGCTTAAAAATGTTAAATAGAGGTACGCCTACGCAATAAAAGATAGGAAATATGAACTGTTGTTTGTTTTCTTGTTTTTCCGACCGTGTGGGTCGATGTATATATATTTATATCTCTTGTCAAATTGCAAAAGCTCCTCCGTACAAAGGAGACCCTGCCAAAATTTTCTGAAAACTTTGGGAGTTAGAAATTTTTAAAATTTTCACTAACGACAAATGATTTAAAATTTGTAAGCAAATAGAATTGAAACTGAATATTGATATCTAATTTAAAATTGTGTATGTAAAGTAAGGTGAAATCGAAGAAATTGTTCGAAGAAACTAAAGGAAGAAAAAGTTTGCAAATAAACTTTTATTTGAGGTTTTAAATAAATTAGTAAGTGAAACTAATAAAAGGAAATGGTTAATTAAATATGGGTTGAGATAAGGTGAATAAAATCCAATATTCAAAGTTGGAGATAAATTGAATTCAAGTAGAATTGAAAATGAGAATCTGAATGAAAATTGGGAAAAAGTATTTAGATTTGAAATTAGTTAGTAAATTTAAGTAAATTGAATTCATATGGAATTGGAGATCCAGTTTAAAAATAAGTGGATATAAAGACTGAAGTGGTAGAGTAATATTATAAGAAGTATATAAAATATTTATATTGAACTGAAGAAATGAATGGTGAAATTCTTAAGTAAATTTGGTATTGAGAAAATTATTCTAAGTGAATAATTGAATGAAGATTAAAACTGAAAGTTGTGAAATGGGATAATTGTGGATAAGTGAATAGAAATCAAAATGAATGTGAATAAAGAGAGAATTCATATAAGTAATGATCAATTGAAATAAATACGTAGGATGTACGTATATTATTTTATTTGCATAACGATTTGATCCAAATTCGAGCATAGAATTTCTTGATAGTTATATCGGTCCGAGTTGGGATTTTTCACTCGATTTTCGACGGCGAACCCTGGATATGGATTTTTGATTGATTTTTGAAATTCTCTATCATAGTTGTGACTATGCAAGGAGAATGACGGTTTCTGATCAAGAAACCAGATTTGAGTCCGCACTAGGTAGTCGGGTGGACGATACAAGTTCGGAAGTGAAATTGTATGATCGAGTGAGCGATCGAATTTGGTATTGCGTACGAATGATATATATGCATTGTACGAATGTGAATGAAACAGATATGAAAGCTTTTGTAAAGAAATGTGAAAAGCGATTTTGAATGTTGTAATTGGATATTATTGCTGAGTAGGACATAGGTGTTTAAAAAGAAAAAGGAATTGGTATTTTTGATTTCAGAAAATAAATTTAAATGGCCCAACAAAAGGTATGTGTTTAAATTTCTGTATGAAAATTGATGACTTCCTTGTCTAGCCACTTGGCTTTTTGTTTCTTTTGAAATTTAGGGCCCGTTGAGGCATTTTGTAGTTGTACCGAGCTAGCCACGCAAAGGAGATGCTGGAGAAATTTTTCGAAAATTTTAGGGAGTTAGAAAAGTTTTGAGAAAATTTTGATAATTTAAAATTTGGTTTTAAATTAAAATTTGAACGGTTGAGTAAATAATATTAATTGGAAACTATGGATGAGTTTGGAAAGTTAGAAGAGGGTTAGTGTATCTTTAATAAAAAGATTTGTTTTGGGTATTGTTAAAAAAGTTGGTTTTGGGATGTGGTTAAAACTATTTGGATTGGAAACTAGTAACGGGTATTGATTCATTCTTCTTAACTAATAATTTCGGGGATGAAATTCTTTTAAGGGGGAAGGAATGTGACGACCCGTAATTTTTGGATATTTGAAATTGGAATATTTAATTGATTTTAAATATTCGGGTGTTGGTTTTTAACTTGAATTTCAAATATAACAATTTATTGAGTAATTTAATTATTAAATTAAATAATTTGAAGTTGGGTAAAATGTCGAATTTGGAGTTTTAAGCTTGTTAAAAATAATTTGAAGGCTTGTAAAATCTATATTGATAATACTGAAGATAGTAAAAGTGCTAAAGTTGAATTTGGAAGTGTTTTGTTAAGTTTTGAAATTTTATCGTTTAAATTGATATTTAAAAATAGCCTTCCGGGGCACAGTCTCGGAATTCGACGAAACTAGTTCCATTGGATCCGAAATATTGTATTATTATCGGATTTCAAATTTCGTAGCGTTTGGAGTTATCGTGTGATCGTACGATAGGTAAACGAGCTGAAATTTATATTGAAAATTTAACATAATAACTGAGTCCAAAAAGCTATCTTCTCCATACAATCGAATTAGGACTCGAAACATTTTTCATTGTGTTCGGAATAGGGGTATAACATTATAAACGCCTAGCGGCACGCCTCGACATAAGGTCAAGTTTTTAAGTTGCATTTATCGGAACGATTCGAATTTGAATTTAAATTGAATATTTATACTAGTCAACTGCAGTTGAAATTATCTCACATCAACTCTTTTCCAGTCCTTTCCAAGAGCACTGTAGCCTTCTTTTGCACGCCACCTGCTGGTCAACATCATGTCTTGCCTCCTCTTCTTCTATATCACGCGACTTCTTCTTTTTTCCTCAGTTCACACATTTCGAAAGAAAAATAAAAATAAAAATCAAATAATGGCCGAACGAGGAATATATCGGAAATCCAATTGAGAAAGTAATAAGGGTAATCGCGTACGAGCCTTCACTTTTCCTTTATCCAAAATTCAAATCGAAAATGAAATCAACTCTCCCCTTCTCGAAATAGTGGTGGCTCCCGAATCAATATCACGGCAAATCAAATTCACTCCTCGATCGCTAGCGAATTCGTCCTCACCAACGTCAAGGGTTGCGCGCGCGACTGTACGAGGCTGGATGGATTCGAGGATTTCTGGGCTCGACTTGTTCGAGCGGTGGACTGCGAGGGGAAGAACGCGACATTGAGGTGGGCTTCAGCGTTATCGCGATGTTTGTTTTTGGGTTGCTGTTCGACTTTGGGCTTTGGGTTGGGGTGCTTCGTAGCGCGGCTGCAGATTTTCGAGTCGACGATGAGGTCGGCTCGAGTTCGATAATTGGGGTTCGTGTTTGACGAACCCTGGGGCGTCGACGTGGATTTTGGGTCGCCGAATCGAGTTGACTAAGAGCCGACTGCCTATTGGGGAGGGGGGTTCATGACCGAGTCAAAAGGTAAGTGAAGTGGAGGCGTTCACGAAATGGCAGTCGCGTGGTTCGTAGCTTCGTGGCGATGAAGAAGCTCGGCTTTGATTCACGTGATGGCAGGTGTGCTGGGTTGTGCTCTATCGAGGCAGTGATGGGTTTGCGCAGTAAGGTATATGCAGTTTATTCACTTACTGCTTAATTTTAAAAATAAGTATTAAGGTGGTTAACTTATTTAATTAGCTTATTCAATTATTTTAGTCATAAAAAAATAATTTAATAAAGGAAAATTAGTTTAAATAAAATTCTTAGTTAATTAAATTAATAAATGGTAATAAATTGTTTGATTAGTTCAAATGTTAATAAATCATATAATGTTTGTTCAAGGTCTAAAATCGTGAGGAGGTAAGCTGGTTTGGATCAGATTGCAAATAAAAAGTCAAAGGTGAGTTAATCTCACGCTTCTGGATTGCTATTTAAATTTAAATGGTTAAATTTAAATAACTGGTTGAATGATTGAATTGATTGGATGTGATAATATATATAGTATTGTATATATATATATATTGGAACGATTGATTTCCCGCATTATATAGCGGATGAGACCCTATGCGCCGCATAATAGCGGATGATATTATATAAACCCATATACCGCGATATTCCACCTCGAAGTGGAATTGGTATTATGCTAACGTCTATGGATGCAGGAAAATTGGTTGGAGGGATCTAACTGGATTCCTCAAAATATTTAGATTGCTCAATATTCTGTGACATGATTTATTTGATAATCTGTGATTAATTCCATTGGTAATTGGAAATGTTGGATGCTGTATTTGATTGAATATATTTGGGTATTCTGAGTTATCAAAATATATAGATTGGATTTTTGATAAGAAAATAAAAGAGAGAATTTTTAATAAAAATAATTATAAAGAATTTGAATAAGTTAAAGAATGGATTGGAAAAGAATAAATGTGATTTTTAAATTCCAAGTATGGGATAAGAGATTTTTGAATAAATGGGAATAAGTGGATTTTTTTTAAACTTAGGTAATATTAATTAAGGAATTAAAGATTTATTTTTGAATTCAGAATTAAAATGGTTTAGAAAGAAATAAAGAAGAATTTTGGAATAAATATGAAAATTTGTATTTTCAGTTAAAGTAAGATTTTTAAATCATCATAAGGAAGTTAAACCTGAAATTAATGGGTTTTGAGTAAATTGGATAAGTAAAGAAATTTATTTTGATTGGAATTAATATTGAAAATCAATTTGGAAATTGATTTAGTGTTGAAATTGGGATTTAAAGAAAGATGAGATTATGGGATTTATAAACTGGGTTTATAAGGTGAAACAAGATATCAGTGGATATTTGGAAGTATAAATTCAGGGTGGGAATTTATAAGGAAAGGGTAGATTTGTTTAAAAATGAATAGTGATTCATTTTTAAAGGGTGTGAAAGAGAAGCGTATTTCCCTGGACAGTAAAGTACGTTTTCAAAGCAAATTTTTAAGAATAAGTTAAAAGTTTTAAAGTTGTTTTAAAAGCATGTTTTAGAAAGAAAAAAATTTAAATGTTTAAATTTTAAAAGTAAGTATTTTTCAAATTTATCTTAGTAGTAATTATTTAAAAGTGACTTGGTATTATGTTTTAAAAAGAGAAAAATTTAGTTTTATATTTTATAAAGTAGCTTTATTTTAAATATTCTTAAAGTATATATTTTTGAATAAGGTAATAAAGTAGTTTTTAATTTAAATGTTTTAAAGTGTATCTTATAATAAAGTGTTTTTAAATTATTTTAAAAATCTAAAGTAATTGTGCTTGGTGTTTTCAGTGGAAATAAATGTTGGGAATTTATTCCATGAGAAGAGTGTGGTTTGGAAATTGTTTTCAAAAAGGTTTGAAAGTGGAAATATATCTTGCGAAGATATTTTGAGGTCAATAAATAATTTGAAAAATTATTTATGTTTGATGGTTGTTTGTGAATGTTATTTGATAGTTAAATAACCGACTATCAATATTGGCCAATGCGTTGATCGTTTCGTAGAGAGCGGGATCAGGATTAATTTTCCGAAAACCACTTCGATCCGGTTTATACGTTTTCGTGAGGAAGACGAGTTTGGAGTCGAAGATGGAGCAGTGAAGTGCAAGGTCTAGTCGCTACTAATCCTGAGGATGATTCCAAAATGGATGTAGTAGGAATAGAACCTTCGGTTCCGTTCGAACCCGGAACGGACTTGTATGGATGAATGCTTTCAGAACATCGTCAGGAGGACGGTGAGCATTCTAAGTGATATGTTCTAAAAAGGTAACGCTTAGCCTTGAGCCTCATCAACCGAGAATGACTGAAAATCATGTGTTGTGCAGCAAGGCTAAGTGGGTCGCACCCATTAGGGTGAGGTCATCCCTGTCTAGATGTTCCTTTTTATTTCGGCTTAGTGGGCGGTTGCTGATCCCAACCGCGGGGTGATCTTACTCGGGATTATCCAGTAAGGGGTAGTCCCGGTCTTGTGTTGCAAGGGATTGGGAGTGATCCTCGGTACGTTGATCTCGGCCACGTACTGTGACAGGTGGTACCCCAGTGTCTAGTCATTAGTTGGAAATCCATTCTCCCTACGTGCCTTTTACGGTTTTTGTTTGTAGAACCCACTTTGTGGCTAGTATGCTGGAATTTAATCATGTAACAATTTTAGCTATTTGAATAAGTATATGTATATAGACACTATTATAATATCAGACGGATTTGATAAAAAGTGTTTTGTCTATCGTAAGGTAAAAACCCGACATGTTTATTTGTGGCGTGGTCTTACGAGATGCTTTTGATTTCAAAGGATTTTGAAACTTTAATAATCCAATTGAGTGTGTTTTCTCACGCTGGTTTTCAAGACAGACTCGGGTGTTATTTTATTATAATGCTCGGGTCAGACCGTGTATTAAAGAATACAGGATATGATCTTGTGGAGCTCAGGAGACGAGCTGGATGGCGAGACGTACTTCCGTACTTGATTATTATTCCGCTGTGTATTCAGTTTTGTGAGGACAGGTGATGATAACTGTCCAGTTGTGTGTTATGAATTGTGTTGTACTCTGATGATATAATGTATAAACAGATATAAATCTTTTGTTTTAAAGATTAGTCATTTCTCTATTATATATTGTTCCGCTGCGATTGTGAGATTCTGATGTTGTTATATATTTTCTTCTACCTCTTTCTTCTTTAACCCTAATGATTTGTATTTCCAACCACTTTGAGTTGAACTGATGGACGATATTGTCGGCTCAAAGGGGTATGGACTTGCGGGCTGTTACATGAATCGTAAACTTGGATCGATGACATTCTCCTAGAACTTCTCTTCTTAAGTTCTCTACATTCGGAACACATAGGCGTCCCTTCTTCCTCAACCATCCTCTCTGGTCGATGCCAAAATCTTTAGGATCATCGATCTTGGATCCCACCTCAAGTCTTCTAATCTTCTCGGCTAATTCTGGATCCTCTTTCTATTTATAAGCTATCCACTCGATCAGCACTGGTCGAACCTTTAAACAGGCCAACATAACAGTACTCTGACTAGAATTAGCAGTCGATCTTGACTTTATACTACATGTAGCCAAAGCTTCTAAATCCTTCCATTCTGCCAACATAGCTAACACCACATTCTAATGTTTCCTGCTAAGGGCATCCACTACCTTATTTCCTTTTCAGGAGTATATTCTATACCAAAATCATAAGCAGCCAAAAACTCCAGCCACCTCTGCTGTCGCATATTCAACTCTTTTTGAGAGAATAAATATCTTAAGGACTTATGATCAGTGTATAGCTCAAATCTCAATCCCTTATCACTTAACATTTTATTCTATTTAATTTATCTAATTGAATGTCCTGAATAATGTTATTCAAAAATTAGGGATGTTACATACTCCTTTCTTACTCTCCTACTTCTTGCCTCTCTTCAACAATTCTTCAACTTGACTTGATGATAACTTGTGCTTCACTTATTTATTTATGTTGATCATTGCCAAGTAACTTGTGATTTGATTGTATGGATTTAATATGGATTTATTTTTAGAAATTTAAGTGATGGAGTTTTGGAAGCAATTCAAATTTTCATATATTTAAATTTGAGAAGGAGGGATTATATTTATATAGGTGGGTTAAACATCTAGAGTTAAAAAACTCTAAAACCACACCTCTCATGAAACCATTTCATTTCTTTTTCATGTCTTGGGCTTGATTTATTTATAACTTTTCTTTCTTTATTTTCATTTAAATAGCATCAACACATTCACTAGCCATCTTTCTACATGAAACCATAGTGGGTTGGACTTTGTGTACTAGTGGGCTTTGTTTAATTAAATTTATTTATTTCTTTCCTATTCAAAATCATTTCTAAATACAATATAAATTCTTTTAATACTACATATCTCTTTCTATCATCTAAAAAAATCCAAACATTTATATCAAATAATTTTTACTATAAAACCCCATAAGATCTTGTTTTTATCAATTTGTTTCAAACGATAATTCATAACTTCACCTTTCAAAATAACAAAAAAAATTATCAAATCAATTTCTTTCCTAAATTAAATTCTTAACATTTTAATAGAATAATTTCCATCAAATCCTCAAATTATTTCTTTAATCACATATTAATTAATTACAAAATCCCATTTACTTCATCAATAATTATTAATTATCATTAACTAATTGCTACTTACCAAAGGGTTGTTACTATAGATTGCGGAATTATGGATCTTAAGACTAATTCAACACTAGAGGGGGGATGAATAGTGTTTTCTAATTTTTATGAATCTTTTTAAAGTTCTTTCAAGATTATTATTAATCAACACAAAATGAACAGTCACAGATGCAAACACAGATAAGTATAAATGCAGTAAAAATAAATGTGGAGAATTAGAGAGATCACACCAGGGAATTTTATACCGGTTCAGAGTTACCCTACATCATGTCCTGTACAATTTCTTGTACAGATTTACTTTCAAATGCCAATCTTTAAACGGGCAGAAGGCAAACCCAATACAATCTCAATTTCAAGGCTACGAGATACACCCTTCTGAATTTTCAGGCTTAGGGTACACCCACTTGATATGGACGGGCTACAAGCACACCCGCTCGGATTTCTGAGCTACCAAGCATACCCAATTGATTTGAATGGGCTACAATCACACCCAAGAAAATACAACTACAGTTTGATGGTTTTTCCTAAGACAATTTCTTCATCTTTGGTTATAATGAATCCTATAGCCACTTAGATAGCACTTCGATCTTTGATTGAGAGAGGAGATATTGAAATTAGAGAGTAAATAGTAGAGAATTAATACAATGGAGATTGAATTAATTTTGGTTAAATTTGAGAAGATTAAAAATATTTTTCACTTGAAATTTTGGCAAAGTAAAAGGAGAGAAGATAATAAGAAAGTAGTTGTTAAAAATTCATTTGATATCCCCATATATATAGAGAATAAGCAGACATGTCCATTCGCGAAGAGTTACAACGAATAGACACTTCATTTCAAAATTTGAATTCCAAAATTGCGGCATGTATGTCGACATATCATCTACCTATATGTCGACGTAGGGTAATGTAATTAGAAAACTTGTTTATTTTAAAATGTTTTGAAAATCCTATATTATGTAAATAATTTGATACTTTGTAAAGTAGTTTAAACATAGTTTATAAACATTTTAACCTTTGAAAAACTTTTACAAAATATTTTTAAATATACTTTAAATATATATTTTGTTTTAAAGATAAAGGATTAGAAAATGAGAAATAAAGATCAAAGGTTGCTACCAGGAACTTTAAAAATATTCTGTGACTCTATAAACTTTACTATAGTCTTGAGATCTTCATATCTTGATCTTTATAATCATGACTCTTCATGTCCATTCTTTAAGTCTTTATACTGTACAGTCTTTGAATCAATACCTGTGTAACATACTACACTATATACTATATAACTTAACAAGATATTAGTATCTATATTTTAAATGAATGTATTATTGTTTATTAATAACTGAGGTGTTAACAATCTCTCCCTTTTTTGTGATGACAACAATTAATATCCTATATATGAAATATGGTATAACTCCCCTTGAGTTGGATAACCCCCCGTGAATAAGTTCATATATATATTTTATATTTTTCTTCCTCATTATCATCAACAAAAATGGGTGAAAAACTAAGAAAAACTAGAAACTAAAAAAACTCCCCTTAACTAAAATATACAATGATATATGATTAAAAATCAATAATCTAAGTTTAAAATGATATATATGATAAAATAATTTTTATTGATGTAATTTCAAACTTATACAATTTCAATACAATCAAGTCAATCAAACCAAATCAATCATACAAACAATCCAAACTAATCAAATTCAATCCAAATATACACCAAGTTATTCAAACCAAATCCTAAGAGTATTTATATATTTACATATAAAATCCAAACCTAATAGCTAGACATTTCGTGGAACTTCTACCCAACCATCAGACCCAAAGATTGGATTTTATTTAATGGCATCACAATCTTTATTGTCCTTATTAACAGTGCTTTTTAGGTTGTTTGATGGTTTGTCTTTAATTGGGGAAGAAATCATCCATCGAATAGCTTCAAAGTGCTTTTCTTGTTCCTTTATCATCTGCATTTGACTCAATTATAAGTGCCTTTGATTTCTTAGGATAAAAGAGAAAATATCTTTGAAGGAATGAAGAGTTTATTCAAGATTTTTATATAATTTTTGAAGTGGAGAACACATATTTGTAAAAATATGTATGAGAATGAAAATAAAGTATAGAATAAAATGGTGAATGAGTTTTCTGGAAGAAATAGGCTTATAAAAAAGTAGAAAGTTATTTGAAATGAATGGATGGATAGTAGTTATTTTGTTTTGAAATTTAAATTTTTTGCTTTCTAGCCGTTATATATCGACATATCACTAATATGTATGTCGACATACATACCAAAATTTTCAAACTTAATGTTTTTGTTATTGCTTTTGTTTTTACCTTATACTATTATATATATTTATTACTTCCAAACACTAATAAACAATATAGAATAGTAATAAATACTTTTCATTACCTAGAATTTGAAGGATACATGAATTTCATTCGAAATAAAGGAAAATACATAAGAACAACATGAATTTTAAACTAAAAACACACAATACAAAGATAGATAACACAAGTAAACAACTTGATAGATTTAGAAGGATGTAGATGATGATGATGATAAAGTGCCACCAAGTTTGCGAATGATCTTCCCAAAGTATTTATCCACTTTGTTGGAAAGAGAAGTGAACTTCTTACTAAATGATCGCTTATCTTCTTTTGGTTCTTAAGAAGCTTTTCTTGGTTTCTAATGATCTCTTTGTTGGAGTGATGAATTTGTTTTTCTAAAACCTTTTAAGGAAGTTTCCATTTCTTCCTCCTCCTCCTCCTCTTCTTCCACTTCCATTTCATCGCCTTCTTCCTTTTCTTCATGTTAAATCTCTTGTTTTTCTTCCCATGCCAACCGATGCTCCTTTTCGGGAAGAGTCTCATAAGGTTCGAAAAATGGTGGAATGTGCATAAGAGAGATATTTACTTTGTCGAAAACTTTTCAAGGAATGGATTTTTATCCTCTTAAATCCACACCAAAATGTAAGAAAATTCTAGTAAGATACACAGCATGAAAGATTATGTTTTCATGTCTAAAAATGCTCCTTTGAACAAGTCATCTAAAATGACTTATGCCCAATTATGTTGTAATGACCATAAATAGCAAAAAGAGCTTTGAAAACTTTTTGAGTAGGGTTATCATAGTTACCCATCCTCGGAGAAATACTTTATTGTAAAATAAGACTCATAAGATTCATAAGTCTTAATTTTGGTCGAAGATTTTTATGCTTAAATTCAAAATCTTTATCACTTTCAAAAATGTCATGAAGAACTTCATGATTTTGTATATCAATTTGAAAAGTGGAGAGGTCATTCCCATTAGATTTGCAACTAAGAATATGATTAAAACTATTTGAGTACCATTAACGCTACTCCAAACTTGACCTTTTTCTCCTTGATAAAATTTTTCGTTTAAATTTGCATAGAGCATTTTGACCAAATCGGAGTAACAAACAAAATCATTTTGAAAAGATTCAATCAAGCTAAGAATATTATTTTCAAAATAGAGATTATGTAAACCATAAGAAGAAAAATCTTCGAATGTTGTAAACCTTCTGGGAGAAACTTTTTCGAAAGTAGTATATTTCATATAGGTTTTAATTGCGTCTTCTCATTGAAGAGAAAGCCTTTTCTTTTCTTAAAATGCCTAATGGTTTTTGGGCTTTGACTAGAGGAAGCCAACTTTGAATATTTGAGATAAAGAGAATGAATGATAGGATGGAGATGGAGTAAACAAGTAGAGAATCAAAAGGACGTATTCACTAGTCAAAAATGCATCATTTTAGAATACAGGAATAAGTGCAAAGTGGAGGGAAGTTCAAAATTTGAATTTGAAATGAAATTTAGAATTTCATTTTTCTGGTACATTTGTCGATATATAGGTGGGGCATATGTTGACATATAGCCCTTAATTTTTAAAACTAAACTTTAGACAAAATATTCCTATATACTTATATATCTATATATGTTTCTAATTATCTTAATATTATTATTAATTTATAGGTTATTCTTATCAATCAAAAGCAGCCAAAAAATTAAAATTAAAATGAAATTGTAAACGTACCAATTTTTGCTGCTTTTTATTGATCAGTTTTGACTAGTCTGTTGTTGCCGTGAAACACATATTCATATTTTTAGTATCAAGTTCATTGTCGCTAGAGGAAGTGTCTGAATCATCCAAAGTTGCTGTATAATCCCTTTTCTTTTTCTGAATGAATCATTTGTTGGTGAGATCTTTGATTTATTCGAATGCGGGCAATCTCTCTAAAAATGACCGAGTTCATCACAGTTGAAGGATCTAGTCACAGTTCTAGTTCCATGGTCTTGTTTGCGAATTTTCGAAAGTTGTTCATTTTTCTATACTTCGAGAATTTTCTGAAATTTCTGGACATGAAAGCAATTTCTTTGTCATTGTCCTCGTCAGAATCCTGATTGTCATTTACTACATTGAAAGCGATGGATTTCTTTCATGTGGTCCTGCTTTCCCTTCTACCTTGCATTTGTGCTTCATAGGACATTAAATTTCCTATTAATTCTTCAATTTTGCAGAGTACTAATATCATTAGCCTCTTTTATTGCTAGTGTCTTTTGATCCCACTCTGAAGAGAGTGAATTGAGGATTTTTCTAACTTAACCCTCTTCAGAAATGTTTTTCCCTAATGCAACTAATGAATGCACTATATCTTGAAATCTACAGTACATGTCAGAAATGGACTCATTTGGATTCATTTTAAATAATTGAAACTGATTAGTTAACATGGATTTTAGTCCATTTCACTTTACTAGTGCTCTCATGTGTAATTTGCAGTGTTATGTAAATTTCATATGCAAACATAAAAATAGACATTCTATTAAATTCATTTTTATCTAGTCAACAAAATAGAGTATTCATGGCTTTAGAATTATTCTGTGCAAATGCCTTTTGATCAGCAGTCCATTGTGCAAAATTAGTTTGTGGTTCACTGTACTCATTTTGTGTAACATTCCAAATATCTGAACCATTAGACTGTAAATAGATCTTCATCCTACATGACCAATAAGTGCAATTACTGCCATTAAAAAGTGGGGGTCTAGCAGTAGATTGTCCTTCGACAAAAGTGTTAAAAAATGTTGTTAGCCATTAAAACTTTTCAAAAATCAAATTACGAGTTTTTGAAAACCTTGTGCTCTGATACCAAGTGTGGGTTACAGAATTGTGGATCTTAAGGCTAATTAAACACTAGAGGAGGTGAATAGTATTTTCTAATTTTTGTGAATCTTTTTAAAATCCTTTTAAGATTATTAATAATTAACACAGAATGAACAATCACAGATGCAAACATAGATAAGTATAAATGCAGTAAAGTAAAAAGTAGAGAATTAGAGAGATCACACCATGGATTTTTATACTGGTTCAGAGATACCCTACATCTAGTCCCATAATATTACTTGTACTGATTTCTTTTTCAAATGTCAATCTTTAAACGAACAGAAGGCAAACCCAATACAATCTCGATTTCAAGGCTACAAGACACACCCTCCTGAATTTCCAAGCTCTGGGTTCACCCACTTGATTTGGATGGGCTATAAGCACACCCATTCGAATTTCCAGGCTACAAAGCACACCTAATTGATTTGAACGGGCTATAATCACACCCATGCAAATACAACTAGAGTTTGATGGGTTTTCCAAAGAAAAATTCTTTAATCCTTGATTATAGTGAATCCTATAGCCTCTTGGACAACACTTTGATCTTTGATTGAGAGAGAGAGATGATTGAAATCAGAGAGTAAATAGTAGAGTATCAATACAATGAAGAATGAAATGATTCTGGTTAAATTTAAGAAGATATGAATTTTTTTCACTACAAATTTTGGCAGAGTAAGAGTAGAGAAGATAATAAGAAAGTAGTTGTTAAAAATTCATTTGAAAACCCCCTATATAGAGAGATTAAACAGACATGTCCATTCGCAAAAAGTTACGATGAATAGACACTTCATTTCAAATTTTGAATTTCAAAATTGCAGCATGTATGTCGACATACCATTTGCCTATATGTCGACATAGGTTAGTGTAATTTGAAAACTTATTTATTTTAATATGTTTTGAAAATCCTATACTGTGTAAAATAATTTGATACTTTGTAAAATAGTTTAAACATAGTTTATAAACATTTTAAACTTTGAAAACTTTTATAAAATATTTTTAGATGTATTTTGTTTTAAAGATAAAGGATTAGAAAATGAGAAGTAGGGATCAAAGATTTCTACCAGGGACTTTAACAATATTCTGTGACTCTATAAACTTTACAATAGTATTGAGATCTTCATATCTTGATCTTTATACTCATGAGTCTTCATGTACGTTTATTGGGTCTTTATACTGTACAGTCTTCAAATCAATACCCGTGAAATATCCTGCACTATATACTATATAACTTGGAAAAACATTAGTATCCATATTTTATATGAATGTATTATTGTTTATTAAGGTTGTTACAATCAAAATCAATAACTGAGGTATTAATAATTACAGCTTGGCTCACCAGGCTAGGGCTAGACAACCCTAGCCAAATAAGTCCGGTGTTGGGTCAGTTGCATTGGACAATAGCGTAAAGGGCAATTATGTACCAGATCTTTTAAAGCGTTATCATGAATAGTACAGATTATAATAAATCTTATTTATTTTTGATTTGATACAATGGGATTTAATTTTAGTCGAACTGATAATTACTTTAATTAAATTTTATATAATGCATATAGTGAACATCATACGTTCTTTGTTATATTATAATAATATCTAAGGGAATATACATATACATATACATACATATATATTAGTGTTTATAAGTTTTATTATACATATATACACATGATTATTAGAATTTATAATCACAATATATATATATATATTATAAAGCATGCATTATATGCAAATGTATGTTGTCCGCATAAAAATACACACTGAAATGTTATATATATATATATGTGTGCATATATAACTATAATATAAATATGTTTGACTATGTTTGCAAATAAATTGGTCATAAACACCCAAGAATAGATTTAAGTAGCGAAATAAATGAAGAAATTAAATGAAAATTGAGGAACAACATCGAATATGAAGAAAAATGCAACAAAGAACAAAAAACAACAAGGTTTATAGTGGTTTGACATTGATTGCCTACGTCCACTTTGAATACTTTCTTTATTGCTTCACAAATCACTTGATTACACTTACAATCACCAAGAAATAACAAGAGATCAAGGAAGAATGAAATGAAATTGATTACAAAAATGGCAGAGTTTCACTTATCATCCAAAAATCCCTCAAAATGGTCCCATGCCCTTGCATTTATAGGCCCACCATAGGGAGGGCTAGGCCCAACTCTCAATGAATAGGTGTCGGTATCGACCCCTTCATGGGTTGAGTTTGGACTAGCGACCTCTATGGTGGCTCTCTTATAGTCTGTATTGACGGTGTTCCAAATATTATAGCATTTGGAATTGTGAATCTCTGGTTGTGCTTTGGCTCGAGTCCTAAGCTGATCAAGGGAATGTCGACCCCTATTCGAATCTTCAACATACGCAGATCCATCATCCTGCGAGGTGCATGTCGTCTTCTCCTTCTAGGACCATGTTTTGCCGACCCATTACTTACGAAGACACTATGTCGACCCCTTTTGTTGACTACCAGTATGCCGACCACTATTGTAGAAGCCATCAATATGCCGATCTCCAATATGCCGACCTGAGATTCTTCCTTCTACTATGCCGACCCCACTACCTTCATATCCTATATTGAGTTAAATAGACTATGCCGACCACTAGCACGTAGGGGTGGGCACGGTCAGTTAACCGAACCGGTCGGTTAATTAACCGATTTAACCGAACAAATTATACGGTTCGGTTAACCGAACCGAAAATAAATATAGGCAGTTCATACCGACCGAACCGTCCAAGTTTAACCGCGGTTAACCGCGTATATCGACTGGTTAACCGATAATCGTTTAACTGCAGTTAACCGAATGATTAACCGCATTTTACAATTAAAAACTAACTGAAACCATACAGAAGGAATAAGCATACAAAATGTAATGCATTAACTGAAAAAGAAAACCACTGCATAATACATATATTAAAAACTAACTGAAACCATACAAAAGGAATAAGCACACAAAACGTAATGCATTAACTGAAAAAGAAAACCACTGCATAATACATATATTACATACTAACTGGAATAAGAACATATAAGTTAACTCCAGCTTCAGCAAGCATAGTATTAGTGTATTACAGTGCATGCATTACATAATACCAAGAGCTTGCAACTCAGCATAACAACATGTTAATGTTACATAGTACACAGTCATACATTACATACTAAATTACTAACCAGTAACCTGACCAGAGCAAGCATATTACATAGTAATAAGTACATACTAACTAGACCAGTGCAAACAACTCAACATGTTACATAGGGCTCGCTGACCAGTGCAAGCAACTACATTTTACACTGTACATACTTTATGAAAGACCAAAGTTGCTACAAATGTGAAATCCCAAGCAACTCGGCAACTCTGCATATGAAAACCAACAACTAAACAAGCAAGAAATCTCCAAGCTCCAAACTAATGATAAACTGATTATAAAAATAATAATGAAACTGATGATAATATTGAATCATTAATGATTGAAACAACGCAAGCAAGAAAACTTCAATATATGTTAATGAAACTACTAATGAACTGAAAAGGTACGTTACAGTGAGAGAAAGTGTGTGTGTATCTCATACATATATTCAGTTACATGTTAAGTTCATACTAAGTTCATTAGTTACTACTAAACTTAGAAATAAAAAATAGTTCAGTTATATCCATACATATATTGAGTTACATACTAAGTTAAGTAATACAACACAGTGCAATTATATTCAGTTATGGTGTACAACGGAATATATATCAGTTATATTAGTTACTGAGTATGTAATCTCATATATATAGTTCAGTTACACACTAAGTTTATACTTAGTATGTATCTGAATATATACAGTAAGTGGATATTTATATATGAATATACTTAGTTGTACATACATTGTTCATTAGTTCAACTTAAAAGTCTATATATTATAATCTCATGGCCGAGCTAGCATATTTATTCAAACTTAAGTATCCTTTGTTTAAAATATTAAATGTTAAATATATATACTTACTATACTTACTTTGTGTGCATTAGTAATTGAAAAACTGTGTAAACTTAAATGAAATAAACTAACCATCTCAAAATTGGGATCCACAATTGGTTTTCTTACATTATTGGGATCTACGATTGGCTCTTCTTCATCGTCGGTTTCATCATCATCTGCTTCTTCCACCTACAAATCTACATTTCTTGATTCCCTAGATATTCACCTATTTGCACCTATTGAAATGAATTGTGTGAACAAATATGAGTTAAGTTATAAGCGTATTAAATTAAAAAATAATGTATAGAAATTGACTTTATCAACTATGAAGCAACAAGGGACCATGAGTTGTATGGGTTGTGATTTATATATGTACATTATGAATTAAACTCATATTTATATAAACTGTGTACTCATATTTATATTCAGTGAACATACCTCATTATGAACTGAACATATTCACACACCTAATATAATTCATGTTCATACTTCAATTATATATAGTTTAGTTTATATGTTAAATATATACTAGGAAGACAATATGTATAATTTATTAAGGACATCTAAAGAGAGAAAGCCAGGATAATACATGCATCTGTGAATCATACAATTATAATAGTTGATTTCAATGCAATAGCAGAGATTAAAGTATTCAACCATGACAAGAATGCATAAACTAATGTAACACTGTAACCACTTCAAATGAACAGATTTAAAACTAGGAACCAATAAATGAAGCTGAGATCAATTTACATTCATGGTATAAGAAAAATCTATTTGATCTTTTGCCTAAGAAAAAAATCTATTGTCAAGTTTAGAAATAGTCTTGTTTCAAATAAACTTATGCATGTAACCTTCCTATAAAACATTAATCCAAGCATAGTTCATAAATTAATATAGTTTACATGGATAAATGTACATAAAAATTCATAGCTTATCTCAAGATTTTTTTTTATAAATCATCAAAACCATTGAAGAATCAATTATTTTTTGAAATGTAAAGCAAAATCACTACAAGCATATATACATACACATATAAACATACACACACACATATATATATCAGAAGATTAATAGTATCATCTTTCAGATTCAGTTAATGAAGTTAGCCTGATTAGGGTGGGTTTGCAATTAATTCTAGAATTAACAATATAACAAACCCCATACTTCTGTATATGTTCAAGGTAATTAACATTTAAACAAAAACACAGTTCATAGAATTAAGTAAGAGTCGATCAATTAAGAATCGATGCTATTATTTCAGCTTAAGAATATCCTTACTGATTTAAACAAATACACTATCCATAGAATAAATACACCGTGCACAAATTCCCTTATTACAACTTAAGAATCTATTAAGAAATTATTTAAAGGTAAATAGGCTCACATGCTTTTTCTCCATTCTCGATTCCATCGTTCTCTGCGACAGCTCAGATGGAGGCTAGCGCCAGGATAAAGCATCGCGATGTCGGCGATTGAAATAGTTGAAGATCTTTGGGACGTCAACGATGAAAAGATGAAGATGAGTAGATCTAGGATTTTCCATTTCATCGTGTTATTTTCTTTTGATTTTGTCTGAGTCGATATTGAGTTTCTAGAGAAAAAGATTTTTACGGCACGAGATCAGGTTGAGTATGGTTTGTATATAATGGGCGAACAATGGGTTTGGGCACTGCTATATGAAAAGAAATAAATTTTTGGTCGGTTAACGGTTAACCGACCGGACAACTTTTGTTAACCGTTAACCGAACCGAAACTGGTCGGTTAATGTCGGTCGGTTAACCAATAACGTCGGTTAACCGTATTTATCGGTTAAGTCGATTCGGTTGACGTCGGTTAAATCGGTTAAGTCGATTAAATCGGTTAAATGCCCACACCTACTAGCATGCCGACCACCAATATACCGATCCCACCATTTCCATATCCTATACCGACCCAAACTCAATATGCCGAACCCATCGGTTCAACGAGTTATGCCGACCCTATTCATACTTATGAACATATTATGCCGACCTGATCCATACCATGCCGATCCCATACTTATGAACATATTATGCCGACCCGATCCATACCATGCTAATCCCATACTTATGAACATATTATGCCCATCCATACGATGCCAATCCCTGTTTCATCCAAGTTAATTTCCATCTTTCTGGCATCCTACACTGTATGTCTATCAAATCTATTCAATTCGGGCTTTGTATAATTATCCGGGCTCTATTTCTAAACCATGTAGCCATTGCCTCATGGTCATCCATCTTACCAACAGTCGAATCCGTCTTACGCAACCAGTCTAACATAGCCGGGTAAAGGTACCAGGTAACACTTGCCTCCAAAGTACGTCTTGTGAGTAACATGACGTGCTTTGTATTGAAAAAAGTTCGAGTTGCTGGAAAGAAGTCCATCTAACTTCCTGATTGATTTATGTTCCTTTATCGTCCTTCAATAATACAAATCTGATGTCGTATTCCGTTAGCACATTCACATACACGTTTCTGTTGTTGGCACCCAGACGTGTTCGAACATTCGTAGGTCGTTGCCAACTTTCATAGTATTGTGTATGCTCGTGTTTGCAATCGAACCTTCATGCTAATAATCGTCTAACATTCTTTAGTTGTCTACCATTTCTTCTCATCCATTTTCTTTCTCTTTGTTTTTTCTTCCCCCCCCTTTTTTATTTCTTATGGAGGGATCGGAATCTGACATGCCAATCCCTTGGTAGACACAAGCTAATAAGGATCGGCAAATCCCAATGTCGATCCATATTTGCTCCAGACTTGGTCAGCCTATAGTAACCGTTTCCTGCTTATACCCTCGGCCATATATAAATGTCCTTTCCCTTCACTTCCTTTATTACTTTTACTTCTCCAAGTTTTACTTTTCCTTTGTATTTTCAGTCTTCCTTTCTACCGAACCCCAATCATTACGGAACCTCTCTTTCTTACAAACTAGTTCCTTCGATTTCAAATCTTAAACACAAACATGAATTCGAGTTATTCCCTCACAGTTGCTTCTCGTTAACCTTCGATTCCAAATCCTAAAAGTTTGCCCTCTAACTTAACTTGATACATACATATAAGTACGAATTCTTCCTTTACTTCTGTTATTGGGTCATAAGCTTCAAGCTTGGATGAGTTTGAATGCCGTTTAGGTGTGTGGTTGATGGGTTTCATTGAGATACATAAGAGAGGAGGAGAAGATGAAGGAATGGGAGAAAGAGAAGGAAGAAGATGGAGAAAAAGGGTTCGGACAAGGTGGCGTAGAAGATGGTTGAGCTCTGGATTCGGTTGGAGAGGGTTCGGTATGGGTTTGAGTGAAGTGATAAAAGTTTAGTGTGAAGTGGTTGGGTGAAGGGTCAGTGAGGAAGATGTAATGGAAGGGATTGGTAGGACTTATTCGTGGAAAAGGGGTCGGTATAGTGTTTGTACTGATGATGGATCGGTGTTTTAGCTTAGGTGTAAGGATTGGTGTAAAACTGTTGGGGTCGGCATAGAGCATAGGGATCGGTGTTGACACTAAAGACTAATCTAACCTAAGTCCTTTGAATACTTAACTCCATACTTCCTTGCCTGAATACAAGATGAATACGGACAATGCGATTTGCACACTTAGACTGTTGAACTTAATCTTAAATGGACAAATTTCCGGACTTCTCAATATGAACTAAACAAGGAACGAGCCAATAAACTTGGATAATAAACTTCATAACTCAATATGTCAATAACTGATCCTAAAGCTCTTGTCGTCGATCACCTTTTACGTCATTTGAGACGGTCAGCGATGACGGTCTCTTTGGACGAAACCTCTAAGCTTCGACGTTTTACTTTTGCTTTTATGATTTCAAACTGGTTACATTCATTTCATACTGCACTGCACTAGTTCACACACAGCACGGGGGGACAAGTTATTATTTCTAATATTGATTGTCTACTGAGTATAGCTGACACCGATCCTAAGTTATATGAAGCGTTCGACTACAATGTCTTTTGAATCAGTTATGAGATCAAGTTCCGCTACCTTGTCTGACAAGCCTGCAACGAGTCAGCAGATAGATAAAGCAGGGGGATCTGACTCACAAGTAAATCTCTTCTCCAACATCCTGGTCCTTTCTACGGAAGTTATTGACCCAGCTCGTGACGCCACAAAGGATGCCATCATTTTGAACAATCCGGCTGACTCACAAGCTTCCAAAATTGGAGAAGCTGCCCTTCGTCGATTGTGTTCTATCCATGGGATTCCCTTTGAAGATGTTTTGGTTCCGTCAAGGCAAGATAGACCTCACTTGCCCCCATCTGGATATACTGCATGCAATAAATTCATGTGCTAGGCCGGATGTTTGCCACCGTTCAACTCTTTTGTTCGCGAGATGCTGAGGTACATGGGAATCGCTTCTACCCAGCTACACCCTAACTGCTATGCCTTTATACATGGCACCTTCCTTCTCTTCATGAAAGTCTTATTACATCCGCCAACTCCCGAAGACATTCGATTCATTTACAACTTCAAAAGACGGGCCGATAGTCCATCGTACGTCTTCCTCGAACCCTTGCCCAAATGTCAAGTCTTAACAGGCGCATGGAATGAACTCTCCTTATTCAAACACGAATGCTACTACATAAGAGGTCCTCTCGGCTTTGCAAGAAGATGGTTGGAAGGACATAAGTTATATTTTTGCCTTTGCCTTTGCCTTTAGCCTAAAGATTCAAATCGTAGCTTCTTCCTTAATCGCACTAACTCCTTCAACTCTTTCAGGTGTTCCCCTCGGCCTGAAGGAGTCAGATACTCTAGGTCTATTGCGGCTATTTGCTCTACTCTGGTGGAGGACCGAGACATCAAACTCCTCATCGCCGATGAATTGCTCTCGCTATTTGGGCTATTAGAAGACGGCCGTAGAGTTGGTCTCCCTGGAAGCAGAGTGATTCCGAAGACCGTCTTCGAGAGAAGGGGGGAATTAAACGACCCCATGGTGCCCTCTACTGAGGGAACCCAAGAAGACACCGAAGAGGGAGAAATAAAGGAATCAGAGGATGCAGGGCCAAGAAACAAAGATGCGGGCCTTGGAAAAACACCGGCAGTTGATGCGCCACACACTAGCCAACTGCAACCTCCCCTGAAAAGGGGAAAGGTTTGGCGTACAGGATGCGAAAAGAGAAAACCGGGGCAACCCCAAAATTTGTTGTAACTCTGGTCGAAAAAGGCTCGTCTTCTCAACAGATGGAGAGCGTGTTGAAGGGACTTTCCGACATTTCGATCCCGGACGATTTATTAAACTACAACTTCACCAATCTTGACGTTGAAGGGCTTAACTCCCCTGCGAGAAGCGGCGAAGGCATGCAACCTTCCAATAGAGGAGGCCCTTGAGTAAAGCAAACATTACTGGTCCGTCGGGGGGAAACATTAGGACACACACAAGCACTTGCACTCCACCATCCACTCGTGATTACTCTTTGTACAACAACTCCTAATCTGTTCCCATTTGGTTCTTTTACAGATGCAATGTCTCATTCACATGCCTTCGAACACCTCCGTGGCTCTTCCACTTACTATCACTTGAGTAGAGATTCCGAATCCGGAAGGCATTGAGACAAAGATGAAGGATGGGATAGAGATTATCACTCTCAAGAGTCTTCATCTTCGTCCAGAAGGAAGTCTCAAACACATGCTTCGCACCAAGGCGATCCACCCAACCCTCCTGCACACAGCGAAGACAACTCCGCACATCGAGGTTCCCAATCTTCCGCTCCTATAGACCAACACTCTGGATCATCAAGTACCAGGCAATCTCGTGAGCGTCGCAAACATACACTGGTTATGTCTGAATAAATCCCTCCGGTTCCTGCCCAAGATCCTACTACAGTGGAGAAACTAGCTGAAATCAAGGCTACTTTCCCGATAATCTGCTTTGACAGGTTCAAATTCCTTCCCTCCATACACATCATTCCTGGAACTGCCAAGGAAAGCTAATTAGAATGTATGAATTATGTGTACGTTTAGCATGAAGCGTTTATTCGCTTAGCCAAAAAAGTCTCCGAAGTTTCTATCGAGCGCCAGCATGAGATTGATCGCCTTAAGCTAGAGGCCATCCATGATAAAGATATCATCAAACATCAAGATGCTGAGCTGCTTGAATTTAAGGCGCAACTTGACGAGGCAAAGAAAAATGCGAAAGAGATGGCTGAGGTAGTCAGTCGCATGGAGGCTTCACATAAGAAGGAGTTGAATGCTGCACTTTAGTGCAGCGGCACCTTAGCTTTAGAGAAGGGCTCCTTACAAAAGGAGAAAGATGTCTTAGCCCGTCGCGTTGAGGAGTTATAAAAATCTATGTCCAAGGAGAAGGAGGAGAAAATCAAGGCACAAGAAGAGCGTAGAAATATTGCGAGGAGATTGTTAAAACAAGAAATTTAAAAACGAAACTTGATGAGCAACTCTCCCAAATTGAAGCCTTGAAAGAAGCCATCCGTGAAGAGGGCGGGAAAGAGGTGCTCGTAGAAGCCAACTCCCGAGTTGAGGCAGCGACTGAATCCGGCAGGGAAGAGATTAAATGCTTATTTGATCCACTCATCGCCGAATACAATGCAAAAGTTCTCCTTCACCGCGACTTAATTTTCCTAATCGAGGGCTATCTCAAATCGCTCGTCGAATCTTGGGAGATCATTACAAGGATCAAGAAAGAGGAGTTGGGAGTGGCAGTGCTTGATGAGGGGGCTCTTGTGCAAGAAGTGCTCCGTGGAAACGAGCCATCTGACATAGCTGCCATAAAACTTCAATTCGGCAAGACTCTTGCGCCGACCAAAGAAAAAGAAAATGTCGTAAGGTCTTTGGGAATCAAACCCAAGGGTCCTCCTCCTACACAGCTAGTTGGAACGTCATCCTCTCATCTCGTGGAAGAGTACGTCGGTTATGATCCAAACAAGCCTGGACTTGGCCCGCACAAGCTGTCTCCCATCATCGAAGGGAGTACCCCAATGGCTACCGAGAGCCAACCGAAGGCTGGTACTGTACAGAACTCCTTCAAAAAAAGTTACTGTTTTTGGCATACAACGACTGTAAACTAATGCCTGCGCTTTGATGAATTTTGCAGGTCAGCCTGGTTCCGAATTAACTCCTAGGAGCGAAGTCGCCATAGAGCATAAAGGAAAAATGGCCGAGGCTCCGGTAGCTACAGGTACTCCAGGGCCTGATGCTAGAGTGATTGGAGCACTTGATGAGGACAAGCCCGAAGACCCATCCTTTGCTGAAGAGCTTGACGATGTTGTGATCACGGGTGCTTCAGAGCATACCACTAAATTCAGCATGAAAGAACAAATCAAAGAGGAGGAAAAGTCGAAACGCAAAGTCAAGGTTGAACTCGATATGGTAGCGGCCGAAGATCCTCTCCTATATGGCGGGAAAACTCCTATTGAGGTTCCTCCTCCCTCCTCAAGTGCTTCCACTAAAAGTGGCAAAGGATCTCGAAGAAGGCGCTCGACTGATTCAACTCCTTAAAAACCGAAGGAGAAGAAATCAAAGAAATAGTTTGGGTCTTGCATCAGTGTACATGGTCTGGATAAGTTGTATGTGTGTTCGTTCCTCTTTTTCCTTTTTAGCAGCAGATGCACAGGCGTGGATCCCGAACTTTCAAATAATTTATAAGGAACTTTTGAGATTGTAAATAAAAGTTTTTCTTTCTTCGATTAATCATCACGTGCACTATTACTTCAACAGTAGAGTAATTTCCTCCTATTCCATGTACTTGTAATAATTTCCATACGTCTTGTTGATAATTCACTATCCCAATCTCGAAGCCTCTCCGTAGGTGCCATCTTAAGTCGTAAGCGATGTCAAGCCGGAACCATAACTAATGATTTTATTTCGCTGTCAACAATTCAAGCCTCCCCCGTTGATTTGAGACCGATACTCATGGGGCAGCGAACAACTAAAAGTTCGTCTATCCACCCATTGGATTTCCGAGTTAACCTGTGGTTTGGGGACTTAGAGTTTTATTTAGTCCGTGGTACATGACTTAAGATTTTTTGTCAAGTCAATCACACTCTAGTCCGCTTCTCGGACTTAGAGTACTCCAGTCCGCTTCAGGGACTTGGCGATTTTTGTCAAATCGTTTATACTCCAGTCCGCTTCAAGAACTTAGAGTACTCTAGTCCGCTTCAGGGACTTAGAGATTTTAGTCAACATTTATACTCTAGTCCACTTCAGGGACTTAGAGTACTCCGGTCCGCTTCAGGGACTTAGAGATTTTTGTCAAGTCGTTTATACTCTAGTCGGCTTCAGGGACTTAGAGTACTCTAGTCCGCTTCAGGGACTTATAGATTTTTGTTAAGTCGTTTATACTCTAGTCTGCTTCAGGGACTTAGAGTACTCTAGTCCACTTTAGGGACTTAGAGATTTTCGTCATTCACCCACCGTCGGTGACCTTTGTTCCTCGTTGCGAAAATTGCCTTTTGATTCATATATAGAAATCGCTCGGTTAACCGAACAAACTTATAACACCCCACTTGTTCATTTTCATCGGGGACCACTGTAATCGATCGATTTTTAACCTTACACATATTTTCATACATCGCAGATGCTGATATCAATCAGTTCCAACACAAACTTGCATAACATGCAATAACTGTGCAAAGGAAGCTTCAAGCTTTTATTCATCATAAAAATAGGGACATATTAACTTGTCTTATTACATATCAAAAAAGTCAAATACCAAAACAAATATTGAAAGAAAATACTATTGAAATGCGAAAGAAATAGTCTAGGTGAAATAACGTTGTAAATGCTCGTTATTCCACGCTTTTGGAAGCGTCACGCCATCAACAGTCGCTAGCTTGAAAGTTCCTTCTCCAAGCCTCTATTCAATAACGTATGGCCCTTCCCATATTGGGTTCATGTGCGATGGGACTGGAAAAATTCGTTTCAAGACAAGGTCACCAATTTCAAAGGTTCTCGGTTAGACTCTAGCATTATAGTACCGGGTGACTCGGTTTCGATGTGCAGCCGCTCTCAAATCGGCCTCCTCACGCTTTTCATCAATAAAGTCATGTGACTCCAATAAAAGATTTTGGTTTGTTCTGGGATCGTAGTAAGTTACACGATGAGAAGGGACTTCGAGTTCTACAGGAATGACTGCTTCAGCTCCGTAAGCCAGAGCGAATGGAGTGTGGCCGCTCGCAGACTTGTGAGTGGTCCAGTAGGCCCAGAGTGCCATGGGAAGTTCATCCACCCACTTGCCTTTAGCCTTTTCCAAATGCTTTTTCAAGCTAGATTTTATAATCTTGTTTACAGCTTCAACTTATCCATTCGCCTGAGGATGAGCGACCGCTACAAATCTTTTCTCAATGTGATACCTCCGGCAAGACTGCTTAAACTCAGCACTATCAAATTGAGTCTCATTATCAGTTACGATAGTTCGCGGAAGACCGAAACGACAAAAAATGTTTTGAACAATGAAGTTAATGACCTTCTTGGTAGTGATTGTAGCTAATGGCTTCGCTTCGGCCCATTTGGTGAAATAGTCGACTGCAACGATCGCATATCTCGCACCACCTTTGGAAATCGACAAAGAGCCGATAATATCGATTCCCTATACAACAAATGGCCCTGGACTAACAATTTGTGTGATCTCCGTCGGCGATGCTCTTGGGACTTTTGCATATATCTAGCATTTGTCGCATCATCTCACATGATATGCGGCATCCTGGTTCACGGTCGGCCAGTAGTACCCATAACGGAGTATCTTCTTTGCTAACATTTGCCCTGCAGTGTGATCGCCACATTCTCCCTCATGGACTTCTTTCAAGACACACTTTATCTCGTCATGGGCGATACACCTGAGTAAGGGAATAGAAAATCCCTTTCGATACATAATTCCTCCTTGCATAATATACCATGAAGTTTTTCGAAGGACTTGTCGCTTTCGTTCCTCTTCTCAGGCAAGATTCCATGCAATATGTATTCTTTAAATGGAGTCATCTGTGACTCCCTTTCGGGTTCTGTTTCTGGTACTTGATCAGCTTTCATCACATGTATACTTGGGCTATGAAGTATCTGGACTAAAACCAAGCCCATCTGTTGTGCATCACCAGTGCTCGCGAACTTTGCCAACGAGTCGACTTCTCCGTTCTGCTCGCGCGGGATATGCGAAATGTCATAGTATTCAATATCTGCCAACAACTCCTGAACTCGGGTGAGATATGGGGCTAGCTATTGTCCCTTCACCTAGTAGTCCCTTCTAACTTGGTACACCACCAGCTGCGAGTCGCAAAAGATTTCGATAGATTTCACCTCGAGCTCTCTAGCAAGCTTAAGTCCAGCAATTAACGCCTCATACCCGGCCTCGTTGTTCGTAGCAGGGAAATCAAGCTTCAAAGCATAGCAAATTGACCAGTTCTCAAGGTTACAAGAACGACGCCTGCTCTAAAACAATGATCATTAGATGCTCCATCGGTATATAGCTTCCATCGTATAGCAGGGATTATACCGCCCTCTAGGGGTTCATCCTGCATGGTAAACTCCGCTATGAAGTCGGTCGGTGCTTGTCCTTGGGAAGCTCTTCGAGGTAGGTATGTGATGTCGAACTGACTAAGCTCGATGTTCCACTTAAGCAGCCTTCCGGAAGTTTCAGGTCATTGTAGGACTTGTCGTAAAGGCTGATCAGTGTAGACATTGATTAGATGTGCCTGGAAGTACGAGCGAAGTTTGCGCGATGCAATCACTAAGCAGTATGCTAATTTCTCTATCTTCGGGTTGTTTCTCTCTGCCCCCGTTAATAATTTACTAACATAGTACACCGGTCTCTGGATCCGGTTATCCTCATGAATCAGTGCGGTAATTATGGCATGCGGTGATACTGCTAAGTAAATGTACAACTCCTCATGATCTATCGGCTTTGACAAAACAGGAGGTCTCCCCAAATGATTCACCAAAGCTCAGAATGCGTCTTCACAGTCTTGCATCCATTCAAAATTTCTCTTCCCCTTCCTTCTCAAATCGAAGAAAGGAATGCATTTATCGGTCGCCCTGGAGATGAAATGACTCAGGGCAGCGACCTTCCCGTTCAGGCTTTGCACTTGCTTAATAGTTCTGGGTGCTTGTATATCCCAAATTGCCTGAATCTTCTCTGGATTCACTTCGATTCCTCGTGCATTGACCATAAAGCCCAAGAACTTCCCCGGCGCAACACCGAATGAAAACTTCAAAGGGTTGATTTTCATGCTATAAAACCGGAGGATATTGAACATCTCTGATAAGTCTCGAGTGTGGTTATTTGATTGCCGTGACTTAATGAGTATATCATCCACATAGACTTCATCGTCCTCCCGGTCTGATCTTTAAACATTCGGTTAACCAAACGCTGATAGGTAGCTCCTACATTCTTTAATCCGAACGACATCACTACATAACAGTATAACCCAACATCCGTGACAAAACTAGTGTACTCCTGATCTAGGACGTGCATCAAGATTTGGTTGTACCCCGAGTACACATCCATAAATGACAACAATTCGTGTCCTACGGTCGAATCAACTAGCTGATCAATTCTAGGAAGGGGAAAACTATCCTTAGAGCATGCCTTGTTTAGGTCTGAATAGTCAATACACGTTTTCCATTTCCCATTTTCCTTCTTCACCGGCATGGGGTTAGATATCCATTCGGGATAGAGGGCGTCGTGAATAAACCCGTTGGCTTTAAGTTTATCCACCTCCTCCTTAAGAGCCATGGATCTCTCCGGATCCATACCTCGTCTTTTATGCTTTGCAGGGACATACTTCAGATCAATATTCAATGCATGGTTCGCAATGGCAGGCGAGATCCCACACATGTCAGAATGAGTCCAAGCAAATACATCTAGATTTGCTCAAAGGAAATCGGTAAGTTCTCTCATCATCAAAGGGCTGAGTTGTGATCCAATCTTCAACACCTGTGATGGGTCGTCGTGGCTGACGGAGATATCAATCGTTAGTTCAGCCGGCGCTGCCTCAGCCTCGTTGGGTTCCTCCTCATCATCCCTTGGATCTATATCTCTATAGAACCAGCTGTGGTGCGCAAGCCAAGGCTTAGGCACTATTTGTCAATCTTCTGTAACCTGGATGCAGACAGACTTGTCCACACCCTTTCCCTTCTCTTTCTGCTGAGCCTCTCTCAACTCAGCCACATAATAGGCACGGCTAGTTGTCGGATCACCATGCACAACACCCACTCCATTATTTTTCAAAAATTTCAACGTCAAACACCACGGGGCAGGGGTTGCCCGAAATTCAGCTAGGGTCGGACGGCCTAAAAAAACATTGTACGGTGAATCAACATCCAAGACAATAAACGGTAGGATCCGCACCCTCCTATATTCACCTTCTCCCAACTCAACCGATAATTCGACGTAACCCACCGCCTCAGTAGCCACACCGTTGAAACCATGTATACGAGCTTTAAATGGTTTCAAATCCTTAGCCTCTATCCTCATTTGATTATATGCCTTCTTAAAGATAATGTTCAAAGAGCTTCCGCAATTAATCAAAATTCTCCTCACCAGAGCGAGTCCAATCATGACAGAGATGACCATTGAATCAATAGTAGGGGCCTCTACTCTATTGGCATCTCTGCTTCTGAATACTATACCATTCGCCATTGTAAGCTGCTGCTTGGCTAGAGTTCCATCCTCTGTATTTGAACAACATTCAAAGTCCGCATGTTTCATTGAACTAGCATGACGCTCCATTTCCTGCAACTCCAGTCCGCAGGTTGCGGTCCACCAACTATCGTGTTTATCACCAACCTTCCACCGGTCTGAGTGGGCTCCTCAGCCCGGCATGGAGCTTGCCTTTGATTGGGATTAGACGTTCCCTGTCCGCCCTCCTACGGATTCTTGACGAACTACTGCAACTTTTTCTGCCGAATCAATTTCTCAATGGCATCGTGAAGTTGCCTACATTCATCAGTATTGTGCCCGTAGCATTCATGAAACCGATAGTACTTCCCGATTTTCTTTTGTTCCTCAGTCGATTCTTTTGGATGCGGCTTCATATATTAGAAGTATTATAGGTCGATAGATAGATTCTCCAGAGATGCATTCAAAGGTTTATTTGACTTCCACTTTTCGGGCTCCCTTTTCCGATTGGGGTTTCCTTCTCCATTTCTTTTGCGTTGACCCGGCTTGTTTTGAACATTAAACTGAACCTTTCCAGAGCTTTCGCCAGATTGCTTTACTGCGATGTTGCTTTGTACCGCTTCTTCGCTCGGCCCTGTAGCATTGCTTTATCTAGACAATCTGGCCTCTTCCTTTCTCATGAACTGGTTTGCCTTCATGTAGAAACACTCCAGCGTGGCCGGCGGTTTTCTAGCTAACCAATCACCGAACTTGGATTCTGGGTTAACCCCCCTGCCACAGCCATAAGTATGGCATGGTCATTTGGGTTACTAACTTCAGTGGAAGCAACATGAAATCTCTACAAGTAATCCTTCAATGATTCTCCCAGAGCCTGGATTACACTGGATAGCAACATGACATCTTTGGGGGCATAGACGTGAATCCGGAACTACTCCACGAATCTCGTAGCCAACTCGTCAAATCTTGAGATCGATGGCGGGGGTAACCTCGTGAATTACATTGTAGCAATCCCGGATAGGGTTATAGGGAAGCACCTGCATTTGGTAGCATCATTCGCTCTCGTCGAATCCATCAACCATTCATACCTCATGACATGTTGCCAGGGGTTAGTTTTCCCTTCATAAGCTAGCATCGTAGGCATGTTAAACCTCCTAGGATACTCTACCTGTAAAATGTTATCGGTGAATGGGGTATGACTCTTGGAGACTCCCCAGTCATCGTTTGTCAAACTCTGGTTTTCGCTTATCAGCTGTCTGACCATTGCGGATAAACCTAGTGTCTGGATGGGTGGCGCCAGGTAGTGGTCGTGCTCCGTCCCGTATAGATGTTATGGCTGGTGTCTCCGGGTCATTTCATGCCTCCTTGGCCTATTATCTTCCAAATGCGTATTCTGAGCAATCACCTCATTATCATTCTGGAGAGGTGTTGACCGACATCCATGCGTGCTCCAGCGTCTAAGTTCCTAGTTCCAAGTCAAGTACGACCCCCCAGTTGCAGTTGAGGAGCCGTGCCCCTGGTCGAGGGATTGGTACCGACCCTTAGGGAGGGATCGACACCGACCCAGTTTGGCAGACCATGATGGTCTGCCAAACGTTGCTCCATCGCTCCATCTCGTGTTGTTTCAATCCTACGATGCCTACACCTATGGTGCTCGTCTGATGAAGTTGAGCTATCTGACGCCGAGTACGAAGCGAGACCTCCTCCGGTGCTTTGGCGCTGCTGTTGAGCAATCTGGTTCATCAGGTTGGCATTAGCCTGGATTTTCTCATTTAGCTGCCTATGGCTCTCCATCATCTCCCTCATCAAGTCATTAAATTTAGCTCTAGTAACTAAATCGGTGAGGTCTTGGACTGCAGCATGGTCCACATTGGCATTAGCATGCTCGTTGCTTGGGGCTCCTTGTTGGACATTGTCAGTTTCGTTGGAATCAACATTGTGGGAAGTAGGTCTGGTGTGCCTTACCATCTTGAATTCCTTTGCTTAGATCTTGAAAAGTTTGAATAGTATATGCAAGCTTCTGAAAATGAACCTGGATCTCCTTTGGGGGATTTCTTCAATCCAGTAGCAACAAAGGTGATCCTAATAGCCTGAGAATCGACGTTCTCAGTGAAAGCACCAAAATGTTTGCAACTAAATTGGTCAAAAACACTCGAGAATAGGTTTAAGTAGTGAAATAAATGAAAATTGAGGAACAACACTGAATATGAAGAAAAATGCAACAGAGAACAAAAAACAACAAGGTTTATAGTGGTTCGGCGTTGATTGCCTACGTCCACTTTGAATACTTTCTTTATTGCTTCACAAATCACTTGATTACACTTACAATCAGTAATAAATAACAAGAGATCAAGGAAGAATGAAATGAAATTGATTACAAAAATGGCAGAGTTTCACTTATCAGCCAAAAATCCCTCAAAATGGCCCCCTGCCCCTATATTTATAGATGAAGGCAGCCTCAAATCTGACTGAAACTTCGGCATTTGGACCCCTTCAACCATATGGGCCCACCATAAGGAGGGCTAGGCCCAACTCTCAATGAATAGGGGTCGATACCGACCGCTTCATGGGTTGAGTTTGGACTAGCGACCCCTGTGGTGGCTCTCTTATAGTCTGTATTGACGTTGTTCCGAATATTATAGCATTTGAACTTGTGAATCTCTGGTTCTGGTTGTGCTTTGGCTCGAGTCCTAAACTGATTAGCGAAATGCCGACCCCTATTCGAATTTTCAACATACGCCGATCCATCTCCCTACGAGGTGCATGCCGACCTCTCCTTCCAGGACCATGTTATGCCGACCCATTACTTACAAAGACACTATGCCGACCCCTTCTGTTGACTACCAGTATGCCGACCACTTTTGTAGAAGCCATCAATATGTCGGTCTCCAATATGCCGACCTGAGATGCTTTCTTCTACTATGCCGACCCCACTGCCTTTATATCCTATACTGAGTTAAATAGACTATGTCGACCACCAGCATGCCGACCACCAATATGCCGATCCCACCATTTCCATATCCTATACCGACTCAAACTCAATATGCCGAACCCATCGGTTCAACGAGTTATGCCGACCCAATTCATACTTATGAACATATTATGCCGACCCGATCCATACCATGTCGATCCCATACTTATGAACATATTATGCCGACCCGATCCATACCATGCCGATCCCATACTTATGAACATATTATGCCGACCCAATCCATACCATGCTAATCCCATACTTATGAACATATTATGCCGACCGGATCCATACGATGCCAATCCCTGTTTCATCCAAGTTAATTTCCATCTTTCTGGCATCCTGCGCTGTCTGTCTATCAACTCTGTTCAATCCGGGCTTTGTATAATTATCAAGGCTCTATTTCTAGGCCCTGAAGTCGTTGCCTCGCGGTCGTCCTTCTTTCCAACAGTTGAATCCGTCTTATGCGACCAGTCCAACATAGCCGTGTCAGGGTACTAGGTAACAAACTTATTCCAAAATTCATAATAATTGAGATTACCATTAAAATAAAAATAAAAATACTATAATGCGATATAGTTATGATTATATTTTTCAAATATGAAAAATAATCCATTTTTATTAATTTTAAAAATTAGATCAAGTTTATTAAGTGCTTTAAAATTTATAATAATTAATATATTCGTGGGCAAAATCAACTAAAATGTTGTAATGTTTAGAATATGACGTTCCATTTTCCATGATCAAAAAAGGTAATTTTCTCTATTCACTTTGTTATTTTATTTTGTTATTTGAATCTATTTTTAATATTTATCATTATTTCAAATATTCATAATAATTATGATAAAATTTTAAAAAATAATATAGTGCTAAGAAAACTATATAGTAGATTCTTAGTTCATACATTAATTTTTACTTAATATATATTTAAATAAATTGCGATGCTAAATTAATATGATTATCAAAATTCAAAATTAATATAAATAAACTAAAATGTGTTTTTTTCTACAAAATAATTTTAAGCCAAAAGTAAAAAATGTTTTTGTTTTTCTCTTACTAAAATATAATATAATATGGTACAATATGGTGTGTGCGTATGGGGAACTGTTTTAGGTAAACTTTTTTGGTTGAATATATATGTATGTATGTATGTATGTATGTGTATGCACGTGAGCGTGCACGTGCGCATGCACGCGTGAGGGATTGCGCGCGTGCGTGTGGTGTGTGCACGCGTACACGTGCACGCGCGTATGTGCATGTGTGTTGATAATGAATTATAATACAAAGCTAAATGTTTGAATACAGTTTACTTTAAATGAAATTCTTGGTTGATAACACATCATATTGCGAGCTATTTTCTTCTTAGAGAACTCCTTCCTTGTAGCTTTGCTTGCAAGGCAAGGCCTAGGTATTGGGTTTAACTTATTGTAACGGTGGCCTGGTTTTATATTTTTGGTATCTTGTGGAACAAGAGAGTAACAGCTTATTTATTAGCCTTTCAAAGACCATAAAACATATGGACATTTCCTTTTATTTCTCTCATACCTCATATATGATAAACACTTTATCATACGTTAATCCAAAACATAATTAAATATCTGAAATAACCTCGGTTGTATTTCGACCCATATATGATACCTTAATTAAATATTAAAATATTTATTTATCCCAATTAATTAATTAAATCAATATATATATATATATCTTTATGTATTACTGTAATTAATTTAAGGCCTCTAGTAAATAAATAAAAATCCACAAAATTAATATAACATTTATATTAAATACCTCCATTTTATTTTATAACATTTATAAGTTATTCGATTATGTCAACAAATATTATTTTCTAAATCTCATGTGTGAACTCAACTCTCGGTAATATTTAAACATTTTGAAATCAAAGCCTATTGCAAACTTTACGGAAGCACGGTAGTGGACACAAGTTTAATTAATTACATATCAGCTAGGAGAAAATTCTGTTTCTATCTTTTTAAGGTACACCCGTACAATGATATATGGTGCACATTTTCTCTTCATCGTCACTATATACTAAGGCATCAAAAGTTTGATCACGGTCAAAACATTAATAATGTTTATAATCAATCGAGAATTCCAAATTGTAAAGTCTTCATTCAATGGATAATATATATATATATATTCACTGACTTATCAACTAAAGATTTTGAATTTAAGTTGACTACAAAACACTATGGTGCTAACCATCTATATCGAAGGAGACGAACCCTATATTGAATAGTATCTCACTTCATATGGTTTGGCATATACCCAACTATGACGGCAACATGATCTTAATTGTCATATAATTGACAATAATCAAAATAAATTTTTATACATATAAGATCCTCTATATTCACAGTCAAAAGAATACTACACATTATCATGTGAGATTTTCTATTTGACTTAAATATATTTAACTTATACAGGATCGTTAGTGAGTCATTTTGTAACTGTTCCAAACAACTACAAGTACGTAACCCCTTGGTTCGCCAATAATCATGAGTAGATCACCATCCATCATACAGAGAGCATTACATACACTAATCCTAACATATGTATCAATATCTTATTCTCGATACATGTTGGCTATGAACATTTAAGGATATATTTATACAGTCTAATACGCATGTTTATGAATATATTTGTAAATGTGATTGAATAAACACATCGTCGTAGGATTTTCTACTTATATATATTTAATGTATTATTAGTATTACTTATATCATTATAAAATAATAAATATAACAAATAATTAAACCAAGAACTTACGTCATTACGAACAAGATCCATAGTAAGAGTTAAGTTAGATATTCAAATTACATAATTTCCCCTAGGGAATACCCTTAAGTCTATCAATCTCTCACTTGCACTTGAGACCAATTATGACATCTTATAACCATGCTCTCAATTAGTTCTCGTAGATTAAACTGAGAAAGGGCCTTATTAAGTATATTTATATATTATTATTATATATCTACTTTGTTTTATCCTAGTTTTGTATCACTAATAAACTGTTATCACATGAAACTTACAAGAAAATGTGGAACGCTCCTCCATGCCCAATGCCTATAAATGGATCTCTTGTGCGGCTAAGCAATCAATCCATGGTAGGTTGAATTTAACTAGCAATCCAACAACCTATCATATATCTCACAATGTATAGAAAAATATAATAGAACATAGATATAAAATAGATTAGACGACAATTTGATCAAATAAAGTACTCATAAATAAACCCAAAAATATCAGAGTATAGAATTTCTCAAATGACCATATAGGAAATAATGAGTCAATATCCCTTAGATACCTAAATGTCCGTAAATAAAAAAGTTGCCTCTAATAACATAAATAAGTGCAATTACTCAAAGCACCGCATAACAAAATATATATAATACAGCTCCACTAGAATAGCTAAAATGTAAGCCTCATGTTCATCTCACTAATCAACTACCATATGTAGTAACACCGACCCATCCTTCATCCTACTCGTGAGAGTACCCAATATTTATAGAAGAAGGGACAAAACAAATAACTTTGGTTAGACAACAGGCCCTTGTGAATGGCTTATATGCCCAAAATAACATATAAAGTCAATACATGTAGATACAACGTATGAGTATAACAACCTATACCTGCCCTTATAAAAATGGCCATGAGACAAGCCTACTGCACTGTGCTCATACCACTCTCCTGCACACAAACACATGCATCATCAAATAAACTCAATATGTCTAATGTATTAATAGGGAAAAGAGTTTACTTTTCTATGTTAATAGGATATATAGTGTTGAGATATAAGACTCAAAATAATACCACACATACAACAAGACATCCATAGCATCCAAAACCCCACTCATCCTCACCCCTATAGTGCTCGGAGATATATGATGACATGATGACCCACCGACTACCAAGGAGAGAAAACATGACTAAACTACATGTCGTGATAGCCAATTGGACCTGCTTATCTAGTAGTGAGTGTCCCTAATTTATCTTGCATTGCACTATCCAATGAAGGTTACACACCATCCACATATAAGTATTTAGTTTGTGCAAGTGGACTGTGACTATGTGACATGGGGATGGCATGTCACATAATTGATCTCTCTCGATAATTACAAGACTTTTGTCATCACTAATTCCTTGGAACTCTCTCATAGTTTGAACTCCACTGACACTCTTGCTTAAGGCTAAACACTCTTTTTTGTACATCATTTTGTGTGCATAGCTCCAACTTGAACCTATTCATGTCTCATCGGTCCAAACCCCATCCATAGGCCCTACATCATTCCTTTTTAGCCTTCAGACTCTTAGTCGCCACTCCATTGGCCCAAAAATCAAAGTCCACAAAATATCACCAAACTTTATAAAGATATAACATTAGAAATTTGAAGCTCAACGATCTAAGTCACGTCAAATTTGGATTTTGTACGAAGAAGTTATGGCTTTTTAAAATTCTACTCGGTATTAAAATGACCCTAGGTTTACTTTGGGGTTTTTGGAGTTTCGTTCTAGAGTTTTGTACAATTTTCCCTAAGTCATGACTTAGAGAAGTTTGGTGCTCGGGGAAAACACTAGATGACTCTAGCACCAACCTAAAGAAAGCTTCGGGTCGACACCAGACTGTTTTCATGGTTTGTGAATTATTATTTTTCTATCGAACTAATTTTTAACTCAGGGGTTGCCCCAAGATTTTAAGCTTTTAGCCCAGGGTCAGCCATAGGTCATGCAGATCGTCCACGCTTAAGCATGACTGAGGGTTTCTATGCATGTGCTTCTAAGCCGTCCCCGAATCTGGCTCCAAGTTTCCAAATTTTTGCCAAAACCTTAAATTTTGACTTCCTTTGATTTTAGCACCCCTTAGTTGTTCTTTCTAGATTTTTCCCAACTCCAAATCGGACATCTATATGCCTAATAAAGATTTTCCAACACTTAAAAGCATATTCCTAAGCCCCAAACAATCAACAAGCATATAAATGCAATACAAATAACACAAAATTAAGCATGTGAAGTTGTTCAAATAATTCAACAAAAACCTAAATTATATATACAAGCAAATATGATTCTAACACACATTCTAATCCATATCAAATCATCTAAACATTAATTTAAAGGTATTTTAAAATATATACATCAAAGAGTAATTATATATATTAATTTAAAATGGATCCAATGTAATTTTAAAATGTAAAATACACATGCACTAATAGGAGGTTATGAACCACTCACCAAATCAAACTTCTATCCTTCTAGAAAATCCTCAAATCACCCAAATAAATTCCAACAGTGAAGAACAACTCCAATTGGCCATAATTTAATTGATTTGATGATTACTCTAAGTCAAGTTTGCAAATTAGCTTCAGATCTGCTAATTCCTCTTTAAAAGTCAATGTTTTTCTTCGATACGATGATGTTATAATGGTGGCTATGGTAAAGAAGTGCTTTAGGAATGTGTAACAACCCTGTATTTTACAATTATTTTAAAATTGATTTTTCCAGATTTAAAAGCTTTATTTATGAAAAGAATAAATTTTGTTATTGTAAATATAAAAACTTTGATTTTGTATGTGGATTTGAATTCCAAATATGACTAAATTTAATATTTCCAGAAAATGTGAATTTTGGTCAAATAGTCAAACTTTGACTTTTAAACTTAAAAATTTAAAAGTTTGAAATTATAAATTTTATCTTTTATTATAAAAATAGATTCAATAACTTGAATACTGCTTTTCGTTTCGTTGAAAATGGATTTAAATTGCAAAAGTTATACTGTTTTCAATATTGTGTGTATATTGGGTTATTCAGCAATATTCTTTATTTTAAAATTATATAAATGACATTTTTATTTGATATATTTTATTCTAATTTGTATATTTATGTTATATAATATATATTTTGGCTTTTAAATATTTTTTTTAAGTAAGGTAGGAATTTTTCCAGAGTTAGTAGTATTTTTCTTGCAAATTTCCATGCCCTGTTTGTAAATTTTAAACATTTTTCTTTAATCCTTTTTCTATTTTCTCCAATTTAATTATCTATTTTATTTTGAAAATGATAAATAAATTATTTTAATTCAAATTTTCAATTCATAATATTTTTATAATGAAGTGTATAGTTTTTCAAGACTGACAGTGATTTATTTATAATTTTTGAACACTGTTTGGTATTTTTAAGTAATTTTCTTCATTCTTTTTATATTTTTCCAAAAATTTATTATTTGTTTTCTCATATTTATAATTGATTTCGGTTTGTAAAGTATTTTTCTGAATATTTTTGTTTATATAAAGATTAAAAAGAAAAGAAATATGAAAGGTTGTAAAACACTTTGAAACTTAAGCCCTTTTTTGTCCAAACCCTTCATTTTGTTTAACTCCTCAAATTTTGCCCTAGCCATCTAAAACCCTAGTGTAGCCGCCACTTTTTTTTCTCATCTTTTCACGTGAAAACAAATCAGCTCCTCATTTCTCATGGCTTCATCCAAAAATAGGTAATGGCCTCCACCACTTTTTCCACTTTCTTCCAAATTTTTTCTCATATTTTGCCTTGTTTCTCTCTTCTATTTGCATGGCCTCTTCTCCATAGCCACGGCCACCACCTCCAACACCTTTTCCTTACCATCATCACCAGCTACTCCTCTGGTCTTGACCATGGTTGAGACTCCTATGATGCCAAAAATCCAAAAAAAATGCAACTAGGCCCTTGAAACCATGCTAGTTGACCAGTATTTGCTCCACCACTTCATTTTTCACCACCACCACCATCTTTGGGCACCACCACCTCACTGACCTGATCACCACACACCCCTCCAGCCACTGATAAGACTTGTAGCACCTCTGGCCGAACCCAAGGACCCATGGCCGAACCATTTTGGTGAACCAAAACCATGCTATGTTGCATAAGCCCCTTCACCTTCATGCTTTGCAACTTCTTCTCCATGCTTCACCACTTTGGCCATGCATTCTTATGCCCATACCTAAGCCATTCCCTGTTCAAACCAGAGCCAAAACCAACCCTTGACCATGCCAAAAAAAATAGAGGAAGCAAGGCAAAAGATTTGACATTCAAATCTCTTTTCGTTTAAAAGTTATTTCATTTCAAGTGCGTTGAAATTGTGTTTGTTTTGATGTATGTTTTGGGTTGTAATACAAGAGTTGTAGCTTTGGATCTTGTTCTCCACTCAAGTCCGTAGTCTTGTCATCGTGCTTTTGTTCCATTGTGTCATTGGTTTTGATATCTCCAGCACAAACAGGTGAGTTATTCTCACCAGACAATATGTACCTATATAACTAGTAAATTGACACCCTGTGAATCTGTAGAAATATATTATCATGTTATACTTGACTATATTATGATCATATGATGTTTATACACCTATTATATCATATGTTACTGTTATTTAATGTTATTCTGTTATTTATATCAGTTATCACCATTGCAAGTTCCCTGTAGACTAGAATCACTATGGGTTGAAATGATACATACCCGAACGGACTTTAGAATAGGGAAAAATTGTTATGGGCTGAAATGATAGGCCTGAACGATTTTTATTTAATTTATTTTAACTTGGGATTGCGGGTTTGAAATGATAGAACCCGGATTATTCTTTTTTTAACTGCGGATTGAAATGATACATATCCGTATCACTTGACATAGGTTAGAAAATTATATACAGGCCCGTGGTTATTTTATAAAGTGTTTTGGATATTTTTAAGTATTTTAAAAAAAATTATAAATTTATGAAATTTTATTTAAATAGATTTTGAAATGTTTTAAATTAAAGAAATTATGATTTTTTTTCCATGTGTTAAAAATGTAATTAATGAATGGTTTAACTGGATTTTTGAAATATAACTTAAGTTGGAAATTTGGAATTTTGGTTAAAAATGATATTTAAGTTATATAAATAAAATGGATATTAAATTTTATTTGGAAATGGTAAATATGATAATTTGATTAAATTTGAATTTAAGTGATTTATTAAAGTATTATTGATTTTTCTATGAATTTAAGTGGTTAAATAAGTGAATGTTTAAAAGTGATCTTTTAAAATATAACTTGACTAGGAAATGTGAAATTTGGTTTTAATTAAAGGGTTAAGTTAATTAAATAAAATTGGAAATTTAGTTAAATTTGTGAAATGGTAATTTAAATTTGAAGTGTTAAGTTATTTGTTGAAATGTGAAGAATTGAAAACTTTTACACTTAAATTTATTAAGTAAATTGTTGAAAATTGGATTTTATTATAAGAAATTTATTATGAAAAGATATATGTTAAACGATATGTAAATGAACATTTTAAATGTTAAAATATGATTTTTAAAATGTTTATGTGTTTTAAATTAAAGTTATTTAATTGCTGGAAATACACTAACACCTGAAATTAACTTTTAATAGCATTCAGAAATGCTATAGATTCTGTTTTGAACTAAAATTGTGTAAAAAGAGCTATTACAACATTTCTGAAATGCTTTAGTTGATGTAATTGAACTTATAGGCTAATATTGAACTCAGGTCTATTATAGCATTCTCTGGAAATGCTATAATGGTCTGCAGTCTTTGCTGAAACCAAATTTAACCCTTGTTTTGAAATCTGAACTATCGCCGCACTTCTGAAATGCTGTCTTTTCTGTTTTGAACTATAATTCAACTAAAACTGAGTTTTAACAGCAGTTTTAAGTGCTGTCTTTGCTGAATTAAAATTGTTTTCAAATATAACCTATAGCAGTTGTTTTTAAATGCTGTAAAATGCTGAATTTTAATAATTAGGGTTTTTGACTTAGTAAACGAACTCAGAATGGTTTGAAACTTTGGAAATTGAATATTTGATTTGAAAATATAATAATTACACTTTTAAAAGGTTTAAATGAATTATTTGATTGGAATATAAACTATTTAAAAGGTGACTTGAAATGATAATAAATGAAGTATACCTTTAAATTTAAAAGGTATTTAAAGTTGAATATTTAGATTTGAACTCAAATGATATTTGGAATATTAAAATGATTTGAAATGAAGTTTTGAAATGATATGATATTTTAAAAATATGGAAATGGTTTGGAATTGATTTAATCTTTATTTTGATAAAGATTTGGATTTGAAATGATATTCTATTTTATAGTATAAACTGTTTTTAAACTTATAACCACGGGTTATAATAACGATTGGTTGTTAAAGAGACCGGGATCGGATATGGACATACTCTCTGTCGATACCGAAAACCACTTTGACAACTGTGTACGCGGTGGAGTTTCCAGAATGAAGTAGGATGGTGGCGACGTTCTTAAGGTATGTTACGTGGACCCAACTCCCGTGAGTTGGCATAAGGTGGCTAAAACAGGAGCGATCTCGGACCAGTGAGGTAGCACCTCTTCTCGGACACATTTCTTCGATATTATACTCTTACTTATGATTGATTAGATGGCCATCCTCCGATTTGGGTGTGTTGTTCGAGGTGGACGATAGTGGCTGCTATGCGCTCCATCAGTCCGTGTGCGTAATTGGTATATCTACCCTGGCATTGCCTAGTTGTGCCGTGTCACCTACCATATCGAGCTTTACTACGATTATGATTTTAAGATCCGACCGCGTTAAGGTTCTCCATCCCCTTAACGCTATTTTCTATATAATTATACTTTACTTATTAGACATTATTATAATAGCGAATATTACTACATAGTAGATATTTTAACGGATCCTTAGAGGATGGGCGGTCCCAAGCATCCTCTAAGTTACTTGTACCTTTATTACAGTTCACTTGAGTTGGTTTACATTATATAAGTATATATTATCCTGACTCGAGTGTTTTGTGTTTTGCTTTACGCTCGGGTCAGCCTGAGTTATTCACAGATTTGGATTTCCACTCTCTTGGAGATTTGAATCGCTGGAGATTATCTGCTTGTCTTGTCCTATCTATTTCAGTTCCGTTGTTCTACTCAGCTTGTATTTGGTTATTTTATTGAGACTTTTGTTGTACTCTATTTCTTCTGTTGTATCTTATGTAACTCTGACATATTTATATAGTAGCTTCATGAACTACTATTTCTTTTACTTCCGCTGCATTATTTTACTCTGTGTCTGTGATTAAATTTATTTACTGTATATTCTGAGATTTGCCAAATTTTAATTACAACGTGGTATTTTGAGCAATTCAACTCCAGCATGAGTGTCTACCTATACACTTATAATGGATGCGAATGGTTGAAAATATCGGGTCATTACAGTTGGTATCAGAGGCATGAAGTGATTTTGGCTAGTGGAAAGCCTAATTAAGGTGTTTAATCCCAAAATAGGTAAGGGACCTTAATTAACTACCCACTAATTGCTGATTACTATGGACTGAAACTTAAAATGGTTATAACATTCAAACAGTCAGGCCAAGTCATTATTATGATAGCTCTATGGATAGGTAACCGATGTGGGCTTTCATCTAGGATAAGAATCAGCTCCTAATTTGGCTCATATCAGAAGTTAATGATAAAATATTGTTGTAGTATCAAAAGGTTACATAACTTTGCCTAAAATTCAAAAATGGTAAAATTCACTATGCAATAAATTTTTAGTTCAAAACAAGTTCATTTAGATGCTATTATATTTGCACTATGTATTTCACTATAAAAATATAGGTTGTTACAAAATGTGTCAACCTCATATGAGTTTTTGGTTCCTTTTGTAGTCTATATTGCATCATTGGTGTCACAATACGTGTTGGACTCTCAATGGTAGGAACCACTTCTAGCTTAATCATAAATTTGTGCATTCATATTGTTTTTCACTACATTATTATTCAACGTGATGTACTATGCCTTATAATCAATATTTCCACATCTCTAGTTTGATGCTTTTCAAACTTAAAAACCATTTGAGTGTGAACATAAATTTAAGCATGACTTACTAACATCAATATCATTTAGAAAGTTCGAGTTTAAATACTCCTTCATAAGGAGTTTTGTTATTTATATAAACATTCTCTAGTATTTCATAAATACTTGAAAATACTCTTAACTTTCACCTAGTGATTTTCACTCGAATTTGCTACTCACTTAGTACATTGAGTGCATAAGAATTTTTTTATCTAATGCATAACATAACATGCATGATGGATCATATCGTCGATGCATAAAAATCATCTCATGTGCTCTTTTTCATTATCTATAGATCAACCTTTCTTGAAAGGACAATCCACGCTTGTAATTTACATATTATATATCCTAATATGATGTATATTCACATTGATTAGAATAATACTTACATTCTCATATACCGAGTATAAATGATGCCTCTCTTGGAACCTTTATCGATAATCAAACAATGCTTTAAATTATTTGAACATGAGTACATCATTACCAATCATTAGCATGTTGTTTATATAGTATTATCCTTGGTTTTTCACACATGGTAATTAAATGATTTTAGAGTTTGAAATATGAAGAAATTGATGCAAAGATCATATATGATCGAGGGAAAGATGGTATGAAGAGGAGTTGAGAAAATGACTACATACCATTGATGATATCGATCAATGGCGTAGATCGATACCAATCGATAATAATCGGTTCTCGGGTAATATTTGATTGGTTTGGTCTTGGATCATGATATGGAGCTATGGTATGAAACAATGATGGATCAATAGATAGTACACTACAAATTGAAGCAAAGTAGGAAATCTATAAGATTATCGATTGGTATTGATCGATGGGCTATGACCAATGCAGATTGGTAGAATATTTCCTATAAGACGAGTCAACTTGGCCCTAATATTATATCTATATTCATGGATTTAGTGCATATATTTTTTCAGTTTGCTTTCTGGATGAAGGAGGTCGAATTCAAAGCCATATTGTATTCCTCTATGTCTATAAATATAGAGGAACATCATCCAAAATGGAGATTGAATTAATTTAACTAAGAGGGAGATTCTACCCATTTTATAACTCAATGTGAAGTAAATTTTAAGTTATCAGTTGTAATTCTCTTTGGGAATTAATGGAAATACATAATAAAATTAGAAATGGAGAAGTAGGCAATGTCAAACCACTATAAAAATCTGTGTGTCATTTAATTGCTTTTCCTTTTTGTTTTTTATATTTTGTTTGACCAGATTTGATATTTTGTAGGTTTAAATCATGACTAATGATAATCAAAGGCCAAATCTGAATACAAAAACAATTAACGATTACACTAAAAATCGTTCGTTGTGGCCTCTACAGGGGTGTGACTGATTTTTTGATTAATTCTCCATGCTTTCACTGAGAACTGAAATTAGGCTTGATCTCACTAGATACTTGGATTGAATTTGCATCTTCTAAGACATCAAATTAGATGGGTCCTAAGAAGAACCTTGGAAAATAAGTTAGTCGAGGTGCAAACTATGAGTAAGGTACCACTATAGAGCATAGCAATGGTGGTGGATCTCACACTCAACCACCACCATATATTTTTACTAGAGAGGGGTTAGTGCAAATTATCGCTGGAGTGAACGAAACGATGGTTGTGAAATAGTGAACACTCATGAAGTTGATATTCGATTAGCTTAAGCAAACCCCTTATGCGATGAATGATCAGGGAGATGGATCTCATAAACAAGATCATAATAAAAGGGAAAACTCACCATCTCAATTTGGAGAAGGAAGCATTGTTGTAAAGCAAAGACTGGATCAATACAGAGCCAAAGGAGTTGGTAGACAAAGAGATGGTGCAACTGGAGTTGTCACTCCAGAAGCATTAATCGATACTGATCAAGTGGCCAGATTGATGACATTAGAGAACCTGGGCACACAAGGACAACAACAAAGGATAATTTCTACTAGAAGTTGTGCCATGAATGATTCTGGAAGTGATACTCATGAACGAGAGCACTCGCGAGGTTGCAGTCCTTAAAGATAGTGGGAAAGATAAAGGAGGCATATGTTAATGGACTTCTCGAAGATAGGGAGACCGAATGTCAATCAACGATCCAATAATGCTTAGGTAATGTTTGTACCAAAATTGGGCACAACACTCTTCGGAAGTCTTTGAAGATATAAAGTGAAGAAATTAAATGAAAAAAGAGGAATTATCTAACAAAAACTCCAAATTTCAGAAATGAGAATAATTAAAGTGCAAGGAGACACAAGAATTTAGAGTGGTTCGGCGTATAGCCAACGTCCACTATGAAGTAGTTTGCTTTATTGATCTTTCTTTTGTGTTTACAAGTAAATTCAATGATTTACAGCAGTCAATTGTGATTTGGAGCAGTGAATTTCGTTTGTGGCAGCAGCAATTGAGTTCAGATCTGGATCTGGCAGAGTCCGAGCGTTGGAGGTCTCAAAGAGGAAGAAGAACCCCTTTTCTGTTGGCTTTGGGGGTCTATTTATAGGTGTAGGAGGCTGATATTTCGCTCAGATCTCGGGAGACCCTCTCTGGCACGTGACCAGGCCCGCACGCCCAAGCCCGTGAAGTTTTGGTCCGATCCGTGATCGACACGAACAAATTTCGACTCGATCAAGATTTCATCCAATGGAGTCAAAATTTGGCGTGGACATTCTTTAGCATGCACGTAGTCTTCTGTGAAAATTTCATAGCATTTGGATTTGTAGATTGGGAGATATGATCGATACGAAGTGGAGTTTTCGGTAGGCTGTTTCCTTCGACTCGCTTTTGCTTCGACTCGCTTCCGTTCGACTCGATGACGTGGCACTTGATTCTTACTCTGTCTTGGATGTTGCTTCGAGCGAGTCGAACTATTCACTAATTGAGCGAGTCGAAGTGTGCCCAGATCGAGCGAGTCGAAGAAAGCACTTGGTCGAGCGAGTCGAAGCAAGCACTGGTCGAGCGAGTCGAAGCAAGCACTGGTCGAGCGAGTCGAAATGGGGTGTCCTGGGAGGTTTGAGCAGTGGAGTTGAAGTTGATGGAGTCGAATAGTTGTTTGAGCGGAGCGAGTCGAAGTATGCACTTGCGATGGTTTCAAACTGGAGCGAGTCGAAGAGAGCAGCTCTGAGGGACGTGGAGCAAGTCGAAGTTGGCTTCTCTTGAGTGTTACAAAGCGAGTCGACCGACAATTGATTTTCATCCAATCCTGTATCACTCATAACTCGAGCATACGAACTCGGATTGACTTGAGATTTGAAACGTTGGCTCTCATGGCTTAGCTTGTCATGTCCTACCAATTTTGGCTCGATCCGGACTCGGACAAAATTCATTGATTTCCATAGTGAGCCCGTATATAACTGATCTCTGGGACGGGCCGTCACTGGTTACTAGTCAATTCCTTGGTGTTACGGCCTTGCCAAAAGGCGGGACAACATTTGCCCCCCAAAGTACGTCTTGTGAAAACATGATGTGCTTTGAAGTGTTGCAGTCTTTACTCTGAATAGTTATCGTCTTTTCGATTAAAGTTGTAACCTTTGACCGTTGTTCTTGATAATGTAAACTGTTGATTGTCGACTGTTGTACCCTGTATTGTTGCAACTGATTCTTGTATGCTAGTGGTTACCTGTTTGCTATTGTAATTGTTATTGGATGAGTTTCTGATTCCTGAAAATGTTATTGTCTTTTCGAAGATGATTTTTCATTGGATTTATGGATGCGAAGCAGACATGTCGAGTTGACGGAGTTGGCCTCTGGAAGCCATGGTTCGATGGATACGAAGTGCTCGTTCGACTCGATGATGGACGTGAACTGAGCGAGTCGAAATGGAGCGAGTCGAAATGCGCTTCCCTAATGGATTCGAAATGCTTGTTTCGCTGCACCGGAGAGGGAGTCGAAGGAAGCGATACGAAGGAGATCTTCGTTTTGACGCATTGGAGAGGGAGTCAAACGTGCGTTCGAATCCATCGGGATACAAAGTGTTTATTCCCTTTGTTTCCAAATCCATATAAATACGTTGTACTTAGCCGTTTTTTTCACTTTTTACCTTTCATCTTTATCTGCCTTTGTAATGCTCAGAAACTCAAGCAGAAAGAACAAACATCCTTGCCTTCGAATCGATTCATACCTTCGATTATTCGAACCAGTTGAAAAAATTAGGTAATCCCTTAAGCGAAAATATCGTGTAACCGAGGAGACTCCATCCTTAACACCAAATCAAACAGAGTCGTGGTCGATCGAAAATCCCTTGGTCTTAGCTTCGTGTCGATCTAGAGTAGGGGTTTCGAGATGATGAGTTGGAGGCCTTCGAATCGATCGATGGTGGAGCTTCGCATCGAGTCGAACGCTTTGATTCTGTTGATCGATACGAAGGGGCTGTGTCTGATCGATTCAAAACGGTGGATTTCGATCGAGTCGAAGTGCATGGCCTTGGGTTGAGTCGAAGCAGCTGTCTTGGATCGAGTCGAAGCGCGTGGCTCTGGATTGAGTCGAAGTGGCTGCTTCGGATCGAGTCGAAACGCGTGACTTCGGATCGAGTCGAAGTGGTTGCTTCGGATCGAGTCAAAACACATAGCTTTTGGATTGAGTCGAAGTAGATGGCTCTGGAACGAGTCGAACTTGCACTCCATCCTTCTGACCGAGTCTAACTCAAATGCTCACGACTATATTTCATTGATGCGAACATGGCTCTCGGGAGCAATACAAATTTGATCATAAAAAAATTTGAAACTTCTCACACATTCGAACAACTGCCTCCGACGAGCTTCAAATTGGCATACTTGGACTTAACCGTTTAACTGCATATCTGATTTCCTATCAAAGCTCGTCGATGAAACTGCAACTTATAAAAATGACACCAAACTTCGATTTGGAGTGATAGTTAATAACTGGATGGCACGGTTGTGACGGTCAGCGATGACGGTCCTTCTGATTGAATTCCGATGTCTCGTCGTTTACATGCTTTCCTTAATCTGGTTGATCACCTCAAATAATATACAGTATTACACCGTACACCACACTCACACACTTTACATTGGGGGATGCACGGGTGTTATTTGTCAGTTTAACAATGATTTTTTATAAGCTAGGTAGTCATGGACCCTTCAAGTTCTCAGCAGCCGGAACCCCCAAGTTCTATTCCTCCAACCATAGAGATACCGGTTATCGAAGCCGACGTCATAGAGCCAGCTCCGGATGAGCGTCCGGGTGCTCGGTTTATTCTCAATCCAATAGATTCCGTGCCGTCGGGTCTCTCCGAAGATATGTTAGGATGGATTTGCCTAAGGCATGGTTTGTCGCTGGACGACGTGCTACTTCCTGGGCCAACTGACAGGCCACACAATCCCTCGGAGGGGTTTACTGCTTTGAACCGTCACGCTTGCACAGCGGGGACACTTCCTCCCTTCAATAAATATATAAGGGAGATGTTATCATTTCTTGGTATAGCTCCATCTCAGCAACATCCCAACGGGTTTGCCTTATTGAACAACATCTTTGTTCTCTTCATGGAGATCCTATTTCGACCGCCGAAGCCGATCGAGATCCGATATTTATTCAACGTCAAGAGCCGTGGAGACATCCCCTCTTTCACCTTCCTGGAAGCGGTCAGGAGCTGCCACATTGTACAGGGCTCCTGGGGAAGGCTAAGTTATTATAAAACCAAATGGTTCTACGTTTGGTGCCCCCCTGGATTTGCTGGGCGGTGGTTGGATAGACATAAGTGTTGCCACTTCTCTCTTGAATCATTGAGATACTAGTAACTGACTTCAAAAACTGACACACTTTTCCTTTCTTACAGTTGCAATCTCTCACCCCGATGGCGCATATTTCAGAGAGCTTGTCGGATTCTTGAAGCGTTTCTGGGTGAAGAGAGGCACATAGACTTAGTCCTGACCGACAGGAATTTGAGGGCTGTCGGGCTGATAGAACGAAGACAGAGCATACATCTGGAAGTGATACATAGAGTGGCCCCGAAGAAACGCATGAAGCGCAAAGCGCCCACAGTCGTGATCACCGAAGAAGTTGATCCAGAAATAACGCCCACCGATACTGAGCTCCCGGCCGGGTCTCCTTCTGATGTTCAGGATTCCGGAGGAAAAAGACAAGGCAAGGCTGCTGCTCACAAGCACTCTAAATCTGGGAGATTTAAATCCGTGGTCGTGTCTTTGCCCACCCCGGGGATTAGAATTGCGGAGGCTTCTTTCCCGCCGGTTGGGAATCTTTTTGAGGGACTTGCCGATGTTCCGATTCCGGACTTTGTGTCGTCTCAACATGACGCCGGGATGGAGGAGCTCGATAGTGTTCATGAACCGAGCGGGTCGCTTGCTACGAGTGCAGCCGACATTTCCGGTTGGTCGGGGGATTGCACATGCATACACTTCACAACACTACATGGTTCACAATTGTGCTTCGTCCGACTTAGGAAGTTACTAACTCTTTCTTCGTTTATCCTTTTCAGGTACAATGTCTGGAAGGGGATCGATGCTTAGGAATCTCTGTTCAGCCCGAAAAGCTTCTGGTTACTATGATTCCCGCAGGAGGGATTCAGATAGAGATCGCGATCGCGAATATTCTAACCAGGATAGGTACGGGTGTGACAGGGAGTATAGACATCGATCCAGATCACGTTCTCCTCCTCCTAGACTTCCGTCTCCTCCTCCTGTTCAAACTTCATATCCACCAGAGCCTCCTCGTCATAGGCCATCCTCCCATGCTTCTAGGTCCGAAACTCATCTTCAAAGGGTTGAGACCACAGCCTTCATGATTACAGAGCAGGTCCCAACCGAACCCACAGGAGAAGGGGCCCTTAAGCTGGCTCAAATGAGAAAAGGCTTTCCGAACATATGCTTTGATGGCTATGTCTTCCCGCCACACTTAAAAAAGAATTCCGTCTGGAGTGGAGAACACGATGCATGAGTACGTTCATGACATATACACCCAGTACCGAGAGTGGGCAAAGGCTGCCGAAAAAGGTTCCAAAGTGACCTTCGAGCGAGCCAAAGCGCTCGAGAAGATGGAGACCGAGCTCGCAAAAAGGGATCGGATTATTCAGGTACTCTCCGCTAAGTCCAAGTCTTCTCGGAAATCTGAGATTGAGGTCTTCAAAAGGGCTGACGACGCAAAGGCGGAGATGGAGAGGTTGGGACAGACTCACGTTGCCCTGGTGGAGGAGATGGGCCACCGGAACACTAAAGTCGTCGCTGAGCGGGACGCGGCGGTCAAGGAGCTTAATGAACTCAAGGCCAAATTTGCTGAGTTGGCCAAGGAGAAAGACGACGCGAACAACGCAGCCCAGGAGGCGTGCGAACAAGCTGTTCTGCTCAGGGATGAACGAGATACGGCGGTGGCTACAGTCCAGAAGGTGGAGACTGAGGTCGAGGAGAGGGTGAAGCTGGTCGAGTCCAGGCTAGAGGCCGACATCGAAGACCTCCTTGTTGTTTACAATGCTAATGTGCTGAGGCACAGGGGCCTAGCCTGGCTCGATGACTTTTTGACTCATCTCCACAATGCTTGGAGCCGACTGGTTGAGGAAGAGAAAGAGGCGCATCAGGGCGAGTCCGTAGATGAATTCAAACTCGAGAACCACATTCTGACTGATGATGAAAAGAAGGTTCTCCATGAGTCGATGATTCTGCGTGAGAAGGAGAAACTTGGCGCCCAGCATTTTGAAGTGGGAGAGGGTTCTGGAGTTGACCATCATGAAGCAAGTCTCGAAGTTCCTATGTCAACCCAGCCCGAATCCTCGTCCACGGTCGATCCCCAGGCTGTTCCTGCTTATAATCCGGATCAGCCGCAGATGTCCCCGGCTGCTGCGCAAGTTACTAATGACGCCCTGTCGCCTACAAGTCGAACTGAGGAAGGTATTCTGAACATTCCACTTCTCTTAGATCAGAATCTTCGATCGAGTTAAGTCCTAACAGTTCTTTTATTCTTTGTCCAGTGATCGATGCCGCACCAGCCATGCCTCATGCCACTCAAGAACCATATCAAATGCAGGAGGCTATCGTGACCGAAGCAACCACCATGAGTACAGCTGCCCCGCTTGACGATCCACAGGAAGGCACGATTATGTTTGACGAGCAGCTGATGGATGAACTCTTTCGCCGCCACGGCGATCCTCGTGCTGACTTGTCATCCGTCATGAGTGGCACTGATCCTGCTACAAGCTCTTCAATGCCGACTGCTGATGCCCCTAGCGGGGCTCAAGCAGTAACCGAAGAGGAGATGTTTGCTCAGATTGACGCTGAACTGGCAGCAGCGGGTTATGGTGGCAGCTTTGGAGGTGGGATGGCAGCATCGGGACCTGCCCCGCTCGGAATGATGTCTCCTGGTGGTACTGTCTTTCTCACCAGCCTGCCCATTCCACCTTATGTAATTGATCCTGTTCCTCCAACTCCGCCCGTAGGGAGCATTCTTATTCACACAAGTTCGGAGGAGGACATCGACATAATGCCCTCGCCTAAAGACCAACCGCCGAAAAGCAAAGGCTCGAAGAGGAAGACTGGCAATGGCTCCAGCGGGTCCACACTGAGGAGGAAGCTAAGGAAAAAGAAATATTAGGCATGCTCTCCCGGTGTATTTTGACTTGCATTTTGTTAGTCATGTATAGATGCGGGTTCGGCCCCTGCTAGTAGGAATTTTTTGGAAACTTGTACACGAACTTCTTCTATAATCAATAGAAATGAAATTTTTCCTTTTTGACTTCTTCTTTGTCATTGTGTATTTGTCTAAGTGTTTCAGTGTCTGGACTGCACTTGTGGAGTTTCAGTTTTCCGAATGAAGTTTGTTTCTGTTTGCCAAGTTCGGGTATTGTGGACATGGTTTACGACCGGGAAGCGAGTCGAATTTTAGCGTCGCATTGCTTCAATCGATGGTTGATGCTTAAGTCTTGCCCCCCATTCTTGGTGGCGTTTTGTAAAACATCAGTTGGCGATTGCCCTTTTCTCCTAGCATGCCGAGTCTAGTGCCGTTGGATGGGCGTTTAAGGCAAACAGGGATTGAGCGGTTTATTCGCGCTTGTCTGATCGTTGACGATCATATCCGTACTCCGGGAATCCTCATTTGTTTACTGGCGGTTGGTCACGCTGGCTTGAGTTTCAATCATATGCCCACTGTATGGGGACTTGGAATTGGCATTTGTACTCCGACTCATGCTCCGGGAGTTTGGAGTTGATAATTACATTTCGATCCATGCTTCGAGAACTTGAAGTTGGTGTTTAGGCTCCGTTCTGCATTCTGGGAATCCGGAGTCGGCGTCTATGCTCCGACTTGCACTTTGGAAATTCGGAGCTGATGTTTATACTCCGGCTCACGCTCCGGGAGTTCGAAGTTGATGTTTTATACTCCGCTTCGCACTCTGGGAATACGGAGTTGGATGTTTATACTCCGACTCGCGCTCTGGGAGTTCGGAGTTGAATGTTTATACTCCGCTTCGCGCTCTGGGAATACAGAGTTGAATGTTTATACTCCGGCTCGCGCTCTGGGAGTTCGGAGTTGAATGTTTATACTCCAGTTCGTGCTTTGGGAACTTGGAGTTGGATGTTTATACTCCGCTTCGCACTCTGGGAATACGGAGTTAATGTTTATACTCCGCTTCGCACTCTTGGAATACGGAGTTGAATGTTTATACTCCGACTCGTGCTCTGGGAGTTCAGAGTTGAATGTTTATACTCCGCTTCGCACTCTGGGAATACGGAGTTGGATGTTTATACTCTGCTTCGCACTCTGGGAATACGGAGTTGAATGTTTATACTCCGACTCGCGCTCTGGGAGTTCGGAGTTGAATGTTTATACTCCGACTCGCGCTCTGGGAGTTCGGAGTTGAATGTTTATACTCCGCTTCGCACTCTGGGAATACGGAGTTGAATGTTTATACTCCGCTTCGCACTCTGGGAATACGGAGTTGATGAAGGATCGTCGTGTATCAATCCCTTTTTTGACTTCGATGTGATGGCTTGCTCCCGAGCTCGGGTTTCACTTAGGGAGTGATTGGTTGCATCGCTGCCACTCTCTATTTGAATAAATCCCACTGTATGATGAGACTTAGCTCTTCGTGCATAGTGATGGTCATATGAAGTATTTCATGTAAATCACAGCTCTGGCTCAAAGAGGTTGCATTTTATTGCTGAAATAAGAAAGTATGGCAAAGTCAGTTGCCTTATTACAAGTTCTAATTTCGAAATGCATAAACAAATTGCAGAAAAGGAAAGTAAAATAAATGGATAAAGATAGCATGTCAGGTGTATTAGCGGCGAAGGCTCTCGCTATTCCAAGCTCTTGGCAGGGTAAGACCATTGACGGTCGATAACTTGAATGTGCCATCTCCGAGCCTTCGTTCAATAACATACGGTCCTTCCCATGTCGGCTTCATATGTGAAGGAACCAGATAGATTCTTTTTAAGACGAGATCGCCTAGTTCGAAGGTTCGCGGATGGACCTTGGCGTTGTACAATCGGGCGACTCGACTTCGATGCGCAGCTGCCTTTAAATCAACCTCTTCACGCTTCTCATCCGGTAGATCAAGAGATTCAGCAAGTAATATAGCATTTGTCTTTGGATCATAGTATGTCACACGATGAGAAGGTACTTCTAGCTCGATTGGAATAATGGCCTCTAAACCGTAAGAAAGAGAGAACGGAGTGTGGCCGGTCGCGGTCTTGTGGGTTGTTCGGTAAGCCCATAGAGCCATAGGAAGTTCATCGACCCACTTGCCCCCGACCTTTTCTAGTCGTTTCTTCAGGATGGACTTTATGACTTTATTAACTGCTTCGACCTGTCCGTTTGCTTGAGGGTGTGCAACTGCGGAGAATTTCTTTTGGATGTGAAATCGTTTACAGAAATCTTTGAATTCAGCACTTTCGAATTGGGTTTCGTTGTCTGTAATGATGGTGTGCGGGAGACCGAATCGACAGATGATGTTACGAACCACAAAGTTGACTACTTTCTTCGTTGTAATGGTAGCGAGAGCCTCGGCTTCAGCCCACTTCGTAAAGTAATCAACTGCGACGATGGCGTACTTCGCACCACCTTTTGCCAGAGGTAGAGCACCGATGATGTCGATGCCCCACATTGCGAATGGCCATGGGCTGACCATTTGCGTTATCTCAGTAGGAGGAGCCCTAGGGATTCAGGCATATTTCTGGCACCTATCACATTTCTTTGCATAGTCCAACGCATCGCGATTCATGGTAGGCTAGTAATATCCGTAGCGAAGTATTTTCTTGGCAAGTGCTTGCCCCCCGGTGTGATCGCCACATTCTCCCTCATGCACATCGCGCAACACTTGTTTAATTTCATCGTGAGCGATACATCGGATTAGGGGAACTGAGTACCCCCTTCTGTACATGAGCCCATTCTGGATGGTAAATCTTGAGGCCTTTCGAAGGACCTGTCTTTTTTCACTCCTGCGCTCCGGCAGGGTTCCGTGCTCAATGTAATTTCTGAGTGGAGTCATCCATGAATCCTTTTAGGGGATGGTTTCGCATACCCGGTTTATTTCCGCCCGGTCGATACTTGGGGAAGATAGCATTTCTACGGGAACGAGTCCCATTTGTTGAGCTTCGCCTGTGCTGGCTAGCTTCGCCAATGAATCGGCCTTTCGGTTGCGTTCTCGAGGTATACTATAGATGGCGTAGTAATCGAAATGGTCTAGTACTTCCTTAACTCGAGCTAAGTAAGCAGCTAACCTTCGATCTCTTGCTTGATACTCTCCTCGTACCTGACACACAACTAATTGTGAATCACAATAAATTTCCACTGCGATAATTCTCAAATCTCTAGCAAGTTTCAAGCCAGCTAGGAGGACTTCATATTCAGCTTCATTATTAGTCGCATGGAAATCGAACTTTAAGGCATAACATATGGATCGACCCTCGGGAGTTTCAAGCACAATACCAGCGCCTGAACACCGGTCGTTTGATGCTCCGTCGGTATAAAGTTTCCAAACGTATTTGGGGGATCCACTGGCGTCGGGCAAGTCCTCTGGGATGGTAAATTCAGCTATGAAATCGTCTAGTACTTGTCCTTGTATGGCCCATCTCGGAGCGTAAGTAAGGTCAAACTGGCTCAGTTCGATGTTCCACTTGAGTAACCTACCAGACGTCTTAGGCCGCGAAAAGACCTGTCGTAACAGCTGGTCGATGTAAACAATAATGGAATGTACCTGGAAGTATGGTCGGAGTTTTCTTGATGCAATGACAAGGCAGTAAGCCAACTTTTCCAGCTTCGGATAATTTCTTTCAGCCCCAGTCAACCGTTTGCTGACGTAGTATACCGGCTTCTGTATTCCATCTTCTTCTCAAACCAAGACAGTGCTGATTGCGTTTTTTGATATCGCCAAGTACGCATACAACCTTTCATGATCAATAGGCTTTGACAGTATCGGCGGTGTGGATAGATGTTGGACTAGTGTTTGGAAAGCGCCCTCGCACTCTATGGTCCATTCAAAGTTTCGTTTCCCTTTTCGAATCAGATTGAAGAAGGGAATGCATTTGTCAGTGGACATTGAAATGAACCTGCTCAATGCTGCTACCTTTCCATTGAGACTCTGGACTTGCTTTATAGTTTTGGGAGTTTCAAGATTTCTGATTGCCCAAATCTTTTCGGGATTGGCTTCGATTCCCCGGGCGTTAACGATGAATCCAAGGAACTTTCCGGATACAACTCCAAAGTGACAATTCAGTGGGTTGAGCTTCATCTTGTACTCCCGAAGTATGTTGAACATAGTTTCCAGGTCTTTTACATGGTCGGTGGAGAGTCGTGACTTCACAAGCATGTCGTCTACATTTTCTTCCATTGTCTTCCCAATTTGATTAGCGAACATCCGATTGACCAACCGTTGGTAAGTAGCCCCGGCGTTCTTGAGTCCGAACGGCATAACCTTGTAACAGTAAAGTCCCAGATTGGTTACGAAGCTGGTATGTTCTTGATCGTGTAAATGCATCGGTATCTGATTGTAGCCTGAATACGCGTCCATGAAGGATAAGAGTTCATGTCCAGCCGTCGAATCCACTAGCTGATCAATTCTAGGAAGCGGGAAACTGTCTTTAGGGCACGCTTTATTCAGATCGGAATAGTCGACACATGTTCTCCACTTCCCGTTTGGCTTTCGGACGAGCACGGAATTTGACACCCATTCACGATATAGCGCATCTCGAATGAACCCGTTCGCTTCAAGCTTTTCTACTTCCTCTTTAAGGGCGGCAGATCTCTCTGGATCCATACCACGCCTTTTTTGTTTGATTGGGACATGCCGCTGGTTAATGTTCAGAGTGTGGCTCGCGATGTCCAGCGAGATCCCATACATATCAGAATGTGTCCAGGCAAATACGTCAAGATTTGCCCGCAGAAATTCAACCAATTCCTCTTGAGTTTGCTGGCTTAGCTGAGATCCAATCTTTATTATTTTTGAATCATCGTTATTGTCAATTGGGACATCAATCGTCAGTTCAGCCGGGGATGCTTGACTTTCTTTAGATTCTCCTTCGTCTTCAGTTTCTCTCGGGTCAAGGTCCTTGAGGAATTGGCTGGGGTGCCCGGGCCTGGGCCCGGGCGTTAATTGTCAATTATCGGCGAAACGGACGCAGAGAGATTCCTCTACGCCCTTTCCTTTCTCCTTTCGCTGCGCCTTTCGCAGCTCAGCAACATAACAGGCTCTGGCAGTGGCCTGATCTCCCTGAACGATTCCTATTCCATGATCAGTGGGAAATTTTAAGGTCAAACACCATGGGGCAATGGCTATTCTGAATTCAGCAAGGGCCGGTCGGCCTAAGAAAGCATTGTAAGGGGAGTCTATGTCCAAAACGATGAACTGCAACATCCGTACTCTCCGACGTTCTCCAACTCCCAACTCTACTGGCAGTTCCACCATCCCAGTGGGAATTGTGGCGCTTCCGTTGAAACCATGGACTCGAGATTGACAAGGCTTCAAGTCTGCGGCTTCCATCTTCATTTGATCATAAGCTCGCTTGAAAAAAATATTCACAGAGCTTCCACTGTCAACTAAGATCCTTTTTATCCAAGCGGGACCTACTTGTGCTGAGATGACCAGTGGATCAATAGTGGGAGCTTCGACTTTATCTGCGTCTCTACTCCTGAACACGATGTCATCCGTCATCGTTTTCTGTTGCTTGGCCGGAGCCCCCTCATCAAAACTACTACAACACTCGAAGTCTGCATGCCTAATAGAACTGGCATACGACTCCATTTCCTTCCATCTTCGATCTGCTGGGTGAGGACCACCACTTATTGTATTGATGACCAACCTCCCGTCCGCACGAGCGGGTTCTTCCTGTCTTTCCTAGTTCGGTGCACGATTCTGATTTGATGGGCCCGCACCACCGGATTGCGGCGCCCGTACATACTGATCCAACTTCCGCTCTCGTATCAGTTTTTTAATGAGGTCTTGTAAGTGACGACACTCATTGGTGTTGTGGCCATAACTCTCATGGAATCTACAGAACTTTCCTGTTTGGATTTGTCTTTCAGTTGGTGGTTTCGGGGAAGGCTTCTTATACTGCATGGTATTGCAGGTTTGCAAATACACATTTTCCAATGATGTGTTCAATGGAGTGTAATTATCGTACATGGAAGCTCTACGCCATGGTCCACGATCCTGATCGCGTTTTTTGTTCTGGTTTCTATTGTCCCTCTACTGATTCTGTTTATTTTGGACGTTTAACTGAATTTTTCCAGAACTATCCCGGACTGTTTAACAGCGACGTTACTCTGGATACCTTCGATGTTGGGCCCTGCGTCATCCTGCTTCCTAGACTGTTTCGCATCCTCCCTTCTCAGGAATTAGGCTGCCTTGGAATAGAAACGGTCCAATGACGCAGGTGGTTTCCCAACTAACCAACTTCCGAACTCGGAATCAGCATCAATCCCCTTAGTCAGAGCCATCAGGATAGAGTTATCATTGGGATTGCTTATTTCTGCACACGCAGCATGGAATCGCTCCAAGTAACGTCTAAGTATTTCTCCGGGAGCTTGCGTAACACTAGACAGAGTGTTAACGTCCTTTGGCCTCGCCACATGCATACGGAATTGTTCGACAAACTTGGTGGCCATCTGGTCAAAGTTAGAGATGGATCGCGGTGGCAAACGAGTGAACCACATGGTAGCGATGCCCCCTAGGGAAATGGGGAAACTATGGCACTTTACTACGTCATCAGCTCTAACAGCATTCATCAGCCATTCGTATTTCAGGACGTGTTGATTGGGATCAGAACTCCCTTCATAAACTGGCAAAGCTGGCATCCTGAAGTGCCGAGGTGGTTCAGCATATAAAACATCATCGGTGAAAGGGGTATGACTTCGGGAGATTCCCCAGTCGTCATTAAAGAGACCCTGACTTTCACGGATCATTTGGCGGATCATCGCTAGTATATCTTGCGTTCGGACACTTGGAGCATGTTGTGCCAAGGTGTGGTCGGGTTCCACAGCGCGAGTCTGGACCGGACGCGGTCGACGGTCCGTGCCTCGCCTCCTTGGTTCAACATCCTCAGGGACATAAGGTTCAGGAGTCTGCTCTCGTTGGCTATGTTGAGGATCAACTTGTTTTCTAGCATTACCTCCCCGTCCGGCAGTGGTGGTAGTAGCAATGTTGCCGATAACATGATAAGGAGCAGCTCCTCCTTGAGTTGAAGGTTCTGTGCGGAGGCTAATGGATGGTCCTACTCTAGGTTGCCCAAGGTTTGAAGCAGGTTGGTGTCCCATGGCTTGGGTGTAGCTTCCACCTAACCGTGGACGTGTGGATCTAGTTTGGCCATCGGAGGAGGCTGAACTTTCTGTGGAGGAGTGAGAACCTTGGTCTCTTCTAGATCTTCTTCGCCTTTGGCGATTTAGCTGGTTAGTCAACTCCGTGTTGGCGCGTAGTTGTTCCGCTAGCTGCTGTCGACTTTGGTCAACTCTTGAAGCAATGTCTGGAATTCTTGTCTAGTGATTGGACCTAATGGATCTGAAGGTCCTGCAGCATTTTGGTTGGATGGAGGTGATTGCATGGGATTTTGTCGGTCCCATGCTCCTTGATCAGCAGCTGTAGAGGTGGTATGTGTGCTCACCATAGTCAATTGATGAAGTCCTTTCCTAGATCTGATTGCAAATCTGAATAGAATGGAAGGGCTTCAAAGTTCTAGATCTGGATCTTCTTCTTAGATTTATGCAATCCAATATAGATAGGAGATCCAAAGAGCGGGAGAAAAATTGGGTTTTTCTCAGTGAAAGCACCAAAGTGTTTGTACCAAAATTGGGCACAACACTCTTCGGAAGTCTTTGAAGAGATAAAGTGAAGAAATTAAATGAAAAAAGAGGAATTATCTAACAAAAACTCCAAATTTCAGAAATGAGAATAATTAAAGTGCAAGGAGACGCAAGAATTTAGAGTGGTTCGGCGTATAGCCTACGTCCACTATGAAGTAGTTTGCTTTATTGATCTTTCTTTTGCGTTTACAAGTGAATTCAATGATTTACAGCAGTCAATTGTGATTTGCAGCAGTGAATTTCGTTTGTGGCAGCAGCAATTGAGTTCAGATCTGGATCTGGCGGAGTCCGGGCGTTGGAGATCTCAAAGAGGAAGAAGAACCCCTTTTCTGTTGGCTTTGGGGGTCTATTTATAGGTGTAGGAGGCTGATATTTCGCTCAGATCTTGAAAGACCCTCTCTGGCACGTGACCAGGCCTGCATGCCCAAGCCCGTGAAGCTTCGGTCCGATCCGTGATCGACACGAACAAATTTCGAATCGATCAAGATTTCATCCAATGGAGTCGAAATTTGGCGTGGACATTATTTAGCATGCACGTAGTCTTCTATGAAAATTTCATAGCATTTGGACTTGTAGATTAGGAGATATGATCGATACGAAGTGGAGTTTTCAGTAGGCTGTTTCCTTCGACTCGCTTCTGTTTCGACTCGCTTCCGTTTGACTCGATGACGTGGCACTTGATTCTTACTCTGTCCTGGATGTTGCTTCGAGCGAGTCGAACTATTCACTAATTGAGCGAGTCGAAGTGTGCCTAGATCGAGCGAGTCGAAGAAAGCACTTGGTCGAGCGAGTCGAAGCAAGCACTGGTCGAGCGAGTCGAAGCAAGCATTGGTCGAGCGAGTCGAAATGGGGCGTCCTAGGAGGTTTGAGCAGTGGAGTCAAAGTTGATGGAGTCGAATAGTTGTTTGAGTGGAGCAAGTCGAAGTATGCACTTGCGATGGTTTCAAACTAGAGCGAGTCGAAGAGAGCAGCTCTGAGGGACGTGGAGCGAGTCGAAGTTGGCTTCTCCTGAGTGTTACAAAGTGAGTCGAAGGAGCGAGTCGACCGACAATTGATTTTCATCCAATCTTGTATCGCTCATAACTCGAGCATACGAACTCGGATTGACTTGAGATTTGAAACATTGGCTCTCATGGCTTAGCTTGTCATGTCCTACCAATTTTGGCTCGATCCGGACTCGAACAAAATTCATCGATTTCCGTAGTGAGCCCGTATATAACTGATCTCTGGGACGGGCCGTCACTGGTTACTAGTCAATTCCTTGGTGTTACGGCCTTACCAAAAGGCGGGATAATAGGTAACGACTGTTATAGTCATTCGTAGAACTAGGCACACGGTCAGGATGCGACTGACAGCGGGCATTAGGGTACGAAGAAGGAAATGATGGGATAATAAATGAAATAATTAGATGGTTTCTTTAGAGAGAGAATCATGACAATAAGTGGGAGATTATAGTGAGTAGAAATCCCTTTATTACGGAAATTAGAGGAGCTCAATATGCTCATATATTCATAATGTCAATAATCTATGTTGTCTAGTGCATCGTCGACGTGTCGTAGAGCATCATTTAAGCAATATTTTGCAATTTCGGCACTCTTCTTTTCTTCCATGGAGATTTTTCCACCCATTTCAAAGGTGTCGTCTGAGCGCTAAGTTTCTCTTGAGAAACTAAGAAAATAGACATTTTGGTATATCTTTTTTATATGTTAACCAAACTAAGTATAATTACACTAAAAAAACTGAATAACTTTGTTTATCTATTGAAGCTCTTCATCTTCCAATATAATTTCATAATTGATTTACACTTTATATATTTCATTTTAAAATGTATAACAATCATTAAATAATCATTCCATTTTATATTTCAAAATAAATGTATAATTTTCATATTTTCCAATGCTTACTCGGTTAGTTTTTGCGCTTAAAAAAATAGAAGTATAACAATAATTACTCATTAGCTTTTCACTTCTTTGAAATTTGATTTTAACGGTTCTTCATTTTTTCCTATTTTGATTAGTTTAAATTTTATTTCAAATAATTTTGGAGTATAACCTAAATTAATCTACTATAAATATAAAAAAACTAAATTGTTCGCAATTATTATGCTTTGTTATGAAGCCATCATTATTAGGTACAAAAATATTTAGTTATAGCTAGGGCATAAATTTCACTTTGGATAAACTATATTATAGATAAATTTTATTACTATTATAAGATATAATAGTGTTTTTTTTTATTTAGTGATGATAAACTTATATGTAAATATCAGTCATATTAAAATAATAAATAGTGATGATCTAATCAATACAGATTGAGTTTCTCACTTTATATAGTTACTAAATGCAAATTTTATTTGTACCAAATTATGTGGCAAGCATTGATTTTTGTCTAGGTTCCTTGTGGACTCCACCTGGATTCTAAAGATAATCTTACCACCTAGCGCTCTTCTCTACCTTAAACAATGTAGTCGATAGTGCCATTATAAAATGGGTTGTTAAATCTAGTGCAATAATTACTGAGGTATTATCGGAACATGGATGGTTTTCATGCATCCAAACATGTGAAATGTAGATGCTTTCTGCTTTTCCTGGAAAGATTAGTGATAATATGTTTCTGTAGGCTTGAACTGGGATCCTTTAGCTCTTATGATCGATTGGCAATCAAATTTTTGATTCAATTTAGAGTGCATATTGTGAGAACCAAGGATGGAATTTTGTTGGAAAACATTAAACAACGAAGAGGAGAATCTCTAAAGAACTTTTTTGGAAGGTTCAATTTTGATGTTACCGAAATGTGGAATCTAGATGATAATTTAGTACTGATGGCCTTGGATAGAGGCACTAATAAGGATATAGACTTTTGAAGATGGTTGATGATAGAGAAGCCCGTAACACTGAAAGACGTTTATAAAACGACAAAATAGTTCTTGTGATTGGAAGAGGTAAAAGCTAAGGAAATAGTGAATGTTGTTATATTAGTTCATCTAATTCGGTGGTAAAGATGGATGATGTAAGAAAAGGCAATGGTGGTAGCAGCAACAATAACAACAATAAAAGAAAAGAAAATTTATTTGGTGGATTTTTAGGCGATGGTGATGGGTAATATATAGTGCTAACTAATTATGTGGAAAATATTTACTTACGAATCCAGAAAATAGTTAAATACCAAAATCCCACCCCAAGGTAGGTGCCCGAAGAAGAAAGAAGATCCAAAAAGTATTATTGCTTGCATGAAACTCATAGGCACAATACCAATGATCCCGGCATTTTAAAGCAATTATTGAAGTGCCAATCAAGAAAAAAACAACTATTGCGTGAAGAATCTGCAAGTGGGTTGACAAGGAGACAATCAAATTTCGAGGAAGATACCTCAAGGTAATGTATAAGGAATGAGCAGAGCCTGTCTGCATTTATCCGAAGCTGACTTGATGATTAATATTGTATCGGGATGTCTACATCTAATGGACAATTTGGAAAACAATGAAGAAATGTGGAAATTCGTTAAAGCATGCACCACCAGAAACAGGTTATGCGGTGGAGGATGGTTCTTTATCTACACGAACTAGTAAGCTATACGGTGGAGGCTGGTCGATGAGTTTGAATTTTGATTTGACTTAAAAAGTTTTGAAAAGAAGGTTTTTGCGGTATTCCACTACACAATATTCTGTTCGCGTACAAATCGTGAACGATAGAAATAAAAATACGATCGTGCACCAAAATGCAATACTTTCACAAATCAACAATAAAATACACAGATTGTTTTATTCCGTGAAATTTCAAAAATACCATAGTTTTCCTAAAAATACATCAAATGATAGTTTAAATAATTCCAAATTAAAAAACTATGGAAATAATCCTATAAATTAAATTAAAAATACGTCAATAATAACTAAGTCATTTTATTAAAAATTGATTTTCTTGTTATTTATTTCAACTATTTATTATTGCAAATAAATTTACAAACAAGTTCACCGTTATTATTTATTAATTAAAAGGAGTTAAATAAAGTTATTAAATTCATTTAATTAATATTTAGTTCATAATTCAAATATTTAGTCAATCCTTATATTTGAATATAAGTTATTTATATTCTGAAAACAAATTATTTATATGTTTAAGATTAATTAAGTATTCAAAATCAAAATGATAAAATTTCAGGATGTTACACAACTAGCCTAGTACATACCATAACGTACATTATGGATCCTATTGCCAAAGCATAAGCACACTCATACGTTGTATCTCCTTATCCATAAACGTGAGTCATTCTTAGAAAGAACAATTTCATGCTACATTGGACCGATTTCGAACTTGAAATATGCCATACTAAACTTTTTAGTATGATATTAGTCTACATCTATATGTCTTTATACCAGCATATATGATGCATGTCCTCAATCTATCATCGAAAAATTATCGGACAATCAAGCTTTCACCGTTTGTGAAATTGGTACATCGATAACAGTCAGTAGTAAATTGTCAACGTACAAAACCAGTGATGTTATAAAACCATTTTGTTCTTTCCTATATACACATGCTTCCCTTATATTTTTTACTGAAACTAAATAGTTTGATTACTTTGTCAAAATATTCATTCCAACTCTATGGGGCTTGCTTAAGACCATAAATTAATCTTATGTCTACATACCATGCCATCGCTCCCGCTGACTTCGAAACCCTCTAACTGTAATATAAACAATCTCTTCTAAATCACCATTTAAAAGCAATCATTTAACTTTCATCTTCCATACATTATGTCATAATAATTAGCAACTGTAAGTAGAATCCAAATGGATTTAAGCATGGTGATTGGAGAAAATGTTTCGCCATTATCAACACCTTGAATTTAGTGGACACCATTCGCCACCAAACTTTCCTCATAGATCTCGTGTAACATCCCCTATTTTTAGGCTCAAAAATAAATATTAATGATGTTGTAGTCATCTCTAAAATTATTTTCCAATGGTAAAATGAGATCGGTTATTGTATCCTTAACATTAAGAGCAAAAGAATTTACAAAATTTAATAAAATATTTTCATTCGTTCATTTGCAAATTCATTATATTTCAATCACATAACCCCATGATTATATGACTAAGATAACACATAATAAATACAATTATAATTCCAAGAGAGACATATGATGACGCCCCTTGGATGATCAGAGTCTTAACTACTTAATGATTATAGTACCCGTCTTTACGTACAACAAAAAATTAAAGGAGTTAAAAATGCACAGTGGAATATGCTCCTAATGTTACCTTGCCTTTTGCATATCTCCGGAAGCTTATTTGTAACATCCCTAATTTTTAAATAACATTATTCAGGATATTTAATTAGATAAATTAAATAGAATAATGTAAATGTTAAGTGATAAGGGGATTGAGATTTGAATAAATTTAAGTGGTCGTGCTTATTAATAAAAATGGGCTTAAAGAATGGTTTAGAGACTAAATAAATTATATAAGGGCATAATAGATATTGGCCTCCAACATTCATTATCACTTTTTCATAAATAATAAACGTAAGTAAAAGAAAGAAGGTCGGCCATTAATTGGAAGAAAAGAAGAAGATATTCAAGGAAAAAGTTAAAGAATTAAGGAGGGAATCAAACTCATCTCAATCCACTTTCCTTATCAAAGATTAAGGTGAATAATAATTTTCATCTCTATTTGCTGAATATATAATGTTTGATGATGATATGCTTGAGATGGTTTGTTTAAATTTAAACAGGATTGTTCAAATGATGGTTCATACGGTTTTAGACTAAAACCGTGTGATACTAATGTTCAAATGACATGGAAAAATTATATGTTATGCAAAACATAATTTTAGAGTTGGGTTTTAAGGTTGATAATTTTCCAAGCTTTGGAAAGATTATTATGAATTTTTGAATGAAAATATAGCATGTTGGGTTTATAAATTTATTTCAGAAAATATATTGAGAATTTGGGTTTGAAATTTTGATATGTTATATAACATGATCAAAGTAAATTTCTGTGATTTTTGGGGGATTTTCTTAAGTAATTTGATATGCAAATTAAATTATTTTGAGAAGAGGATCTAAATGATTTAATTGTATTTGCAATGGAAGGTTTTATCTGTAAAATTCTAAGCTTGATACTTATCCAAAATAATAAAGCAGTTAGTTTTGAAAAGCATGGGAAAAGTTAAGGCAACCAATAAGAAGTTTACACGTAGGCAGATTAGTTGATATAAGTGCTTAATTTGACATTTAACCCGAAAAAACAGGTTCCGCCTCTATTAAGGGTACCTTTCGCCCCTTACCTTTCGCCTTCGACGAAGACGAAACCCTATTAAGCCCTAACCAATATACAAGGTATCATTTGGGTGGTACGTAGTGGATTGGAGAAAGGCGGAAGGTATGGTGTCGAAAGCATGCTTCTGATGGAGTCGATACCTTAGTTTGTTTAAAAAAAATTAAGCCCCTGCCTTTGTTTTACTAAGCTTTCGACTTAGTCGATACATATGTTTTCGGTAGGAGTTTTATAATGGCTTTCGAAGGGGTTTCCATGTTGTTTTAAAAGAAAAAGGGCTTTTTAAGGAGTTCCTTTAATTATAAATCAATGCTTTCGAAGAGGGGGTTCTGACATAGTCGAAGCCCTGCCACCGATTCTTTTGTCGTTCTTGTGTATTAAAGTCGGCAATGCTGTCAAAAGGTAGTGTTGTTTTAAATATGTATTAAGCTGCTTCCTAAATGCTTTCGAAAGGGTTATAGGTTCTGAAGGCAATGGCTTCAGAAGGGGTTTCGAAGTTATCCTTTAGTATTTTTAATATATGCTTTCGACTCTGTCGAAAGGGATGGTTCCGACACTATCATAAATTCCCAAACATTTTTATATGGTAATAATGGTTTCGAAGGAGATACTTTCGTTTATATTGACCCAAATGATATTTTAAAAAGGTAAACCCAATGATGTCGAAAGGGGGACTTTCAATACTTTAGGAAGAGATACTTCCAATGGTTTCGAAGCTACGATTCTAATAATTAATAAGTAACACTTTATTATATTCGAAAGGTTTCGAAAGAAGGATTTTAAAGTGTGTTTAAAAGGAAGGAGTCTAATGTTTTGAAAAGAGATATATGCTTTCGAAGGAGGCTATCTAGTGAGGTCGAAAGTAAGGTTTCGAAGATTTCGAAAGTATAGTTTTCAAAACAAATAACCCAATCTCAATTAAAAGCAAAACCATGGCATATTAATGAACAAAGTATTTTGAAATGGAATTTTGGAAGAAGTCTTAATGGGTTAAAAGGATTAACCAAGTTATATTGTTTGCTTCTCCATATATGTATATATTCACTTTGTAATGAACCCAAAACGGTACTTTGGGAAAAGGCAGAATAACCAGTTAGGTTGACCCAGTAGTGAATATAAATTAAAGATATTGGCGGGGGCAATAGGTTCACAGTAAGCCCATGAAAAATGTGTAGGGGAAATGATATTGGCAAGGGCCAATAGGTTCATAGTTAGCTCATGAAAACTATGTATAATTGAAGATGTCAGTTAGACAGATTTATAGTTAGCCCATGAAAACTATTTCTGGATAAGAAAATGAAATATTGACAGATAGTCAATAGGTTCCTAGTTAGCCCATGAAAATTAAGGTAAAAGAAAGATAATGACAGTTAGTAAATAGGTTCCTAGTCAGCCCATGAAAACTAGGATAAAAGAAATTATATTGGAGTTACCAATAGGCTCATAGTGATCCCATGAAAACTATATAAGTGGACAGGGAGTCCATAGATGTTTAACCGGCTATTAGTCAACCCATTAAAACTATTAGGTTAATAACAATCCTAGAAACTATGACTATGACAAATAGTCAAAATGAATGGGGATGGGTAATCCAGAATTGATTCAATTGTTTTGCATATCATCGCATAATAATGTTTTGAATTGATTTATCCATTGTGGATGCAGGAGCACAGAAAATGGTTTATAAAGGTTTTAAGATACTAGTGAGGGGAAACCCATTCCGCTAAGCAGCATGGTCTCACTAGATATCTAAATGATTTGAGATAGTAGATTATTATTCATACCAGGCTTTATGTTTGACTCGAAGTTTATGTTTTCCCTTAAACCCTCGGGTGCTCAATTGATTTTGAGTAGCTTGAGATTTGAGGTTTTCAGGTACCTCTTAAGATGAATAAGCTTCTAAAGTCGTGCATGAGGCATTTAGTTATTTGAGTTCTCTTTCATATGATTCCACTGTGTTGTTTTGTTAAGGCAAAGTTGTTTATTGCCTATTATATACTCTGATCACCAAGGGGGCACCTTCATATGTCGCTCTTGAAGTATACTGTAATAATTATATTTTTCTAAACGTGGTTAACATTGTGGGATTGTGTAAATAATGTTGAAATGGGTTTTGTGGAATGGAATGTGAAAGTTGTTTTGAAAATTTTAAACTTTTTCCTTATCCATGTGTTTCTGGTATATTAATTTATCTAACATTACCGTATTTGGTCGTCGAGGATTAATAACTATGGATGACTACAACATCCATAGCCGTTAGTTTTGAGCCTCCATGTGGGGGATGTTACAAGTTGGTATCAGAGCATAGGTTTATGAAAACTTAAGCAATTTAAACCTAAAAATATTTTCAAATCTTAATCCAATGAATCAAAAATATGATCGGGGTTTGGTTTAACACGATTGTAATGTACTTGTATTATATATATATAGGTATATATATAAGTACGTAATTCCTCTTTTCTCTTAGACCGTTCTTTTGTATCTTACTAAGGCTCGTATGTAGATTTACGAGAAAGAAGATCTGAAAGCAGGAAACAGAAGAGTAAATCTAGGTGGAGGAAGCACCACAACTGATGAAAATGCTCGACCTAATACCCGGAGGAACCAAGGTCTATAGGCTAACACTAATCAAAATGCGGAAGCCAATGTGGGTGCTGGAAATCCGCTAGTAGATACGAGGATGGTGTATCGGTTCCTTGCTTATTTGATGCAAGCAAGAGCTGCTAGACTGGGAATATTGGAGGAGCAAATCCTGTGGTTCCCGTTGGGAATAATTATGCCAAGTTGAAAAGCGATTATACCAGTTTGGGTGGAAAGCCATTTATGGGAATGGAAGATGTTATAGAAGTGGAGAATTGGCTGTTACACTGTGAAAGGATTTTCTTCGATTTGGGTTTAGAAGATGAGCAGAAGAGAAGGTTGGCCTCTAGGCAATTGCAAGGGTAAGCATTTCACTGATGGAAAGGTGTGACTGCCGGAGTTCCGGAGGAAGAGTTGACTTGGGCTGATTTTCGAAGGAGATTCAAATAGAAGTTTATTTCTGAAGTTGCCAAGTCAACATTGATGAGAAGATTTATGGATTTAGTTCAGGGAGACATGTCAGTTATCGAGTATGCAAACAGATTTGATGAGCTATCTCGATATGGATACACTACTATAGACACTGACATCAGAAGGAATGAAAGGTTCATTCGGAGAATGAGGCCCGAGCTTGCAAGGGCGACCGTGACTCATATCCGTGATCACTGTAATGTGGTGTTGGAGATGGCCATTTGCCATGAGGAGATGCTTGTTGTGTGTGCTAGAGAAAAGCCAGTTGAATCCTAGGGTCCTCGGGGAAAGAAGAGGAAGTTCTTCAAAAAGAAAGGTGTCCAGAAGGGAGATTCAGCCAAGAAGTCAAAAGCTGATTTAGTCTGCTACAAATGTGACAAGAAGGGTCATTTTGCAAATGAGTGTCGGTCAGGAAAGGGGTAGAAAAAGGCTGCAGATAAGAAGCATGTTGAGTGCTACAACTGCGATCAAGTTGGGCATTACAAGAACCAATGTCCAGAGCCAGTTAGGGCAGAAAAAGGGAAGGTTTTTGCTATTGGACCACCGTCTTCTTTAAGACCAACTGCATCAGATAAGGGAAAGACTATGATGGAATGTACATTTTTGATTCAAAGTATTCCAGTTAGGATACTATTTGATACTGGTGCATCACATTCATTTATATCCCAGAATTTCGTTAATAGGTTATGCTTAGAACCCACTTGCCCAGTTTCTTCCTCAAGGGTTGCGAATCCAATTGGAAGGTATGCAACTCTAGGGATGAGATGTGACCAGTTAGAACTTGATTTGTTAGGTCATATGTTTACATGCAGTCTGTATGTTTATGATTTTGTAGATTTCAGGATCATTTTGGGTATTGATTTGTTGGGTAGGTATGAGGCTAGGATATTTTGCCAGGATGGGGAAATATCATTAAGACATCCAAATAGTCATAACCGAATCATCTTCTCGGTAGAGAGTTCTGACCGAAATGTTTGTGCTGTGTTAAGTGCCTTGGAAGCAGTGGAAGATCTATGTCAGGTTCGAGTTGTAAGAGAGTTTGCAGATATATTTGAGCCGATCACAAGACTACCACCGAAACAAGCTATTGAGTTTCGGATAGATCTTGTGCCAGGAGTTGAACCTGTCAGTAGACCACCTAGTAGGATGACACCAACTGATATGAAAGAATTGAAGGTGCAGCTAGTGGATCTAGAAGGAAGGAATTTTATTAGACCAAGCAGTACGCCTTGGGGAGCGGCCGTGGTTTTCATGAAGAAGCCAGATGGGTCATTGAGGATGTGCATCGACTACCGTAAGCTGAATGAAAGGATGATCAAGAATAAGTATCCTTTGCCGGGAATTGACGATCTTTTTGATTAGTTGAGTGGAGCCAGAGTGTTTTCCCAATTGGATTTGGCAACAAGGTTCCATCAGTTGAGAGTGGCAGAGAATAGTATTACTTTGACATCATTTTAAACTAGGTATAGTTCGTATGAATCATTAGTCATGCCATTCAGGTTGACGAATGCACCGCTTTCTTCGTGGACTTGATGAACCGGGTTTTCCGAGAGCACTTAGATAGGTTTGTGTTGGTATTCATAGATGACATTTTGGTGTACTCGAAAGATGAGAGAGAGCATGAGGACCATCTGAGAGTAGTGCTTGAGACGCTGAGGCAGCATCAACTAAAGGCGAAGTTTTCCAAATATCATTTTGAAAGAATAAGGTCAAGTTTCTTGGTCATGTAGTTTCAAAGGAGGGTTTGGTAGTAGATCCAGTTAAGATCGAAGCTGTCAATAATTGGAAGAGACCAGAGACGGTAACCGAGATCAGATGTTTTCTCGGACTTGCTGGCTATTACTGGAGACTCATTAGAGATTTTTTCGCAGATAGCAGCACCTTTGACTAAGTTGACCAGGAAGGATGTGAAGTTCATTTGGTCTAACAAATGTGAGGAAGGGTTCTTTAAGTTAAAGCATTTGTTGACCAATGCACTAGTGTTAGTTGTTCTAGATGGAAACCAAGGGTTGGTGGTGTACACTGATGCATGTGGAATGGAATTGGGAGCTGTGTTAATGCAGAATGGTAAAGTCATTGCCTACGCTTCTTGATAGCTCAAACTGTACAAGGTAAGATATCCTACTCATGATTTGAAGTTGGTTGTGGTGATCTTTGCATTGAATATTTTGAGACATTATCTCTTAAGGGAGAGATTTAAGCTATACACTGATCATAAGTCCTTAAGATATTTATTCTCTCAGAACGAGTTGAATATGCGATAGCAGAGGTGGCTGGAGTTTTTCGCTGCTTATGATTTTGGTATAGAATATACTCCTGGAAAAGGAAATAAGGTAGCGTATGCCCTTAGCAGGAAACATCAGAATGTGGTGTTAGCTATGTTGGCGGAATGGAAGGATTTAGAAGCTTTGGCTACGTGTAGTATAAAGTCGAGATCGACTGCTGATTCTAGTCAGAGTACTGTTATGTTGGCCTGTTTAAAGGTTTGACCGGTGCTGATCGAGAGGATAGCTTATAAATAGAAAGAGGATCCAGAATTAGCCGAGAAGATTAGAAGACTCAAGGTGGGATCCAAGATCGATGATCTTAAATATTTTGGCATCGACCAAAGAGGATGGTTGAGGAAGAAAGGACGCTTATGTGTTCCGAATATAGAGAACTTAAGAAGAGAAGTTCTAGAAGAATGTCATCGATCCAAGTTTACGATTCATCCTGGGGGAACCAAGATGTATCAAGATATAAAGAGGAGCTTCTATTGGGAAAGCATGAATAGGGATGTTGGCTTGTGGACTAGGCAGTGTGCCAACTGTCAACAAGTGAAAGCCGAACACCAGAAGCCGAGTGGGTTACTTTAGCCTTTAGAGATTCCAGTTTAGAAGTGTATTCTATATCCATGGATTTTATAGACGGGTTGCCAAGGACAAACAGAGGAAATGAAAGCATATGGGTCATAGTGGACAGATTGACTAAGAGCACCCATTTCATTCCAGTCAAGTCAACCAGGACAACACCTATTTTGGCGAAGTTGTTCGTGAAGAACATAGTTAGACTTCATGGAATTCCTAGTGGCATAGTCAGCGAAAGAGATGCATTATTCACTAGTGAATTTTGGAGAAGCCTATAGAGGGTATTAGGTACCAAGCTCAAGATGAGTACAGCATATCACCCACAGACGGATGGGCAGACTGAGAGAGTCAATAAAATACTCGAAGATTTATTGAGAGCTTGTGTATTAGACTTTGGTGGATCTTGGGAAGATCACCTGCATTTGATTGAATTTTCCTATAATAATAGTTATCAGACTAGTATAGAAATGACGCCTTTTGAAGCTTTATATGGAAGACCATGCAAATCGCCAGCATGTTGGTTAGAGACTGGAGACAGACTAGTCTTAGGTCCATATTTGGTTAGAGAGGCGTCAGAGAAGATTGAGTTGATCCATGAACGAATAAAGGAAGCTCAATCCATACAAAAGAATTACGCAGATAAAAGGCGTAAAGACCTAGAGGTCTTAGTTGGAGACAAGATTTTTATTAAGGTGTCACCAATGAAGGGTGTGATACGATTCGATAGGTCAAGGAAGCTGGCACCGAGATATGTTGGTCCATTCCAGATTATGGAGAGGATTGGAAAGCTCGCATACAGAGTAGAGTTGTCGAGCAATATGGCAGGTGTCCATAATGTATTCCATATGTCTCATCTTCGCAAGTATGTGCATGATCCAGAGACTACCATTCCTCCAACAGAATTGGAAGACTTGGTAGTAGAGCCTAATTTGACAGTTGTTAGACAACCAGTTCGGGTTGTGGCATGAGATGAGAAAAGATTGAGATCCAAGACAGTCAAGTTGGTGAAAGTTCAATGGAGCGGCAATGAAAAGGACTGTACTAGGAAGACAGAGGACAGGATTCAAGATACTTATCCTGATTTGTTTTAAGAGAATGTCTATATTAGATTTATATAAATGATCACTAGCTAGATAGACTAGTATGGTTGTTAGGAATTGTTACAGATGATTGTTATGATTAGTATTTAGTCCTTATTGAATTTTGAGGACGAAATTCTTTAAGGAGGGGAGCCTGTAACATCCCTAATTTTTAAATAACATTATTCAGGATATTTAATTAGATAAATTAAATAGAATAATGTAAATGTTAAGTGACAAGGGGATTGAGATTTGAATAAATTTAAGTGGCCGTGCTTATTAATAAAAATGGGCTTAAAGAATGGTTTATAGACTAAATAAATTATATAAGGGCATAATAGATATTGGCCTCCCATTACTCTCACCCTTATATATATGTGTCCCCTAAGCCAATCACATTCATGATCACTTTTTCACAAATAATAAACGTAAGCAAAAGAAAGAACGCCGACCATTAATTGGAAGAAAAGAAGAAAATATTCAAGGAAAAAGTTAAAGAATTAAAGAGGGGAATCAAACTCATCTCAATCCACTTTCCTTATCAAAGATTAAGGTGAATAATAATTTCCATCTCTATTTGTTAAATATATGATGTTTGATGATGATATGCTTGAATTATGGTTTGTCTAAATTTAAACAAGATTATTTAAATGATGGTTCATACGGTTTTAGACTAAAATCGTGTGATATTAATGTTTAAATGCCATGGAAAAATTATATGTCATGCAAAATATAATTTTAGAGTTGGATTTTAAGTTTGATAATTTTCCAAGCTTAAGAAAGATTATTATGAATTTTTGAATGAATAACACGTTGGGTTTATAAATTTATTTCAAAAAATATATTGAGAATTTGGGTTTGAAATTTTGATATGTTATATAACAAGATCAAAGTAAATTTCTGCGATTTTTGGGGAATTTTCTTAAGTGATTTGATATACAAATTAAATTATTTTTAGAAGAGGATCTAAATGATTTAATTGTATTTGCAATGGAAGGTTTTGTCTATAAAATTCTAAGCTTGATACTTATCCAAAATAATAAGGTGGTTAGTTTTGAAAAGCATGGGAAAAGTTAAGGCAACCAATAAGAAGTTTACACGTAGGCATGTTAGTTGATATAAGTGCTTAATTTGACATTTAACCCAGAAAAATAGGTTCCGCCTCTATTAAGGGTACCTTTCGCCCCTTACCTTTCGCCTTCGACAAAAACGAAACCCCATTAAGTCCTAACCAATACACAGGGTATCATCTGGGTGGTACATAGTGGATTGGAGAAAGGCGGAAGGTATGGTGTCGAAAGCATGCTTTTGATGGAGTCGATACCTTAATTTGTTTTTAAAAAAATTAAGTGTCTGCCTTTGTTTTACTAAGCTTTCGACTTAGTCGATACATATGTTTTCGGGAGGAGTTTTATAATGGCTTTCGAAGGGTTTGTCATGTTATTTTAAAAGAAAATGGGCATTTGAAGGTATTCCTTTAATTATAAATCAATGCTTTCGAAAGAGGGGTTTCCGACATAGTCGAAGCCTTACCGTCGATTCTTTTTCCTTTCGAGTGTATTGACGTCATCAATGTCGTCGAAAGGTAGTGTTGTTTTAAAGATGTATTAAGCCGCTTCCTAAATGCTTTTGAAAGGGTTATAGGTTTCGAAAACAATGGCTTTAGAATGGGTTCGAAGTTATCTTTCAGTATTTTTAATATATGCTTTCGACTCTGTCGAAAGGGATGGTTCCGAAACCATCATAAATTCCCCAACATTTTTATATGGTAAAGAATGGTTTCAAAAGACATACTTTCGTTTATATTGACCCAAATGATATTTTAAAAAGTTAAACCCAATGATGTCGAAAGGGGGACTTCAATACTTTATGAAGAGATACTTCCAATGGTTTCGAAGCTATGATTCTAATAATTAATAAGTAACACTTTATTATATTCGAAAGGTTTCAAAAGAAGGATTTTAAAGTGTTTTTAAAAGGCATGAGTCTAATGTTTTAAAAAGAGATATATGCTTTCGAAGGAGGCTATCCAGTGAAGTCGAAAGCAAGGTTTCGAAGATTTCGAAAGTATAGTTTTCAAAACAAATAACCCAATCTCATTTAAAAGCAAACCATGGCATATTAATTAACAACGTATTTTGAAATGGAATTTTTGAAGAAGTCTTAATGGGTTAAAAGGATTAACCAAGTTATATTGTTTGCTTCTCCATATATGTATATATATTCACTTTGTAATGAACTCAAAATGGTACTTTGGGAAAAGGCAGAATAACCAGTTAGGTTGACCTAATAGTGAATATAAATTAAAGGTATTGGCAGGGGCCAATAGGTTCACAGTAAGCCCATGAAAACTGTGTAAGGAAAATGATATTGGCAAAGGCCAATAGGTTCATAGTTAGCCCATGAAAACTATATATAATTGAAGACGTTAGTTAGATAGGTTTATAGTTAGCCCATGAAAACTATATCTGGATAAGAAAATGAAATATTGATAGATAGTCAATAGGTTCCTAGTTAGCCCATGAAAATTAAGGTAAAAGAAATATATTGACAGTTAGTAAATAGGTTCCTAGTCAGCCCATGAAAACTAGGATAAGAGAAATTATATTGGAGTTACCAATAGGCTCATAATGATCCCATGAAAACTATATAAGTGGACAGGGAGACCATAAATGTTTAACCGGCTATTAGTCAGCCCATGAAAACTATTAGGTTAATAACAATCCTCGAAACTATGACTATGACAGATAGTCAAAATGAATGGGGATGGCTAATCCAGAATTGATTCAATTGTTTTGCATATCATCACATAATAATGTTTTGAATTGATTTAACCATTGTGGATGCAGGAGCACAGAAAATGGTTTATAAAGGTTTTAAGATACTAGTGAGGGGAAACCCGTTCCGCTAAGCAGCATGGTCTCACTAGATATCTAAATGATTTGAGATAGTAGATTATTATTCATACAAGGCTTTATGTTTGACTCGAAGTTTATGTTTTCCCTTAAACCCTCGGGTGCTCAATTGATTTTGAGTAGCTTGAGATTTGAGGTTTTCAGGTACCTCTTAAGATGAATAAGCTTCCGAAGTCGTGCATAAGGCATTTAGTTATTTGAGTTCTCTTTCATATGATTCCACTGTGTTGTTTTGTTAAGGCAAAGTTGTTTATTGCCTATTATATACTCTGATCACCAAGGGGGCACCTTCATATGTCGCTCTTGAAGTATACTGTAATAATTATATTTTTCTGAACGTGGTTAACATTGTGGGATTGTGTAAAGAATGTTGAAATGGGTTTTGTGGAATGGAATGTGAAAGTTGTTTTGAAAATTTTAAACTTTTTCCTTATCCATGTGTTTCTGGTATATTAATTTATCTAACATTACCGTATTTGGTCGTCGAGGATTAATAACTATGGATGACTGCAGCATCCGTAACCGTTAGTTTTGGGCCTCCAAGTAGGGGATGTTACATTATTTGTCTGACCTAAAATGCCTCACTCTCAGCCTACTCAATTTCAATTGACTATCAGAGAGTTTAAGGAGAAATAAAAAACTTTGGATCAAACAAAAATTCTGGAGTGAATAACATTTGTCCATCTCAGACCAAATGGATAAATAGTGAGACCATGCGGCTAAATCATGGAACGAGTTTCCACTCACTCATATCTTATCAAACACTATGTCAATCATAACATATCCCATAACCAAAATGAGGGAAGAAAGGGGTTTTCAAATAAGATCTAGTGGCTTGGTAAAAGGAGTAAAAGGTGGAGAATGTCTCTCATTCTTTCTCTATATAAACCTATGCAAGCCTATTTATTTATCTCTTCTACCTTGCTCCCTCTCTCTCGAACATGAGCAACATGCTCCTCTCTACCTATAGCCAAAATTGTCTAGCACAAAACAACATCAAATTAAATAAAAGCAATAGTACTCTAGATCATGGCAAGGTGTGGTGGATTGATTCTTTCAAAATCTAGAAAATCTCTTCAAACAAGGTACACTTAAAGGACATCTCTTCTAGGGCGCATATATTTATTTTATAATTTATATCAAATTTGTCATATGGTGCCTATAAAACAATTTGTATTTACATTTGTTGTCTCCCAAAATTATCTAAGTTTAAATCATGTTGTATTATTTATATTGTTTGCTGTTGTTGATTTGATCTATGTATAAAATCAAATTATTATTTTGTAGTTCGACCATCTATAATATATTTTATTTATCAATTATCTAAATTTTAAGGTTAATTTTTAATAATTTGAAAATATTTTAGTTACTACTTTTAAATCATATGTACATATAATATGTATTTAAAATGTTTGTAAACTAAAATATAAATATATTTTGGTTTATAAAAGAAAATAAAAAATAATTTTGGCCTAACATAATTTAATATAATATAATTATATTTATATTTTAAATTATTTAAACAGTGTTTATATTAATTATATACATATATATTCTTCATTAAAAAACGAATAATAAATTAGTTTTGGATTTAATTATTTTCTGAACATAGCCGAAAAGAAAATAATTATATACTTTTTACTTTAATATTTATTTTCTTACAAAGTACATACATTAATTATTTTATGCATTTTTACATGGTTGACGTATTTATTTATTTATTATTTTCGATAGTAAAGACACTTTATAAAATATGAAAATATATTTATTTTAATTAATTAAAAGATATTTTAACTGACTTTATAGATTTAATTTGAATTTTAAAATAATTTATCTAGCCAAAATCAGATATTTAGATATTAAAACTTGAACTTATATTTTATTGACTTGGTTAAAATCAAATAAATATTTTAAAGTAGAAATTTGGTTTAGCTCCTTATTTTCAAATTTTATAGTGAAAATCCCTCCTAAAATATGTTTTAAATTACACCCATATTCTTTATTTTGGTTAAAAAAGTTTGTATTTTATGGAAATTAAATTTAAACATTAATCGTATATTTTTATAATCAAAACAAATTTTTGTAAATTTTTTATTTGAAATACTACAAATATTTGCAAAGACTGCAAATATTTGTAGTTTGAAAATTTTAAAAAATTGCAGTTTACTCTGTAAATATATGCCAAATTCTCCGCAAATTTCTTGAAACTTAAAAATATGGAGTTTTTTTATAACTTATTTTTGAGGAGGAGCAGTTGTATATTTTGAAACTTAAAGAGAGTGTTTTATAAAAGTTCCTAATTCTAAAATTAATTTTATCTGACATGTAAATAAAATTTGAAATTATGTAAATATTTATATGTATTTTTGAATAAAATTTTGAGACAATCAATGCATATAGAAATGTCGAAAACATACACTGTAAATGTAAATTCCAACACACACACACACATATATTAACTATATGCACATTACTATGTTGCACGTGCATGCCACATACACATGAGCACATATTGATATACTCAAAATTATATAAACATTAAATTAATTTTATCACATTAATTAATTAAATCATGAAATTAAATAAATTTGATTTTATTTAAATTAATTAGATTAGATCTAGCAAACCCAATTAGACTTCATAGGCCCACTATGATCCAAATAAGGATTTTTTTTTGAAATTCATACAATTCACTCGTCGTAGATCAGACCAGTTCTAACAGAATCCACAATATCTCCTGAATGATTTGATCTTTATATTGTATAGCTCATTCTTCGTTATAGTGTCTCGTTCTTTTCTTTTTGCTATTGTGTCCCCACACACACATATATAATTATTCTTACTTAGTCCCGAGGCACTTATAAATATGTAATTTTCATCATCAACAGATGCGTTCTAATATGGATTTCTCAAGTTTTCCATGAGCGGCATTTAACTAGGTGTAATTGCTAACACCAAGGGGCTCTAGGATTATATTCCTAGACCGTGCGCTAGTTATTTTACGGGGAATTGTAAATTGTTTTAGGTTCAATGTGCTAGTGACCTTTTTGATTGGTATGAGATTAATACCTAATAAATGATACCCAAGAACTAGTATAGGAAAGTGTAGGTTCTATACGCTTGTGAGTAGGCAGTAGTTTTTTTTTGAATATACTATAGGAGAACCCGGTGGACCGGTAAACTCTTGAGGGAAATTAAGTTGTGTTTGTCTGCTTCAACGTATGACACATATAATCCCCTGATACTATTTTTTGCGAGAAGTATGTGCAGGTAATAGTTACGTTACCAGATGGTACCCGATGTATATTTTGTGTACATATAATATACTTCACCATGCTTAATTATAGTTAGATATATTATATTGTTTTAAACTTGTTGGTTACATGTGAGACAAGGTGCGGTATGATATTTATACCCTAATTCTTTATCCTATATTTTTCATATTTGATATATATGTGTTCATGGAACTAATATATCTTAGGCTAGTTTCCTTCTCACATCTGGTTTTATGTTTGATTAAGTTTTGTTTGTGTTTTTATTCGATGCCAACTCTCGAGTACTTTCACGAGTAGGTTGAGAGTCTAGATGTGAGGAGCATTATTTAGCAGGTCTGGAGTAACTTGGAGGCTATGGAGATGTCGTTAGCTATTATCCAGCTTTTATTTTATTTTAGACAGTATTTGGCGGTTTCATTTATATATATGGGATGCACTATTGAGTTAATTTGTAGTACTTTTAATGTATATGACATGTAAACTCTAATATTTAGTCTCTCTCGTAATTGTCTCATGATTATATTTATCATGATTATTATTGTACTATGTTTATACTAGTTGTTGCCCTTCCTTTGTTGGATCACGTGCACCGGACAATGAGTTAAAATGAGTAAATTCCAAAGAAAATCTTCATAAATTATTGCATTAGATTTGGAACTTGTTTTTTCAGAACTAATTTGGTTACATTAAATCATATCTAATGTTAATTTTATATGATGCATGTTTCATGTTTTGAAATTAATTTTATTCAATTTTATGTTATAGCTAATTTTGAACACTATGTTGTTAAAGCTCCGCTAAAGCCTCACTAATGCTCCTATTAAAGCGCTTAGCGCACTTCAACTGATATGCTATTTCCATTTAGAACTATTAAATAGGAAATTCGCTTAAAGTCCCGCTATTTTCTTCTACGCCTGCTAAATCATGGGTTTTTAGCTCCCGCTTTAGCAACTTTAATACAAAAAGGTTAATTTGACAAGTTATCTTATAAACCAAATAAACAAATATAGGACATAGTTCTAAGTTCAAATCATAAACACTCAACATAAATTTGAACTCTATTTTATTCACCAAGTCCAAACTGCATGTATCATGATATTCTTCGGCTTTGTCATATAGGAGTGAACAATGTTTCTTTTTTCTACAAAAATGATGTGGAAATGAGAATAAATCAACTTTGGAGATTTGATTTTATGTCCAATAAATTTTTTTACACCTCTGTTATTTTCTAATATATCCCCGCTTTATCCATACTATAGCCTTTTGTACTGCCACCGCTATAAAGTTTCTAAGTGCTTTAATTGAATAGGTTGAACACCATATTCATATGTAATATGTACAATGAAAATGTACAAAGGGATATAAATAGTCAATAATCTACTTATATAAACGTTATTATACACATATACACACGCACATTTACATACATACATACATATACATTTTTTTTGAAAACACACACATCCGTGTGTGTCTATACACGCGCGCGAGTTGGGGTTTATAACCACATAATATATATAAATATATCGTATTATTGAGAATGTCATATTTATTATACAAGTAATATTTCATATAAAACATATTCAAACTACGCTAATTATATTTGGTTGTAATATAAAGTTTAGATTAAATTTAAATATTTTATAAGTACGTGTATATATTGCATTTTAAGTTTATATATATAGTTTAAAACTAACTTATTAATTAAATTTGACCCATGTTATTTGATAAAATATATTATGTTTATAATATGGGATCAGCCCAAAAAACATACTATTTATTTAATTTAATTCAACATTTTGAATGTATATATAGGGTTCAATTCCAAATTTAAATTAAATATAACTTAATACTTTGATTAAATAGTTTCGGCATCATAAAAAAATCTTTCTTCGAAACTTAAATATATATTTAGAATTTAAAATCAAATTTTGAGCTAATGCTTAATTTACTTATTCAAATAAATAAATTATTACTAAAACATAAATATATAATTTTTATACATAATTTTTGGCTGAAAAATCCTTTTTTAAACAGATTGTAAATTATTTTATTTTAAATATCTATATATTTAAAAATTAATATATGTATATATAGGTGTGTGTATATATATAGCAAGGATCGAATACACCTCGTTTTTAGTATTGGTTGAAAGATTAAAAAATATTGCAAGTTAAATTAAAATGAATTTAAATCATTTTAGTTGATTTTGTTGATCGATTGCATGTCGTACCACAAGTTATTTCCTCCTTCGAGTCTTCTTCCTTTCTCCTTCTAGATTGACTTGCAAGGCTGAGCTAACAAATACCTAATATATTGTAGGCTTCGATTTTCTCTATGGAGGTTAGAGCTTTAGTTTGTGATTGTATTTAGAATGCAAGAATAAAGTGGTATTTATAGCCTTCAAAAGGCTAAACGATAGCTAAATTATCACTACCGTTTTTTTTCTTTTTCTTCGTAATAAACTATCTACCAAAATACCATTTCCAAATAAATCAAAGCTTCGCTAATTTATTAATGGCCAGTCTCCCAATAATATATCATATATAAAGTTTAGACCGACGCAATAACAATTATGGATATTTAAATGTTTATTTAACCCATTTATTTAATTAAATGAATATTTACATTTCTTATATATTTTATTTTTAAGGTTTCAAATCAATAAATAAAAATTGTAATATATTAATTGTGATGTTAAGGGCACCATAAAATGTGTTTCCTAATACCAATACTAAAAAATACCATAACATTTAATATTGTATACTTCTTATTACCAATAATATATTTTAGGGGCTGCCACATATAAACTCTAATTCCTAATTTACCAGCATGCGAACTCTTCTTTGATTGATGACCTCGGCACTTTATCAATGAAGAAAGCCAACCGTTGTAGTTCACTGTTGTCGCGGGCTCATATTTTCTATTTTGTTCTATTTTGAAAAAAAATACCACTGCATATAACAATGTCCAAATGGTGGTTACACACCCCTTAATTTAAAAACCCACGGCGGTTACAGGCCACCTAATTCAAAATCCATGGTGGTTGAATACCATAAAAAATATTTAAATTTTAGTAACGCTCTGTTCAGCTTTTGCAATAACCATACGGTGGTTATACATCATCATAATTCAAAAATAATGGTGGTAAAGTACGTATAAAATGTTAAAATTTCAATGAAGCACTGTTCAGCACTTGCAATAACCGTACAGTGGTTACATGTCGCTTCAATTCAAATACACCCACAGTAAAAAGTGTATGAATGTTAAAATTGACGTAACGCTCTTTTGGCACCCGCAATAATCTTATTGTAACAACCCGCATATTTTACGATTGAATATTTAAATATTTTATTTAAATATAGAATCGTTAATCGGATTTAAAGTCCGAAAAGCTACTTTTTGTAAACAGTCGAATTGGGACTCGAGACTACCTCCATTGAGTCCAAAATGGCCTTTACAACTTTTTTGAGTATAAACATCGATATGTTTAGAGTTGAGTAAAAATTATGACTTTTTCACTTAGGGCTTTGGGCTTGGGTTTGGGTTTTAGCCCATCAACCTTCTAAATAACCTAGCCCTTCATCCAACTCCTCTTCATTCATTCTAATATTTCCTAACACTTCAAGCTTAAGTAAAAATGGGGAGAGGAATGGATAATTAGAAATTCCTAAGCCCTAAATTCATTTGCAAACCCAAGTGTTAGCTCCAAAATCAAAGAGAAGCTTAGGTAAGCATCTCCTTATTCTTCTTCATCTCAATCTCTCTCCAATTTCAGAAATTTTCTATAACCTAACTTAGGAAATGTTCTTCTTTTGAGTTTAGATTCAAGCTTCTAGAGTTGAAGTTGAAGAGTAGTTGATCTTCCTTTGCTTTCAAGCTTCTCCTTCTTCGTTTTTGAGTTTAAAGGTGAGTTTTGAACTCACATCTACTTCACTTGATATCATTGATGTTAGGTATGAATTCCTAACACTTGTTTATGTTCATTTGCTTTTGATTTGAATTGATTTGGTGAACATTTCAATTTTTATTGTTTTGAAGTCAAAAACTCTAAAAATCATAGCTTTGATGTTTGATCATGCTTTTGGTAGTGTATTGAAGAGCTTATAGGGCTGGGTTGTCGATTGGCATAAACCCATAGCGTCCATTGCTCGTCCGATCGCAAATTGGGAGAGTTTGCTCTTCATTTGGATAGGCTGAAAAACAGTCCCAGTGCCAGTCAGTCGACTGGCCTCTACAGTCAATCGACTGGCCTCTACAGTCAGTCGACTGGCTGTAGAAACCGAGAGTTTCTGGGACTGTCTGCAGAAACTGGAAGTCTCTGTTTTCTGCAGTCAGTCGACTGGCCTCTGCAGTCAGTCGACTGACTGTAGGAACTGAAACTTTTGGGTTTCTGGATCAGTTGACTGGCCTCTGCAGTCAGTCGACTGACCTGCTTGTTTTTGCCTATTTTGCCTATTTAGCTTGAGGTTCCAATTTTTATCGATTCGTGATTGTCCGATTTATTGTTATCATTTATTATTGACTTTGATGACTTCTTTTTTGGGACTTTTGAGAATATCCCTTTTGATGGATTCGGTATCGATTTCTTTGGATTTGATTCACGTCTTCGTATGTGGATTTTGGTGATTGATTGTTTCTACAATCATTTCTATGCTTTGTCACTTTAAAATACAAAGGTTTCTATACTAGTAATAAATATTCAAACTCTTTTACAAAGATGATCTTAACTCTATTTTTAATACAAAGCTCGTTTATAAAACCGTTTTCTAATCTATTAGTATATACAAGCCATTACCTCATTCGTATGAGAAAATCTAATTAAACGGCTTAGCAAAACAAGTGGTATGAAACGCTTGCGTTTACTTCGTCGGTTAATTTTTGGACTTGTTCGATTGAAATTCTTGTGACAATTTTCGAGTGGGAATCTACAATTTGTTCGTAAATATTTAAGTTAAGCTAATGGTGATGAGACATGAAGCTAAACTCATATATTTACTAGCTTAGTGTAATCGACACTTTTTATTGATCGATGATGATCATTTTGTGATTTAGACTAGCGATGTGCGATGTCTATTTGTTTGTGTGGGGATTACAACCCCCGTTTGTGGAACTTCGGTTCAATTTGGCGGGGTAGCGACCCGTGGTCTTCGGGCCGTTTGTGGAGCTTCGGCTCAAAATTTATGGTTAGCGACCATGGAATAGCATTCCGTTTGTGATACACGTGTTGATGAGTTTTCATGCTCCCGTTTGTGATAGGCCTCCCCCTTTGTGATTTCTGGATTTCTAAATGATGATTTCTAGAATTTGTGTTTCACCTCTTTATGTGATTGGCAATTATATGTTTGTCAATATTTGTGGTTTGGTGAATGAAATAAAGAATATGACATTCTTTTTGTTGCTTTGAGATTTCTTGAGATATTGTATGATTTTGTAGTTGTTTAAAGCATACTTGTCACAGTATGGCATTATTGTTATCATACGTTTTGTTATATCTCTACTTATATCTCATTTTATAAATGATAATTATAGCTAGACTGATCCGTTTATTATTTTCTTATTAAATAATACTCGGGTCAGACCGAAATGTTACAGGTGCTTCTGCTTGACTCCTTATCTGGGATCATCTTCTGACTTTTGTCTAACTACATTAGATTTGTAGTTTTTGTTGTTATACATTTGAGATAGTGACTCCTTGATGTATACATATTTTTTTGTCTAGCACTTGTATCTATTCTTTTGTGATATTGTGGATCTTGTTTGACCACTACTCCGATGTACACTTTTATGTGTTATATTCATATTTGTTTCCGCCTTTGAGATATGAACATCTGTGACTGATTTATGTTATGCTTATTTCTATATTTGATTTTGAGGTCCACATAGCCACTGTGTCATAGCTTTGAGTTTGAATCAGTATGTCGGATTTTCTCTTGAAATGAAATGCATGTTATTCTATCTGACATATCGGTACTCTCACACTTATGGTGCTTAAACGCATTGAAATTGATAACTGCGGCAGTCAATAATTCTTATATTATGAATTTTGATTTAAGAGTTTTTTTTTTTTGAAATTAGGAATTTTGAGATAGGGAAAAGCTAAGAGAGGAAGGATGCTGATGAAAATCTCATGTACCCTATGCTTGCATATCAAAAAATGGACGGCAAAAGAACATTCGATGATTTAAGGTTGAGTGAAGAATAAAATTCTAGTATTGGGAAGAGGTACAATTAAATAAGGGTTATTATTTTTATTTGTGATATTAAGAAGCACATTTCATGGTGCCCTTAGCAACACACTAAATTAATGTAATATTTATATGCATTTTCTTCATTTTAATGTATATTTATGTATTAATTTGATTTTACATTAGTTTTTCTGTCTCTGTGTGCATTTTGCGTGTTGTTGATTGATATTACTGCGAACTTAATCTGAGAATTGTAGGCTTAACCAATTTTCCTCTTGATAAGACGTTGATAAATCAGTGGTGTGTGAACTTGTATGCTCCTTGTTCTCAACTTCCAAGTTTTCTAATAAAGTTCCTCCCCAACTGAAACCCTTTTGGTCCGATCATTTCACCAAAATGAGGCTAGAATTTTTCATGAAACGTATAAAATACTCGAAATAAAAAAACAAGGTTAACTATCAACTGTACATGGAATAAAAAGAGCAAACAGTTCAAGATCCATAGCCAAGTCTTCGTGATTTGTATAGGATCCCAGGAAAAAGTCCAAACTCTCAACATTTGCCTGCGAGAACAAAGGATCTTTTATCTCTACTACTCTGTCTTTCCCACTTATATATCTTCACTCCCTTCCCCGCTGTTATTTTTCTTTTACACCACACAAAATGGCCAAAAACAACCATTTATTTTGCATTGCAGTCGTATTCTTCTTCTCTCTATTTCAGCTATCTGCATTGGCAGACAAAAAGGTAAAAACGTTTAACTCTCGTTTTATAATCACTTTTCACATTAAGTTCATATGATCATGCATAACTCACTCAGTACTTTTGCAGTCGTATATTGTGTACCTTGGTACACATGCACATGGCAAAGAAGCAACTCGGAAAGATTACCATGTAGCCACTGCTTCACACTACCGTCTATTAGGACATTACTTGGGAAGGTATTATAGTTGTAAGATTTCTTGTATACGTTTGCAATTCATTTTATAACGGAGCCGTGCTTTCGAATTTATGTATTACTAGCGCACAAAAGGCTAGAGAGGCGATATTCTACTCATACACAAAGCACATCAATGGCTTCGCTGCTATGTTGGAGGAAGAAGAAGCCATTAAACTTTCAAGTGAGTGATAACAGTGGAAAAAATGAATGTGTTATAGTTCTACATCATAATGCAGTAACCGCTACTACCCTATTTGAGATCAGGGATCAATTACCATGCAACTAATGTCCATATGCACAAATACATAAACATATACATATATACACACACAAACGCATGCACATGTATACGGTATTAATACACACACGCATGCACATGTTTAAATCGGTTTTTATGTATAGAGAAGTTACTAGTATACTACTTTATATAGTATTTACTTGAAACACTTATTGCAGAACATCCTGGTGTTATATCATTGTTTGAGGACAAACCGATGAAATTGCATACAACAAGGTCATGGGAGGTTCTAGGACTCGAAAAGAATGGCCAGGTACTTCCTACCTCCATATGGGCAAAATCTGGACTAGGCAAAGATGTAATTATTGCAAATCTTGATACTGGTATGGTAGAAACTATTCCTTGCATCATTTCGTTGCTACTTAGATTTATCATTTGTCTGAAATAATATTTTTTTTTTTCATATAGGAGTTTGGCCGGAATCACAGAGCTTTGATGACAAAGGAATGGGACCGATTCCTTCAAGCTGGAAAGGATCTTGTGACAACAATACAAAAGCTGGGGTTATCTGCAACAAGTAAACCATTAGAACATTTTGCTATTTCAAATAAGTGATATTATTGAATTAAAATTTTAGGGAGAAAAACTAAACTAATAAAGGAATAGAACTAAATATGTTTTCCCACTAGCGAAATAAAATAACATTTTTACCCTTTTAAAAATTATAAAATTTGGTTGTTATTATTATTATTATTATTATTTTTCTGAAAATGAATATTAAAGTTTTTAGTTTCGACTGTTTTCAGGAGAAGTAAGAACTAAGAATTCAAAACTTCAGTTTTTTTACTATGTAAACAATTAATATTTTTAGAAATTTGAAATATCATACTCTTGAAACTTGAAAATTAAAATTTTAAAACCTCGGTATCTTTTTAACTTAAATATTAATTTAACTTAAATATTAAATTCATAATATTTAAAACTCAACTATTTTTGAAAGGATAATTTTTATTTTTCTTTTTTCACAAATAATATTTTGAGAAATGTCCGAGAAGGGTACCTTAGTTATTAAATTGTATAAAAAAAATACATAACCAAGCCTTGTTTTCCCGAACAATTCATGTCTTCAGATTCTCTCCTTGGCCAACCATTCCCTTTATCCAAATGCTCTTTCCTTTTAACAATCACATACCTTTTTATTCTATGACAGAAAATTCAAACCATTATACAGTTGCAAAAAATGGCCAGTCACTATAGTGCTATAAATCTTTGTATAATTATAAACAGAAAGTACTTGGGCATGCATGACGCAAATACATTTTATGTTTTGAATATAAAGTGATGGTAAGATATTTAGTTGCGTAGTTAAATACGTCTAGGATTCAAAACCTCTGGTCAATCATAATAGCTAAGTTTTAAAAAAAATATCTTTATAACACGCGCGCACAAACACACATATTGAATTACTCATAGCACCGAGTTTAGCTTGTAATTAAACTCCGGTGAAGCATGTGTTTGCCAAACACACACACGATTTAACAGCATGCATTCCACGGTTGCAAGACTAAATAATTAGTAGATATGGTATATGTTCAACACATGCAAGGTAAATTAATTAATATAAGCGGCAGGCATTCTGCACACAAGAAGTAAAAATAGTACAAATGACTTCCCCTTCGAATGTAAAAGGCATAATAATTAGTACTAAGGTCACATGCTCCCCGTGTGGAAGATAATGTGTTATGACTTGAAGTTTGAAAACTAAAAAGTCAATTGCTAACGTAATAACATCATTTCAACGTATATAAAACTTATATAGAGAAGTTTACTGTAAATGTTAATGGTGGTTCAACATATATGAAATAATGTTTCACCAATTATTCTCTTCTTTTCCCGTCTTGAAGACAACATCAATAGATAAAAGGTTACATGTTGCAAAGTTGGAAACATTTTAAAGGAATATTTCAACTTAGCTTCAAATTTTTTAATCATTCATCAATTATTAAAATAAAAACTAATTTAATTAGGAATAATGTTGAAAGACATGTCAATATTTTCTAGCGAGTACTTGGCACATGTGATGTATGTGTGTATGAAAAAAATTCTTTAAACAAAATACATATTTGATTGAAATAATCATACTTTTGCATGTAGTATTAATTATTTTTTATTTGATGAAAATTTCAATATATAAAAAATATATATTTAGAATTGATTTCAAAATATTGTCTTTTAGAATTAGAGAAATATAAAGATACAATATGTAATCTTAATTTTCAGTTATAACAACATTTATCTAAATAGCTTTTAAATTTGAAAAAGAAAAAGAATGTCATAACAAAATGTTATTTAGAAAATGTTATTGTTTATGATTAAATGAAATTGCCTTTTATTTCCAAATATTTGAAAACTATTTTTTTTCAGAGTAAGCTAAATTTAGACAAAAATCAAAATAAAGAAGATCATTCGACATAAAAACTGGAATAATGAAGAACGGAAACTGACTTAATGATAATGAAATAAAATAACATCACAAAACAGAAATGTAAATATGTAAAAATTTGTCAATATTGAGATTCAAACCCACCGACCCTAATAATATTCCAAACTTTCTAAATATAAATAGAGATCAAGTTTGGCTATAATCGAGATATGAATTGTGACCTCATCTACACATAGGACGTTTTGGAAACTTTGCAGTAATACCAAAAAACTGCGAACCTACTTTATTTATTAATAAAGATATGATAAAAATTAAAGATATATGTATGTGTGTATTTTCATATGGGTAAGAATTCGCCACACCCCTCTTTCGCTGCACCTCATTCTATGCCCATACGATTTTAAATGCTATACTATATGAAATTAAATAAAATTCCAAGGGCTCCAACATCACGTCCATAAAAAATGAGATCATTTTGAAACTTCTAACATGTTCGAAATGTTAAATCAATATAACATAATTTAAACCATAATTGAAAATGTTATTTTGAATATATTAGGATGATTCAAATTAATAGATCATCTTGATATTTTAATAACATATCTACAAATTTTTGTTCGATAATGTTACTCGAAAAATCGTAGACATGTAGATTGGCTGAAGCGAGATGGATCCCTTCCTTGTACACACCCCACGCACAAACACGTGCGCTCGTGTGTGTGTGGGGGGGAGGGGGGGAGGGGGGGGAGGGGGTGGGGAGGGGGTGGGGAAGGGTTATGGACATATACGAATAAGGATCCGCTAGATCTCATTCTACACTACACTAGTAGAAATAAAATGTTACTTTGGCAAGTTCGGTTTATAATATAACAATCATGTCCACACAAAAAAGAGACCATTTTGAAATTTCTAACATGTTTAAAATGTCAAGTCCATATCAACCTTTAAAATATTTATTTTAACCATCGATCTAAGATATTATTTTGAATATGTAAATATCATTCAAATTAACCAAATTTTATGGATACGATCTTGAGGCATGTAAGAGTAAATCTACAAACTTTTGTTTGATTTCAAATTACGTACCAAAAAAATATAGCGGTGTAGAAGTGCAGGGGAACCCTTCATACACACACATATATATGTATGTATGTATACATTTGCATACAAAGGAAGTTTCGTTGACACCCTTTTTTTCTAACGCCCTTCAAGTATTCCTTCATACAGTTCCACAATTTGATTTAGTTCTCTAATTTACATCATGAATAATTATGTCTATGCAAATTGCAATCATTTCAAAACTTCTAGCACTTCAAGATTAAATAATTATTAATTAACCGTTGTAACATATAACTTGATCATTGATTTGAACAAATAATTTCACCGTGTTAGAAATATTCAAAAAAAATCCAAATTTTGTGGAAAGATCTCAAGTATGATAAGAACAAATGCACGAATTTTATAACATTTAAGATAGTGTAACTCAAAATATCACAGAAGCAATAAATGGATGCCACGAAATAGGGGTGTCATTGAACATTACTAGACACATACACGCACGTACGTACATACATACATATTATGTATGTCTCTGTGTGTGTGTATGAGGCCGCTATTCGAACACAAAGGAGAACACAAAATGAGACATAACATATTGTAGTCATTAAATCTCGATATATTTACACATAAGGTTGAAATCAAGGAAATATCTAATGTTTGTGATTTATTGTGTCACCAACCGTGTCATTTGTTTATGTTTAAATAGACTTACCATATATATTTGGGGAACGATTAGTGAGACTCCTCTTTTGTAGTACCCCATCATGTTTTGAGTTACAATATTCAAAATGCTACAAAATTTTGAAGATGCTTAATAAATACTATAAAATCATCTCTACAAGAAATGAAACCATTTTAAATTTCTAGCCTCTTCAACAGTGTAAGTAAATACGAACCGATGAAGCATATATTTTAACACTTGATTCGAAATATCAATGTGGAGATTATCTTCAGTGTGACATGAAGATATCTAAATTTTCTAGCATTTGAGATTATGCAACACACAATACGATGGAGATGCTAAAAGGGTACCACAAAAGAGGGGTGGCATGTAACATTCATATACATACATACATATTGACACACACACACACATAAGTGTGTGTAAATCATACAATGGCTTCAAGAACCCAAAGCATAGCAAAGTAACAAATTTGATTTGGCAGAAAACTCATAGGAGCACGACACTTCAACCTCGGTTACCTAGCAACAAAGGATCAAAATTTCATCCCCCAAGACAACTCAGCCCGTGACATCGACGGTCACGGGACCCACACATTATCAACAGCCGCAGGAAACCGTGTCCCAAATGCCAGCATTTACGGTCACGCTTCAGGCACAGCCTCAGGTGGGTCCCCAGGAGCCAGGGTAGCAGCGTACAAGGTGTGCTGGGAAGGATGCTATGGAGCTGACTTAATGGCAGGATATGACGCGGCCATCCACGACGGTGTTGACGTAATTTCAATTTCGTTGGGAGGGAACGTGCATGATTTTATAGTGGATCCTATTGCAATTGGTTCGTTTCATGCAGTTGCAGCAGGGATATCGGTAGTTGCTTCTGCGGGGAACTCAGGGCCGTACGGGGGGACGACATCGAATTTGGCACCCTGGATCACTACAGTTGCAGCAAGTACTTTGGATAGGAAGTTCTCGGCTAATGTTGTGCTTGGGAACAAGAAGGAAATACAGGTTAGGTATCCTATTTTAGGGTTTATTAGGTCTTTTTTCTATGTACTTCATTTTTCTGAAATTTCACTTCATATGAGATGATAATTGGGCACAAAACCACTGTTAAGGTTTCGTTTGTTTAAAATAAGAAGTCTGATTGATGAATTAAGCTTGAGTTTGCTTGTTTATCATTTTAAGTTTGTTCAGTGTTTTACAGTATAATAAGCATTGAATAATAAACTTCAATAAGCACAACAAAAGTGCTTAATGCTTAATGGCTATAAATAACTATAGTGCACTTTTCTAAAGAGTTAAGTAGTTAACTATAAAATCAGGCTTACTCAGAAAACACATTGCAAAAATTGACACCTGAAACTTATTACAAAAATATGCTTCGTTTAATTAATACATGCACATGTTTATTTTTTGATTTTGTACGTGCATTCCATAAATGTCCATGTACAATTTCTAATTTACAGTAGTGCATTCCATAAATGCACAAGTGAACTTTCCCATGCGTGCTGAAAATGAGGCATAGTTTTGAATTGTGTCGCAAAAAAACATAATTGTGCAATATTTTTTTTCAAAAAAACTATTTGTAAAATGAGCTCTAAATAAGTGTACAATGTACTTAACTTTTTACTAAAAAAACAAATAATACTCTAGACCTGAAGATGATCCCTACTTGAATCCTCGGCTGTTCAAGGTAAATTAATGTTTGACGACCCTAGCGTGTGGTCAAGTGGTTAAGCATTAAATTAGGAATAACATTTTGATTTATCAAAATGTATGTCAAGAGTAGACGTATATTTCTTAAGGAATTATGAGCAAAAACTTATTATTTCGGCTTTAAAAATAAGATAAATTGATGTCTACTGGCCCATTTCCTTATTTTTATTCCATGTAATAAATGGACTGGTAATTGTATTGCAGGGCCAAAGTTTATCTCAGAATAAATTACCGGCAAACAAAATGTATCCTTTGATCAAATCTGAAGATGGCAAGGCATCCAATGCATCTTCGGAACAGGCGTAAGACATTCAAATAATTAAACATGCTAATTTGATATAAATAACCAATCCAAATTATAAATCTCCACATCTCAAAAGATGGTTTCAGTCTACAAGTTATAGAGGCAATATATTCTAACATGCCGGTTACTGGCTATATGGCAAAGAAACGTACCTTGGATACTGCAAGCTAAATTAAAAATTTTGCAGCAAAATATGCTACACTGACTCATTGGATCCAAACAAAGTGAAAGGCAAAATCGTAATATGCACACGGGGAACCAACTTGAAGATGGAAAAGGGTTTGGAGGTAACTCGAGCTGGTGGTATCGGTATGGTTCTTGTGAATGATGAGCATACTGGGAATGACTTGTATGCTGATCTTCAAATTCTTCCTCAAACGAACATTGCTTTCAATGATTCTCACTATCTGTATGCCTACATGAATTCCACACAGTAAGTTCCCACAAGTACATATGTTTGACTTTAAGCAGTATAAGAGAAAATAAAAATAAACTTGATATTTATATTCTTAACAGAGAATTATGAATGTGTTGTATCAAACACAATAAGTTATCAAATATCCACACACCAAAACTGAACTAATGATGTGTTATATCACAGATGATTCTGTATTTAGTTATAACTTAAGATTATCCTTCAGTTATTAATATATCTAGGCGGCTTGCTAACCCATAGTATAAACCCTTTTTTTTCCTTCTTTCAGATCACCTATTGGAACTATTTCAGGTCCAACAACTCAATTAGGCATAAAACCATCGCCAGTTATGGCAGATTTCTCATCCAGAGGGCCTAACACTATTACGCCGCAAATCCTTAAGGTATATATAATCTCATAGGACATTCTACTCCTTTTTACTTGTTATGTAATCACTGGAGATCAATTATATAATAGGGAATCAAAACTCTAATTTCCTTTGTTGTAGCCTGATATAACTGCAGCTGGGTACAATATTCTCGCTGCCTATAGCGAAGCAACATTCGCCACAGCTAATCCAAATGACACTCGTCGTGTAAAGTTCAATTTACTATCAGGTACATCAATGTCGTGCCCTCATGTTGCGGGTGTAACTGGACTTCTAAAATCTTTATATCCTAAATGGACTCCTGCTGCAATTAGATCAGCAATTATGACTACAGGTACCAAAACTACCACTCATAGATGAAAACATTATTTGGAGTTAAAGAACTTCAGCAGATCCATAAACAACTTCTTCTTTTTTTCCATTTTCTACGTCAAAGACTATTACTAAAGTGGTGAGACCTTTGTATCATGGACTCAAACATACATACCAAGCTAACTAAGAAGCATTGGTGTTGTTTGATTTTCCAATTTTTGTAAACCTCTCAAATGCATTCGCTCGCTCATCATTTTATGGACAATGAGCGAAGAAGATAATTATAGAATAAACAGAGAATGGATCATTTTCTCCAACAAGGCTTTATGATACATTCTTTACAACACTAAATAGTATCTTTGATCTAGAGCTGAACTATGTCGATATCTTTCTACACTATTCACAACAAATCATGTCACCATCTATTTTGCAGCTAATGTTCAAGATAACACGGGTTCACCAATAAAAGATTACAATGGTCAAAAAGCCACTCCTTTGATGTACGGGTCTGGTCACATCGATCCTAACAAGGCAATGGACCCAGGTTTAATTTACGACCTAAAAGTAGACGACTACTTAAACTTCTTATGTGCACTAGGATACAATGCATCAATGATGGCTGCATTCACGAAAAAGCCGTACAAATGTCCATCCAAACCAACAAAAATAGAGGACTTAAACTACCCTTCAATTGCAGTTCATGCACTCAATGGGTCAATAACAGTAACCCGAACTGTTACAAATGTTGGAAATCCAGGAACATACAATGCACGGGTGGAATCTCCAGTGGGGATATCGGTATCGGTTAACCCAAAAGTTCTTACTTTTAGCAAGGTTTCTGAGTCAAAAGTGTTCAAAGTTACAATGAAGTCCAGGAGAATTGTTGCTGAAAATGGATATGTATTTGGTGTTATTGTATGGTCAGATGGAAAGCATTTTGTTAGGACTCCACTTGTTGTCAATTAATTGATATTTGATCTTTTTTCCTTTTCATTTGTTTGTTTAGAACAGTAGATTAACTATATGGCTACTTGTCTAGAAGTAAATTTAGAAACAAGCAATTTGCTTCCTTAGAGATAGATGTTTTGTTATCAGAAGCAAGTATTACCAAGCTGAGATCAGTTTGATTAATTGACGTTAGCTGGTAATTTAGCGAATTTTGGATCTTTGAAAAAAATCAAGCTAAGCACACAAGCATGTGCCTTTGAAACACCTGATAATAGACAGATGGTCATGATTGAAGATGGGATTGCAAAAAGTAAAAATTATAGCACTATGCCACTATCCAATAACATGTACCCTTTTAGCCAAAGATGGTTACCTTTTCTGATTATGTGTTAGTAATTGTATCTTGTATATTACATGTTTATGGACTCTATGATTCATTGAATCATTGATCACCCCAAATAACCTAAATATGTTCAGCACAGCTGTCCTAGTGGTTAGACGCTCTGGCGTTGATCCACAAGGTCACATGTTCGAATCATACGTAACGTGAGATCAGGGCCGGCTCAGGGGCCAAGCTGAGCAGGCGACCGCCTGGGGGAACCCCCCTCACGGAGCAACAATCACCAAAAAATATGCTAGTTATGAATAATAGATTTTATATAAATATATGTTGATGTAATTCAATTTACAAAGGTTTGGTAGTTCAGTTGGTTGTGTATCTATTTGCTCTCAGTTGGTTGCGTATCTTTTCTCCCATTTTTCCTGCCTCGTGCCTGTGGCAACATTTTTCCCTTTTTTTTCCAACTTCGCCCAGGGCAACACAATGTCTAGAGCCGGCACTGCGTGAGATTCGAACCACTGGACATATATTAACTTGCAGTATGATATATACTACTTAAGACATGTAGTGCAACTATATACCATCACCTAAGTATCCAATTTTAGAAAGGAAAAAAAAAATGAGATAGACTTGATAGATAGTGACTAACCCCCATAATCGTGGGATGCAAAAATAAAAATAAAAACTTTATTATAGTACCCCATGAGGCATGAACTCTGAATCAAATCGTTCAACAGTTAGGTTATTGAAATTTCATTTAATTCCATCCATAACTTAGTAGAATATGCACAATAAATAAATAAAGCCAAAGTTCGGAGTAATACTGTTACACCAACTTTCTACTTCTGGAGCATGAGGTCAGCAACATATAGTCGGTGCCGACTCAGTTGGAAACATCGCAATGGCTGATATATTGTGATTTCTTAAACATGCATGCCAAGAATTCATCATCATAACCCAAAAAGCTAGAAGAAACAAGAGAAATTAATTCTAAAGATTCATACAGAACTTTGTGGCTAGCTTTGTACTGTTAATATTTTCAGCCCACAACAGATTTGCATGCGCAACACAAACAGGAATCAAGAAAAATTACTGCCTTTGGTTAGGTTTTCTTAGAGGCTCAGAGGCTTATAAGCCACGGTATATGTGGTACGTATAGAACAAATCTAAACATTAAAAATTATAGGAATTTTGTCTTTTACATTGTTGAACCTGTCTTTTTTGTCAGCTTAACATGTAGATATGAGAAACTAGGTGTATAAGCTTACCCTGCATACATATATCTACTTTATGACTAATTAGCTCATGAGAGAAAAACAATTCAATCGCAAAGTTGGAAAAACGGTTCACTTTTTTAACACAAAAACAAGAGTTTTTCCATCTTTCTTTATTTCCCCATTTTACATAGTTGAACAAACTAGGTGTATAAGCCAGTTTGGAGAGAAAAAAATAAGTGTATACCATCACAAACATACACTTAAGGGCGTACATAGATCAACTTTTTTATGACTGATTTGAAAAAATACGTCTACACTATCACAAACACCTGTCCATAACCAATTCAATAACAAACCACTCTTATCCAAAACTAATTTCATTATTTAACAAATACCATACAGAATGTTCAAGAATCTTCATTATTTCATTATTTGAACATATATCCTATATAGGGTATACAATTATAAGAACATATAAATTCACGCATATGTATGTTATAAGGGTATACAATTATAGGGTATACAATTATAAGAACATAAGAACATATATAGGGTATACAATTATAAGAACATACATATAAAAGTTGATCTATAGCCAATTACCCTCTATTATAACATATATAGGGTATACAATTATAAGAACATATACCCTATATATGTTCAAGAAGACGTATGTATGTGAGTACATATATAGCTAATTGGTACATTTTCTTTAATAGAGGGTAAATTTATGCTTATATGATTGTTGCAGCTTACACTTGTAGCTATTTAAGCTTGTATCTTTACACAGAAGCAAACAACTAATAAAAGCTTATATCATTGTAGTGTAGAATGAGTTGTAAGAATGCATTCAATAGGTTGAAGGTGTATGATAAATAGCTTATTTTCAAATTCAACCCAATTGAAACCTTTATAGAAAGGAAAACAACAAAAGAAAAAAAGAAAAAAGAGAAAAAAAACAACAAAATAATAAGAAAATTAGGGAAATCGGTCAAAATTATTTATAGAATATCACATCTTTTCTCTCCGAACCTGCAAGAACTTACACAATACTGCATTATCCCTCTCCATGCTTAAAAGCAGTGTTTTCATGACCCAACCCTGCCGCGGTTCAACCTCGAATAACCTGAATCTTGGACCATCACGGTCCGGAACTCAATCGGACCTCATTTATCGATGAACCTTGGTCGGACCTTTAAACCAACGGTTCAACCGTCAAATTTACCTGGTTGAACCACGGTTATTTTGTTTTTTCTTACATTCTCATCGTGTAATTCTCTCTTATTTTCATTGCTTTAAAGAAAATAAGTAAATATATATTTCAAAAATCATTATCGTTCCAAATTTTAAACCACTAACTTCATCATTTTGTTTTTTACTGCTGCAAACTACTCTAATACCACTGTAAGACTCATCGAGTTTGTATACCTTGAAGGCCGTCTACAGCTTGTGTACATAACATTATTATTTCAATATTTTTGTGTATAGTTTGTAGCTAAATGTGCAAATTTTTCAAAAAAAAATAATCACGGTTCTGACGGTTCGACCGTTGAACCATCAAAACCTTAAACCTTCAATCATCATGGTTCAAGGCACGGTATGGTCATGAAAACTATGCTTAAAAGCTCACGTCCTTTATTACCAACTTTTTATTTTTCCTAAGCACTAGTAAACCCAAAAGCGGATGCATCATCATTAAAAATAAAAGTATACGCATTGGAAAAGAATATAATAATATATAGTTTGTATCGAAACAGCCAAGCAATTTTTCAAATACATTATACACCTCTTAGCCTATCAATTGAACGGAAAACTACGCCCTACCATATTTTGTGAAGCTCTTATCTGATACAAACAGACATTGAACAAATTTTTTGCCATACAGATGTGTACGAAATTAACCCTCAAATTATAACCTCTTAACATGTATATGTTGCTTAAACATACAACAAATTATTTCATCACCAAGCATAATAATTTCGCCTAAATGTCGATAAGTAAAAGGAAACCGTAAAAGAGAACCTACCACGCATGGTATCAAATAGAATCCAACGATCGTAAAAGCTGAGCGAAAGCTAAAGAATAAAAATTAGGGGAACTAAAGAGCTACCAGCGAGCAGTTTGCACAAGTTGAAGTGGCGGACTGCGAACGGATGCAGAGAAGGTAAAGGGAGTGGGAAAAGGGAGAAATGGGTGATGAGCCCAAAAAACCTATCGGAGCCAGGTTTCGATCCTGGGACCTGTGGGTTATGGGCCCACCACGCTTCCGCTGCGCCACTCCGATTTGTTGTTAAACTGCATGACAAAGTTCTATATTTTATATACCTAAGCTTTGTTAATAAGCTTTATAACTATATAACTCCGATTTCATCTAATTCAAATTTAAATGGTTTGCTGCAAGTGGTTATTCATATTGCATTTAAAGATCAAACCATATTACTCAAGGACAAAGCAGGAACATACAGGAAGAATGAAAATCATAACTCGATATAAATTTGGTTTTGTTGATAAAGTTGTATCTGGGTTGGTAAAATTCACTTTAAATTCAATTTATTTTCCTACTGGTCCTAAGCAAAGTAAGAAAACATAACTCTTGGATAGTTAAACATGCATGGATGTAATTGATGTAAAATGTTGATATGAGTTTATTGATTACATATTAACAATGACTAAACAGGGGAAAAAAAGACATTAATTCTCATGTACATTTCACTTCCCATATACTGCAATTTTTTCTTATTACATTGAAAACTTCTTATATAAAAATATCACATAACCTTTGTTAATAAGCTTTATAACCTATTGCCCAACAGTTTGATCTTTGGTAGCATCATCTGCATTTATAGAATTCTCAGACTTCTCCGGATTCTCTTCTTTAGATATCATTCCAATTTCTTCACTGGCATTTGACACTTCGCCATTTTTAGTAGCCTCTTTGTTATTACCTGCATTCTCTTCTTCGGGCTTTTTAGCTCCATCCTCTTGAGGTTTATCTAAACTAGTGTTCATTTCGATTTCATCAGCATTCTCGGAATCGTTTTTCTTGCTTCCCAATTCTTTGTAGTTCTCTGCATTACTTGATTCTTCTTTAACTGAATCTTCGACATTAATTTCTTTTTCAATGCTTTCTCCTTCTGCAATTTTTAGACCTTCATCATCTTCATTAGCAACATTAGTATCAGCTATTTTTGGGTTTGACTGATCATCAACTCCTGCCTCCACTTTTATGTTATTTTCTGCGTTGTTATTTGTGACACTGTCTTCAACTTCTTTGCTATTCTCATTCTGGTATTTTATTTCTCTACTCTTACGGCTGATAGCTGTCCGTCTTTTTCGATTCTTTCCTTTCTTGTTTCTTCTCACTTTATGTTCATTTCCACCTGTAATTTTAACTGGCTTCACGCCGTCTTCTTTTACATCTTCTTTTTTTGTGCTTACTTCATCATCATTTTTTGACTCTTCTTTCACCTCTTCATTTTGTTTGTTGGCTTCTGAATTGGTAATTTCTTGACTCAAATCATTTTTGTTGTCGCCATTGCTCTCGGTTTTATCTTCTTTAACCTCCATTATGCGTTCTTGATTCGGAGCAGCTTCATTTTCCTGTACAGCATTGTTCACTACTTTTTCTACTACATTTTTAACCTCTGTGGAGCCATTCTCACCATTTTCGTCATCGTTATTTATCTCCTTTTGCTCTTCCTTGGCTTCTTTTTCAGCTTCTATACTTTTCTCAGCCTCATTTTCTTTCACTTCCTCCATGTTCATCTCATGCGGTGTTTCTTGACTCGTTTCATTATTCTCTTTATTACCATTACCATCATTTTGATTTGTCTGAACTTCTTCAGTCGTAGTTTCTTCATGCCGTTCGCTCTTCATTCCATCTTGATTACTAGAGTCAGTTACATTACTTAGCTTATCGAGTTGTTCATTTACTTCTTTGAGCTGAACTTCTTTTCCATTTAAGAGTTCAGTTAAATGTGCAACTTTTGGGTTCAGCTCTTCCAGTTTCTCTGACAAGGTTTCAATTTCCTTTTGCTTTTCCCCTAGTGATTTTTCCATTTCACCTTGTATGTTCTGTAGCTGTTCAGATGTTGTTTGTGCTTCTATTAATTTTCTTGATAGCTCTGTATTCTGACTTTTTACATAGACAATCTTCGAGCGAAAATCTTCCAGTTTTCCTTTTAGCAGTTTAGAAATTTCCCTTTCTCTCTGCATTTGTGTAGAAAAAGATTTATCATGATTTAATATTCAATCATAGTTTGAAAGTGAACTTGTCCCAAGTTGCTTAATTATGTATACTGACTAATCTATTCCAATTCATAAATTCGAGTCATAAAAAAATTCTCAATTTCTTCATTTTCATACTCACATCATAGCAAGATATATAGTTAACTTTTAAGTATTTCCACCCAAAATGGAATTGCCATTAAAACAACAATGAAATTGCAAACACAAGCAAGAAGTACGTATTCATGGAAAACTAAACATAAAGAAAAATTCATTTACCTCAAGAATAATTTGCAGTGTCATGATTTGTTGATCCTGATCACGTACCAATAACCCGAACACTCTGCCCTCCCTCAATTTTCCAAGGAGCATTACACTAACTGTGGCCATTCCTAGAGCCAAAATTAAGAACATCAATCTTTGAGAACTCTTATTGTTTCTGTTGCTACTACTACCTCCAATCATTTTATCCATTCTTCTCTTATGACGCTTCAATGAACTCGGTCTTTCTAATATCATTATTCATTACTTCATACATCTTCCCAACTTATGCCTACATATACTTGCATATGAGATAAAGTGGCCTACCTTTAATTCCTTTTGATTGGGATGTTAGCAAGAGGTAGCTTGTTTATGTATATATATAATGGGTTATTTATATAATGGTCAAGGAAGGATTTGAATACTACGCCAATATTGGCCTAACTCTCATTTATGTCTTGTTGCCAAACATGATATTACTAAAATATTGATATTTGAACCTTCACGTTTTTTCTTTTTCTTTTTCAATTTGTGAAATTTTTTTTATTCATACATGATATTATACAGTATGTTGCATTTACCAAAAGTGCTGTAAACTAGTGAGGTAGATATCTCTACTTTTGCTAACATGATTTAATTTGTGATTAATGAATATAAAGTGTTACTTGAGATCTGATTTTGCAAAGAGAAGTTGGGGATTATGCATAGATTAAGGAACAAGTGATAATGAAAGCTTCATAGTCAAAGCTTAGAAAAATGAACTATGCAATTAATTAGTGTTTATAGTGAATACAAGAAACACGTAATGAAGTAAGTTGGTGTAAATGCACCAACCGACTTCCAAGGTGGAGTACATGAATAGGATGATTAAGAGAATCAAAAGTTCTGTGTCTTGCTGGTGGTGAACAACAAACATGACATCTCCTTTTTATTTGGTATTATACCTAAATGAAAATTTAGATTACAAAAAAAAATAAGTTGCTAGGAGTTCGTTCTTTGCGAAGCGAGCGATACATTTGAGGGCGTATTTGAACGGAAAGTTGATTGAAAGAGAAATGTGTTTGACGTTACGAAAGGAGTATTTGAGCGGAGTATTTAAATTGTGATTTTTAATTTAAGCGATTTATAGTTAATTGGTTATTTATTTTTATTATGTAATATATGTTTAATAATTGCAAATAATAAGAGATAAATTGTATAATTTCATTAAAACAAACTAATACACTTTTAAATTCAAATACATTCAAAAAACAAAGTAAAACTACCGACGACGATCACGCAGCAAATCTAACTCGTACATTATAAATACTTGTACTTCTTCATCACTTAAATTTTCGACGATATCCAAGTTTGTTGAATTCTTTGCGAAAAATTAACATAAGCTCCCATCACTGAACAGATAGAATGAGCTAGTAAACCATAACAATGTTGCATGGTACTATTGAAACTATCATTATTTATGATCGACCTTCCAACATCAAGCCTGCTCGAGCTGCCCTGCTCGGTATGTCCACTGCGTCTAGATGGCAGAGTAACTGGAGTGTCATAGGCTACACAATCGAAGTAATAATCTGTATCGGTAGTAGTAAAAGGCTGAATGAGTGGGTTAGGAGCTATTAAATACCTGTGGGCCCCCCTTCCTATGCAGCCTCAAAAAAAAGATCCAACTCTCTAAATTTGAAAACGGAATCTTTTTTGAATCTCTTGAATCTTCGTGCGGTCGTATTGCACAATTCCTCGGGACTGTCCATGCAATCTTTCTCCGAATTCCAAATCTTTCCTTCTAGCTGTAGCATTTTGTGTCAGTCAACCCAAGAATGCTTCAATTGTCTCATTTGTTCTTTATTTGTGTTTGGTTCGGTTAATTTTAAATCTACCGTTAAATGCGTTTATCACCGACGCATAAAACGAGCTACATAATTCCTTCTTTCTGGTAAAAATTCGACGCACAAGTTTATAAAAATTGTAAGCCTTTCGAGCGTCCATAAAGCAATTATCTGAGAGGAAGCAAAAGCAAAAGATCCATGTGACATTATGAAAATTGAAAATTACAAAATATAGCAAAAAATTCGTGGAATAATATATGTTATAGATCGGAACAAAATAAACACAAAAACGTAAAAATATACCTAAAACGATAATTGAATTACGGTGTAAAAATGGTGAAGTTTCGGATTTGGGGCTGTGGAGGTGGCGGGGGTGGATGAATAAATGGAAGGAAGGAGAAAAGGAAAAAAAAGTAGCCGTTTAGAAGAAACGACATGACGCGTCTGACGCTAACGTGTCGTTTTCCTCATCTGTCCCAACGGTCCATTTGCCATGTGTGAAACGTTTGAGGCGTCTATGCGTTACCCCGACGGTAACGCAACAAAATTCATTTACGAAAGATTCCTAGGTGTATCATACAAACAACCAGATGAAAATTTAGATTGCAACGGTAGCTTTTACAAAAGAAGGTATGAAGACTGCGATAAGAAATAAAGTTCTATCTCATTGTTCCATTTCTGCCTAGTCGTACTTTCATTTATTGTTAATTTATTTTTGATTATTTGATAAATGAGTGGATGTGATCTACTTAGCGTAAAGGAATATGCTATTTGAAGACATAAGGATTGAATAAATATCCAAAATTAGAGTTTTATTTAAAGTCCTTAAAAAAGATTTAAATACTTTAAAAGGACACAAGAAATGTACCTAAATACCGCTAAATTGAATAATAATTATTATTATTTTCTAAAATGTTGCATTATTTATTTTGTTTCGGTTAGAAAAATTGGAAAAAATTTAAAATTACAAAAAATATGATCAACTTTGGATTTTATTATAACTTTTGTTGTATTATACATAATGCAATTGTTGAAAGTTAGTTTGTGTTACATAGAATGCAGACAAAACATGCTATGATACCATAGAAATTATCCTGCACCATATATAATGGAGTCAAATACAATTAAAAACTATAGATATGAGCTTACACTATATATAATGTAAATCGATACTGTTAAAGTACAATAAAAATTGGCTTCCACTAAACATAATGCAAAACATATTGTTAAACTACTATGAAAATTGTTATGCATATATATATATATATACATATATATATATATATATATATATATCTATGTGTGTATATATATATGTATAATGTAAGCTAAAAGTATTAAACTGCTATAATTAGGGCTGTCAATGGATATCCGAAAAATCCGAAATCCGTCCACATCCGCATTCGAAAAGCGGATAAATATCTGATATCCGAAAGAACGGATGTGGATGCGGATATGAAGACACCCACATCCGAAAATTATCCGTCCGGTATTTTTCAAGATTATAGTTTAAATTTTGTATATTTTAGTACAGTGAAAAATATTTATTATGGATCTATTAATTTAGAAGTTTATATTATACGCACTAAATGCATATTAACTGCTCAAAACTATTTATTATCATTATATTTGTTTATTTTCAACACTTTTATAATTAGTGGGATTGAAAAAAGTTTATGTTAAACTAAATTTTTTCATTTATATTTCTTGATTTATCGGTCGTTAACGGATAGGATAATTATCTGATATTCGCCCTCCGATATCTGAAAATAATTTCGGATACGGATACAGATATGGCACCATCCGCATCCGAAAGTATCTGTTGACAGACCTAACTATAATGATTGATTTGGACTATACATAGTCCAACTCAATCTCGCAAACTATAAAAATATTGGATTACACGCACATAGTGCAAGCCAGTCCACTCCCATCAGTGTCCTTTCTTATTACCTCTATCGGTACTTTTGTTCATTCTCGCTTGTCATGAAAATCATTCTTTCCCTCCTCACTACTTCCGTTTTACTTAAATCCATTTCAATCCATCATGGTTTTCCTCTTCTCCTCGTCGAGTTCAATTTTTTCTCTCCTCAAATTCTAATTCCATAAATCTAAATCAAAATACATAAAACAAGAAAAAAGAGATGAAGAGATATGTAATCATTGGTATGAATTGAAGGCAACAAAAATATTAATTTAGGGTTACACTCAGGAGAGTGAATGAGTTCAAATAAAAAAACAATTAGGTTCTTACCAGGGACCCACTTGTATTTAGGAAACAAGTAGGGAGTAGTAATCCATTTCTAAAAGGAACAAGGATTCATAACTCATTTTCATAGTACAAAATTTTAATTTTGGTAACGTAGTTAATTTCTTCATTACAGTTGAGGATGCAGATATGATTAAATTCACCATTACAAATATATGTAAGATTAATGCTACATTAGTGGATCTAGCATCCTATCCAAGAACACATACACTACAAGGGAAATAGGCTATTCCAACGGCTCCCAGCCGTTGGCGGCCGTTGGGAGCCGTTGGAAATAGCGTTGGAATAGAGTACCACGCCTTCCAACAGCTTCCAACGGAAGCAACGGGGAATTAGCAACGGCTACCAACGGCAAAAAACTGACCAATAAGCCGTTGTTAGCCGTTGGTAGCCGTTGCTAATCTGGGTGAATTTTTTTTACAGCAGCACGCGATTCACCTTCCAGCCACACACAATCAATATATATCAATTTCCATTCCATTTCCACTCCATTTCACATATATATCACATATTCAACACATTATACCACAAACAATATAAACAACCAAAAATCAACATCAAACATTACATATTCAAGTCCAACTCCATATTCAAACATTACAACCAAACCCTCACCAACTCCAACTCCATATTCAAGTCAATATATACAATGCTAACACTTAAACCTCACCACCTCAAAGTCAATACATACACAATAACCATCAAACACAATCATCACCACCTCAAAGTCAATATATACAATAACCAACCACAAAACAATAATCATCATACCTCTCAAGCATCATCATCACCTCCGGAAGCACCAGACGACGAAGGGAATGAACCATGCCTCTGCGCGTACTCCGCTAAACGTTGATTCAGCTGCTCCATTTGTATAGCGCGAAGACGGTCCTGCTCTTGCAACTGCTCAACCATGGTTCTAAGCTCTTTTATTTCAGCTTTGTCACACGCCTTTTGAGCTGCCCGAACCTGCAAATAGAATATGAGATGTTCACATTTGTATTATAATCATTTTCTTAAGCAATGTATATTTTAAAATATAGAAACGTAAATGACGTGATCTTAAGCAATGCATATACCACAAATAAATGCATATTTTTATTACAATATATAGGTTAACTTATTAAATATATAGGTTAACTCAACTAGAAATCATCATATGTATAGTGTATCTATATGTTAATTTATTAAATATAATATTGCAATGTTTATAAGATTACCGCTTGGTTTCCATAGCCATAGCGCCTATTCCACTGCGTCGGATCCATAATAACGTCGAAAATATTATCTTCCTCCTCTACCGTCAACTCATCGCGATCCGATTCTGAAAGCAGCTCTGCCCGTGCCTCCTGAAACTTTGCCTAAAATAAAAAACAATTACAGGTTAAAATTAGTAGAATAGGATTTAAACATATCGATATTAATAAAATAAGTTTTAAAATATGCATACATATGCAGCCGTCGCCTTATCATCACCATCCCACTGATATGTAATATTGCCAGCATTGTTTGTTTGTCTTGATGCGTGGGTGCGGGTAAATACCTCCATCATAGACACGTGACGTCCAACCGATCTTTCCTGCAATAAATAATTTATATATTTTAATTTTTCATAGCTAATTACCGAACTAATTAATATACAAAATGTAATAACGGTTTAGATAAATTTACCAAGTCCTCACGGTGATGCTGAAAAGACTTGGATCCGCCACGATGCGTTACAGGATTCCTACTTCTATTGGCAGAGTTCCTCTCCGACTCCATCTGCAATTTTATAAATTGAATATTATATTTATACTAATTGCGAAATAATTAACTATATATTAGGTAGAACATTTACCTTGAACTCGTCGGTCTCCCACCACCTCATCCAAGAATCCCATACGGAAGCGCCCATCCAGTTCGGTTTCTTCCCCGATTCGACAATATTACTTAAAGCAAATTCGACAAACACATTAACCCCGTTGAGAAAATGTGTACTTATCGAGCCTCCCAATTCTCTTCTTTGATACATCCAGCTCCGATCAATAAAATAATTGACCATTTTTCCTACTGTAAAACCTATGATCAATAGTAAAAAAACTATTAATCAAATTCGATAAACACATTTTAGATTTTACTGTTTTTTATAATCCATTTTCGTTTATATACAAAGTTATATTTCTTGCTATTTTGTTTATATTTTTGTACCTTTTGTGATGGTCGGTTATCCTACTTCCCATTACAAACACAATAGTAATTACATTTCTTAAATCATATCTTTATAAACGATTTCCCAAAATTTCGGCAGCACTTCCCCCGTGTTCCTTGTATCGTACACAATGCATGTACACAAGGAACAAAAAGGAAATGCCGTCGAAATTTTGTGAACCGTTTATAACGATATGATTTACGAAACGTAATTACTTTATAGTGTTTGTAACTTATCCAATACAGGGACAAATCCAACAGATATTGTATCAGATGAATATGAATATCCGTTTTGCAATAAAAACGAATATTCATACAACGATCATATACAATACCTGTCAGACGGGGCCAAAAATTCACTAAGGGATTTAAATTTGGTTTTTATGTTACCGTTTTATTAAATATATAAAATAAGGCATATTATGCATTATATTCTATTATTTTAATAAATACATATATAGTAAATTATATGATTTTTAATATTTCACAAAATATATAATTCATGTTCATAAAATATTCCACTAATTCATGTTTTTCTAACATTTTACAAAACATACACAAAATAATTTAAATCAATCATAACTAATCTAATGCTAATTCACATGCGCATTTATACTAAATTATAAACATATTTACATATGTGCATAATATATACATACACAAACAATTTGGACATTTGGATGACAATAATTGTAATTAGCATTTAGTTTGGTGTAATAAACAAGCAATATGTCATTGGATACAAATATAACTCAAATTAACACAAAATTAAAAAAGATAAAAATTGTAGGGTTTTAGGAAAACCAGATTTTGGAGACTTCTAGGAATGGAGAGAGGATGTTGGCGTTGAGTGATGGCGTTGGAGCAGCTGTTGGTTGCGTGGGGAAGGTTGGAGGTGGAAAAGAGGAGGGGAGGAGAAGGGTTTTGGTGGAATTGGGGAAGATGAGAATAATGTTTTGGTCTCTGTCTGGTTGCAGGTATACGCAAATTTCCAACGGTTACCAATGGCCGCAAACGGCGTTATTTCCAACGGTTATCAACGGCTACCAACGGCAAGTTAAAAAAAAACGTGCCGTTGGTAGCCGTTGGAAAATGCCGTTGGCGGCCGTTAGAAAGCCTTCGTGGCTATATACTGTATTTCTAGTAGTGATAATACATCTTATAATTGGATAACTATGAGTATTAGCATAGGTGATAAAAGAAAGCATAATTTTTCACACTAAGGAGCCGTCATTAATTAGCATGCAAAATAATAGGTCTAAACCCTCATAATGAGCATATAAGAATAAAGGTATCAAAGGTCAAACAACATAAGAAAATACAAGTCATAATATCTCACACACATAAAAACTATAAATTTTCAAATACGGTATCATAGTACTCAATATATACAAGAAGGGTTTAATTGTAACAATTTATGTATGTTAAAAGAACTTTGCTACTCTTACTTACGAATTTTTAAATAAAATTTACTTACAAGAGACAAATTGTTATATGGATGTCACAACAAATTTGGATCACACATATCTATTTGTCCCTTATAAGTGAAATTTACTTAGAAGTTTATATGTAAGAATAGCATTTTTAATTTTAGAATGTGTAGTTATGTGAATTGAGTAACATAAGGAATTATCAAGGAAGAGCTCATTCAATCGACAGAAGCCTAAGGCCTTTACATATTGTCAAAGTGGTTTTTCATTGTTCAACAACCAACTTCAGCTTTAGAAGTAATTAACTATCAAGGAAGGTCGGCTTTAGTGTGGAAGGGCTTCGACTTTAGAAGTGAACTGAAGTAGAAAAGAAGCTAGGTAGTAGTAAATACTGAAAAGGAATAGCAAGAGCTAGAAGTAAATGCAGTAATGTAAGAGACACATAGATTTAAAGTACTTTGGAAAACTCCTACATTCACTATCAATACTTTTTTAATTCAAAGTTATGTCCAAAGGTATAGAAATTACAATGAAAGCCATTAACAAGTTTTACAAGTTTTTCTAAGGTAGAAAACTGCTCTTTAGGCTTATATAGTATCTAAATTACTAGTGTTGAGGAAAATTTGGATTAACACCCCAAATGCAGAGGAAACAATAGAACCGTATTGATGGTGAGGTAGGACAAATAGAAAACTAATATTCTAAAATTAAGCAATCACTAATCACAGATGCACAATCAGAAAAGAAAATCACACACGGGATTTACGATAATAAATCAATGTCTCATCAATTCTTGTATTCATATGGAAAACGTTTATCCATTTGATTTTTTCTATTTTCTCCAATTTGCATGCACCTGATAAATATCCTTCTTTTATCCGCTGTTAGGGAATTGATAATTACTTCAATCTCTCAAAATAACCCATTCTCATTTATATAATTTCTTGTCTTCTTTAATGCATTAAAAGAGGCAATAAATTTGAATCATACATTGACTCAAAAATATCTCTCAAATCTTCTTTAATATAGAAATAATGTATCACCGAAATCTAACAATCTCCACCTTAATACTATATTTCCATGCAAGCATACCGACTCTATCTACATATTCATGCTCCAAGCGACTCATGGACAAGACGCCATCGGTACTTTCCCAATGAGCTTCGGCATGACCATCACCCATTGCACTTTGTCAACGAACTCCGGCAAGGCCACTGCCCGTCAACAAAGTGTTGAAAGTACCCTCTCCATGTAGGACCCATCATTCTTCAAAATGAAAAAAATGTATTCATCTACCAAAACTCACTCTCCTCGTGTGCCACCATGTGGCACTTAGCACCTTAACAAGCGGATCAAGTTCGAGCAATGCTCGAACTTTACAACGGTAAGGACTTGATAAATGTATCTGCTGCATTCTCCTTTGTATAAACCTTCTGAAGACGAACTAGCTTCTCTTCATTCATCGAGACAAAAAGGATTCCATCACCTCTATATGCTTCACGAGATGAAAGCCAAATTTTCAACTAAGTGAACTATACTTTGACTATCACAACTCACTATAACTCCATCATATACGAAGCCTAAATCACACATTAACCACTTCAAGTAGAGTGCCTCCTTAGCTACTTCAACAACGTCTATTAGCTCTGTCTTTGTAGTAGACAATGAAACTATCGTCTACAATCTCGCTATCAAACTAATAGTTGTTCCTCCAAGAGTGAACACATAACATGAGGCTGACTTCCTTCAATCTCTATCTCAGGTATAGTCAGAATCACAATATCCAGCCAAGTTGAAATCTGTATCTCTGCCGCCAAAAACGAACCCATAGCCTAGAGTTCCTCTAAGATCGCTAAGAATTTACTTCACTGCCTCCCAATGCATCTTTCCATGGATTTTCCATAAATCCACTAATCAATTCGACAGCCTTTGCAATGTTAGGCCTAGTGCAAACCATAGCATACATCAAGCAACCAATTGCAATCACATATGGCACCTTCTCCATGTAGGGCTTGTCCTTCTTTGAGATCGAAGAGCCTTTACTAGAAAGCAGTATATGTAAAGGCATGAGTGTGCTAATTGCCTTTGCTACCTCTATGCTAAACCGAGCAAGCACCTTTTGATATGTTCTTTTTGAGTGTCCCTCAAAAGTCTAAGCTTTTTATCTCTTTGGATTTCCATTCCAAAATCTTTCTTGCTTTCCCAAGATTTTTTATCTCGAATTCCACTTTTAACTTCAACTCCAGTTTATTTATTTCAGTTTTATCCTTAGAAGCAATTAACATATCATTCACATACAAAAGCAAATACACCTAACTACCTGTAACACCCCATAAATTTGGTGTTAGTTATTTAATTAATTAGTTAATGGTGCTCCAAAAATGAAATTTATACAAATTATGGAATTTGATTATGAAACAAGTACCATTGCGTCCATGGCAAAATTCTGAGCAACTTTCATATTTTTAGTTTTGCGATCGAAGTACAAACAAAGAAGTTATGGACAAAAGATGAATTCAAAATGAAAATGATTAGTTTAGAAATTAACGTTTATATAATAAATATCCGAGGACCACAGGTCGACCCGTTTATTGGATCGGTCAACTTGGAGTGGTCGACCCCTATGATAGGAGCGGTCGACCGCTTCAAGCGTGTAGGCTAGGGTTTCGTCTGGCTCAACGGCCCAGATTTAATATATTTCGATCTAATAGTTGTGGTTAATTCGAGTGTTATAAATTCAGGCCCAATCCTCTCTTTTTTTCTCATATTTTTCTCAAAGTAGCAGGGAAGCTCTGCCATTTTCTCCTTTTCACTATTTTCTAAATTATAAAATATAATATTGATATTTGTATATATACAAATTGGAGAAGAATAAAAATCAAATAAGAGAAGAAGAAGAGCGTATTAACACTACACGATAACGAGGTAATATATTTATATCTATATTTGTATTTATACTTCTCTTCAACCCTAAAGCTCTTCTCATATCTATAATTCTAATATATTTATATACCTTTTTATACATATTTCTTGGAATAAGAAAGAAATGAAGTTGAATCAAAGGTTTTACTTCAGATTTGGAGATTTTCAACGCTTTAGAAGGTGGGTGGATATATAATGTTTGTGATTTTGAATCTATTCCATTGGCATACGTTTGATTTTTATGCCTGTCCATTAATATTTGTGAATTGTAGGCTCAAAATAGCGTAGAAAACTATTGCCTACATATTCTTATTTTAGATCTGATAGGAATTATTGCTACACCCTGATCAGAAAATCGGTCCTCAAAGTTATAGATATGAATATTGATTAGATATGAAATTTATTCCAGATCTGAAATTGGGTTGTAGATTATTAGTATGATTTTGATTATCACCCTAATTATGTTGAGTTATGAAATTTCCATGGTTTAATTTGTGGGAAGAACATCCGTTTGATTTCTATAAATTAGTTTGTGTTTCCAAATTACATAGAAAATGCAGCATTTCATTTAACAAAGAATATATGCAAAAAAAAGAAGAGATGTGTAAAGTAAAATTTTATTCTCCATAGTTTATACCGTTTATTCAAATAAAAAGAAATCATTTCTTGTAATTTCAAACAAGGCAGATCTTTCCTTTTATTCTTAATCTTTTGCTTTAAACTAATTTATGGAAATCACAATGAAGAATCTTCCTAAGAAATGTAATTTCAGCAAATTAAATGTGGAAATGAATATTCTAATTAAAGATTTATGACTAGAATATATTTAGTAAAAGTAGGTATTTATATGTATTTATACACGCTAATAAATATGATGTTTTATGCACAACGCACGCTTAGATTATTAGTATACATAATAATAACGTTGATTTGCGAATAAGAATCGGAAAGGAGAATAAGGAAAGGCGGTAAGTCCAATTAATGGGTAATAAGTGTGGAATGAATTTGGGAGTTATAAATAATTGATAGGGTAAATGGATTAATGGGACCGATAAATATTAAAGATTAGATTAATAACTATGGAATAGTTAGAAAGAGATTAATGATTGGAAATTAGTAAATATATAAATGTCCTTAGGATGATAATCTTTTACCATGGACAAGTTGACATTTATGGAGAAATTGATAAAAAGTGGATTTATGGAAAGTTGAATATTTAAGGTAAATTATATAGCCTTAAATAAATAGAAGGAGATTAGTAAGCCAAGTCCAATATCCAATTTAGAATGATAAAGCTTAGTAATAATAAGCTTAGTATAATATGGCTTAAGTTAGTAAAGCCTAGAGTAGTTAATTGGACTTAGTAGGTTGGGATGTGAGCTTGGAAGAGTCACACAACAGAAGTATGCCTTTCACTTTGAGGCTACCAGCAATTGTGTACACTTCCTATTGTTGTGAGACATCTTTAACCATAGGACCCATAAAATAATTGGGCTTATAAATTTAGGATAAGAGGTCAGTAAAGTGACACAATGGAAGGTTGTCCTTCACTCAAAGGCTACCAGCAGTTGTGTACACTTATTACTGATGTGGGACATCACCAATCATAGGACCCGTGGGAAGCGATTATGGGAAATATAAGATCTTCTTAGGGATTAGAGGTATTAAGTGGTTGTTTAAGGACCCACATCTTTCCTAATTAAGTATTAAATGGTCTGAATTATCGGTTAGGAGCAGCAGTGGATATCTCGGGAAGGGTCGGCTTTAGGTTTGAGGTAATAAGTGACCGATCTAGGATCTGTCTCTTTCTTATAAAGAAGTATTAAGTATTCCAGTGAGATTCCACATGTCAGCTAGATAGTACTAGTGAAGATTCCGCCTTGGGGTTAGGTATTAAATGACAAAGGCTTGCCTAGAATATTGGTAGTAAATCGTCAAGGGTCTGCCTAGTCCTTATTAGTAAGGAATTAAGTGGCTTGGGTACTGTCTCTCACATGGCTAAGACATCAATGATGACAGATGCGTTAGTAGTATGGCTATTATGTATTATAAATCCTTAAATAGTGGTCAAAGGTCTCTATAGCTAGGACCAATAGACCAATGATGACGATGCTAGCAGCTCGCTTTATATTTGGAAGTATTAAGTGGTTGATAGACTTATGTTGAAATTTATACCTTGGGAAGAGTAGGTAGATGAATTCTGCTAGGTAGAAATATCATGTGTACAATATTAGGTTAATTTGGTTAACCTTAAAATAGTAGACATAACAATCAAATAGAAACCAATCAGTATGAATTTATGTTATGGACATTGTATAGATTTTTCGGTCACCAGAACGTTGTTCTGACCCCCTCATATCATTATAACCCACATGATAGATTTAGAGGAATATGTCATTGGAGCTGGATGTGATTGATTGTTGGAGAAGTCTTCTTTTCTCGAATGCTCGATGCCGATGTGGCAATTTGATATCTAAGGAATACCATTAATTCCAAGGTAGTAGACATAGTCAGTATTTGTATCCTATTATTATTTCCGCTGTGAGTTTAGATTTATTAATCTCTGATAATGCTTAGGTTTATTTGCAGGTACCAAATCCAATGATATGTCCTTTTGATGGACTTGGGTTTCGATTCTTGTCGAAATTTAGGCTCATTAAAGTGCGAGTTATTACATTTGGTATTAGAGCCTAGTTAGTCGATTAAAGGAATTAGGATAAGTTGAGAGAACGTATTCGTACTTTACTACCTATTATTATTTTTATGCTCGACTCTAAAAATCCCGACTATAGAAGTAGTTGCAGTTCCGCTCCGAAGGAATGGGCAAAGCAACTATTTGTTGGAAATATCTTAGAGTTAAGATTTTCACGCCGACTTCGGATTAGCCCACGGAGTGTTGGCGATGCATAAGACTTCGGATTACCCCACGGAGTCTGGAAGAGCATGAGTATGACATATGGTAGAATCCCGAAGACTGGAGGGCGTTCGACTTGATGGTTGAGATACTAGCTACCTTATGACTTTTAGATCTTAATGATGACTTGTTGTCAAACATATACAATTATTCCAGATAAGCGGGAAATAGAATTTTGTATGTGGCCAATGTTCGGAAACCAGTTTTGGCAAGGAATGTCCATCAACCACCCTTAGATGGAAAACCGGATTTTTATTTTAAGAATTAAGGTCACTTCCTTAGTCTAAACCTGTGAGATAATTTTTGATAATGTATATTTTGGAAATGCCTTAGATTTTGAAAAAAGGGGTTTTCAAAGGATTTCTTTTCCCAAAGATTTGTTTTGGAAATTTTGTTTCGGGAAGTTTTGAAATTTTCAAGAAGCACATATACCACTAAGTTGGTCATATTAATAAATTTTAGTTTATAAAGAAGTAGGTTTTGAAATCCTTAAATATTTATATATGTGTGTGTATCAATAAAGGTTTGATTTTCAATTTTGGCGAGAAAATAGTTTTCAATTTGGAAATGAGTTTCAAAGGATGAATATTTAGCCCATTGATTTTCTTGTTTCTTATAAAAACCAAAGCTTTTAAAGTTTTCTCTTTTCCAAGGGACGGACAAAATAGGAATGACGCTTAATTTTATTGGGGTATGAAGTTAGAAGTGTTGTTATACCCTCTAGCTATTGGAAGAAATATATCCGCACGAAGTATGTGGGGAATAGTAGTTGGAATATTTTTGGGTTTTTGGCATTATTGATGGTTGAAGCAGTATAAGTTAGAAGTACTGCAGAATAGCGGAGGAATGGTTCGGAAAGCCAGACTATAAGCTTGGGCACTGTCATGAAGAGGGCAGGACTTTTTCTGATCGTGTCGTGTTGATGAAGGCAGGGCGAAACGATTATCGTATTATTTTTATTATCTATTTAACCTGGCACGTATAGGGTCCAGGTTCAACCTGCACAATAACGCTGTAGAGCGGTCGACCAATAACCCTATATCGGTCGACCGGTCAATGGTTTTTGCCCAACCAGAACCTGGAATGCGACTATAAAGCCACATCCAATTTCCCCCAGCCGTATTCATGCTCCCCCTCTCCTCTGGTAGCCGAACCAAAAAAGCTCCTCCTCCTCCAAATCAGCTCCCACTTCCTCCATTCCACCTCTAGGTAACGTCGTTTCTCCCTCTCTCCAACGAGCAGCAGCCTAGCTTTTCCCTTGCGCTGTTTTTCACACGTTAGACCTTGCACCACTGCCACTCCAGATCTAAACCCAATTTCTCTACTTTTCAGCCCATGACACCTCCTCGCACAGCTGGTTTCTCCTCGCACCCCCTAGTGTCACTCCTCAAGAGATCAGGTGGCTAGACCAGAATGACTAGAAGATCTCCACCTTTCTCAGTCCACCAGTTTCAAGTTCCTTCAGGAGCGACCGATGAAGTTTGGAGACTTTGCAGCTTTGGGTTAGAAGAGATTATTGAGGGGTAGGACTTGCACCGCTCCTACGCTTCGAGACATTTGAGCGGGAATGCTACCCGCGCTGCATTTGCCTTTTCGACGCTCATTTGGCGCTGAATTTCGATGAAGAAAATGGTTTCATTCAGTCAAAGGTTAAAGGGATCGGGATCGAGATGTCTGATGACGACTTCGGCGATATTTTGGACATTTCCGCTTATGGAGTGGATTTGGACGATATTGAGATGCCCAGAGATCATGTAGCGGATCTTTTCCCAAGATTTCGGTGTTTAGAGGACGGAAAATCTACACCTGATTGTCCATTTTGTTGTGCGCATTATTCAGCACAACATCATCCCTAAGACGGGAAGCTATGATGAGATTTATCCTTGTGTGTGGAAGGCCACCTATGCAGTTACTGGTGGTGTAGCCCTTAATTGGGCATGCACTCTTATGATTCATTTTTTCGACCAGGCAGTTGGCACCGTACAGACTTACTTTCTGTATTGTCACCTATCCACTTTCGTATTTAGGCGATATAGGGTGAATCTTAGTGAAGAGACCGCCCAGGCAAAGGTCCCGCCTGCCATTGATAGAGCCTCCCTTATGAAGATGGGAATTCCTTTTCCACTAGCTGCAGGAGACGAGCCAGTAGCAACCACGGTAGGAGATAAAGTAGGGAAAGTGCGTCGAGGGATATCAAAGTCCTGAGTTGGTCTCCATTTAGTAGCTCCAGACCGAGCTCCAACGGATCCGAGTCGACCATTGAGAGATACGGACCGAGCTACAACGCCAATGTCATGAGATTAGGTGCTTCGCCATTATGCTTCACCCTTTTCGAGGCTGCGACAACGGCTCGAGCTCCCATAGAGGATCAGGACTGTCCCATTGTTTGTTGATAGTGTTTTAGGTTCTGTATTGCATTGTTGTATCTTCCCTTCCAGCATTTGTTCTTTCCGTTTTAGGTTGTTGGGTTGTAACTGTTAGTTGTCTCTTTTTAAGACACGCATGATATTGTGAGATGTATTTCTATTTTACTATGTTATTGTTTTCAAATATGTGAACCGCTCCTATATGTATGATTGAAAGAAAGAGTATAAATATGAAAATCTCATAAGGATACTTAACTAATAGTAAAATTCAATATGAGACTAGAAGTTTTAAATAGGTAAATTTTTTAGCAAACGAAGGACAAGTTAAATTGTTTTGAAATCACAGGTCATTGTTTCTATTTCTTAAAAGCTAAAAATTTTTGATAACTGAGTATGTCGACATTTTTAAATAAAATGTCAAGTTTTATGGTTTAAGGTTAGTTGTACAATGCTAAATCTGAGCTTAGGTGTTTAGCGCATAACCGACTTCCGACTAATGCTAAAATGTGGCTTTAATTATCAAAAATTTTGAGAAGGAAAATATTTTGAAAAGTTTCTCTTGATTTAGGAAGTTTCGCTTGAAAAAAAAGAGTTTTGGTTTAAATTATTTTTGGCGCTCAAATAATTTTTGCCCAAATTTTATTTTCAAGGAAAAAATTTACGTCCAAATATTTTGGAAATTTATTTTTCAAGCGACATACAAATTTGAAAAGAGAAAAAAGTTTTTATAAAGTTTTTGATTTTGAAAGCTACATGCAAAACACAGGAAAGGAAAATAGATTAATATTACGAATTTAGCGGTGCATTAGAATCGACAATATAATAAAACACAAGCGATAACAAGGGAAAATCTATTTTAGCATTGGAATTTCTATTTCCATACCTTGTTGAAAACACATGCGAGTCTATTTTGGACTCAATTACGTTTTGGAGCTTGGAAACAATCCTCCTTATGCATTTTGTTCGTTGAAATTTAGAGTAAATCCTAGGCAGCAAGAAAATTTCCACTGTAAAACGTGAAGTGAGTAACTCATAGAGTGGTAAGAATGTAAAATTTTCCATCTAAATTCCTTTTGTAGCATAGAAATGACGTTTAGAAAGCGAGATTTCAATATTATAACGACCTGCCTTTTCGACCCTTAGAAATCAACATTAATACATCCACGGTATTCACGTGCCGAATATCCAAGTGCCGGAAAGATAGATTGTTGGGGTAAATAGAAGACAGAACAAAATCTCACATCGTGACGAGAAGATATATAATATAAATAAGTTATTTACAAAAAGAAATCATCTTTATTATACACATCATCAGAGTACACTAACCTATTTTCAGCCTGGACAATTATAACAGCATGTCCGTACAATTGCTGATAAATACAGACAGAAATAAAGAACAACAAAACAACGAAAGAATATAAGATATGTAAAAACATCTTGAAGAATCCATCTCGTCTCCTAAAAGTCCAAAGTATCCAGCTAAATCTGAAAAATATGCTAGGACTGACCTGAGCATTATAGGAAACAATGCCTGGGTCGGTCTGGTAAAACCAGCATGAGAAACATAATCAAATGGATTTCCTTAATGTTATCTAAACCTTTCAAAACAAAGGCATTTTGTAAGACCACGCCGTACATAAACACGGACAGGTTTTTACCTTACGATAACTAAAACCTTTTATAGAAAATCCAGTGATATAATAATAATGTCTAAGGGTGAAAATAATAATAATCAAGTAGTTGTGATGCTCGTGAGTATACATCACAACAATAATAGGTATATAATCAAAAATCACTAAGGCGTGTTCGCTAATTGTATAAAACTCCACGGAGGGGCCCTCGGTACTTCGTGAACGATCCTCCTACATATGGATCAGAGTTATCCTTCCAAAGCAACAGTACATCCCTAGTGATGTACAATAGAAAATACATAGCTGGCCACACAAGCCCGAATTCATCGCTCCATGAATGCACAATAACTTTAAGTAACTATAGGAAGGAGACGACTGCACTCTCATGGGTTAGCTAAACCCCTGGCTATGCATCATGTCTTTGGTTTTAGTCATTACCGCTAGTGAGGCTACGTTCGGCATTCCAGCTCATGCACCGCCACTAAAATAGATCTCGGAATCACACATGGATACCCATACCCCAACTGGTTTCGGAACCATACGTGGATCCTACATCCAAAATAGATTCGGAATCACATATGGATTCATATACCCTAACGGGTCTTGGAATCACACATGGATTCCAACATCCAAAACAGATCTCGAATCTCCTCCAAGCATAGAACCCTTATATGGTTTTGGAGTGGTTACAATTTTGAGTCATCTCTTACAAGTACACTCCGCCGCTTACTAGATGTTCCAAAACTAATTGATTGGTTTTCGGAATGCTCAACACGGTTCTTTTGGAAATAATCAGACAATACATAAGAGCAAGGATCACCTCCTAACCATTTATGTGGATGGATCTCCACATCATTTGTCGTAGAAGAACAAAATGAGTTTATACGTACAATATAGCACTACTGATGGTAACTGTACCATATAATCCCCGTGTTTCTCCTAGACATTTCCAGAGTTAACATCTTCGATGTTAGGTATGGAATATTTCTGTACTACCAAAATTAAGAAGGATTATATATTTAGACAAAGATTTGATAGTCGGTTATTTAACTATCAAATAAACTAACATTCAAGACAGAGATTACATTTCCATGAAAACCACTAAGCCTCTTAAAATTAATCTTTCATTAGTTAAATCTCTTCCTAAAATATTTATCAAAATATTCGTACTTATCTCACTGGTATAAGTATATTCACAAACCATTCCTTTCAAAACTTGGAAAGCTTTTTCACATGCTCATAAAATAGTATAAGTATATTCTCCAAAACACTTGGAAAGATTTTCTATTTCAAAATCATATTAAAATAATGAAACCTAAATATTGTTTAAAACGAAGATAATGATAACCTCAAACGCTATTCCATTGGTATTAAGTGTGGAACGAATGTCCATACCACCATAATTAAGAATGGCAGTTAAGGGAAATCCAATCTCAATATTCTTTTACAAATTTTCTTCAATAAATCCTTTTAATAAATCTCTTCCATTTAAGAAATCCGCTTTATTTAAATTCCAAATCCATTTATAAAACACTTTATAAATCTCTAAGTTTATTTATGAAACTTTTTTTATAAATTTCAAAAATCATTTATAAAATTTCTTTTCAAATTTCAAGATCTCTTTATAATTCATAAAACTCTTTTCATAAATTTTCCTTATTTAAAACCAACCTCTCCATAAACCTTAATCAATAAAGTTCCTTTGATAATCAAATCAATCATTTAGAACACTTTTTAAATACAAGTTATTATTTAAAACACCCTTTTTATTTTACTTAATTTTCTTTAAATCATATTAAAAAATAATTACTTTAGAATATCATTAATAATATATTAAATTAACTTTAAACAATATTATTATACTAATAAATCAACTTCAAACAATATTAATATAATAACAAATTTACTTCAAACATTATTAATACAGTAATTAATTAATTTCAAAACATTATTAATATAATAATCAATTACTTTCAAAACGTTATTTATATAATAATTAATTATTTTCAAACATTATTAATATAATAATCAATAAATTTCAAAACATTATTAGTATGATAATTAATTATTTAACTTTAAAACAATATAAATGTAGTAATTAATTAACTTTTAAATATTATTAGTATAATAATTAATAAACCTTTAACTATAATTAATTAACTTAAATTAATATACTTAAATAACTTAGTTAATAATTAAAATACAATTAAATAACTTTAAATAAATAATTAGTATATAGTTAAACATTTTTAGATAATAATTAAATATCTTTAAAACAATAATTAAATATTCTTAAATAACTTTAAGAAATAACTTTAAAGAATCATATTAATAAAATGATTAACTTCAAATTATTATTAATAACAATAATTAATTATCTTTGAAACACTATTAATAATTAATAACTACCTTTTTTAAACCTTATTAATAACTAATAATTATCTTTAAAATAACTTTGATTCAATAATTAACTTTCAATTCAGAAAGATGCTCAGCGACCACGATGGTACTTAACAAGCTACCATACCATTCAATTTTACTTTCCAAGTTAATAACTGATATTTACATAATAAACCTATGTAAATAAATCCAACACTTAACCATTACCGATTAACACGTCACTTATTCAAATTGGCATATCAATCAACGACATGTAATTAGATGTCCAACTCTATAATATATATATAGTAGAATAGGGATTTATTCTACTAATTAAATGCCCAATTAAATTAATTAGTGGAACGGTTTTTTACTCCGCTAAATAGGTGTCCAAATTACCATATTCAATTTACTTTAATAGAACAATGTTTAGTTGGCCAAATAGATAACACCCATAGAACATAATTATTTAAACTACGTAATTATCCAAATTGACGTAATTATAACCAGTTCGTATTAATTTATCATTAAATTATACTACCTCAAAACTACAACAAATTATATCAATGGTGTTATACTCATCAATGTGAGTCTAAAGCAAAAATTCTCGTGTCAATCGGATTTAAAATGAACGAGATATGAATTTTCGAAGTTATCAGCTTAATTAAATAAATTAAAACACATTAACCAAATTTCTCACCTAATTCTAGTGCCCAAGGCCCAATTCCTTCCTAGAACCAAACCCGCAAGCTTGTAGAGTGCTTCTCCTTCCTTTCTTTCCCAATTTCGAAAATCATGAAATCTATATATACATGCACGGCCGTGCATGTGCACTTGCAATTCCTCCACCGAGCGATCGAACCGAGGCCACCAACCAACTGATCATCTCGAGCTCATCACGCGATCACCCACGACCTCGCCTCCAATCTACTACATCAAGATCCGACCCCTAGAACCTAAACTAAGAACACACCTAGGAATCCCCAAATGTGAGATGACCGCGGCTCCCAAACAACCACCGGACCCCACCAAACTCGACCGTAAGATGCCCCTCTCCTCCACGAACCAACGCCCACCTTCGTTTGAGCTATCATTGCCTCTAACACTGATGAACCTTAACCTTAGTTTCTGACGATCATCGGCAATCGTCGCTTATCACCATCAAAACTTCTACAAAAATTCCACTCCTCCATACAACTCCAAAGATGCATACGACGTCGATCAACTCTCAACGAATTTAGAGCATTTGATTTTTGAACTTTGATGTTCATTTTTCCCGTTACTGCAAAATTGGGGTATCTCGCTCGATTCTCGATGAAATCTCATGAAATCAATTTCTAAAAATACTAGATACTGGCACAAACAGCTTTTTTGTTGGACAATTTGGCTAAAAGTGGATGATTGGGGATGTGGTGATTTTTGAAGTTAGGAAGAGGAGTTTATTTTAATGGAAGAAGGAAGAAAAATAAATGAAGGAGAAGAAGGGTAATGTTAGTCCCTATGTGTGTGTCTTTCTTCTTCCTACGTGATCATGTGCCTATATCAATATGCAGGAAACCCAAAAATCTTTGATTTAAAGGCTAGAATCCTGGCAATACATAGGTTGGTAGGGTGAAGGGGAGGACAAAGGTAGGGAGACAAGGGAGACAAAGCAGTGAACTGTGTGTACATAAGTGTGTATTGGTTTTGTTATGAATTTGAATAGACAATATTTCGGTACCCCACCACATAGTATTGTGTCCGCGTACGAGCTGCGAATGACGGAAAAAAATACGATTATGCACATAAATGCTACATGTTAATCGACGGAAATTCTATCGGATTAGAAATCCGTCGAAAAATTTCAAATTAAAAATATCCGCAAGCGCACGGCGTACACTTGTAGTACGTGCCGAATACGGGTCGATCCGCAAGGAATTGATGATTTTAAAAGTCTATTCAATCAAATTAAACCAAATGGAGGAGAAATTGTTAACTAGAAATAAAATGAAGCTAACGCTATAATTAAAATTTGATTTAAAAAACTATTGAACTAGAGAACAATTTAGAGGCAAATCCACTCTCATATTTTTGTAAATCAACAAACAAACAATTTGTGATCTCTAGCTTTGATTTTAAGTGAAATATTGTTGAATTTATCATAAGTATGATTTGTTTATGTTATTAATTAACATAACTCAAACCATCAAACTATAATACAACAAATAAACCACTTATAATTCTCATGAAAATGAAGCCAAAGCAAAAGCTATTTTAAGTATGATCTATTTACTATTGTAACTAGTAATATAGATAATCAAATTTCATTTTTACTTTAATTTCACAATCAAAAATGGATTAGCAAATGATGATGCAAATTGTGTTTATGTTGAATAAGAATAGCTCATTTGCATAAGCAATATAAGCTATCAAACCCACTTGTATAAATTTGCATCAGAATTCACTTTCATAAAGCACAAACAAAGAGATCATAAATCATAAAAAATGTTGAAATTACATAATATTTGAGAGCTTCATTACCCCTAAATTGAAGGGGTTTAGCTACTCATTTGTGTTATCAAATCAACACATGTAAGTTTCAACATTGAAAATGAAATAAAGTAGAGAATAAACAAGAAAGAGAAGATTAACTACAAAAAGGAAATTGATTAGACTAGTGCATAAATGTAAATCTAAGCTATGAACATTAAGAAAAAGAGAGCATAGAAATAAACATTAACAATAAAACAAAGAAAAGCATGTAAAAAAAGAGAAGAAGAGGCTTGGAAATCATTTTTATTTCATAGAACATTGAGCTTACAATTTGATCTCTTAATTTTCTAAGTAAAATGAAAGAGTAGTAGTTCCTTTAAATGTACATAAGAGGGCTATTTATACATGCACAAAACCCTAATTCTATTTTTAGGGGGCTTCCCAAAATACCCCTTAGGAAGTGTGGTGGCCAAGTAATCTTTAGCTTCTACTAATCATCATTTAAGTGTACATGAAGCCATTAATTCCATAAGCATGTTCATTAGCCTCTAATTTGTACATTATGGTAGGTGGGTATGTGGGGTCCTCCATGATCTTTATTTTGAATTATTTCCCTCTTCTTTCCTTTGTATTCATTTGTGCATGCATGTATCTTCATATAAGCCTCTTCCATATGCATCTAAATTCCTATAAAAATCATCAAAAATGTAAAAGTAAAAATTCTCAAGTTTACACATGCACAAAAATGACCATTTTGCCCCTGAATGAAGATGAACATATGATGGTTTGAAAATAATTGAATTTTGGTTTTAAGCATGTTAAAATGCCCAAATATGATATTTATTTAAATAAAAAGAGATAAAATATGGATGTATATATATGCACATTTACGTGCACATCAAATACCCCCACACTTATCTTTTTATTCGTCCTCGAATAAAGGAAAACTAAGACAAATCCATTTTCGTAGGGAGCACGATTGCATTAAGCGTATGCAACAAGCCATTAAACCTCTAGGTGTCCCCAGTAGGACGAGTGTTGTCTCGTGAGGGTTTTCAGCGGATACTACCCACAACATCCAAATGCAAAGTGAAAATATTTACAAAGTGCAAGATTTATTTACAATGGGATGAATGCAAGTTTCTGAAAATATTTACAAATGAAGGATTTACTTTCAATTCGACACTCATAAGTTAAATATAGGTTTTGTTCATTGTCTTGAAATTTTAAGTCATTTACTCGTCAAAACTTCCAACAAAAATCAAGTTATCATAGCAAATAGACAATAGTTTAACTCGTTTCGGTTGATAACAAAGTGTAACTATGAAATGGATCCTTAGTTGATTATCAAAGTTTATCAAAGTGGTATTTTATTTTCTTTTCAATAACAAGTTAAATCAAACAAGTTAAAATGGTGCTCGGATTTCAATTGCTTACTCTCTCTTATTTGAAAATTTTATTGATATTAACAATATTTACATATGCCTAACTCAGGTAAACTGAGGCCAGAAATATTACCCGTGCACTGCCTTACGGACTGATGTGAGGGGAATACAGAGCGTGGCGAGTGAACACACACGTGTGAACACTTATCGACTGTAGGCGTTATTAATTTTTTTTATCTATATACACCTAACTCAGATAAACTGAGGCTGGATATACCGATCATGCACTATATTTCGGGCTTACGTGAGAAGGGTATAGAGCATGGCGAGTGAACACATGAGTGTGAACACATGACTCTAGGTGTTAAAAATATTTATACATATATATAAATGTTTTTTTTAAGAGAGAGTTTTGCAAAATCATCTTAGCACCATTTAACTTAGAAGATAAAAATGCTATATCCTTTACTTTAAATTTACCATTTTTTTAAACAAAGATTTTCAATTAGAACATACTTCATAATTAACACATATGAACCTTCCTATATACTAGTTAAACCATTGTTATTTGTAATCAAACTTCATTTTTATTTTTGTTAAGACAAATAAATTTTCAAAAATTTCAATTTACTAACCAAAGCTTATACTTATCCCATAGTGTTTTCTCAAAAATAAATCAAAATGCTAAAAAGAAAATGTTTTTGAGATTTTGAAATTTTGAGATTTTTTTAAGTTAAAAGAAAAATGAAAATTCAAAAATGCCATGAAACTTAAAAAAAATGAAAATGATGAAAATGAGATTCCCCCCCCCCCCCACACTTAATTTTGACTGTGTCCCCACAGTCAATGCATGATATAATGAGTGTAACAGGGAAAACTATGTACATATATACAAAAGAGGGTTAACATTCTTACTACACGTAGCTTGGCTCATGAAGGATCATGAGTTCCTCCTCTTGGTTATTTGGCAATTCCAAGAAAGGTTTCAGACGATGACCGTTAACTTTGAAAACCGATCCATCCCTGGGGTTTTCTATTTCTACGGCACCATGTGGAAAAATAGTTCGTACCACAAATGGTCCGGTCCATCTCAATTTAAGTTTCCCAGGGAATAAATGAAGTCTTGAGTCATATAAAAGAACTTTTTGGTTAAGCGAAAATGTTTTCCTTAGTATTGACTTTTCATGAAAAACTTTGGTTTTTTCTTTGTAAATTTTCTCGTTTTCATACGCGTCGTTCCTAAATTCTTCATGTGACGCCCCACCTCTATGCTCACGCTAGCCAAGGACACCACTGGGTAATGTCATCGACTAGCATAAAGAATAAGGCTGTTGAGGAGCGACCATCCATGTAATTGCCTTGTGCGAGCACCGATATGTCAGATAGTATAACCTGCATTTCATTTCAAGAGGAAATCCGACATACCGATACAAACTCAAAGCGACTACACAGTGGCTAAGTGGACCTCGGAAACAATTATAGAAATAAACATAACATAAATCAGTCACAGATGTTCATATCTCAAAGGCGGAAACAGATATGAATATAACACATAAAAGTGTACATCAGAGTAGTGGTCATATAAGATCCACAATATCACAAAAGAATAGATACAAGTGCAAGACAAAAGAATAAGTATACATCATGGAGTCTATATCTCGAATGTATAACAACAAAAACTACAAATGTAATGTAGTTAGACAAAAGTCAGAAGATGATCCCAGATAAGGAGTCAAGCAGAAGCACCCGTAACATCTCGGTCTGACCCGAGTATTATTTAATAAGAAAATAATAAACGGATCAGTCTAGCTATAAATATCAGATAAAGGAATGAGATATAAGCAGAGATATAATAAGAACGTATGATAACAATGGTGTCAAGCTATGACAAGTATGTTTTAAACAACAACAAAATCATACAATATCTCAAGAAATCTCAAAGCATCAAAAAGAATGTCATATTCTTTATTTTATTCACCAAACCGCAAATATTGACAAACATATCATTGCCAATCACAAAAGTTAGTGAAACACAAATTCTAGAAATCATCAATTAGAAATCCAGAAATCACAAAAGGGGGAGGCCTATCATAAACGGGAGCATGAAATCTCACCAACACGTGTATCATAAATGGAACGCTATTCCATGGTCGCTAACCATAAAAATTGAGCCAAAGCTCCATAAATAGTCCGAAGACCACGGGTCGCTATCCCGCCAAATTGAACCGAAGTTCTACAGAAACGGGGTTTAGTCTCTCTCGCAGACAAATAGACATCGCACATCGCTAGTCTAAATCACAAAATGATCACCACTGATCCATAAAAAGTGTCGATTACACTAAGTTAGTAAATATATGAGTTTAGCTTCATGTCCCATAACCACTAGCTTAACTTAAATATTTACGAACAAATTGTAGATTTCCACTCGAAAATTGTCACAAGAGTTTCAATCGAACAAGTCCAAAAATTAACCGACGAAGTAAACGCAAGCGTTTCATACCACTTGTTTTGCTAAGCCGTTTAATTATATTTTCTCATACGAATGAGGTAAAGGTTTGTATATACTAATAGATTGGAAAACGGTTTTGAAAACAAGCTTTATGTTTAAAAATAGCGTTGAAATAATCTTTGTAAAAGAGTTTGAATATTTACTACTAGTATAGAAAACCTTTATATTTTAAAGTGACAAATCACAGAAATGATTGTAGAAACAATCAATCACAAGAATTCACATTTCGATAACGTGTATCAAACCATAGAAATCGATATCAAATCGATCAAATAGAAACACCAAAAATCCAGAAAAGAAATCATCAAAGTTGATATTAATTGACAATAACTATATGGATAATCAAAAATCAATAAATTTGGAAATCCACATAAAAATAGGCTAATATCCAGAAATCAACAGCCACGGACGTATGTGGGAAATCCACAGACGTCTGTCACCTGTTTCGGGAAATATTTTTCCTGAAGCCACAGATGTCTGTGGGAAATCCACAGACGTCTGTCACCTGTTTCAGGAAACATTTTTCTTGAAGCCACAGACGTCTGTCGCCTGTAGCAAGACAGAATTTGCAAAGCCCATAAATGGGCAAACCTACCCAACTTCTCGGATTCAGAACGATTGAACGAGCAACGACGACAAAGGATTTATGTCAAGCGACAACCCAGCCCTATAAGCTCTCCGAAACACCACCAAAAGCATGTTTATAAAACAAAGTTAGGATTTTCAAAGTTTTAACTTCCAAAACACCAAAAATTGAAATGTTCACCGAATCAATCCAAACCAAAATCAAATGAACATTGAAGGGGTGTTAGGAATCCATACCAACCAATCGAGGATAGTTATAGATATAGATGTGAGATAAAAATCTCACCTTTAATCCCAAAAACAATGAAGAAGAAGCTTGGAAACAAAGGAGGATCAACCACTCTTCAAACTCAACTCTAGAAGCTTGAATCTAAGCTCAAAAGAAGAACATTTCCAAAGTTAGGTTTAGGAAATTTTTGAGATTGAAAAGAGAACGAGTTGGAGAAGATGAAGAGAAGGCTTACCAAAGCTTCTTCTTTGAATTTGGAGCTAGAACTAGATTTGCAAATGGAACTAGGGCTTAGGAATTCTAATTCTTTTTCTCCTCCACCATTTTTATCTAGAGCTTGAAAGTGTTAGGAAAATGAAGTGAATGAAGATAAGTGGGGGTGGAGCTAAGGGATTGAGTTAGGATATAGGGCTAAAACCCAAACCAAAGCCCAAAGTGAAAAAGTAGCAAAATTCCACTAACTCCAAACATATCAATGTTTATACTCAAAAAGGTTGCAAACGTCATTTTGAACTCAATGGGGGTGGTCTCGAGTCCTAATTTGACTGTTTGCAAAAAGTAGCTTTTTGGACTATAATCCGACTAACGATGAAATATCTAAATAAAATATTTAAATATTCAATCGTAAAATATGCGGGTTGTTACACTTCTAGTTCGTTGAGTTGTAGTTTTCGCCAGCTTTCTCAAGATCAAAGTTTAAGTTCTTAATTACCCACAGCGCTTTGTGTTCGATTTCAATGGGTTGATGACAAGCTTTACTGTAAACTAAATGAAAAGGGGACATCCCAAGGTTAGTTTTAAAAGCAGTACGGTAAGCCCAAAGCGCGTCGGTCATTTTCTGAGACCAATCTTTTCGATTTTTATTGACATTTTTCTCCAAGATTTGTTTTATTTGTCGATTTGAAACTTCAACTTGGCCATAAGTCTGAGGATGATACGAAGTGGATAACTTGTGGGTTATCGAGTATTTTTTCATTAAAGTTTCGAAAGTTCGATTGCAAAAATGGGTCCCGTTATCAATGATTATTGTGCGAGGTGTGCCGAACCTCAAAAAGATGTTTTCTTTGATAAGTTTCACAATAATTTTCTGGTCGTTGGTTTTGCAAGGAACGGCTTCGACCCATTTTGAAACGTAATCGACAGCGAGAAGGATGTACAAGTTTCCAAAAGAATTGGGAAAAGGTCCCATAAAGTCTATACCCCATACATCAAAGATTTCGATCGTAAGAATGGGGTTTAGAGGCATCATATCTGGTCAAGAAATTCATCCAAGCATTTGACATCGATCTCAAGTTTTACAAAATTCAAACGAGTCTTTTAAAAGAGAAGGCCAATAGAAACCACACTGAAGCACTTTTTCCGTAGTTTTTCGAGGACCGAAATGTCCACCACACGCTTGATCGTGGCAAAATGAAAGAACACTCCTAATCTCATTATTCGGAATGCAACGTCGGATGATTTGGTCGGGACAATATTTGAACAAGTATGGATCGTCCCAATATAAATACTTTGCTTGGGACATGAATTTGCATTTGTCCTGTTTGGACCACGATGAGGGAGTTTCTTTAGTGACTAAGTAGTTCACTATATCAGCGTACCATGGGTCAATAGAAGTTGAAAGAAGTTGTTCATCGGGAAAGTTTTCATTGATTGGCAAAGAAGATGGTGCGTTCGGAAGACGAGACAAGTGATCGGCTATGATGTTATCGGATCCTTTTTGTCTTTAATTGTAACGTCAAATTCTTGAAGTAAAAGGATCCAACGAATCAAGCGGGATTTGGCATCCTTTTTAGCGAAGAGATATCGAAGCGTAGAGTGGTCTGTGTACACAGTAATGTGTGACCCTATCAAGTATTGTCAGAATTTTTCGAGAGCAAAATCGACAATTAGAAGCTCTCTTTCGGTTGTTGTGTAGTTGAGTTGAGTGTCGTTCAAAGTCATGCTCGCGTAGTAAATGACGTGGAGGATCTTGTTGATGTGTTGTCCTAAGACAGCACCAACGGCAAAGTTTGAAGCGTCACACATTATTTAGAAAGGAAGATCCCAATTGGGCACACAAATGATTGGAGCAGAAATGAGTTCGTTCTTAAGACGTTCAAAAGAAGAGATACAATCAGAGTTAAAATCGAAAGGAACGTCTTTTCCAAGAAGAGTCGTAAAAGGACGAGCAATTTTGCTAAAGTCTTTCACAAAGCGTCGGTAAAAGCCAGCATGTCCTAGAAAGGATCGAATGTCCTTAACAGTTTTGGGAATGGGTAGATTTGCAATGACATCGATTTTCGCTTTGTCTACCTCAATGCCTTTATTTGAGATGATATGTCCATGGACTATGCCTTGTTTGACCATAAAGTGGCATTTTTCCCAATTTGAAGTCAAATGTTTTTCTTTACATCGATTTAGAACCAATTCGAGATGATGTAAACATTGGGAAAAAGAATCCCCAAAGATTGAGAAATCGTCCATAAAAACTTCTAGAAAGCGTTCAATCATGTCGGAAAAGATTCCAACCATGCATCGTTGGAAAGTCGCAGGAGCGTTACAAAGTCCGAATGGCATACGTCGATAAGCAAAGGTACCAAATGGACACGTGAAAGTCATTTTCTCTTGATCTTCGGGAGCGATGGGAATTTGGTTATAGCCGGAATAACCATCGAGGAAGCAGTAAAATTCATGGCCGGCTAAACGTTCAAGCATTTGGTCGATGAAGGGAAGAGGGAAGTGATCTTTTCGTGTTGCGACATTTAATTTTCGATAGTCAATGCAAACATGCCAACCCGTTTGAGTTCGAGTTGGAATAAGTTTGTTTGAATCATTCTTGACAACGGTTATCCCAGACTTTTTCGGTACAATGTGAATTGGGCTAACCCATGAACTATCAGAGATTGGTTAATTGATTCCGTTGTCGAGAAGTTTAAGAATTTCATCATGCACCACATCTTTCATTTTTGGATTAAGCCTTCGTTGCGCTTCACGAACAGGCTTGGCATCGTCGATTAAATGGATGCGATGTTGGAAAAGAGCGGGACTAATTCCCTTTATATCGGAGATCGACCATCCAATCGCTTCCTTGTTTTTCGAAAGAATAGAGAGAAGAGAAGCTTCTTGATCAAGAGAGAGAGTTGCAGAAATTATGATGGGCAACGTTTCGTTATCACCTAAGTATGCGTACTTATGGTGATCGGGAAGTGGTTTGAGGTCCATCTTCGGGAGTTTTTCGATCATAGAGTTGGGTTGAGATTCAAGCTCAACTGGAAGCGATTCAAAAGGACGAGTGTATTCAATTTCGTTGGGAATTTCATGAAAAAAATTTTCGTACTCGGCCTCGCGTTCATCGTTAAGGTCAAGTGTTTCGTTTTCAAAGCTTTCGTGAATGGTACTAACTTCCAACGTTTGGTCATAAGGTTCGTTCGATTGGCTTTCGAGATTCAAAATATTAAGATCCGAAGTCATGTTTCCAAAAGAGATTTTCATCGATCCGTTACGACAATTGATTAAAGCATTTGAGGTGGCTAAGAATGGTCGGCCTAAAATCAACGGAATTTGACTCGAGGGATTCGTCAAGGGTTGTGTTTCGAAAACGATAAAATCAACGGGGAATATAAATTGCCCCACTCGAATGAGTACGTCCTCGATTTCTCCCACGGGCTTCTTAATGGAACGATCGGCGAATTGAAGCGTTACTTTTGTGGGTTTGAGCTCACCTAAGCCTAATTGTTCATACACGGAGTATGGAATCAAGTTGACACTCGCACCTAAGTCTATCAAGAATTTTTTAATCGTCTTGTCTCCAATTGTGCACGAAATCGTAGGGCAACCAGGATCTTTGTATTTTACGGGCATGGATTGGGACAAGACTTCACTTAAACTGGCGGTTAAGAAGACCTTCTTGGGCACTTGAGTGTGTCGCTTTTGGGTACACAAGTCCTTAAGAAATTTTGCGTAAGTGGGGACTTGTTGAACGACGTCAAGAAGCGAGATGTTAACCTTGAGTTGTCTAAAAATTTCCAACATCTTTACCATTTGGTCCAAGTATTTCTTTGGTCGAAGACGATGTGGAAATGGGACACGATACTCGATAGGCGGGTCTACTCGAGTAGAAGATGAAGAGTTTTGATTGGTATTCGATTCAACGTTTGGCTCTACGTTTTGTTCAGATTCGTTCGTTGTTTTAGAAGTGTCGAGAGAGGTTTCCGGTAAATCATTTGGATTAACAACTTGATTATCGATTTGTTTATCGGAACGTAAAGTTGTGATAACATTCAGTTGGGTGACGTTGCTATCTTGAACAATATGGGCTTGATTTGAATTTGCGTTTTGATTTCTGGGATTTGAAACGGGTCGGCTTGGAAATGTTTCTCGTTCACGTTCGCTCACAGATGTGGCTAATTGACTCATTTGCATTTCGAGTTTTGCAATTGATTGGATTGTGTTTTGCATATATGAGGTCAATAAATTTTGCAAATTGTTGTTTGATTGAAGGCTTTGAGTAGTTTCTTTAGCCAACGTTTCAAGAGTTTTCTCAAGCGAAGTTAAACGTTTATCGTCTTGGGGAGGATGAGCAGAATTTGGTTGAAAATTTGATTATTGCGGTTGATTATGAGACGGACCCGCAAAGTTTGGTTGAAAATTGTTGGGCTGAAAGGGAGGATTCGAAACATTATACGAAAATGCTTGAAAATTGGGACGAATCATATTTGTGTTGGGGTTGTTTTGGTTCCACGCAAAATTCGGATGATTTCTCTAACCAGGGTTGTACGTTGGAGAAAACGGGTCATTTTTGGCTTTATTGAAAGCATTTATTTGTTCGACAGAATTGGGACACTGATCGGCTATATGATTAGGATCGTTGCATTTATAACACATCGGTTGGGAAGCTTGGTTTATTTGATTCGATGAGAAAACGTTATCGAATTTTTTAATCATTGCATCGATCTTAGCTTCCAAAGCAACAGAAGATCCTATCGAGTGTGCACTCGATCGTGAGTAGATTGATTTTTCGTTCGAACGTTCCCTTTGGGATGATTTTTCGGCGAGGTTTTGGAGAAATTGCCAAGCATCGTCGTGATGTTGGGCAAGAAAATTACCTTGGCACATTTATTCGAGCATGGTTCGTGAGCTGTTTTCGAGTCCATCGTATAAAATTTGGCAAATCGTCCATTTTTCGAAGTTATGGTGTGGACATTTTATCAAAAGCTCTTTGAATCTTTCAAAATATTTTCCGAATGATTCCCCCCTGAATTGATGAAAATTTACAATTTCGTTTCAGATTCTACTTGTTTTTTCCAAGGGGTAGAACTTTTTTAAGAAAGCTTTTACGAATTCTTCCCACGTTTTAATCGAGTTTGATGGTAAGCTGTACAACCATTTTTTAGCATAATCCATAAGAGCGAATGGGATTAATTGAAGTTTGATTCCGTCATTGAAAAGTTATTGGAGTTTAATGGTTTCACAAACTTGTTCGAATTTAGTCAAAAAGATGTAAGGGTCATCGTGCTCGAAATTGCCAAATTTTGGGAGCGTGGTAATATGGTTCGAGTGAATTTCGAAGTGGTTACCCGTAGGGGCGGGTAACGTGATGCAAGATGGAATAGAAACTCTATCGAGAAAGATTCTATCCATAAGAGTTCGAGGGGCATTTTCGTTCGCCATTTCGGGTAGATCGTCTGTTTGAGTCAAATGGTTAGTTGTCAAGTCGCGAGTCCAACGGTTTGTTGTTGTGTCATGAGTCCAAGTACTCATGCACAAGTGAAAGTCGAGAAGAGAAAGAAGTTAGTCGAGAAGAGAAGATTTGAAAAACGAAGTGAAAAATTGTTTTTGTTTTTGTTTTTTAAGGAAGAAAAATATTTACCAAGTGAAATTTATTTTCAAAAGAGAAGTTTGATTTTTGTTTTGTTTTTGACTTTTCAAATTTTTATATGGTTTTTTTATGTAATTTTTTTTCAAATTTTCAAATATTTACCAAAAGGATTTTTGTTTTTAGAAAATGGAAATTTGATTTTTGTTTTTGAAAAGATTTTATATTTTTTTTGGATTTTTGTTTTTCATTGAAAAATTTCAAAGGAAAGGATTTAAAAGGATATTTTTTTGGATTAAAAACTAAGTTAAAATTTACAATTTTTTTGGATTTTTGATTTTTTGATTTTTTTATAAATATGCATGAACTAATGCAACTAAATGAATGCAAAGGACTTAATTACAATTTTCTGTCCTTAGTAGCTCCTAACCCAAAATTTTATAATCACACTTTGTCTTAAATCAACAAAAATATTTCTCAGACAGGTAACGGACAAGGGTTATCGGTGCACCACGAATCACCGTAGCAATGCAGCCGAAGGTTTAAGTACCTTCAGAGGAACAACCACTATAATATTTATGAATCACCGTAATATTTATAAATGGTTATTACTCTGCCGTAGCCTAGACACCAAGAAATAAAATTGTTCAAAGAAAACAATTGTAAAGATACAATTAAGCACTAAGTGAGCTCGTGACACCCTTAAGTCAAATGTCTAACCTTTATTATTAGTCAAATTCTACGATGAAATGCGTTTGTGGGCTAAGGAAAGGGTGATGAAATCCCTCACCTTATGTGAATTGGGGTATTGCCCTTAGAAAAGAAAATACGATGAGATGAATGCAAAACAGAAATTAAACGTGAATTTACAATGCAACTAAAATGAAGTTTGTTTTTGTTTTTTTTTGGATTTTGAATTTTTTTTATATATATACAAATGCAATTGCAAGCAACGAACAATGCAATTCAAAATAAAATTAGAGATGAAAGCACGATACCAGAGCATGCAGATTATCAGCAATTTTTTTAGCGGCAATTTTAGCAAAGCAAAGCAATTATTTTTCTTTTTGTTTTGGCAAGCACTCCTTTTTATTGCGAAATTCTGCTTCGGCAATCTGCAAGTAACACAAAGATATATATATATATACAGGTTTTTTTTGTAAACAATTTTTTTTTAAAAAGGTAAATTTTGGTTCCAAAAGAAACAAAAACAAACCCCATTTTTTTATTAGAGAAAAATGAAAACAAACACTAACTTTTTTAAAACAAAAACAAATAGAAAGGAAAACAAAACTCACCTAAAACAAAACTTAAGAAAACAACACTAATAAAAAAAATTACTCAGGCCTTCCAACTGCTAGCCCAGCCTACGAACAAACTCACTTAAAACTGCTCATTCCTCAATTAATCAAACCCGAAAAACTAAATTTTATCACTCAGGAAAAATTAAATCACAATCACTTGTTCGTCCTAAAAAAAATATTGAACTTCCCCCATAACAAAATTTCTAATTTGTTCTGTTTTCATGAGTTGGTGGTTGCTTCTTGTTAATACCTTAGGTATTGATTTTGATGATAACAACCACATAAATATTACTACTAACGTATCTCCGAGTTATGCAGTCATATCAGATATATTATGGAGAAATTTACAGAGATAATCAAGAATACAGTGGAAGCAAATGAATTATAGAAGAAGGTTAATCAGAGCAATTGAAGAACAAAACCGAAGAATGCTGAAGGATAAAGGTGTTTGAAGTGATGATGAGTTGGTTGAACCTTAGAATATCTTGTTAAAGATCTCTTGGCAATCATTCTTGAAGATCATCAACCATTGACCTCAACCGAATCACAAAAATCCATAAATATAAGGTAATTTGAAATGCTGAAAATTCGCAACACTTATTAGTGTTGCTGTTCATTTTCCAACATACCCATGTCGACATACTAGGTAGGGGGATGTCGACATGCTAGCCGTTTTTCAGAATTTCAAATTTCAAATGAAGAGACATTTCCCTCCACCTTTTCACCAAAAGACATGTCTCTTCAACCACTATATAAAGGCCTCTGAAAACGAGTTTTAACATCAGGAATTCATATTTTCTCTAACTCCTTCTTCTCCAAACATTTGCAAAAGAATTCCATTACATACTCTTCAAATCTCCTTGCAAATCGATACTATTTCACTCAAATTCTTCACTAATTTGCAAGCCACACAATATCAGAGAGTTGTACTTGAATTCACATCATTCTCTCTCTAATTTCATCATATTCCTTAAAGAATTCAAAGATATATTGCCATTGGAGGTCTATAGGATAGTTGTACCGAATCTGCAAGAATCTATATTGAAGATACGACTACTTGCCATAGTTTGTTATTGGTGATAAGGAGAAAGTGTTCTTGTAGTCTGTAAAATCAAGAGGGTGTGTCTTGTAGCCCGTGAAACCAAGATTGTAAAGGTGTTCTTGCCACCCGTGGAAAGCAAGCGATTGTAGTGGAATTCTGCACGATAGAGTGCAGGACTGGATGTAGGATTGGTTAATCCAAACCAGTATAAAAATCTGGGTGTTATTTACATTACTGCATTTTACTTTATTACTTACTTATTCTTTGATTACTTCTTTATATTCATAAGTAAGTAGTTAATACACATTTCACCACTTCTAGTGTCTGAATAGCCTTAAGATCCAACATTGTGTTGTAGCCACCCCAGTTTCTAACAATTAAAAGGTATAAATATAGTAGGCAAAATGATAGGGGGAGTGCATAGAATTAGGGGGAGTCAAATATAAAAATATTATATTTTATCTCTCAAATATTTATATGGTTGTCATCATCAAAAAGGGGGAGATTGTTAATACCCTAGGTATTGATTTTGATGATAACAACTACATAAATATTACTACTAACGTATCTCCGAGTTATGCAGTCATATCAGATATATTATGGAGAAATTTACAGAGATAATCAAGAATACAGTGGAAGCAAATGAATTATAGAAGAAGGTTAATCAGAGCAATTGAAGAACAACACCAAATTAGAGAAGAATTCTGAAGGATAAAGGTGTTTGAAGTGATGAGGAGTTGGTTGAACCTTAGAATATCTTGTTAAAAATCTCTTGGCAATCATTCTTGAAGATCATCAACCATTGACCTCAACCGAATCACAAAAATCCATAAATATAAGGTAATTTGAAATGCTAAAAATTCGCAACACTTATTAGTAGTGTTGTCCATTTTCCAACATACCCATGTCGACATACTAGGTAGGGGGATGTCGACATGCTAGCCATTTTTCAGAATTTCAAATTTCAAATTTCAAATGGAGAGACATTTCCCTCCACCTCTTCACCAAATGACATGTCTCTTCAACCACTATATAAAGGCCTCTGAAAACGAGTTTTAACATCAGGAATTCTTATTTTCTCTTACTCCTTCTTCTCCAAACATTTGCAAAAGAATTCCATTACATACTCTTCAAATCTCCTTGCAAATCGATACTATTTCACTCAAATTCTTCACTGATTTGCAAGCCACACAATATCAGAGAGTTGTACTTGAATTCACATCATTCTCTCTCTGATTTCATCCTATTCCTCAAAGAATTCAAAGATATATTGCCATTGGAGGTCTATAGGATAGTTGTACCGAATCTGCAAGAATCTGTATTGAAGATACGACTACTGGCCATAGTTTGTTATTGGTGATAAGGAGAAGGTGTTCTTGTAGCCTGTAAAATCAAGAGGGTGTGTCTTGTAGCCAGTGAAACCAAGATTGTAAAGGTGTTCTTGCCACCTGTGGTAAGCAAGCGATTGTAGTAGAATTCTGCACGATAGAGTGCAGGACTGGATGTAGGATTGGTTAATCTGAACAAGTATAAAAATTCGGGTGTTATTTACATTACTGCATTTTACTTTATTACTTACTTATTATTTGATTACTTCTTTATATTCATAAGTAAGTAGTTAATATACATTTCACCACTTCTAGTGTCTGAATAGCCTTAAGATCCAACATTGTGTTGTAGACACTCCATTTTCTAACACTTCTGATGTTCAAGTCGCGATTGGGTCAGAGGAAGGCGATGGAGTTCGGTGATGTTGTTCGGTGGATGTGAGTTCGTTTCGCGTCTGATTGGTGGCAAAAAAATTTTAGTCATGATTTGATTGATTAGGGATCGGTAGATGGTCTTCGCGATTGGAGATGGACTTCGTGAGTGAAAGGGTGGTCGCGATGTTTTGGATGCGGCGAATGCGAATGTGGTGTTCGAATTGGGTTGCTTTGGGGCGATTCAGGAATTGGGTTGCTGAGGAAGAGTGTGTTCGAGGTGATTTGAGTTTGGGCGTCGAAGTCGAGGTTGTGGATTTGTGGATTTCGTGGTTGAAGTAGTGGGTTGATGGACAGTGTCTGATGATAGTCGAGGTAGTGGATGGTTGATGAATGTGTTGTCAGATGAGAATGTATGAAAAGGTGGAGCAGAAGTAAATGCAGGTTTGTGATAGTGAAATGATGAAACAGTGCACAGTTCCGGTTTGCAGTTGAATGGGTTTTGGGTAGTTGATGATGAAGGAGTAGGTAATGGCAGGATTGAGTTGATAGTATGGTGGTGGTCAGAAGTGGATATTAAGGCAGTTTGCAGGGGAGCGGAATGTTATGCAGGCAGGCAGTGGAGTAGAAGTGCAAGCAAACACGACTGTAGTGGCGATTCTGGCAGTTAGGCACTAAAACTTGTTAATTGACAGAAATTCTATCGGATTAGAAAACCGTCGAAAAATTTCAAATTAAAAATATCTGCAAGTGCACGGCATACACTTGTAGTACGTGGCGAATACGGGTCGATCCGCAAGGGATTAATGATTTTAAAAATCTATTCAATCAAATTAAACCAAATGGAGGAGAAATTGTTAACTAGAAATAAAATGAAGCTAACACTAGAATTAAAATTTGATTTAAAAAACTATTGAACTAGAGAACAATTTAGAGGCAAATCCACTCTCATATTTTTTGTAAATCAACAAACAAACAATTTGTGATCTCTAGCTTTGATTTTAAGTGAAATATTATTGTATTTATCATAAGTATGATTTGTTTATGTTATTAATTAACATAACTCAAACCATCAAACTATAATACAACAAATAAACCACTTATAATTCTCATGAAAATGAAGCCAAAGCAAAAGCTATTTTAAGTATGATCTATTTACTATTGTAACTAGTAATATAGATAATCAAATTTCATTTTTACTTTTATTTCACAATCAAAAATGGATTAGCAAATGATGATGCAAATTGTGTTTATGTTGAATAAGAATAGCTTATTTGCATAAGCAATATAAGCTATCAAACCCACTTGTATAAACTTGCATCAAAGTTCACTTTCATAAAGCACAAAAAAAGAGATCATAAATCATAACAAATGTTGAAATTACATAATATTTGAGAGCTTCATTACCCCTAAATTGAAGGGGTTTAGCTACTCATTTGTGTTATCAAATCAACACATGTAAGTTTCAACATTGAAAATGAAATAAAGTAGAGAATAAACAAGAAAGAGAAGATTAACTACAAAAGGGAAATTGATTAGACTAGTGCATAAATGTAAATCTAAGCTATGAACATTAAGAAAAAGAGAGCATAGAAATAAACATTAACAATAAAACAAAGAAAAGCTTGTAGAAAAAAGAGAAGAAAGAGGCTTGGAAGCCATTTTTATTTCATAGAACATTGAGCTTACAATTTGATCTCTTAATTTCCTAAGTAAAATGAAAGAGTAGTAGTTCCTTTACATGTACATAAGAGGGATATTTATACATGCACAAAACTCTAATTCTATTTTTAGGGGGCTTCCAAAAATACCCCTTAGAAAGTGTGGAGGCCAAGTAATCATTAGCTTCTACTAATCACCATTTAAGTGTACATGAAGCCATTAATTCCATAAGCATGTTCATTTGCCTCTAATTTGTACATTAAGGTAGGTGGGTAGGTGGGGTCCTCCATGATCTTCACTTTGAATTATTTCCCTCTTCTTTCCTTTGTATTCATTTGTGCATGCATGTATCTTCATATAAGCCTCTTCCATATGCATCCAAATTCCTATAAAAATCATCAAAAATGTCCAAGTAAAAATTCTCAAGTTTACACATGCACAAAAATGACCATTTTGCCCCTGAATGAAGATGAAAATATGATGGTTTGAAAATAATTGAATTTTGGTTTTAAGCATGTTAAAATGCCCAAATATGATATTTATTTAAATAAAAAGAGATAAAATATGGATGTATATATATATATGCACATTTACATGCACATCACTACACGATCACTAAAAACAATAAAATATACCGGTTATCAACTTTTGTGAAGTTTTCAAAAATGTCAACGTTTGCCGTAAAATACGTCAAAAGGAAGTTCAATTATTTTCCAATTTAAAAATTATAAAAAAATTCGATAAATTAAATTACAGATACGTCATCAAAAATTGGACAATTATTTGAAACATAGATTTTATTATATTTAAAAAAACCCAAATCGAATATTTGAACTACTTAAATATTCCAAAAATCAAAGTGAAAAAATTCTGGGTCATTACAGATACATTAGATTTTTGCTGATAGGAATTAGATGCAAATTGGTTGCATCTTACTTCTATTCATAGGAGTATGGGGATTTTTGATGAAAATATTTTTCAAAATCTACATACATATAGAATTGCCAGTGTGTGTGTATATATATATAGATTGTTTGCACCATATTCTCAAAAATGTTTCAAAAAGAAAAGCGTTCGTATAGAAGGGCCTAATTTAGAATCATTTTGCATACATGTTTTCTATGTTGAGATACAGTATGCACCTGTGCATGTTGGTTGCAAAATTGGTTATACAGTAAATGGTTGTGTAGTTTAAGGTAATTGCGAGCTAGAACCATGACTTATTCATTAGTATAATTTTAGGGGTAAACTTCTTCTAAAGGGGGAAGAATATAACACCCTGCAAATTTGGCGTTAGTTATTTAATTAGTTAGTTAATTAGGCCACAAAATTAGAATTTGTGCAACTGATGGAATTTAACCACGAAACTTGCACCATTGCATTCGTGGTGAATTTTTGAGCAACTTTCATGTTTGAAGTTTTGCGATCAGAGTCCAAACGAAGAAGTTATGGATGAAAGACAAATTCGAAATGAAAATAATTAGATTAGAAATTAACGTTTATATAATAAATTCCAGGGACCACAGGTCGACCCGTTTATTGGTTCGTTCGACCTAGAACGATCAACCCTTATGATAGGGGTGGTCGACCACTTCAAGCGTGTATACTAGGGTTTCATTTGGTCCAACGACTCGAATTTAATATATTTAGATCTAACGACTGTGGTTGATTCGAGTGCCTATAAATTCAAGCCTAACCCTCTCTTCTTTTCTCATACTTTCTTGAAAGCATCAGTGAAGCTCTGCCATTTTATCTTCACCGCTATTTTCTAAAATATAAAACATAATATTTATATTAGTGTATATGCAAATTGGAGAGGAATATAAATCAAATAATAGAAGAAGAGCGAATCAACACTATGCGATAATGAGGTAATATATTTATATCTATATTTGTATTTATATTTATATTTTTCTTCAACCACAAATTTCTTCTCAGATCTATAATTCTAATATATGTATGTACTCTTTTTTTACATATTTCTTGGAATAAGAAGGAAACAGAGTTGAATCAAAGGTTTTAATTTAGATCTGGAGATCTGGAATGATTTAGAAGGTGAGTGGAAAATTTATATATTGTTTATGATTTTGAATCTATTCCGTTGGCATACGTTTGATTTTTATGCCTAAATCAATAATATTTATGAGTTGTAGGCTCAAATTAGCGTAGAAAAGTATTGCTTACATATTCTTGTTTTAGATCTGACAGGAATTATTGCTACACCCTATTTGGAAATCAGTCCCAAAAGTTATAGATATGAATATTTATTATATCTGACTTTTATTTTAGATCTGAAATTGGATTGTAGATTATTAGTATGATTTCGACTATTACCCTAATTATGTTAAATTGGGAATTTTCCATGGTTTAATTTATGAAAAGAACATCCATTTGATTTTTATAAATTTGCTTGTGTTTCTTTGTGTAGAAAATGCAGCGTTTGATTTAACAAGGAATATATGCAAAAAAGGAAGAGATGTGCAAAGTACAGATTTATTCTCCATAGTTTACACCATTTACTCCAATAAAAATAAAATAATCATTCCTTGGAATTTCGAACGAGGCAAATCTTTCCTTGTATTCATGAACTTTTGTTTTAAACTAATTTATGAAAATCGCAATGAAGACTCTTCTTATGAACTGTAATTTCAACAACTTAAATATGGAAAAGAATATTCTAGTTAAAGGTTTGTGACTAGAATATATCTGGTAGAATTGGGTATTTATATGTATTTATACGTGCTAATAAATATGACATTTTGTGCATAACGCTCGCTTACGATATTAGTATACATAGTAATTACGTTGATTTGTGAATAGGAATTAGGAAGGAGAATAAGGAAAGGTAGTAAATAAGTGTGGAATGAAATTGGGAGTTACAAATAATTGATAGGGTAAATGGATTAATGGCACTGATAAATATGGAAGATTAGATTAATAACTATGGAGTAGTTTGAAAGAGATTACTAATTGAAAATTAGTAAATATATAAATGTCTTAGGTAGAATGATAATCTTTTATCATGGACAAGTTGACATTTATGGAGAAATAGATAAAAATGGGATTTATGGGAAGTTGAATATTTAAGGTAAATTATATAGCCTTAAATAAATAGAAGGAGTTTAGTAAGCCAAGTCCAATATCTAATTTAGGATGATAAAGCTTAGTAAGATATAGATTAGGATAATATGGCTTAAGTTAGTAAAGCGTAGAATAGTTAATTGGACTTAGTAGGTTGGGATGCGAGGTCAGTAGAGTCACACAACAGAAACCTACCCTTCACTTTGAGGCTACCAGCAGTTGTGTACACTTCCTACTGATGTGAGACACCTTTAACCATAGGACCTATATAATAATTGAGCTTAGAATATTGGGATGCGAGGTCAGTAAAGTGACATAACGAATGTCTTCCCTTCACTCATAGGCTACCGGCAGTTGTGTACACTTATTACTGATGTGTGACATCACCAATCATAGGACCAATGGGAATCGAAATTGGGAATTATAAGATCTTCTTAGGGATTAGAGTTATTCAGTGGCTGTTTAAGGGCACGCCTATTTCCTAATTAAAAAGTATTAAATGGTCTGAATTATCGGTTAGGAGTGATAGTGGATTTCTTAGGAAGGGTCCGCTTTGGGTTTGAGGTATTAAGTGACTGATCTAGGGTCCGCCTCTTTTCTATAAAGAAGTATTAAGTATCCCAATGAGATTCTACGCGATGTCAGCTAGATAGTACCATTGAGGAGTCTACCTTGGGGTTAGGTATTAAATGACAAATGTCTACCTATAGTATAGGTATTAAATGGTCAAGGGTCTGCATAGTTCTTATTAATAAGGTATTAAGTGGCTTGAGCACTGTCTCTCACATGGCTAAGATTTTAATGACGATAAATGCATTAGTAGTATGACTATTATGTATTATAAAGCTATAAATATTAGTCAAAGGTCTCTGTAGCTAGGACCAATAGTCCAACGATGACGATGCTAGGAGCCCGCTTCGTATTTGGAAGTATTAAGTGGCTGATAGACTTACGTTAGTATTTTGAACCTTGGGAAGGGTAGGTAGATGAATTGTGCTAGGTAGGAATATTGTGTGATCAATATTAGGTTAACTTCATTGACATTAGAATAGTAGACATAATAATTAAATTGAAACCAATCGGTATGAATTTATGTTAGGGACGCTATATATATTTTCCAATCACCAGAACGTTGTTCTGACCCCCTCCTCATTACAACCCACGGATAGATTTAGAGGAACTGGTTACTGGAGCTAGACATGATTGATTATTGGGGAAGTCTTCTTTTCTCTCATGCTCGATGTTGATGTGGCGATCTGATATCCAAGGAATACCATTAATTCAAAGGTAGTAGTCATAGTCAGTATTTATATCCTATTATTGTTTCTGCTGTGAGTTTAGATTTTGTTAATCTCTGATAACGTTCATGTTTATTTGAAGGTTCCAAATCCAAGGATATGTTCTTTGATGGACTTGGGTTTCGATTCTTGTCGAAATTTAGGCTTATTAAAGTGTGGGTTGTTACACTATCATTCTTTAAATGCTTAAAATAAACAAATGCACCTTGAATACTGCGATTAAAACTAAGTGAAAGCATAAAAGAATCAACCTCTTGAACCACTGTCTAGGCGACTGCTTAAGTTTATAAAAGGACTTCTTTAACTTGCAAATTCAATCTTCTTTGCCGCCTATAGCAAATATTCCTGGCAGCTTCATGTAAATTGTCTCATTTAAGTCACCATGCAAGAAAGTGGTCTTCACATCAAGTTGCTCCAACTCTAAGTCATGAGTAGCAAATGTGGTAAGAAAAATTCAGATGGAGTTATGTCTCGCTACAGAAGCAAATATCTTGTAACGACCCAGAATTTAATTACCTTAATAATGAATATTTAGATATATTTTTATTACTAATTAAAGGATTTTATAACTCAAATAAATTTTTTTTAAATAATAACTAAAGATGGTGAAATAGTTTTTGTAACGGCCCGGAATTTCACTGCTTTAATTTGCGAATATTTTATTAATTTTAAATATTCAAATAATAGATATTACCTTGAAAATAAAACTCTTTTAAATAATAATTAATGATAGTGAAATCATTTTCAGATTTTGTCTACAAAAATAATTAGTTCGAAGAAAGATTAAAAATGTGACTGGAAGTTGTTTTCCGAACTTTCGATTTTTCGTCGGCTAAAACTTATCGAAAATGTCATAACACTTATGTGTACACATGAACACATTTATAAATCACCTTGGACATGGAAATGTACATGTGAGTATGCATGTACACTTGAGTATATATGTATATATATGATAAGGTAAGATATTTTAATAAAAAGTATATATATATTACATAAAATAAAGATTCCACCTTAGACAAAAAGTACAAAGAGAGGACAAACATGTTTGTTTTGATTTGATAAGAAGGTGGCTAGGAAGGGGGCGGAATTTGCATGGAAAAGAGAGGGGGTGAGGTGGCAAAAGAAGAGAGAGGAGTATAGTTGTGAAGACCCAAATTTTTGAGATAAAAATAATTTTAAAATGAGAATATTTAAGAAAAGAAAATATAGTCTGACAATAATAATATTAGGAGTAAGTGAAATGAATAAATAAGAGGATAGAGATTCTTTTTTTTCAATATATATATGTATTAGATATGAGTAGCCAAAGAAGTATAAAATGATAAAGCCCTTTTGATAACCAAATTGCATGAGAACCAGTTTAGTATTATTGTGCATAAACACCTTCTCAAAAATAAATCAGGAAATAAATGGTTTGAAATAATATAAGAGGACCATTCAGGCCTAACAAGGTATACAATGTTTCTGAGTCACACAAAGATGATGTGTAGATGGATCATGCAAATAGCATGTGCACAGAAAAGCAGAGAAGCAACTGCTTTTACTAGAAATAGAAATCAAGAGAAAATGGCACATTTAGCCATAACAACACACACATAATTCTCTGAGTAATGTGAGGATAAAATGGGTTTTTCCTTTAGTAAAACCCTAGCAAAATGATTTAAATCAAGAGGGAAGCAGAGGTTTTCTCTGGGGGAAAACAGAAACACACTAAAAAAAATAGAAAGGAGAGCTCACCCTGTTTTCAAGCTTAGACATTCTCGGGGAAGAGAGGAGGAAGGTGAGTGATTAATCACTTATGATCTGTAAGGCATTAAGACCCATGTTAAGGGCAGCCAAGTTATTTTATATAAACATTACATTATGTTTTTCCTATTTGATTTTATTTTCTGGATGAAAATATGTTGATCATGGATGGTATTCTGGTTGAGTTTTTGGATGAGGCTTTAATCTGTTTTGACTTGTTGTGATGGTTTCAGTTTTTGTTTTAAAATATAGATAATCAAACAAATACACTAATCACAGGAATAGATTTTATATATGCTAGTTTTGATATGAAAATGAATCAAATATTTTACTGTGGAATAGGGTATCAATGAAAGAAAAGAATTAGGCAGTGTGAATATTGAGATTTATGCTTATGTCTAGTCTATATTAAAAATGATATGAACAATGCAATATTACAAATATGTGCTGATTTGTTCAGATCATAAACCAATAAGTTTTTATGGGTTTTTCTCAAAAACCATTCCCTATGTTCACAGTAAAAGAATAAATATAGTTTTGCAAATGACTTCTTCATATTTGTGTAAGAAATGGAAATTTCTAGAAATAAAAATATAAGTAGGTTTTAGAAAAATGTGATTAAAGCAAAAAAATGACTTTGAAATAAGGTGTGCAATTTTACATGAATGCTTTGTATGTCTGGATATGATCTTTGGGTGATTTTAATAATTCTTGACCTATATAAGGAAGGAAAGAATACGAGTATCTCTGGAATCAAAAGAAAAATTCCCCAGAAAGAAATAAATAAGCATGGTCTCTAAATTATAAAATAATTTAGGAGTAGTGCCTTGATCTACTCATCAGCAGGTGGTTGATGGGTATGTGCATGACTTGTTTAAGTCCCGTAGGCCTCTGTGTAAAGGGTTAACAGAACTGAGCCCCTTTGCAATGCACACATGGTGTTCAATGGCAAGAGTTCAGACCAAACAAAATGAAAAGATGAGAAGGAGAAATTATGCTATGGAATTCAGGGAGTTAATCCATAGGAGTTTTGTACTTGTACAACCGAATGAAGTGAATGGATGAATGCTTGGATGTATGTTTATAGATAGACTTAAATATACACATTCTCAGATTTTAATTGGGATTTGAATAGCATTTAATAGAAAAGTTCTCTATACAGCCTTAAGAATTTACAAGATATTTTGCATACTTGATTTCACTCACACCAGAATTTATTTCTGACCCTATTTGTTGCCTTTGCAATACTTGGGGTGTCTCATTTTATTGAGGCAGTTCAAAGTTTTGCTGCAGGGAAAGATGCATGAATTGCTTGCTTGCTTGCATGGATATTTGGAGATCTTGAGGAATTTAAAGTGTTTAAGAGAAGTAGCAGTGTCTTTGTAATAATTAAGTTAGGAAAACTCTAATATGTTCTAAGTATTTTAATGAGCGTCTTTTACTTTGATATCTGGAAAACAGCATGTAAGAAGAAAAAGAAACTTAAATGTTATATGTGTTTGTGAGTTGTGGACTTAAGTAACAAGTTCTGAAATAGTTTTAGTAGATAATGCTGAAGGAGAAGATGCCATTTAATCTGATATGTGAACATGTTTTTCTAGACAGTCTTGAGGCACTTCAGTTATGATACTATAAAACTGATACTAATTAGGAGAGATCTGATACTATAAAACTGATAAAACTGATACTAATTAGGAGAGATCTGATACTATAAGACTGATAAAACTGATACTAATTAGGAGAAATCTGATACTATAAAACTGATACTAGGTAGGAAATTTCTGATACTATAACTACTGATCTAATACTAGGTTGGGAAAATCTGATACTATAGCTTCAAAACTGATACTAAGTGGTAAGACACCGGATTCAACACTTTTCTAGCTCCAGATATAAGAAGTTGTGTGATTTATAAAGTAGCTCACAACACCATCACTCATGTGATGACTATCTGCTCAGTTAACCAGGAAATATGTATTTTGTCTGTCATGATTGGTTTGTGCTTGTTGTGTCTAAACCCTGATCACATGTGTTGTTTTTCTCTGCTTAGACTTCAACCTAGTTTATCACCTCATAATTCATATGATAAGTACCAAATCACAAAAGAATTCCGGAATTTAAATGTATGGCTTGTAAACCAAGAAACTAATTAATTTGAGAAGTAAGCAAGAAAATTATAAGTGGTAATATTCGAATTTATTATTAATCAAGCTTGAGATCAAAAAGAGGAATGTAAAAATAGAAATGGCTATGTGACACCAATTCTCTGAAAAATGAGAAATATTGTGTGATTGAATTTTCCTTGTTAATTTTTAATACTCTGATAAGCAAGGAAACATTTATATATCTTCATATATATAAATGACTTGAATTGACTTATATACTAATATTTTTATATTGGTAAGAATTTGGATCTTGGGGAAAATGAAATTAAAGAAGTGATCACTTGGTTTGGAAAAAAAAAAAATCTCAACAGTAAATCACTGAAAAATAACAATCCAAAAGAAGTGGGTCACTTCAGTTGGTATCAGAGCTATGTTATTAAAACATAGCATAAATATATTATCCAATTTTCTTGTAAGGATAAAATTCTAAAAAAAAAAAAATATAGTAATGATAGAAATAAACATCCACAGTAGAAATAAATTTCAGAAAAATAATTAAATTAGAAATATGACTGACTAGCTATGCAATCGAATAGTGAATCATGGTAGGAAGACCACCAAGTCATGGAGCAGGACCCTCCAATACAACACCAATGGTTAACTTGCACGATTTGGTGAGGGCATTTAGAGAAGGAGCAGTGCAGAGGGAAGAGAATCCTCATGAGGAATTAGCTAAGTTATTGAAGACATTTTCAAATTTGGGAGGCAAGGATTTTGAAGGCACTGAGGGAGTTATGGGAGTGCAGACATGGTTGAGAACTTTGGAAAGGATATTTGCAGATATGCAAATTAATGACCAAAGAAAGAGGCAGATAGCTTCAAGGAGACTCAAAGGAGCAGCCTTAGATTGGTGGGAGGTGATCATCACAGGAAGGCCAGAAAATGAGATAACATGGGATCAATTCAAGGAAATGCTTGAAGCAAGGTTTGTTCCAGCAACAGCTAAGGCAACTTTGCTTGAAGAATTCATAAGGCTGAGGCAAGGACCAATGAGTGTGACTGAATACACTCAAAAATTTGAGAGTTTGTCCAAGTATGGAACTATGCTCATAGGAGATGAAGAATCAAAGAATTCAAGATTTATCCAAGGATTAAATGCAGGTCTGAGTAGAGCAATGTTACCATACAAGGATAAAACATTTGATCAAGTCATAGACCTTGCTCTTTCTTTTGAACAACATGACAATGCAAGGGAAAAATTTAGGAGCATGAGGGCTACCAATCAAAAGAAGGGGAAAAATAGAGCACATCCCTATGACAAAAAGAATATGGATAAGAAAATGGAGGGAGCAGCCACTGGGGAAGCTAAGAAGAAGGTTACTTGTTTTAATTGTGGCAAAGAAGGACACATGAGTAATAGGTGTCAAGCAGCCAAGAAGGCATTGTTTAGCTGCTATAACTGTGGGAAGGAAGGCCATATTAAAAGAAACTGCCCAGAGTTCAAAAAGGGAGCAAAGGTAGGAGCACTTGAGGGCAAAGCAAAAGCAACTGCAGTGGGAAGTCCTGGACAATTGGAAGGTATACTTCTAATTAAAGATCACCCCATCTCAGTTATATATGACACTGGAGCAACACATTCACTAATATCCCAAGACATAGTGAATAAATTAACTCTCACATGCTATTTAGTTGATAATCCCTTGTTTATTCAGAGCCCACTAGGTAATTCTTGCATGCTAGGGATTAAATGTTTGGGAGTAGAGTTAAACATAGGTGGAAATATGTTTAGTTCTGATTTGTTTGTGCTAAAATATCCTGGAATAGGAATTATTCTAGGAATTGATTGGCTAAGAAAATACAAAGCAATTTTAAACTTAGAAAATCTTACTATTTCTCTGAAAACAGAAAATGGTAAAAATATTATAGTTATGAGTGAAATTGCTAAAATCAATTACTGTAACCACATATGTAGCATGACTGAGAAAGAATTAACACTGGAGGACATAAAAATTATAAATGAATACCCAGATGTCTTTGGTGAAGTCATAGGTGTTCCAGAAAATAGGCAAGTAGAATTTCAAATAAGGCTAATCCCAGGAGCCAGCCCAATCATCAAGAAGCCAACTAGAATGGGTCCTAAAGAACTTGTGGAATTGAAACATCAGTTGGAAGAACTGGAGCAGAAAGGCTTCATAAGGCCTAGTAGTTCAAACTGGGGTTCTCCAATTGTATTTGTAAAGAAGCAGGATGGTACTTTGAGAATGTGCATTGATTATAGGGAATTAAACAAAGTCACCATTAAAAACAAATATCCACTTCCTAGAATTGATGATCTATTCGATCAATTAAATGGAGCAAGGGTCTTTTCAAGGCTAGATTTAGCCTCTGGGTTTCATCAGATGAAGGTGGAGGAAGAGAGCATTAAGTATACTGCCTTCAACACAAGGTATGGATTATATGAATTTTTGGTGATGCCTTTTGGATTGACAAATGCACCATCATATTTTGTAGATTTGATGAATAGAACATTTAGAGATTTTCTAGACAAATTTGTGGTTGTTTTTATTGATGACATTTTAGTATATTCAAAATCAGAAGAAGATCATGCAAAGCACTTGCATCTGGTTTTGTCTAGACTGAGGGCACATGATTTAAAAGCCAAATTCTCTAAATGTACATTTTGGCAGAAGGAAGTAAAATTTTTGGGGCACATTGTATCACAACAAGGGGTTAGTGTAGACCCAAATAAGGTGATGGCAGTGCAATCTTGGAGTAGACCCAAATCAGTAACTGAGGTGAGGTCATTTTTGGGAATGGCAGGCTATTACAGGAGATTTATAAAAGATTTTGCAAGGATAGCTATCCCATTGACCAAGTTAACTAAAAAGGAGCAACCATATGTGTGGACAGAGAAGTGTGAACAAGCTTTCATATCACTAAAGAAGGCACTGGTAGAAGCTCCAGTTTTACAAGTGCCAGAGGGTAATGAAGAATTAGTAGTTTACACAGATGCTAGTGGATCTGGTTTGGGGGCAGTGCTTATGCAACATGGTAGAGTCATAGCTTATGCATCAAGGCAACTCAAGCCAAATGAAACTAGGTATGCTACACATGACTTAGAACTAGCTGCTGTGGTGTATGCATTGAAACTATGGAGACATTATTTATTGGGTGCTAAGTTTGAATTGTTTACTGATCATAAGTCACTTAAATATTTGTTTTCCCAAAAAGACTTGAACATGAGGCAACATAGGTGGGTAGAATTTCTAGCTTCCTATGATCTTGATATATTGTATACCCCTGGAAAAGCTAATAAAGTAGCAGATGCATTAAGTAGACATCAAGCTAAATTGGCAAGCTTAATGATGGCAGAATTCAAGGATTTGATAATTCTTAGTGAGGTGGAAGTGAAAGAAGAAGCTAGTGTATCAGATAAGACACACAGTAAGATGATTGAATATGGTAAATTAAGCCTCTTATCCTTAAAATCAACACTGGTTGATAAAATAGGACAAATGCAGAATCAAGATATAAATTTGAAGGAGAAAAAGAACATGATATCCCAAGGCATGACAGTGGAAAACTATGAGGTAGATGGTAAAGGATACTTAAGGAAAAAGGGGAAACTCTGCATACCAAATGTAGGGGAACTAAAGCAAGAAGTTATGGATGAGCATCACAAAACAAAGTATACTATCCATCCAGGTGGTACAAAAATGTACCATGATCTCAAGAGAAATTATTGGTGGCCAGGAATGAAAGGAGCAGTAGCAAAATATGTGGCAAATTGCTTGACATGCCAACAAGTAAAGGCAGACTATCAAAGGCCCTCAGGCCTATTGCAACCTTTGGAAGTGCCTACTTGGAAATGGAAGAGTATATCAATGGATTTTGTGGATGGTTTGCCAAGAACAAGGAAGGGAAATGATAGTATTTGGGTAGTGGTTGATAGACTCACAAAAAAAGCACACTTTATCCCAATAAGTTCAAACAGAAATGCTCACAAGCTAGCTCAATTATTTGTGAAGGAAATAGTGAGGTTGCATGGCATCCCCAAGACTATCATTAGTGATAGAGATACTTTGTTTACTTCAAGGTTTTGGAGTAGCTTTCAAGAAGCTATGGGGACAGAACTAAGCCTAAGCACAGCCTACCACCCACAAACAGATGGGCAAACTGAGATTGTTAATAAAGTTTTAGAGGATTTGCTGAGAGCATGCATACTTGATTTTGGAGGCAACTGGGAGGATCATATTTATTTAGCTGAGTTTGCTTATAATAATAGCTACCAATCCACTATAGGAATGGCTCCATTTGAGGCTTTGTATGGGAAGCCTTGTTTATCTCCTGCATGTTGGATGGAGGCTGGTGAAAGGGTGTTGCTTGGACCAGACCATGTAAAAGAAACTTCTGCAAGAATTGAATTAGTGAGGCAAAGAATGAGAGTAGCTCAAGAGAGACAGAAAGCTTATGCAGATAAAAAGAGAAGGCCAGTAGAATTTGAGGTGGGAGACTATGTGTTTCTCAAAGTTTCACCAATGAGGAAAATATTAAGATTTGGAAAAGCAGGGAAACTGTCACCAAGGTATGTAGGACCATATGAAATTGTTCAAAGAATAGGGACTTTAGCTTATAGGTTGAAGTTACCAGAGGAATTGAGCAAAATACATGATGTATTTCATGTATCCCAATTGAGAAAATGGGTGCATGATAAAGAGTCCATTCTTGAATCTCCTACACATGTTGAAATTCAAGAAAATCTGGTTTATAAAAAGGAACCAGTGGGCATTGTGGCTAGAGAAGAAAAGAAGCTGAGAAATAAAATAATTAAACTAGTTAAAATCCAATGGAGTTTGGATGGGAATGATTGCACTTGGGAGGCTGAAGAGAGGATAAAGGATAAATATCCTAATCTGTTTTCTACTTAAAGGTATGTTTAAAAATTATGATGGGACCTTAAAATTATTTATTTATATTTGATTGATTTGGAATGAATGAGTTTCTGAAATTTCATTCAATTGAAATTATGCTTTGTATACATTTGGATGGAAATGTATGAGAGAATAATTGTGGGACACAATTCCTTTTAGGAGGAGAGTATGTGAAGACCCAAATTTTTGAGATAAAAATAATTTTAAAATGAGAATATTTAAGAAAAGAAAATATAGTCTGACAATAATAATATTAGGAGTAAGTGAAATGAATAAATAAGAGGATAGAGATTCTTTTTTTTCAATATATATATGTATTAGATATGAGTAGCCAAAGAAGTATAAAATGATAAAGCCCTTTTGATAACCAAATTGCATGAGAACCAGTTTAGTATTATTGTGCATAAACACCTTCTCAAAAATAAATCAGGAAATAAATGGTTTGAAATAATATAAGAGGACCATTCAGGCCTAACAAGGTATACAATGTTTCTGAGTCACACAAAGATGATGTGTAGATGGATCATGCAAATAGCATGTGCACAGAAAAGCAGAGAAGCAACTGCTTTTACTAGAAATAGAAATCAAGAGAAAATGGCACATTTAGCCATAACAACACACACATAATTCTCTGAGTAATGTGAGGATAAAATGGGTTTTTCCTTTAGTAAAACCCTAGCAAAATGATTTAAATCAAGAGGGAAGCAGAGGTTTTCTCTGGGGGAAAACAGAAACACACTAAAAAAAAAATAGAAAGGAGAGCTCACCCTGTTTTCAAGCTTAGACATTCTCGGGGAAGAGAGGAGGAAGGTGAGTGATTAATCACTTATGATCTGTAAGGCATTAAGACCCATGTTAAGGGCAGCCAAGTTATTTTATATAAACATTACATTATGTTTTTCCTATTTGATTTTATTTTCTGGATGAAAATATGTTGATCATGGATGGTATTCTGGTTGAGTTTTTGGATGAGGCTTTAATCTGTTTTGACTTGTTGTGATGGTTTCAGTTTTTGTTTTAAAATATAGATAATCAAACAAATACACTAATCACAGGAATAGATTTTATATATGCTAGTTTTGATATGAAAATGAATCAAATATTTTACTGTGGAATAGGGTATCAATGAAAGAAAAGAATTAGGCAGTGTGAATATTGAGATTTATGCTTATGTCTAGTCTATATTAAAAATGATATGAACAATGCAATATTACAAATATGTGCTGATTTGTTCAGATCATAAACCAATAAGTTTTTATGGGTTTTTCTCAAAAACCATTCCCTATGTTCACAGTAAAAGAATAAATATAGTTTTGCAAATGACTTCTTCATATTTGTGTAAGAAATGGAAATTTCTAGAAATAAAAATATAAGTAGGTTTTAGAAAAATGTGATTAAAGCAAAAAAATGACTTTGAAATAAGGTGTGCAATTTTACATGAATGCTTTGTATGTCTGGATATGATCTTTGGGTGATTTTAATAATTCTTGACCTATATAAGGAAGGAAAGAATACGAGTATCTCTGGAATCAAAAGAAAAATTCCCCAGAAAGAAATAAATAAGCATGGTCTCTAAATTATAAAATAATTTAGGAGTAGTGCCTTGATCTACTCATCAGCAGGTGGTTGATGGGTATGTGCATGACTTGTTTAAGTCCCGTAGGCCTCTGTGTAAAGGGTTAACAGAACTGAGCCCCTTTGCAATGCACACATGGTGTTCAATGGCAAGAGTTCAGACCAAACAAAATGAAAAGATGAGAAGGAGAAATTATGCTATGGAATTCAGGGAGTTAATCCATAGGAGTTTTGTACTTGTACAACCGAATGAAGTGAATGGATGAATGCTTGGATGTATGTTTATAGATAGACTTAAATATACACATTCTCAGATTTTAATTGGGATTTGAATAGCATTTAATAGAAAAGTTCTCTATACAGCCTTAAGAATTTACAAGATATTTTGCATACTTGATTTCACTCACACCAGAATTTATTTCTGACCCTATTTGTTGCCTTTGCAATACTTGGGGTGTCTCATTTTATTGAGGCAGTTCAAAGTTTTGCTGCAGGGAAAGATGCATGAATTGCTTGCTTGCTTGCATGGATATTTGGAGATCTTGAGGAATTTAAAGTGTTTAAGAGAAGTAGCAGTGTCTTTGTAATAATTAAGTTAGGAAAACTCTAATATGTTCTAAGTATTTTAATGAGTGTCTTTTACTTTGATATCTGGAAAACAGCATGTAAGAAGAAAAAGAAACTTAAATGTTATATGTGTTTGTGAGTTGTGGACTTAAGTAACAAGTTCTGAAATAGTTTTAGTAGATAATGCTGAAGGAGAAGATGCCATTTAATCTGATATGTGAACATGTTTTTCTAGACAGTCTTGAGGCACTTCAGTTATGATACTATAAAACTGATACTAATTAGGAGAGATCTGATACTATAAAACTGATAAAACTGATACTAATTAGGAGAGATCTGATACTATAAGACTGATAAAACTGATACTAATTAGGAGAAATCTGATACTATAAAACTGATACTAGGTAGGAAATTTCTGATACTATAACTACTGATCTAATACTAGGTTGGGAAAATCTGATACTATAGATTCAAAACTGATACTAAGTGGTAAGACACCGGATTCAACACTTTTCTAGCTCCAGATATAAGAAGTTGTGTGATTTATAAAGTAGCTCACAACACCATCACTCATGTGATGACTATCTGCTCAGTTAACCAGGAAATATGTATTTTGTCTGTCATGATTGGTTTGTGCTTGTTGTGTCTAAACCCTGATCACATGTGTTGTTTTTCTCTGCTTAGACTTCAACCTAGTTTATCACCTCATAATTCATATGATAAGTACCAAATCACAAAAGAATTCCGGAATTTAAATGTATGGCTTGTAAACCAAGAAACCAATTAATTTGAGAAGTAAGCAAGAAAATTATAAGTGGTAATATTCGAATTTATTATTAATCAAGCTTGAGATCAAAAAGAGGAATGTAAAAATAGAAATGGCTATGTGACACCAATTCTCTGAAAAATGAGAAATATTGTGTGATTGAATTTTCCTTGTTAATTTTTAATACTCTGATAAGCAAGGAAACATTTATATATCTTCATATATATAAATGACTTGAATTGACTTATATACTAATATTTTTATATTGGTAAGAATTTGGATCTTGGGGAAAATGAAATTAAAGAAGTGATCACTTGGTTTGGAAAAAAAAAAAATCTCAACAGTAAATCACTGAAAAATAACAATCCAAAAGAAGTGGGTCACTTCAATAGTACAAATGGCATTTTGGTAAATTCACTTATTACATATTATAAAAGAAAATTTTCCTAATTTATTTTCATTTTTATAATTCTTATCTTCATTTCTAAACTACATAATATTGTAAACAATCTTTCATGGTTACTAAAAATATTCCAAAGCTATAATAAAAACTTAGTTCTCTACTTGAAATTTCTATAAAAGCTTGTTAAAGACTTCTACACTCATTACTTCACTTTCTCTTCGAAAATCAAGCAGATCTTCACCTTAAATAGCCAAGGCCGTACCCCTACATGTCTATGGCTGAGCCATATTGAGCATAAACCAACCTCATTTCCAAAGTTTAAAACCAAATTTCAAGTCTTTCCATAAGATTCAAAAATCCTAAGTCATTTTGCAAAAGTTTGAAAAGATTTCGTTTAAACTAGGTGAGTAAATTTTAAACCTCTTTGGGAAAGATGTTTGCTTATATATATGGTGAATATATAGTTCTGTACATGTTGTTTATTGTTTGGATTATGGCATGGTTTGGGTGTATGCATATGTGATAGCTTGTGTTTGAGTTTTGGACTTGAAATGATTGTTTAAGTGATGCATGTGGTAGAAAGTGTGATGTTTGTTATATAAGTTATGATTTTGTTTATGTATGGAATGGTATGCTTATGTTTGTATAAGCATGGATATGTCATGAATCGTTTGGAAGTTAGAATTGTGACATGTTAAAAAGGACTTGAGATCCTCTTTGAAAATCAAATCGTTGTACTTGTTTAGCTTAGTAAATTTTTTGTTCTTAGATTCTAAATTAGTTAAAGTTTTAAACTTTCTTCCTTTTCGTTTTCTTTTAAAACAAACAAGAGTGGAAGTTTAAGTTTTGGATGGTAACTTAGAAAATCAATTCTAAGTTACAGCATCCATAGCGAGTCGCTATGGATGCAGTTCGGAAATATACGATTTTCAAGTTTTTTAGTTTTCTTTTAAAATTGTTTTGAAAAACATTTCAAACTTAATTAGGTATTATAAAACTTAATTAACTTTTAATTTATGAGTTTAATAATTAATTTATTTATTGAAAATAATTATTAATTAATTACGTAATTAAGTAAGTGATTAGGGTTTAAGAATTAATTAATTAAGTTAATCATTTGTAGTTAATTACGAAGTTTTAATTAATGATTAATTGAGTTAAGCGGTAATTATTTTAATTAATTTTTTTAATCCAGTTAATTATTTTTAAATCAATTATTTGATTAGTATTTAATCATTTAATTAATTATTATTTGATTAAGAGTTATTTATTTACTTAACTATTAATTAATTAAGGTTTAATTTATAATAAATGTTTATTTAATAAAGTTTAATTGTTTATTTATTTATTTTTAAATAATTAGGATTTAATTATTATTCAACTAGATTTTAATTATTTAATTAATTTTTGATTAATAAAGGGTAATTATTAGTAATTATTTAAGACTTAACTAGGATAATAAAGGTTTTAAATTTTGATTTAAGTATAATTAATTAAGGATAAATTAAGCTTTAATTTATGATTAAATGATGATTTATTTATTATTTTAAATTATTTTAAAATTCCAGTAGTTCTTTATTTTAAATTAATCTTCTTCTCTCAATGAATTGTTTGTAAACCAAGGATCTCTTGTCCATGCTATTAAGTAGCCAAACAAATTAAAGTAGTTATAGTAAAACGTTAACATGTTTTATTGAAAGTAAGTCGATTTGTACTTATCATAAAGACCCCATTTCGGAAACGTGATAAATGCAAGGGAGTAAATTTCGATAAGCAGGTCATGATAAATTGAGGATATGAAAGGTAATTCCATATGTAAATCTTTACACTCAGAAAGTGGAGTTGTTCACTATTTATAACTTGACCTGTTTTAACTCAGGATGTATGTTGTGTATATTAGAGTTCCCCAGTGAGGACTCGAATACTGGTTACATACTTCCAAAAGAACTGGAATTGAGTTAGCCAGGAATTATCACTTAGTTTGGAGACACCGGTTTTGGGTAAGTATAAATTATCTGAACCACTCCAAACTAATAACGTTCGTGATGGATTATTATGAAGTATGTTATGGAGCTGTACTAATCTTTCTGAGGTTGATTCCAAAATAGAAGATAGTAAATGTTAAAGGTTTGTTCGATCTCGGAACAACTTGTATGGATGAATGCTATCATTGCATTGGATGCCTGGAGAGCAATGTTAGAATTCCAAGATTGTTTACTAGAAGGAAGATAAATGCGTAGCTTCAAACCTCACAACCCGAAGGTGGCTAAAATAGGGTAGATGCAGCAGGGCTATGTGGGTCATGCCCATTAGGGTATGATCATCGCCAAATCTAGAGTGATCTCTTCGGTTTATGTATGCTTCAGGATCCCTTTATGGTTGTTGATCGCAACTAAGGGGTGATCATATTCGATACTATCCAGTTCAGGGGTACGCCGACTCTGTGTTAGCAAGGGTAGGCCAAGTTCAGGGTATGACCACAATACATTTTATCTAGAGGTGTACTATGCGTAAGGTAGTCCCTCACCATGTCACCGTTGGAATCCATTTTCTAATATGAGCTTCGGATTTGATTGTATACCTATTATGCTGGAATTTAATAATGTAACAATTTCAACTATGATTCCATATTTATTTTAAACCTAGACATTATGATAATATCAGAGGATTTTATATAGAAATGTTTTGGTTATCGTAAGGTAAAAACTCGTCCGTGTTTATGTGTGGTGTGGTCTTACGAGATACCTTTAATTTGAAGGTTTTTATAAAGTTAAACACACCAAACCCATGTCCGACTCGGAGTTTTATTTCTTTCCCTTAAACTCTTGGGTACTCAAATTTTTGTGAGTAGCCAAGTAGTCAGGTTTCTTTGGAGCATTTTGGAAAGTAGTATAGAGTAGAAGCTTTCGCTGTATCCAGTGTCATGTTTATTTCTACCGTGACTATACATTATGTATTAGTAATTTAGGTAGGCTGATATAACTGTCCTTATTGGGAATAGTATTTGTTTAAACTTTGATGTAACATTTTGGAGTAATCATATGTACTATTCTGTGATGATGTATATTTAACTCTGTTGTTTGTGAGAAAAATCTGTATTTGTTTCCTTTGTCTTTTATTTTCTTAACCCCACAACCTATCTTTCGGACACTTAGATGATCTGCACGACTGCACATAAATACCGAGGATGTATTAAGTGTCGCCTTTAGGTGTAAGAAAGGCAGATCGTCACATATCTCATCATACTTCATTCCCTTCCTTTGTAAAAACCCTTTGCAACTTATCTAGCCTTGTATCTCCAATCATCCTTCATCATGAACACTCACTTGCAACCTATGGCTCGGCTTCCCTGAGGAGGTGGTACCAAATTCCATATCTTGTTCTTCTTCAATGACTCTAACTCCTCTTTCATAGTGCAAATCCACTTCGAACTATCACCCGACTTCATGGATTCTTCAAGGTTAAATGGCTCATTATGAACCACATGTAGGGCATAGTCAAGTTGATCATCAAGGCCAAAGTTTGCATATTGCCAATCTCTATACCTCTCGGGTGGCGTAATAGTCCTACAACTGGCTCGAGTATGTATAATATTGCTTAAACTCCTTTTAGTTCCACCTTAAAACAAATTTCCTCTAGCTTTATGCACATCACCAACACTATTAGAAGACATCTATTGACTACTTGTGACGTCACATCAACTGCATCTTCACTTCTATCAACAATAGGTACAACTCTACTATTAGGTTGAAATGTAGGAACTACTTCCATCTCCTTAGGCCTATCAGAATCAATTAATGTGGTAAGTAAATCTTCCGTAGGCTTGAACATTACAGACTCAACATATGTAACATGTATGTACAGTCTTCTTATTTACCGTGTTCCAAATTTGATACACCTTTAACTCCATCTGTGTATCCATAAATATGCCCTTGTATGCCCTAGCCTCTAACTTTTCATCACTTGTATAGTGTACATACACACGACAACAAAAAATATGAAAATAAATAAGATACACTACTTTACCCCTATGCTTTTCTTCTCGACTCTTCCCATTTATGGCTGATCATGGAATTCAATTTAAAATATGCACTACAGCCGACAAGGCTTCAGTCTAAAAGCCTCTGGATAAGCCGACAGTCAATCTTAAGCAATGGGCATTTTCAAGTAAAATCCGACTCATCTTTTCAGCAACACCATCGGATTTCGGATCACCAGGTGTAGTGAAATTTTTCTGAATACCATGCTGCTTAAAGAAATCGAGGAACTCTTTAGAGACAAATTCGCCACTATCTAACCTAAGCACCTTCAACTTGCAACCAAACTAGTTCTCAACTAGTAATTTCCATGCTTTAAATTTCTCAAAACTTTCCGACTGGGCCTTTATCACATACACCCAAAATTTTCGAGAAAAGTCATCAACGAAGGAAATAAAATACTTTGCACCCCTAATGGAAGTAGTAAATGCTAGACCCAGACATCTATATGTACATAATCTAGTACTCTTAGCTATCGAGGAAGTCATCAACGAATGGGAACGAAAAGTCTTAGCTATCGAGGAAGCTAATGATATTTCAACCATAAAAACAGAAGAGTTAATAGGTAATCTAATGTCCTATGAAGTAAACTTACAGGCAAGACGAGCACAAGCACAGGACAAGAAAACTATTGCTTTTCAAGCAGAAAAAGAAGACTCTGAATCAGAAGACGATATGGCATTTATAGCTAAGAATTTCAAAAAATTCTTAAAATTCAAAAAGAGCAATAAATTTGGAAATAACAAGGGTTTCAATAAGCCATCAAGCTCATCTCTTGAATGCTACGAATGTCACAAGAAGGGACACATAAAGAAAGATTGTCCTGATCGGAAGAAAGAATATAATCTCAAGAAGGACAAATTTAAAAAGAAGCAAGCCTTCTCAGTTACATAGAATGATACGGAATCTTCTTCATCAGACAATGATAGTGACAACGATTCAGAACAAGCCAATGTTTGTTTTATGGCAACAAATGATGATGTAAGTGATCTAACTTTTGAAGATTTAATAGAAATAAACTCTGAGTTGTTAGATAAAATTAGAATCCTAAAGAGTAAATATAAAGATGCTTTAGGAAAATTAAATAGAACTGAAATAGAAACTGACATGTTAAAAGATGAAAATAAAATATTAGAGGAAGAGTTAGTAAAATATCAAGAATCTTATGTTAATATAACATCTCAATTCACTGATTTAAGCAGTGAAATAGAAAGACAGAAATATGAGAATGTTAAAATAGCAAAAGAGAATTATGATTTAAACTCTAATATTAAAACACTTGATATAGAAGTATCACATCTTAAAACAAAGCTAGAAAATATTTCTAAATTTAACAGTGGAAGAGAGAGTCTCTCTAAAATAATTGAGAATTCTCAAACCTGTTCAAATAAAAAGGGGTTAGGATATAAAAAACCAATACAAAGTCTTTTTTAAAATAATGGTTCATTATATACTAATTTTAAGAAAAAGAAATCTATATCTGCTCAAAAATCTTTTTCAAAAGTTGTTCATCCAAAATCAATTATGATTTGGGTTCCAAAGACTAATAATAATTTGATTAGGAATAACTACATTAAATCATTCATTAATTCTGTACATAAGAATGAAAACTTTATTTTTAAAGGGAACTCTAAACCCAACTGGGTTTGGCTTCCTAAGATTTAACCCTTAGGACCCTAACAGAGGAAGTGGGTACCAATAGAATTTCAATATTTTTTGCAGGTACCGATTAAGAAAAGAGGAAAATGGATTCTAGACAGTGGTTTCTCAAAACACATGACAGGCGACAAAAATATGTTAACAAACATTATCTACTCAGATGGAGGATCTGTCACTTTTGGAGATAATTCCAAAGGTTACATCATCGGCAAAGGCAATGTGAGCAATCACGGTACATCTAATTTACCTCTTATTACAAATGTTTTATTGGTTAAAAATTTAAAACACAACTTACTTAGTATTAGTCAATTATGTGATAAAGGTTTTAACATAGTATTTTCTGAAAATAAATGCAATATTTTTTATCATAACAAAAATCTTATTTTCGAAGGAATAGAGATCGTAATATTTATATTCTGAATATGAAAATAAGTCATAATACAAATATGTGCTTATTAGTCAAAGAAAATGATCCTTGACTATGGCATAAAAGATTTTGTCATATAAATTTCAAAGCTATTAATAAATTATCCAAAAACAATTTAGTAAAAGGTTTACCTAAAATGAATTTTAAGGTAAATAGCATTTGTGATGCTTGTCAACTAGGAAAGCTAACTAAATCTTCTTTTAAATCTAAGAAGATCATCTCAACTTTACAACCTCTTGAGTTGTTACATCTAGACTTATTTGGACCAACTCAGACTCAATCTATTAATCACAATAGATATGTTTTTGTAATAGTTGATGACTTCTCTAGATATACATGGACCTTATTTATGAAAAACAAAAGTGATACATTTGAAAATTTCAAAATCTTTGCTAAACGTATTCAAAATATTAAAAATCTAAAAATTAAAAACATTAGAAGTGATCATGGAGGTGAATTTGAAAATGAAATGTTTGAGAAATTTTGTAATAAGAAAGGAATATTTCATAACTTTTCATTTCCAAGAACGCCTCAACAAAATGGAGTTGTTGAATGTAAAAATAGAACACTTCAAGAATGTGCTAGGACTTTATTGAATGGAACCACTCTTCCAAAACAATTTTGGGCAGAAGCCGTGGCTACTGCTTGTTATGTCCTAAATCGTGTCTCTATTCGACCTTTAACTAAACACACTCCATATGAACTTTTCAATAGTAGAAAACCTAATATATCTTACTTTAAAGTTTTTGGTTCGAAATGTTTTGCTTTAAATACGAAAGATCAACTAGGAAAATTTGATCCAAAATCAGATGAATGTATATTCATCGGATATTCAGAACGAAGCAAAGCATATAAAATCTATAATAAAAGAACTAAAATAATTGAAGAAACACTTCATGTATCATTTGATGAAAATTTCAAAACTAACACAAATGATGATGAAGATATTATAATTAATTCAAATATTGACATCAATATACCTGAAAACACTTCTTCTGATAGTCAAAGTGAAAAGGAAGTAAAATCTCCACCAAGAATTTTAAAAGATCATCCTATTCAAAATATAATAGGAGAAATTGATGAAAGAGTTAAAACACGTAATCAACTAAATCAAATGGGTCATATAGCTTTTCTTTCTAATATAGAACCTAAAAATAATAAAGAAGCCTTAACTGATGATTATTGGATTATTGCTATGCAAGAAGAACTAAATCAATTCGAAAGAAATGACGTTTGGGATTTAGTTCCAAGGCCTAACGATCAATCAGTTATTGGCACTAAATGGGTTTTTAAAAATAAAGCTGATGAAAATGGAAATATCACTATAAATAAAGCTAGATTAGTTGCACAAGGTTATAATCAGGAAGAAGGAATTGACTATGAAGAAACGTTTGCTCCTGTCGCGAGATTAGAAGCAATACGAATTTTATTAGCCTATGCTTGCTTTCATGATTTTAAACTATATCAAATGGATGTTAAAAGTGCATTTTTAAATAGGTTTATTAAAGAAAATGTTTATGTTGAACAACCTCCCTTGTTTATACACGAACAATTTCCAAACCATGTTTATAAACTTAAAAAAAGCTTTATACGGTTTAAAACAAGCACCTCGTGCTTGGTATGGTCGTTTAAAAAATTATTTAATCGACTCTGGTTTTGAAATTGGAAAGGTTAATCAAACTCTTTTTATTAAGAAAAAGAAACTTGATATATTAATCGTTCAAATTTATGTGGATGACATTATTTTTGGGTCAACCAATGATAAATTATGTCAAGAATTTTCTAAGATGATGACAAATGAATTTGAGATGTCTCACATGGGAGAATTAACATTTTTTCTTGGACTACAAATTAAACAAGTTAATAATGGTATTTTTATAAATCAAGAAAAATATTGTAATAATTTAATTAAACGTTTTGGTATGGAAAATAGTTCTGCCAAACCAACTCCTATGAGTACAACCATACATCTTGAAAAAGATGAAAACGGCAAGAGTGTAGACCAAAAATTATATCGTAGTATGATTGGATCTTTATTATATTTAACCACTAGTAGACCCGATATAATGATGAGTGTTTGTTTGTGTGCACGATTTCAAGCAGATTCTAAAGAATCACACATTAGAGCAGTGAAACGTATTTTATGTTATCTCAACAAAACCAAAGATTTTGGACTATTCTATCCAAAAAAATGTCCTTTTGAATTAGTTTCATATAGTGATGTTGATTTTGGAGGAAGTCGGACGGATAGAAAAAGTACTAGTGGGACTTGTCACTTCATTGGACGGTCTCTAGTATCTTGGTTTAGTAAGAAACAAAATTGCGTATCACTTTCTACTTGCGAAGCAGAATATATATCTGCAGCTTTGGCATGTGCTCAAGTAATTTATATGCAACAAACTCTTCAAGATTTTGGTTTTAAATTATCTAAATCAACAATTTTCTGTGATAATTCAAGTGCTATTAATTTATCTAAAAATCCAGTAAATCATTTATGGACAAAACATATTGATATTCGTCATCATTTTCTTCGTGATAATATTGAAAAAGATATAATCAATCTAGAATTCGTATCTTCGGAAAATCAATTAGCAGATATTTTTACCAAACCATTAAATGAAAACACTTTTGTAAAATTGAGACGAGAACTTGGAATCATCTCATTCAAAAATTTATAAAGATTATTTTCTGCATAAGCTGGGAGTTGATCTTACTTCAGCTTATTTCAGTTTTATTATTTAAAGGTCAATATAAACTTGGTTATTGTCCTCACATTTTCTTCTGGTTAAAATTAAATCATTCTACATTTAATCTAAACTACTCATTTTTAAGCCTTCAGTTTTATATATAATTACTTTAATTCAGAAGAAAACTTTCATTCATCTTATTTCAAATAAAAAGGTGAAAGAAGAAAATCAATCATGTTTTTTAATTTTGCTTTATTCATCTACACCATGGCCGGTTCATCTTCAGATGAGCCTTCTTCTCATTATTCATTAGGATATTCTTCAATTGACTTTGAAACACCAAGTTCAGGGTCTTCTGAACTTCCAACTCCAACTCCTGCCTATATTCCGATGATTCCACCACAAAGTCATCATACGGGATATACGCCAGAAAATAAACGCACGTGAAGAAACTTATTTCCATCCCCAACTACTAAAGAAAAGAAAGATGATTTACATCAGTATTAGAGGGAAACACTTAATCTTCAGCGTGAAATGTATTTTGAGCAAAAGAGTCATGGTAGAAGACTTAGTTTCCTTGAACGTTGTGCTGCAAAAATATGTGGTTCATCTCCGATCAACACAAATGCACATATTCATTCACCTCAACGTCCTCATGTTTCTCCAAATTCTTGGGAGCGTCAACCTCAGGGGTCGCCAATTAAACCATTTGATGATAACAATCAAATCGAATTATATAATGAAAAGTCTCCGAAATCTCCAAAAACTCCGAAGACTTCAAAATAAAGTATATATATCTATCTATATATATATATATATATATGAAATTTATGATTGTTCATTGTATTTTTTTTATATGTATGTACTTTAAAGAAATATATATGTGTGTGGTTATTTTTTAATCTTAAAAAGGTTAAAATACTAAAAATCAGCCACACAGACGTTTGGAGAAAATATATTAGACGTCCGACTTTAGTCTAAAAAGTTTTAAATTCTCTGTCCCTATTTGAGCCGTCTGAAAATTTTACCACAGACGTCTGTAATAGAATTTAGACGTCTGTAACAAAAAATTTAGCCGTCTGAATTTAGTTCAAAATGTTTTTCACTCTCTGTTTCAAATTTAGACCTCTGAGCCGTCTGAAGAAAACACTTCAGACGTCTGTCATCAAATTTAGCCATCTGTTAAAATTTTGAGACGTCTAAACTCTATTGTTTTTTCAATCTGCCTTTACTCTCTACAGGACATCAGACGTCTATATTTTATTTAGACGTCTGAAACCCTATTGAAATTCAGAACCTCAAAATCAAAAAATCAACCGCACCCCTCTTCTACACGGCTATTCATTTCTTCTATTTCCAAATTCAAATCAAAAAACCTAAGCTCTCTCTCCACAATGGTGCCTAAATCCAAATCAAAAGGGAAAAAGGGAGAATCTTCTCAACCATCTCCTCACGTTCTTCCAACTGATGAACAAATCGAAGCTTGGATGTACCACGAACCCAGGAGTATGGCTCGATTCAAATATCTCTCTTCTTTGTCTTCATTTCATGGTATTTTCCATGATCTCGATCACTTTCCTACTTATAAAATTAAGTTATTTACTGATAGGTCTAACATCACTAGTCTCATTGACTACAAAGACAATCAAGTAAATATATGTAGGCTTAGTGTTCTATTATTTCTAGTCAATGTCAATAATCCCAAAATTAGGCTTCATAGAGAAAACGGAACGCTATGGACAAGCATATTTGGGAATATTCTGAAAATAACACCGGATGACATTGCACATATTTTGAAATGTACCAACGACGGGATAGAATTGGAAGACTTTAAGTTAGAAGGTGATGATCTTAATCAAATAGAATATCATCTTTTCGAACCCGGACAGTCTAAAGATAGGTCGAATCATCTTCGTCCACAACCTAGATTGTTACTACGGATGCTCATTAAAACAATTTTGCCCCGGCAAGGAAGTCACGAAATTATTTATGATCATGAAGATAAAGCACTTCAAGCAATCTTCGGAAATCAGCAGATTAATTGGGCTCAATATTTTTATGATGAGTTTCGTACATATCATGATTCTAAAAAGAGATCACTTATCTATGCTCCTTACATTACCCGGATACTCACTGATTTCTCCATTCAAAGTACGTCTATTGAATTTGAAAAGATTAAAGTATCCAATATTCAATTTTTTAGCCTTATGGGATTACCGGAATCCCCTCCGGTATATCTTACCTACCCTGATTATAAAGCTCAACAACTGGCACTACAAAAACAAAAAGGTAAATCTAAAATGGATACCTCTGGTCCCGATGGAGAAGAACCAAATATTGGAGAAGAGGGAGATAATGGAGATGAAGAAAAAGATGAAGATGAGGATGACGAAGCCATAGAGAAAACTTTTATCCAAAGTTCATTTCAAGAAAACTCCAATATTGAACAAATTTCTGGAAATTTAAAAAGCTATACCAAAAGTGAGAAGCTCAAATCCGATATCATCATTTCTAAAAATCAAAAGAAGCTTTCTAATCAAATTGCCCAAGGCTTTTCATCCATAAACTCTAGATTCGATAATCTTGATACCAAAGTAGAAGAAAATGCAAGAGAGATGAAGAATGTTAAGACTATTCTTCGACGTATGTGGAAGAACTCTTATGGATCTTCACCTCCTCCCTCTCCAACATGGGGAGACTCTTAGACAAGATACTTCTCTTTGGCTTATCTACTATCTATTGTGTTTTGTTAATTTCTACTATGGTTTGTAATCTTTAAAAACTCTCTTTGGTGTACTGTTTGCGTCTTTTTGTCACTTTTGTCACTTCTATATAAACTTGTCATATGTTGCTTTATATGTGACTTGTTCTATAAGTAGTTTATTTTATGTTCTGTATATTTTTTGCATAAACTGTGTATGTCTGTATCTTTTTGTCACTTCTGTATCTATATGTGACTTGATCTATATACTTCTCTGTGTTTAGTATATTAAGATATGAAACCTGTTCAACAATGTGTTTTTATCATCACATTTCTAAACCCCTTACAAATTTCTTTTTGTTAATGACAAAGGGGGAGAAATATTAATTATTCTGCTATATAATATGGTCATATTGACAGGGGGAGAAAAAGGTATGGTTTATACTAACCGTTGAATTATATAGTTGTCATCATCAAAAAGGGGGAGAATGTTGGAACCTGCCTTCTTCGATTTTAATGTGACAACTATATATTTCAAACTATATACAATGATGTCAAATATTCTTGCAGGAATCTACAAAGAAAAGCTATTATCATATCGTCAACAAACAAAGCTCAAGCTCTCAAGTATATTGATTATTATTTCCGGTTAGCTATTCTTGTACAATCTCTGATATGATGATAACAACACACACACACACAAATAGTTTTTGAAAAAACATGATTCTACAAATATAAAATATCTTTAACTATTTAAAGATATAAAAATATTTTCAAAAATTATAAATATCTCAAGTTCAGATTCACTAAAATAAAGAAGAGGAACAAATCAGGACAAGTTCAGACGTTTGAACTTTTATATAGCAGTCTGTTGTCAATAACAAACATTTGATAATAAAGTCAAGACGTCTGTACTTCATGTATTACTATTTTCTATTTTAACTGAACACAGACGTCTAAAAATTTATTACAGACATCTGTCATAAACGACAGACGTCTGAATTAAACATCAGACGTCTGTGTTCACTGAAATTGTTTCCTCTGCCTCTTTTACTTTTTGAACTTACTTAGTCATCTAAATATTTTCTCTCAGACATCTGAACTTAACGAACTGAAGCATCTCTTCATAAAAATTCAAATTTTGAAGAGTTGTCTTCTTCACCAAGAGTTGCACTCTTTCTAATGGTTGCAACTATTGAATTAAAACTATTCAATACTATAAATAGAGATGAAAATCCACTATTTCAATCACCAATTCTTTCTATCTATTTTTGCTTTATACTGTTATTATCTCAAGTGATTTTCAAATCTCGACTTCCTAAAATTGAAAATTCAAATCATCATATCAAGAAGATTATAGGAAGGGTGTACTATATTGACTATATTCGTGTTACTCAAGAACACACAAGTCAAAGAACAATTTATAAATTGTATTTGAAGTCCTATTCGGTTGCTTAGGCAGAAAAGTCCTGTTAGGTTGCTCAGGCGGTGTAATACCTGTTCCTCTGGGTTAAGTGAGGATTATTCGAGGAATTCCAGAAGGAGTCTGGGACTGGACGTAGAACGGGAAGTTCGAACCAGTATAAAAATCCCTGGTGTCATTTTTATTACTGCTATTTACTATTATTTATAATTCCGCACTTGCTAGACTAGTCTTACTATATATCATCGATCCATATACACTTTTAGTATTGGTATGGCACCTTTCAAGGCACTTTACGGAAGGCCATGCCGATCTCCTTCGTGTTGGCTTGAAGCCAGTGAGAAGCTGGTTTTAGATCCAGATTTTATTCAGGATGCCACAGAAAAGATTGATCTTATTCATCATAGGATGAATGAAGCTCAAAGTAGGCAAAAATCCTATGCCGATAATCGAAGAAGGAAATTAGAATTTTCTGTGGGAGATTTTGTGTTTATTCATGTTTCACCTATGAAGGGTGTTGTGCGTTTTAGTCGATCGGGAAAATTAGCACCTCGATATATTGGCCCATTTCCCATCACCGAATGCATTGGTTCCGTGGCTTATCGCCTTTTGTTACCGGCTCAATTTTCTGCTATTCATGACGTATTCCACGTCTCTCAATTACGGAAATGCCTTCGAGATTCCGATTCTATTCTTGAGCCGGGTGTTATTGAAGAAATTGAAGTTTCGCCTAATTTGACTTATGAGGAACATCCTATTCGTATCATTGCTACGGAGGTTAAACGCCTTCGAAATAAAGATGTTCCTCTTGTAAAAGTTCAATGGTCCTCAAATCCTAAGGATTGCTCTTGGGAATCCATAGAATTCATCGAGCGAACACATCCGGACTTGCTCTCTCGTGCTCCTTAAGGTGAACTTTTTATTTCAAATTTCTTCTTTTTGTGTTTATATGCTTTTATGGTTATTACTTCTTATTTATTTCTTCAAGATTGCGAGGACGCAATTTCTTTAAGGAAGGGAGTCTGTAACAACCCGCATATTTTACGATTGTATATTTAAATGATTTATTTAAATATAGCATCGTTTATCGGATGTAGGTCCGACTGATACTTTTTGCAAACAGTCGAATTGGGACTCGAGACCACTTCCATTGAGTCCGAAATGGTGTTTGCGACCTTTTTAAGTATAAACATCGATATGTTTGGAGTTGAGTAAAATTTTGGGGTTTTCACTTAGGACTTTGGGCTTGGGTTTGGGTTTCAGCCCACTAACCCAACTCACCTTATATCCTAACTCCACCCCCTCTCCTCTTCATTCATTCTAATATTTCCTAACACTTCAAGCTTTAGAAAAATGGGGGAAGAGAAAAGAGATTAGAAAATCCTAAGCCCTAGTTTCTTTGCAAATTCAAGTTCCAGCTCCAAAATCAAAGAGAAGCTTATGTAAGCATCTCCTTCTTCTTCTCCATCTCAATCGCTCTCCAATTTCAAAAATTTCCTATAGCCTAATTTGGAAAATTATTGCTTCTAGACTTAGATTGGAGTTTTTAGAGTTGAAGTTGAAGAGTAGTTGATCTTCCTTTGCTTTCAAGCTTCTCCTTCATCGTTTTTTGGGTTTAAAGGTGAGTTTTTGAACTCACATCTTTGTCTATTTCTATCATTTTTTTTAGGTATGAATTCCTAAAATCTATTCATGTTCATTTGCTTTTGATTTGAATTGATTTAGTGAACATTTCAAATTTTGGTGTTTTGAAGTCAAAACTTTAAAAATCCTAGCTTTGCAGTATGAACATGCTTTTGGTGGTGTATCGAAGAGCCTATAGGGCTGGGTTGACGATTTGCATAAACCCCTAGCACCCATTTCTCGTCCGATCGCAAATTGTTAAGAGTTTGCCCTTCACCGGGCTAGGCTGGAAATACTGGAAAACAAGGTCCAGTCGACTGGCTCTCTGAGTCCAGTCGACTGACCTGGAACCCGAGATTTTTCCAGGTTTGGTCCAGTCGACCAGCTCTCTGAGTTCAGTCGATTGACCTGGAACCCGAGAGTTTCCAGGCGTTGGGCCAGTCGACTAAACTCAGAGAGCAGTCGACTAAATCTGCTGTCTCAGCCAGATTTGCATATTTGCCTACTTCTTTTTGGTGAATTACCATTGTTTATCGATTTTTGTCGATCCTTTTAGTTGTTATCACCTTTGTCGACTTTGATGGCTTCTTTTTCGGGATTTTTGGGACTACCCATTTTGATGGATCTGGTATCGATTCCTTTGGACTTTATTCACGTCTTCGAATGTGAATTTTTGGTGATTGATTGTTTCTACAATCATCTCTGTAATTTGTCACTTTTAAATATAAAGATTTTTATACTAGTAGTAAATATTCAAACTCTTTCATCAAAACGTTTTCCAATCTATTAGTATATACAAACCTTTACCTCATTCGTATGAGATATCTAATTAAATGGCTTAGTAAAACAAGTGGTATGAAACGCTTGTGTTCACTTCGTCGGTTAATCCTTGGACTTGTTCGATTGAACTCTTGTGACAATTTTCGAGTGGAAATCTACAATTTGCTCGTAAATATTTAAGTTAAGCTAGTGGTTATGGGACATGAAGCTAAACTCATATATTTACTAGATTAGTGTAATTCACACTTTTTTATTGATCGATAATGATCATTTTGTGATTTAGACTAGCGATGTGCGATGTCTATTTGTTTGTGTGGGGACTAAAAACCCCATTTGTGGAGCTTCGGCTCAAATTTGGCGGGGTAGCGACCCGTGGTCTTCGGGCCGTTTGTGGAGCTTCGGCTCAAAATTTATGGTTAGCGACCATGAAATAACGTTCCGTTTGTGATACACGTGTTGGTGAGTTTTCATGCTCCCGTTTGTGATAGGCCTTCCCCCTTTGTGATTTCTGGATTTCTAGTTGATGATTTCTAGAATTTGTGTTTCACCTCTTTTTATGATTGGCAATGATATGTTTGTCAATAATTGGGGTTTGGTGAATAAAATAAAGAATATTACATTCTTTTTGGTACTTTGAGATTCTTGAGATATTGTATGATTTTGTTGTTGTTTAAAGTAAATTTGTCACAGTTTGACATTATTGTTATCATACATTTTTGTTATATCTCTACTCATATCTCATTTTATATATGATAACTATAGCTAGACTGATCCGTTTATTATTTTCTTCTTAAATAATACTCGGGTCAGACCGAGATGTTTCAGGTGCTTCTGCTTGACTCCTTATCTGGGATCATATTCTGACTTTTGTCTAACTACATTAGATTGGTAGTTTTTGTTGTTATACATTTGAGATAGAGACTCCCTGATGTATACATATTCTTTTGTCTAGCACTTGTATCTTATTCTTTTGTAATGTAGTGGATCTTATATGACCACTATTCTGATGTACACTTTTATGACCTATATTCATATCTGATTCTGCCTTTGTGATATGAATGTCTGTGACTGATTTGTGTTATGTTTATTTCTATATTTGTTTCCGAAGGCCTCATAGCCACTGTGTGGTAGCTTTGAGTTTGTATTTGATATGTTGGATTTCCTCTTGAAATGAAATGTAAGTTATATTATGTGACATATCACAAAGCAATTACACAGATGGTCGCTCCTCAACAGCCTTATTCTTCGTGCTAGTCGACGGCATTACCCCGTAGTGTCCTTGGCTAGCGTGAGTATAGAGGTGGGGAGTCACATAACCACTTAACATCTTTTTATCGGTGATTAGCACGAAGGAACCGGGATCGAATTTGTGTGATTCCTATCTAAAGAACTGGGATCGGATTTGGGTGATTCCTATCCGAAAACCCCTTCAAACTAATTTTCGGAATAAAACATATTGATGAGAAAGATCTTCATGATGTAGGATTACTTGCCATTAGTCCCTGGAGGTGAAATTTACCATATTTAAAGTGGAAGTAGTACTCTGTTATGAAAATCTTCGATTTGCAAGAATATTATTTGAAGTTAAAAAGGAATTTTTGATTTATATTTAATAAATGATTTGGGAATATTTCCCTAAGTTAAAAGTTATAGCTTGAATATAAGAAATCTTTGATTAAGATTAAAAGAATGATTTGGAAAAAAATTCCTAAGCAAAAGAGAAAATGATTTGGAATTATTCCAGGATTTAAGAAAGGTTTAAATAAACCAAATGATTTAATAAATGAGGCTTAATGATTCCATATACTCTTGAAAAGAAAATGGAATAAATTGAATAGAATATATCTATGAAAGATATTTTATAAAAGATGAAATAATTGATTGATGATTGATATCCATATATGAACTTAACATCTTTTAAAGCGATGATTAGCTTCGAAGGAACCGGGGTCGGATTTGGGCAATGCCTATCCGAAAACCACTTCAAACAAATGTATACGTTCCAAAGTGAAGACATGTTGAAGACGATGATTATTGAAGACCGTGGATCTTCATAGCATGAGGACTGCTTGTTGACATGCTCTGGTCTCCTCATTGTGGAGATTTTTTTGGATTGCAAGGGCTTCTCGCCTAGTAATGGTCGAGGAAAGTGCCTTCGGTTTCGTTCAGTCCCAGAACAAACTTGTATGGACGAATGTCTGACATTGCATTTCTAAGACACAACGTTTGACTTTTACAAATGTACATCTGCTTGGTGGAGGAGAAGGCAACTTCTCTTAGCTTAACACCTTTCTCTGAGACATACGAGCTAAGAGGTTGTATGTTTGTGGGAGTCAAATAGTGATCAAAGGAATGACAGTGTGGCATTCAAAGTGGAACTTGTTATGATCAAAGCGTGGTTTTGTATGAAAAGCGTAGCTTTAAAGAAATTGAGCGTAGCCTCACTAGCCTCACATCTCGAAAGATGATATGGGATACTATGTGGTCTAACATATACAAATTCAGAATAAGTCCGTATGTATGGTGGTGTCCAATACGTTGGGCCCTTTGGGGAATACGTCCCTCAAGGCATTTATTGCCCCATTTTGATAAAGTAGTTAGCTTGAGAAAAGAAGGAAACTACCGGTTATCAGTAGTAGTATATCAAGTATAGTTCCAAGTGACTAGTTTGAGAAAAGCGATTAAGGCACCGTGGGAACTATGTTTGTTATGCGTGGATCGGAGAAAAGGTCACTAGTTCCCTATCATGTTGGAAATCCAATCTCATTACGAGATTTACGATTTTGATTGTATTCCCAAAATAGCTGTAATGACTTGCAAACATTTCAGCTACCCCTTTCTAGTATCATATATTCCGTTCGGTATATTTCGTTGGCCTAGTTCGGATATATTACCTTAGACTTAGTCCAGATATTGATACCTTATTTGAATAAGTTTATTTGAAAAGTGTTTTCAAAGGAATGTCATTAAAGATAATATCAAGTGTATTTTGGTATAAAAGTGTTTTGGCTATCATAAGGTAAAAACCCTTCCGTGTTAATGTGTAGGCGTGGTCTTATGAAATACCCTTCTTTTCAAAGGTTTTGATAACATCGTCATGATCTATACATTTAAAATATCGAGTATCTCATGCTGGTTTATCAAGCCCGATCCGTGTATTTTTTATACTCGGGTCAGATTCGAATAGTTTCAGGTTTAGTTGAAGACGGTTGGAGTTTCCAGAGGAGAGCTGGAGATCTTCATCATCGTATGGACGTATTCTATTATCCACTACATCTATTTCATTTGTTTTGTTGTTTGTCAGCATTTGTAAGGGCAGGTGTTATAACTGTCCAAGCTAAATCTAGGTTAAACTCTGATATTGTATTTAAAATTTTTCGCTGTAAAGATTATTATTGAAATAATATATGTTATTCCATTCGTGTGAGATTCTGTTGTATCTTTATTTTCATTATACCCTTAATGATCCGCTTATTCGTGCAATTTGAGTTGGACATGTGAGATTTATTTTTGATTCAAAGGGTACGGAAAAACATGCCGATACACTAGTGCACACCTAGAAACCTTTAAACTATCATTTTCTATAGTCACCTTGCATCCCATGGATGCTAACTACCCCAAAGAGAACAATGAATTCTAAAGACCTAGACAATAGCAGACACATGTTGAAGTATTAATCACTCCATCAAACATGTGAATTGGTATTGTACCCTCTCCCACGGCTCTATAACAAGCATCATTGCCTTTAAGAATTGCACTTCCCTCCTTTCTAACAAAAGAGCTAAAGTAAGCTCTATTTGGCATCATGTGGAATGACACCCTGAATCAAGCATCCAATGATCTGGTACATTGGATGTTGCTACAGTTAACACATCGTCGGATATAGCCTTCTCCGCCATAATCGATGAAGATCCATCCTTGGTCTTCCTCTTAAAATCTGGACAATCTCTCTTCCAATTTCCTGGTTTCTTATAGTGGTGGCATTTCTCATCTTTAGAATTTCTTCTTCAACCATTTCCGGGCTTCCTAGACTTGGAACGCCCTCTACGTTTCAACTCTTCTTCTCCTATATTCCTCTCAATGGGTAGACTCTGACTACTACTCCATCCTCTACCTTCACTCATCTCCTTCATCTGATCTCTCAAGTCTTCAAAAAGAAGACCTGACTTCACATTCTCTATTATTAAAGTGTCTCTCACATATATCAAACTCTTAGTGAAACCCGTGTAACACTCCGAAAGGTAACACAAAAGAACCATCGCCTTCTACTCTTCATCTCCCTTCAAGTCAACAATCTTCTTCCTCATCAAAAGGCTATCGGAGAAACTAAGATGTGCCTTCACTGAAAATTCCTCTCTCATCTTCATGGTGAAAAATGTTTCAAACAAAATTTGATGGTTTGTGCGTATCTTCTTTAGGTAGAGATTCTTCTGCTTGGTCCAAATTCCACTAACAGTTGTTTTTCTTGTTTTTCTAATAATCGATGAGATAACATTCTCCCATTGACCAACTGAAGAGTAGTAAAAGCTCTTTCTTCAATCGTCTCCTTCTCAACATCTGAAATATCAACAACAACTTCTCGGTGTCAGACACCACCCGATGAACCATATTCCTCCATATAACAGACTTTATCCTCCATTGCCACTTCTCAATGTCATTATCCCCTATCCACTTCTCTATCGCCAACTAAGATCTTGATGCCACATAAGATCTTCTAACATATGGTTTTGCTTCAACCGAGGTACCTTTATCTCCCACCATACCACCTAACACCTTTCTTTAATAACCAAATAGCTATAATACCATACTGTTGGGGAAATTTGGATTAACACCCCAAACGAAGTGGAAATAATAGGATTATGCGGATGGTGAGGTAGAACAAATGGGAAAAAATTACACACAGGATTTATACTGGTTCCACTATCATAAGATGGTGTACATCCACTTTGGAGAGAGGAATTTATTACTTTTTGAGAAAAGTAAATTGTACTATTGATAACGGGGGCTAAGAAGAAATACGAAAAAATATAGCTTGATAGGATGATATTATTATCTAAAGAATGACTATCTTTATATAGAGATTATTACTTAGAATTGAAGTAATTGATTTATGGTGCATCATCAATTCTCCTATTCATATAGGTAACGTTTAACCGTTTGATTTTTCCAGTTTCCTCCAATTTGCATGCACCTGATAAATGCCTGCTTTGATCAACTGATTAGAGAATTGATTAATTACCTTAGTCTCTCAAAATAATTCCTTATCATATAGATAATTTCTTGCCTTCTTTAGCGTGTTAAAAAAGGCAATAAATTTAAGTCACACATTTACTCAAATATCTCTCAACTCTTTTTTAATATGGAAATATTGTATCACCAAAATTTAACAATTGGCTATCCATTTATTGTGGGATCTGTGTCTACCTATTGTATTTTTGTTGCTAAACTATTGGCGAGAGTTTTTGTTATGGATTGCTAACTTGGCAAATTGGAGCACCGTGATTGAGACACTTGTTGTACTCTAGTTATAAATTGATGTGGATTGATGATGTGTTATCTGTTGATTCCTATCGATTTTTGCAAAAGCTTTTCTTGATGTTTTAATACGTTGTGTCTTTGAATGGCTGTGATTACATAGTTTCATCATATTATTGCCGCATTTTGTTGAAGGCGCTAGTTCCTAGGTTGATCTTCCTTTTCTTTATAAAGTACCTATAATATTTAATGAACATCTCCTTCAAATCTCAGTATTTTAGTTCTTCCACTAGATTATTATTCAAATGATGATGATAATAATAATAATATAACTTCGGCTAATGGTTATTTTGTTATTTATATAAAAGAACATTTATGTTGAATATCTCAATATATAATTACCTCAACATTTCAGCTATAAGAACATTTTTGTCATAGTTTTTACCGAATGAGTATACTTTTATTCCCTTAACGTCGAATGGATTACTATATAAATTATCACAAAATATCCTCTATAAAATATGGTGTAACACTTTCCCTAAAAATTCACGAGCCGAGGCATGAAGTTGATTTCTATTGAGAAGATAATTTAGATTTTTCCAAGGTAATTCGATACCGCTGGTTTTATCGGTTATATCAAAGCACTTATTGTACTTTTATGCATCTTCCTACAATTGGCTGATCTAATTGTGGCCTCTATTTTCTATCCAGAGAAGGATAGTCTTTCAAAACTTCATGCTTTTATATGATCAGTCTTGGATGGATGGATCTTAAAGTGCTAAATTAAATCATCGATCGAGACTACCCTCTTTCCTTTATATAATCCTCATCTTCTATTATTATTCTCTTTACTTTGGTTCTTCACAGCAAATCGCCACTAAAATCCTAAAACATCCATTTTCTTATTCAATGTCTCTAGTTTTTAATAGTAAGTATTTTCGCTCTTTAATTTCTTTCTTTAATCTCTTAATCATGCGACGATTGAATTGTTTATTTTTGCTTCTTCTTTCCATTTAACCACTTCTTATTCATGTTGTTTGTGTTGATTATCTAATTCATTATGTATACTTTGTTGTTCATAAAAATTTGGTTTTTGGAATTAATGAATTTTCATGTATTAACTTTCATGGTTAATAAAAATTTGATCTTCATAAATGATAATGAGATCATGTTCGTTGTTAGAGTTATTTAGGCTTACTTATTTTATGCACGCTTTATAACCATTAGTTTACGCATATTTATTCGCATTTATTATTATAGCTTAATTATTACACAAATAGAAATGACCAAACTCACATCATCACTTATTTCCAAGGATGAGCTCACACGTATCCTCGACTGTTATGATATCTTGGTGCTTGAAGTTATTGCCTCCACCTCCTTGGCTACCTGGCACCAACACCCTTCCAAAGGTTCTTTACTTAGAGAATTGCACACATGCAGTTTGGCACTTTATTACCATTTTCTCCACTTTTTATAGACCTATGTCAATTCTATAGCATCTCCCTTTTCCAATTGAACCCTTCCATATGTAAATTCAGCTTCAATCATCCTGCATCACCACCTCGATTATAATCTTACTATTAAGGAAATAAACCACCATTGTAACCTTGATGAGATAAAGTCTAGGATAAGTGACATCCATACTTCCTCTAAGTTTTTAAGAGGAAACCTCTAGCTAACCCTTTGAGCAAAGTCCAAATCTGGAAGTTCTTTCTGTTTGGGCCACCAACCCTCAAATTATTACTACAGTCATCCAAGCTAGTGAGTTATTTTGCTTTATGATAGTTATTATTCCCTTTAAGTATTTGATACTAATTTACATCATTTATTATAGATAAATCTACAAAGAATAAAACCTACAATCCTCAAATGGTCGAAGTGCTTAAGTTTCCATCCTCTCTCAGAATCAGGAAGGCCATGCTAACCATCGAGAACCTCCAAACAAAAAACGCTATCCTCCTTCTATTAACTTCACTAAAGTAACATTCTCTTAAGGTCTGCGTAAGTCTTTGGACCTTGAGTCAAGCATCATGGTAATAAAAACATGGAGAAAAGGAAGGAAAAAAGCCAAAGCCGAAGTGGATTCAAACTGGCTGAGTTTAAAGCCTCTCCATCCCATGAGGGTATATTTCATATCTAGAAATAACATAATTATCATAGGATTTTTATTATTTTGTTTGTATAGTCATTGCCTTCATCGTTTCCTTTTTCTGTTTTCTATGATTAGTGACATGGTTTTATTTGTAATATTAACAATGGACTCTCATATTGGAAACTTGTTTATCGATGCTCAAGTTGGAGGACTTTCTACTAAAGTTCCTATTTCGCATAAGTTCACCCCAAGAAAAAGGGGATCCTCTAAAACCCCTACTTCCCATGGTTCTAAAAGGATAAAACTTTCCATTGAAGTAAGAATGCATTAATCTTTCTCTTTTTCCATCTTTAGTTCTCTTTTGAACCAAATTTCGAGGTGTCCCCATTAGCTTGGATGGTTCCACAATCCCCTTTGAGGTTGCTAAGATATCATCGACACTTATTACCCATTATACTTCCTTTACCAACAATCCTAATATGAAGGAATTATAGGTTACCTCTTGGAATTTTTCTTCAACTACAGAGGTAACGTCTTTGGTATAATAAATTTAAACGAATATTGATATATATATATAAATACTTAAATTATTATTTTGACAAAGTCTTGCCCAAGACTTTCCGATGGAGTGACATCTTAAGATTATCCATCATGATCTTCGCAACATGGAAGAAGTAGTAGAGAAAGCCCAAAAGGCTGAACTCCTTCATAAAGAAGTAGAGGAGTTGAAAAAATAATCTCTGACACTGAGGAGTGAGCTAACTCTATTATGGCTATGGCCGACAAAAGTGTTGATGAGATAATTGCTTCTCGTAATAAGGCTATCTTAGATCTTTGAAACAGAAAATAGGAAGGATCTTAAGTTCAAATTTTACATGACCACCGAAGCTAGTTGTGCTATCATCAACAATATTTTTGATGTTTTTTCTTTGCCTATCACCTCTTGCGCGATCATGGCAACAACTTGGATTTCTCCTTTCTCAAAGAAAATGCAATACTTGAAGAATCTAGGCCAGCACGCAGTGGGTTAAATGGGTGAATTTAAAAAAAAAATCTATTTTAGGTCTTAATTAGTCCTATGAAGTCTTATGGATTTTAGATCCAATCTAAAATATTTTAAATAAATCTTTAGTTTATTAAATTTGTTTACAAACGAAAGAATTTAATTCAATTATGTTATATTTCATAAGTGTATCAAATATACTTAAATGTATATAGTGCATGTGCAACATATAAATATTGTGGTACATGGTTAATGTGTATGTTTATAGGTGTTAGGATTTACGCCACAACGAACACATTTGTCTCTTTATATACACATACGTTGTCCAAAACATTATTTATAAATTATATATAAATCTAATAATAATTTTTAATTTTTTAAATTGAAATATATTTGATCAAGTCAATACCTTTGAAATTTAAAATATCTAATTGTTTACTTGGTAAAACAAGTAAAAACAAATCTGAATCTATAATTTAAAATAATATATATACACTATAAATATATTAAAAATCCAAAACAATATTTAATATACTTTAAATAATATATGATATATGAAAATATCTTTTTCAAGTAAATACAAACAATTTGACCAAGTCAATAATTTAAATTTTAAATTCCTTTTAAATATCTAACAATTTACTTAGTAGAACAATTTAAAAATAGATCTAGATCTATAATTTAATAATATATATATATATATATATACATACTAAATTTACAATATAAAATTACAATTCATCAAATAATATATATAATTTACAAATTTAATTATTATTTTTATTACTTTTAAATATATATAATTTACTAAATAATTTATTAATTAAAAGTAAAATATATTAAAATGCCTTTTGGCCATAATAATTTTTTGTTATTTTTTATTTAAAACTAAAATATTATTTTATAATTAAAATTATTAATTTGCAAATGTTTATATACATAGTAATAAATAATCTTATATACATATATTATTTTAAAACAACATATACATTTATACATATAGATAAATAAAAATATGTTTTGAATATTTTTATTGCTGAAAGTAATATGATTTAAAATTTAATTTCAAAGATTTATAAATATATACATATTTATCTATAAATTAATATATGTATTTAAAGCTGGCTTAAATCAATTATAGTTGTTTTAATGTTTAACAAAACAAATAAAATATTTTAAAATTATTGTGTGTGTGTGTGTGTATCTGTGTATATGCATTCTTGTATATATGTATACAATGTCAATTACTTTTTATAAACTTAAGAATGAATATAAGTAATAAATCTTCATAAATCTATTTCTATATGTATGTATGTACTCGTATAATTAAGAATATATAGATATGGGACAACATATATGGATATAAATTTGTTCAATGATGATCAAGATCTACATTATCATAATAATATGGAATTGTAAACAATAGAATATTACCTAAAATATTTGGCCTGGGATTTGCACCTTGATCGGTAGATATTCTTAGATTCGATCATAATCCTGGCTCCTTACTTTATAATGGCTTGGAGAACCGCCTCTTATTTTATTTTGATGTTGTTTGGTTGAATCATTTTTGGCCAAGGGATAATGGAAAGTATATAGCGGCTACATTATGAAGAGGGGAGGCCAAAAACTAGAAGAAACAATGTGGGATGGTGCAGTTTTTACAGAAAGAGTGAAGGAGAACTTTTCTCCTTGGCTTACTTAGTCTTTCTTTGCCAATTCAAAGTCCAATTATTGAATTTTAAATCCCTACTTGCCCACTTCAGGGTTGACCATAGATGAGGCCAAATAGGCATTAAAACTTATCCAAACCCATTAAGCAATTAAATGTATTTAAATAAATATAAACCGTATCGATATCGAATATCAATTCGTACATGTATAACTTTATATACACGCCAATTTAATTACTAGTTACACCCAAAAATACCAAATGGCACCCAATATAAAAATAAATAAATAAATAATATTTTATAAATATAATTAATTTATAATAATTATAAATCAATTAAATTACGGTATTTTGAAGAATCTACCAATGTGGTTGCACGACTGGTAGGTGTAAATTTAGTCAGTGATTAAAATTAAATAATTCAAATATTAATGTTCAAACATCACCTTAGTTAGTGGTGTGACGGTTTGGCTGAATTTATTGGTTATGCATCTTTATCGATAAAATCCTATTTTACAATTTTAAGCGATACCCGGTAGTAATGATTATTTAGACCAATTCTTCTCATCAAAACTATATCACTTTAAGACTTTTAATGATTATTTACACCAATTCACCTCATCAAAACTATATCACTTTAGGACTTATAGAATTTGGTTTTGGTCAAAACTCCAATATCATCCATATTTAACTTGGTAAGTCCAAACTCAAAGTCCTTGGTACATTCATAACAATTATTATTAACCGTACTGCTCTATCTAGAGACTTTAATTTTGATTTAAGTAAAGTTGACCATGATACCAACATCATATAACTAAAGAGACGAATTCTCTATTGAATAGTATTTCACTCCTAATGCTTCAACTTAGACCTAACCATTGTCTTTCGATGGATGACGATTTAACTATAATTAAAGTGGAGTATCTACATTAAAGTTTAACGGTATTCTCAAGTCCAAATAACTATGTAATATCGTCACTTCAAGATTCTCTGTTTGATCTTAGTTGTATTAACCAACATAAAACTCTTAAATGAGTCATTCCATAGTTGTAATTTGTACCAAATAATATATCATTTAAGGATTTTCTATCTAATATACTTAATTTAGATAATTAATTAACATATCATAATATCAAAAGTATATAATAGAAAGAAAAACACCTTTTACTTCGAATGAGATTTTATTACAGAGTTAATAATTGACAATAAATGATAGAATTGCCCCAAGGGCATACTCCTAATTCTATAAATCTCCCACTTGCACTTGGGGCCAGTTATGGAATTTTAATTCATCCCTTCAATTAGTTTGTTGAGAACTGATCGAGCTAGTCCTTTTGTGAATGGATCTGTTATGTTGTTTTGATTATCCACTCTATCAGTCTACTCTCTTCGATGCCGATAAACTGGCTTTATCATGTGAAACTTTTCATAGTAACTTTCTCGACTTCTAATAAACTCTAAGATCTTTCATGATCTGTATTATAACATTTTTATCATATAACAATGACATAAGTTTCACTATATTTGGATTCACCTCTAGCTTAGTTATTAATTTGGGAATAATACACATACACACATACATGATGCTTTGGTTGCGGCACTTTCAAGACAATGTACTTACCCTTTTGGTTGAATCAACCATGATCTTTTATTTAGAACATTTCCAACTCAAAGCTTCTTAATTAAGGGTGAGTATGAATTTAGGATTGACATACTTAACTCGATATCACTTATGAAGTTCGAGTTTGAATACATCTTCATAAGAAGCTCATTGTTTCTATAAACAATTCTCTAATGTTTTGTAAATACTCAAAAATGCTCTTAACTATCAAATAGAGATCTTAATTCGGATTTGATACTATCTTTATGTATCAAATACATAAGTGAAAAATGATATTGCAGACAATGTAACATGTATGATAATTTCTATTGCCAATGCATAAAAGATCCAATGATCCATCTTACATGATCCATATTAAATATTTTAATATAGTGTATGTGTATATTGTTTGGGACATTCCCAATGTCCTTTATACCAATTATAAAAGATATTGTTTACGAATCCAATGTCGAATATTAAACAACCAAACTATAATGATTTTAACTTGGGTACATCATTAATAATCATAATTTTGTTGTTTACTTTTTAGAAATATTCTAGTACCTATATAATTCTTTCTTATAGACACATGCTTCCTTTATATTTTGATATTTGATATTTTTCCCAAAATAATTGTTCAACTCTTATCCTTATCGAACGATACTTTCATATCAGTTCTTGGATCATATCCAAAACTCATAAACTCAGTATCGCTTTCATTGACTTCGAGACACTTTGGTTATGATTTGTAAATGGTCTATCTTAAATCATTATTTAGGATTTTTTATTTCAACACATTTGTACCAAAACTTAAAATCATATCAAGGGATAATTTTGTATGTAAAATTGAAACTAATTTAAGCATGCTGAATAACGAATCTATTATGCTAATTTCAACAATTGAAATTTATAATGTTGTTCTTATCAATGTTGCTCACTATATTCCAACCGGATTGGTTTTCTTTTGGAAAACACATTTGTGGCGGATGAATCATATCCTTTTTGGTACAACTATCAAAATTATATTTCAATATTGTACTTGGAATCCGTTTTGGATTTGCGCATCGTTCTATATGGCAGAATCAATACTCTTAATGGCTTATTGATAACTTACGAAGTTCACTTCTCGTCATTGATACAAAACTCATAGTTTCTCTTTAATGTGCAAGAATACTCATTAGATGTTCTAATTAGTTGTGTTCATTTAGGCTTGGTTAATTTCATTTCACCCTTCGTAACTAACTTTGAAGTCAAATCCATTGTACTATCAATAATTTCTAAAAGAATTCCTTCATCACAAAGTTAGCATTTCTTGAAACAGCAATTTTCTTCAGTGCAACTAAACAAATATTCATAAACATTTTATGAAATTGCTTGTTGTTTTCGTCAAAAATGACATAAACACCCAAACGAGTATAGTAGAGAAAAGACTGAAGAAAGTAAACAAAAACAAGAAATAACAAGACATAAAAGTTTTATAGTGGTTCTACTAGTCGTTATCTACGTCCACTTAGCTTTGATGCTGATTTGGTTGCTGTTCAAAAGTGATGTTCTTATGGATCAGTATGGATCCTTGAGAATACAAGAGATCATAGAGAAAATTATTAAGAGAGCCAAAATATCCCCCAAATGATGCCCCTCCTCATCTATTTATAGCGAGGGTCGTTGGAAATCTCTCACCCATGACCTCTTCCACGTTCTCCACTTCCAAGGAGTGCTAACTAAAACAAGATTGTGGCCACGTCATTAAAGTTCATGGATCAGTATCGATCCATAGGCATGGATCAGTACCGATCAATAAGATGGACCTTTTCCATGGCTTCATGTAGATGTGACTTGTTAGCATCTTCATGTTTTCCATCTCGATTGCTCGGCTATAAGCTTGTTTCTAGGTCAATAAGTTAGATCGGGGGTGGAATGGAGTCCTTGGCTTTAAGCGCTCGAGAAGTTTGGAGGAAAATGACATGCGGATCCAAAGAAGCTCGAAATGGGCTACAATCACCAATATTTGTAAGTAAAGTGAGTTTAACGTGTTTTAGATGGAGTTGTATGGATCGGTACTGAACCATAGGCATGGATCTGTGTCGATCCATACCTTTGTTCGAAAGTTCGACTTCGGCCCCGTTACTTGAAGTAGTGTGATGTATGAACCACTTTGGGAGGTCGCTTGCATGTTGGCAACCTTATCTCTTGACTTTGTTTGGTATCCAAGTTTAGCGGTTATCGTTCTGGATTCCTGCTTGATTGATTCAATTCGTTAAAATATAGCCTGGTCAAAAGGCTGGATAACACTTGCCCCTCAAATCATGCCTTGCGAATGGAAGATATGCTTTTCTCAAGAATAGATATCAAAGTCGATGCAACATTAGTAGTTTAATTTTTTGGCTATAAATCTACCAAGTTGCGGTGAATCATCTGATTCCTTTGGGTCCACCTGTAAGTCAAAGACCATTCTAGACCACAATAGTTAAGGACTTGAGTCCTTGCTTGAGTGTCAGTCACGAACAATCATTCCATGTTCTCTAGGAATTGGTAGGTCATGCATCGCGTCACGAATCATGATCATCCTGTGTTTATCCGAGAGTTAGCAGTCACGTGTTGAAATCAATGGCTCGATTCAATAATTGCTAATGAATCGTTTCAAGGTCAAATGGCATTTAAAGCCAAAGTCTAAATCTCAATTTCTCTAGGTCATGTATTCGATGAAGGATTCAACTCCTGATCGCTCCAGATCAATAGTCGAAAGCTCGATCTCTCCGGATTGCCAATTGAAATCTTGATCTCTTTGGATCGTTAGTTGAAATCTCGATCTCTCTGGATCGTTAATGGAATTTGTGGCCTATTCATACCTATAGTTAAATCCATAATCTCTCCAGATGTTAATTGAATGCATGGCTATTTTGGGCTGATAGTTAAGTCCACGATCTCCTCAGATCATTAAGCATCCAAAACTAGGGTTCAATCTCTTAGGATCCTTGCTGAGTCCAATCTACTTTCTCTCCAACAAGGGGACTGACCGATCAAGCAAGCCCATCCGCTCACACTTCGATGAGGTGACTTACTTTTCATGCAAGTCCAATCCACTTGCTCTCCGGCAAAGGCACTTGTACCTTGTATTCATTTCCCTGTCTCTCCAGATGGGATTACCATGATCAATATTGGTCATCACATTCAAGTGGATTTCAAAAATAAAGCATTCACTTACACGGTTCAGATCTGAACATTTACAAAGATTAAGTCAAACATTATGATAACCGCCTTATCAGGCGTTACACCCTAACATCCAGCTCAAAGCATACCGGGGGACTGATCGAGGTCCCATACACAAGTAAGTGGCTCAAATATAATATTGCATCATTTATTGAAAACGAGAATAAAGTGCAAGAACCGAACCCGGTTTCCCATCATCACAATCACGAGATGACTATCCTTGACCTTGATCCAAGGTTGTTTCCATTTATCGTAGATAATGGCTGGTTCTTTTCCACCACCGCAGCTTGGTTTCTCACATACTACTGTAAGTGGTTGATTTTAACCTATTCCTCGATCAGATCATGCAAATTCCTGCAATCATTTGTGTTATTCCTATTCAGCTCGTGGAACAAGTAGTAATTTCATTACCTCCTCTCACGATCAGTGGGCTCTCTCCTCGTTGGTTTTCGATAAGGGATTTGTCCCCTGGTATCAAGGTAAATCCATTCCGGGGTCTCTTTCAATTATGTGTTAAAAGAAAATTTTGGCTCCCTTCTATGTCGCACTGATCCTCCAAGGCCACTATCCATCTTCTGTTTTCCTTTGTCTTTATTAGATCAAGTTCTGAATGTTCCTCCATCATCCACAACATTAATTTCTTCCTTTTCAGCTTCAACGTCTTCCTAAGGTGGGTATCTTTCGGCCTTATGATAGAATTCGACGAGATCCATCGGTGGATCCCGCTCTAAAGCAACCTTAAAATCTGTTTTACTAGCCACTCCTAAAACTGCCTCCATTAGAACCACCGATGGATCTGGCCTATCAACCATGGCAGCTGTTGCATTGAATCTTATCAAAAAACTCCTGAGGGTCTCTTCGGCCCTTTGCTTCACACTTGACAGCGTTATTACATTCTTGGGTCATGAAATATGGACCCAGAACTGTTTCATGAATTTGTCCACCAATTCGGCCCATGTGCTCTTGGAACCATTTTCCAGCTTTCTAAACCATAACACCGCCAAATCTGTCATATACAAAAGGAAGCACTGTCCTATCACTTCTTCAGATGCACCAACACTTCCATGTATCGGATGTGCCTCATCAAATGAATCGTTGGATCCGCCTTTCCATCATATGTCTCCAATATAAGCAGCTTGAAATCAGGTGGATTCCTAGCATGTCGAATGTTTGGAGCAAATGGACTCCTGTTCACATCCTTCAGGCTCTGGTTAGGTAGTCTACCCCTCATTGCTCATCTCACCATCTCAGCAAGTCTAACATTATCATCTAAAGGAACTCTTAAGTTTTCATTTTGAGCTTGCCCCCCATTCCCATGAGGGAATTCCGGCACGTACTCCTCTGGTCGTGCACCCACATTCTGATTTACGTTCAGATGCTCGTCATTATTCCTTGGATGTGCTTCGTTTCTACCCAAGCTAATATTGTCCATGCCACCATGTTCTTGGGGATCGCTATTGATTAATGCTTGGGGATTGGTATCGATCTATAAAACTCCTTTGAGGGTAGTTCCAATTTGCTCCACTCTACTCCCAAGTGCATTTGCTCCAGCTTCAGGCCTTTGATTCTGATTTGCAGCTACTTTGGCTATTCCTATCTGTCCCATTCTCTTGAAAAATAGTTACATCATCTCTTCTTAGCCTGCAATCATCCTTTCCTGCATTTCTGTAACCATGGTCATCATCTCTTCTCTGGTTATGTGGATGGATGGGGGGTAGGATCCAGAGGATGCCTCTTGGCTGCTCCCTTGTTGATTTCCTCCAGTAGCAATCTTCCTAGTTGATTGTCTCCTCATCTTAAATTTTTTCAAGTTCTAAGTCATTGAATTCAAGTGGCTCTTGGTGAAAGCACTAAAATGTTTGCATCAAAAATGGCACAAACACCCAAATGTGTATAGTAGAGAAAAGAGTGAAGAAAGTAAATAAAAACAAGAAATAATAGGAAACAAAAGTATTATAGTGGTTCGACTAATCGTTGCCTACATTCACTTAGATTTGTTGCTGATTTAGTTGTTGTTTACAAGTAATGTTCTTATGGATTGGTATGGATACTCGAGAATACAAGAGATTATAGAGAAAATTGTTAAGAGAGCCAAAAGATCCCCCAAATGATGCCCCTCCTCGTCTATTTATTATTGAGGGTCATCGGAAATCTCTCACCCATGATCTCTCCCACGTTCTCCAATTCCAAGGATTGCTAACCGAAACAGGATCATGGCCATGTCATCAAAGTTCATGGATCGGTACCGATCCATAAGATGGACCTTTTCCATGGCTTCATGTAGATGCGACTTGTTAGTATCTTCATGTTTTCCACCTTGATTTCTCGGCTATAAGTTTGTTTTTCGATCAATAAGTTGGACCGGTAGTGGAATGGAGTACCTGGCTTTAAGCGCTCGAGAAGTTTGGAGGCAAATGACATGTGATCGATCCAAAAAAGCTTGGAATGGGCTACAATCACCAATATTTGGAAGTAGAGGGAGTTTGAGGTGCTTTAGATGGAGTTGTATGGATCAATACCGAACTATAGGCATGGATAGGTACCGACCCATACCTTTGTTCGAAAATTGGACTTCGATCATGTCACTTGAAGTAGTGTGATGTATGGACCACTTTGGAAGTTTATTTTCATATTGGCGACCTTGTCTCTTAACTCCATTTGACATCCAAGTTTAGCAGTTATCGTTCTGGATTCCTGCTTGATTAATTCAATTTGTTCAAATATGGCCTAGTCAAAAGCTGGATAATACCTATATAAAATTGATTTGGTTTTTTAAGTTTATGAAATTTATATTTGCAACAAAAATTGGTTAATCACTATCGATTGGTCTCAAACTCCTTTGGGGAGGTCCATACAGGATTCCTCAAAAACAATTATTACGTGTAGTCTTTCGACTTGAACAACCTGTCAACTCCTTGACCTAGGACAGGTATGGATTTCACAAACATTATATTGTATATCCCATAAACTATGCTTTTAGATTAAATTAATTTAAACCTTATGGACTGACTCTTAAGTAATTCTCTTATATAAAAAAGTTAACTCATCTTCACTCATTACCAACCATATTTCATTCAACCAAGTGCGATTACTCCTTATCAATACATCATCATGTATCACAGGGTGGAATGACTTTCGAAATTGAATCTTTACCCATTTTTAGGTACATTTGGAGCTCTTTTCCAATACACTCGCATATTCAATCAAATTAAATTCCCTTTATTTATTTTGCATGTTACATTATTTGCTTCCTTTATATCTTATGAACTTATTATAGAGACGCTGCATGTGTATCAAATGCATATATTCATTTCTATGATAATTCATTGGTGAATTTTAACGATGTACGTAGAACCATTTTTGGTATCATTAGACTTAAGATTGCATATTCTATATGTATCAATTCGAAGAGTTTACCAACTCTTATGTCACTCCCACAGAATGGGTGCTTTGCCCTTAATTTCTTAAGATTCAATTCATTAGTACCAGATTATTTGAAATCATATGGTTACGGTAACATATCTCAAAAATGTGGCTTATTTCCTAATTCCACAATAATGGCAAAATTTCAAATACTTTTGTATTTTCTAATGTATCATTATGTTATTAAAAAATACCATTATTATTGTTTATCTTATAATGGATATTCAAAATATTCATGTTGAAATAAAACTATCTATTTTCAGTCTTACTGAAAACAATTATTATTTCATAAATAATATTTGGTAAATTTACAAAAATAATTTTTCATAACAAGACGCATCCACTAAGAAGTGCTATATGGTATACTTCCACTATTTTCGCTATTACTATAATACCTTTTGAAATATGAAGCTCCATTTAACGACTTATTACGCAATTTTGTTTCATACACTATAACTAGTTTACAATCGAGAGTTTCAAATCAAATATTTTAAACTCAAAGAAATAACTTTCATAGAAAATATTTTTTATATATGAAAATACATTTGGAATGGAAATCACATTTCTTGTTCCATGTTAAGTAATTTTTAGTATTTTTACAATTCATGCTTTCGATGTCTCTTCATGAAGTAGAGATGACCATTCACTTTCTTCATCCTAAGTATGCCTTAAGTTACATCCATTCTCATACATTGCTTTCCTTTCCAAATGGTCGAATCATTATAAGTAAACTCTTACTACAAGGCTATAATGAACTCTTTGAAAAATACATTTATTCATCCTTAACATTTAAGGATATCAAATAGGTGCACTTCATAAACTGGTCAAACTAATATTTCAACGATCAAATTCTTAAATCCGTCCATTCTCAAATTCTTAAATCCGTCCTATATCAAATAGACTATAATGAACTCTTTGAAAAATTCTTTTTTTTCAGTTCGAAAATCATAGAAAGCAATACACAGTCTTGAGCAAATAAAGACGTAAGCGACCTAGTTACAAACATATTTGGTAGCTGTATAATTAGGCACTTGAATGGGTCTTGGATTGGTAATATGCAAAAAGTTTTATTGATACGTATATTTTACACTTCTATGTCAATCTTAATTCGGTTTAATTATATTTTTTAGCTGATAATTTTTTTATCAATTATAGTAATTGTACAAATTTATCGAAGTAGATTAGTTTACTTTATACATAACAGGTGTGCTTATATTATTAGATAAGCTAAATGTTTTTGTTTTATATTTCTAAGAAGCTTCCACTAGACTTTTATGTTTCTCAACACCCTTAGAGGAAACATATAAATCTTTTGATTTCACTAGAGGGTGTTAGGTCTTGCCTCCTTTGGGATTCTGACCTAAGTTTACATAACAAGTTATAAGCCCACAAGCGATCGATAATACCTTATCATTTGTACCATACACAACTCCTAACTTGCGATCCTTGTCCTAATCTCATTTCGACCTTGAGTTTGCTCAACAAATCGAAAGAGACCATTCATTCGTACCTACCATTTCACAACGTTCTAAGTATTGTATATGTACATTGAGTTTCTTTAACAAATACATATAATTATCTTACCTCATCTAGTAAATACATTAATAACTTCATATAACATCTCTAGATTGAGTTCGCTCAACAATCGAAGAGTATGCATGTAATGTATTAATATAAAAATGGTAGAGAACAACACTTATATTAAACATTCATAATCTTTAATATATTTATTTGTGTGATATCACCTTGTGGAATAATGTATTTCTTACAAAATAATCTCGTGATTTGAGTGTCAAACACATCCAAAATCATGGCATATTTACTATACGTATGTATATATTCTTGAAATCTAATTTGTGTTTATTAGTGTTCCACTATATTTAACTAAATCGTATTTAATTTAGTTTTAATTTTATTGATTAAATCATATTTAATTAATTTAACTAACTATATTAACATTTTAATTAATTTAATGTTATTCATTTTAAACATTCTAAAATTGAATATGCATATACTCTAACATTTATATTAATATACATATGTCTGTATCTATATATTATATATTATTCATTAACTAACCTTTAATTAATTCATTTAATTAAAACAATTTTAGTTAGATTTAATTAATTTTGAAAATTTAATAATTAATTACCTTAAACGTTTTAAGATAAATACAATTATATCTTTACATATGTTTTTAATTTAACTAATTAACATTTATTTATATATTTAATCTAATTAATATAAAAAAATTTGAAAATAATTAATAAATTTTCAAAATATTTTTGAAAAATATTTTATAGTATTTCTAAATTTTCATTTATATTTTAAACTTAACTTTTAAATTTATAGTACTTTTTAAAATTTCAAAACAGATTTTGAAAATTAGCTAAAGGCCCAAAGACTTTATATTGGAGATAACCATTGGGCTTACTTCATCCTCCGGGCCAGACTAGCAGCCTGATAGGGTAGAATACTTGATTACCCAACTTAACCTTAGATACAACCTTGCTTGATGCCCTACCAAATGAGTAGGCTTAAATAAGTTAGCCTTAATACTGCTAATTTAGACCGCATATGCTATTGGGCTTCGATACTGTTGAAGGAACTGGGCAAACATGCAGTGGGTTAAATGGGTGAATAAAATATCATTTTAGATCTTAATTAGGCCTATGAAGTCTAATGGATTTTAGATCCAATCTAAATTATTTTAATTAAAATGTTTATTTTATTTAATTGGTTACAAAAGAAAGCATTTAATTTAATTGTGTTATATTACATAAGTGATCATATACACTTATATGTGCATAATGGATGTGCAACGTATAAATAGTGTATATGGTTAATGTATCCATTTATAGATGTTGGGATCTACACCGCAATGAACATATATGTCCCTTATACATAGGTTGTCCAAAACATTATTTAAAAATTATATAAATATAATAATAATCTTGGAATTTTTTTAAATTAAAATATATTTGAATAAGTCAATAATCTTGGGACTCAAAATATCAAATTATTTACTTGGCAAAATAGTTAAAAAAATCCGAATATATAATTTAAAATAAATATATATCAAAAATATATATCAAAAATCCAAAATAAAATTATAATACTTCAAATAATATATAGTATATGAAAATAATTTTTTAAAAAAGAAACAAACAATTTTGACCAAGTCGGTAATTTTATATTTTAAATCCTTTTTAATATCTAACAGTTTACTTAGCAAAATATTTTAAAAATAGATTTAGATTCATAATTAAAATAATATATATATAATATTAGAAATTCAAAATAAAATTTATAATTTGTTAAATAATATATATATATATATATAGTTTATGAACTTAATAATTATTTTTAAATATATATATATATATATAGTTTACTAAATTGTTTTATCAATTAAAAATAAAATATATTAAAATGTTTTTCAACCATAATAAAAAATTTCCTATTAAAACCAAAACATGACATTACAAATAAAATTATTAATTTGTAAATGTGTATACATATTAATAAATAATCATGTATATATATGTGCGTTATTTTGAAACAAAATATACATTTATAATTATAAATAAATAAAAATATGTTTCAATTATTTTTGGTAAAGCCTATGGGGTTGAGTGGACTCCTAACATTTTATTTAAAATAATGTATGAGAAACTTACATGCAAAATAATAATATAAGGAAAACTTAGAAGAGAAGGAGAGAAAAAAAACAACAGAGACAAGGAAAAATAAAACCAATGCCAAGCCATGATCAGACCTACTTTGACATGATTACATTATCAAAATTCACCAAAGAAAGGGCTAGAGAGTTTCTTATTTCTCTGCATGAAGAGTATAAAATGTCTATGCGAGTTCTATGCTTTTGATTAAAGGTTTTTGCATTCCCTGTATCCAAATTTCATTCACAAAAACTTTCAGCATTATGAGAAGTTCATAAGACGATGAGTGCGTCCATTTGTTGCCTTGTATATGTTAAACCATTCAACTTACTATCAACCATAGGATTTTCAAAGCCTCTTCTAATATTTATTTTCCTCCATATAAAGTAACGGAAGGAGCAACTTAAATAAAGGTGATGAATATCTTCAGTTCTGTTACCACAGAACACACAAGTAGTCCTGGGAGGAATGCCTTTGAGAGCTAGATTAGCTAGAGTATGTAATGCATTCTTAAACACTTTCAAGAGCATAAAAATAAGCTTTTCAAAAGTAGAGGTATTCCATATTCTTTTGTACCATGGAAATTTGGATATCTCAAAGGAGGCAGTTAAGTGTAGATTGTATCAGTAGTATGCTTCTTCATATTAGCAGTCTAGAAGAAGGTATCAGTTTCAACAAAAGAGTATCTTATATATGTATGTATGTAACTTAAATGTCGAAAGAAATATGTTTTAAAGTTTAATTTAAATGATTTATAAATATATACAAATTTAACTACAAATTAATATATGTATTTAAAACTAGTTTAGATCAATTATAGTTGTTTTAATGTTTAGTAAAATAAAGTAAAATATTTAAAAACTATCATATATATGTATGTATAAAAAATCAATTTTTTTAAACTTATGATTGAATATAAATAATGAATCTTTATAGGTCTATTTTTGCATATATGTATATTCTTGTATAATTAAGAATATATAGATATAAGACAACATATATGTATATAAATTCATTCAATGAAGATCTCGATCTACATTTTAAGAATAATATGGAACTATAAACAATAGAGTATACCTAAAATATATGGTCTTGGATTTGCACCTTAATCAATAGATAGTCTTATATTTGATCTTGGTCCTAGCCTATTGATTTACAATGGCTTCGAGAACCGCCTATTGTTTTATTTTTTATGTTGTTTGGGTGGAATCATTTTTGGCCAAGGGATGATGGAGAGGAGATGGTGACTACACCACGAAAACGGGAGGCTAAAAACTAGAAGAAATAAAGAGGGCCAGTGTGGTTTTTATAGAGAGAGCGAATTTAGAACTTTTCTCCTTTATTTTCTTAGTCTCTCTTTACCACTTCAAGATCCTACATTAAATTTTGAATCCCTCTTTGTCCACTTCATGGTCAGCCATAGTTGAGGCCAAGTATGCCCGAAAAATTATCTAAACCCATTAAGTAGTTAAATGTATTTTTAATCAAAATTAAATGTGTATCGATATCGAATATCGATTCGTACACATATAACTTTTATATACGCACTCATTTAATTATAAATTACACCCAAAAAATACTACTAACACCAATACACCAAATAAATAAATAATATTTCATAAATATTAATTAATTTAATTAGTTTATAACAATTATAAATCAATTAAATCGTGTGGTATTTCGAAGAGCCTACCAATGCAGTTGTGTGACAAGTAGTTGTAAATTCAATCGATGATTAATATTAATCAGTTCAATATTAACATTTACATGGCATCTTAGTTAGTTGTGTGACAGTTTGGTCGAATTTATTGCTTATACTTCTTTATCGATAAAATCCTATTTTACAATTTTAAGCGGCACTCGATAGTTTCAATTATTTACACCAATTCTCTTCATCAAAACTATATCACTTTAGGACTTATGGAATTTGATTTTGGTCAAAATTTTTACACCTTTCATATTTAATTTGATAGGTAACATTACAAAGTTCTTGGTTCAATAATAAAAACTTTTATTAACCGTACTGCTAAGGCTAAAAACTTTTATTTTGAGTTGACTACAGTTGACGCGATACCAACCTCGTATGACTGAGGAGACGAACTCCCTATTGAATATTATTTCACTCCCAATGCTTCAACCCAGACCCAACTATAGTCGTTCGATGGACACCATTCCACGATTTGACTATAATCAAAGTGGAGTATCCACATTGAAGTCTAATAGTATTCTTAAGTCGTGAGAATTGATTTTAATCATCACTTCAAGATTCTCTATTTTACCTTAGTTATATTAACCAACTGAAGACTCTCGACTGAGATATTCCATGTTATCCAATTATTATCGGTACATAACACTTTGGTGCCCCTAATAGCCATGTGTAATACACTACCTAACATTTAGAGAGCATTACATAGTCTATTCTCAATGGATGTATCAATATTCAATCTCGAAACACCTTGACTAGGAATATTTAAAATAATATGTTATTTTACTGTGATAAATATCTCATGATTACAACATGTTGTAATTACTATCATATAACACATCATTTAAGGATTTTATATTTAATATACTTAAATAAATAATTAATTGATATATGATAATATGATTATATATAATAGAAAGAAAAACACCTTTTGTTTTGAACAAGATTTTATTACAGAGTTAATAATTTACAATAAATTACAAAATTGCCCCTAGGACATACTTTTAACTCTATCAGTATCTATCCGTGCCTGGTTCATCATAAAGTATGAAGACATAAAGAATAAGAACTTGACAAGCTCTTCTTCTCAGTTATTCCTTAACAATTTCCCTCTCCATATACTCTAATGTGTGATGGAGTTAACAATGGGAATGAAGCTACACCAATAAAGCACCGATTTCTATCATTTATTTTTTAATTTATATATTTTTGTATTAATTTTAATTCCATGTACAAAATGTCCTTTTATTTAATTGTACTTTGTGCTTATTCTATTTTATTTGTTGACTAAGACAAGCAAATTCTTCATTAGACATTACTCATGTTAGTGTTTTGTTAAACCAAAGCAAAGCCTAATGTACATCTTTTAGAAGATATTGCATATCTCAAACGCAAACTCTATTCTAGCAAACTTCATAACATACAACTAATAGAACAAATAGTTGAAGTAAAAGATAACATAATAGAAAATATGCTCAACAATTCAAACACTTCGGGTTGAAACATAATAGGCTAAGCAAACAAGTTATTAAAATTTTGGATAAAGTTAAAATTATTTCTCAAGATACGGACAATCTTTATCAAGAACTTATGTTGCTTTCACACTTTCCTAATGATAAAGATCTTAGACAAAATGCCTATAGTTTTCTAGCAGGCTACATGGGAATTCAGAAGTTATAATATTACTTTTGGTATTGCCTAAGGTTGCTCTCACAAGTGAAAGTCCTTCTCTTATAGCTAAAATGAATTGGGGGTTAGTAGTTACTTATAATCCTATTCCTTGGGTTATGGTTATGTCGTTTAGTTTTGGGGTTAATTCCTTGTCTTTATCAAGATTTTCTGCTTTTAACATATCTTGAGGAAAGAGAAAAGATATATCCATATAGCAGAGGCAAAACCTTCATTGGATTGTCATCAGTCATAACTAGTTTCTTGTCCTTGTTCTCTTAAGATTATTTAAAATAGCAATAGATAGTAAACTTTTTATACTTAAAAAATTTCATGCTTTCGTTTATCTTTGTTATTGCTCTATGTAATTTATACTTATTAATTAAATTCACTTTATTTCTAACACCATCACTATTTTATTTCAGTCCATTAAATGTCGATACAATCAAAAACACAAATAAGCAACTACATTAATAAAAGAAGCTTATGACTAAAATTTTAAATATGTAAATTTGCTAGAGAAATAAATCACAACTCTGGAAGCAGAGGTAATTCAACTTTGATCAATCTTTCACCTAAACAACTAAGATACACAACTAATAAATGAAAATACTAAGCTACAAGCATCACTTCAAAACCTATAAGACAAAATTAACTCATACTCCTATGTTGTTCCAATAATGAATCATCCTCGGCATAACTCATTAGGGAATTACTTGATACTAGCATATTTTTACAAAATGTTCTTGACAAAGCTCGACTTCAAGAGCTAAAGTTCAATTAACCACTGAGGTTAGAGCTAAGGGTGTAACCGTAGCTACTATTCTTGATTCCTTTAGATGTAGAGTAAGAGGAAGTGATAAAGGAATATAAAAAGGAAGAGGAGGAGGTAGGGGTTTGACATCTCCTTCTATGTCTCAGATTACAGTTCGTACCCCAGCTTAACCTATTCCTTGAAGCAAAACTCTTCCTTCGGGTAATGTGCTTCAACAACCGATTTAAGGGACCAGTGTTACATGTTTTAGTAGTAAACGGAGAAGGTGTACTCATGTTGTTGCTTAAAAAATAGGAAAACACCTTCAATCAATTTTTTGTAGAACTATGTATATAAAGTGTATGATATAGCAGTTATATTTATAGTTTATTTGAATTTTGGAGAGCAGATCAAGAATATTGTATGTGGAAAGTAAATTGCGGAAAAATAAAGAATGCAAAGATTTATAGTCATTTAGACAGAATATGCCTACGTCCACTATCCATTTTTATTTATTTTCTTATATATCAGTCGTGTAATGATTAAAATGCAAAACACAATGGTCGGATGCTGAACGGAAGGGTGGTTGCTGATGTGTGAAATCATGTTCAGCTAGTCCTATTTGACTACATTTACTCTCTAGAATCATCCTCTATTGTTGGTGTTAGGTTTCGTATTATAGGGGCGAAGATATAGGGAGGCTAGGTCTATAAAATCGGTAATTTCCGGAGGAACTGGGCCGGGTCGCAATGGATTAAACAAGTGAATTTAAAGAAAAAAATTTATTTTTAGATCTTTATTAGGCCTATGAAGTCTAAATTATTTTAGATCCAATCTAAATTATTTTTTAATTAAAATATTTATTTATATAAAGGGTTTTATTTTATTTATATATGTTATAATGTATAAGTGTATCAAACACACCTATGTGTGTATAGTGCTTGCAACACATAAGAAGTGTACATGGCCAATGTGACTGCTTAATGGTATAGAGATTTACACTGCAATGGACATATGCCTCTTTATATACATACAAATACATATTCCATAGTTTTTGCGAACAATATATATAATTTTTATAATTATATTTATTTAAATATTTTAACCAATTAAAAATAGTTTGAATAAATATCTAAAATATATTGTATTAGTTTTAAAATTTAAATATTTATATAAATGTATAAAAATATACACACATATATATATATATATAATTTCATTGTTTGAAATATACATTTAAATATTTTAGTTTATAACATATTTATTTATAGATTATTAATAAATAAATAAACATATGTTAAAAATTGATTTTTTTACTTTTGGTCGAAAATGATTTTAGCATATTTTTTAATTTTTATGTCAAGCCCGTATGAATTTTGCATAAAATATTTTTTAATACATACATTATTAAATTTAAAAGATTTAAAATTTATATTTACTGATCAATATATAAGGGAATAAATATTAATGTTTTAGAAAAACTAAAGATATACATATATATATATATATGTATATTATTTTTAAATTATTTCATATATATAAATATATATAATTTTAAATAATTTAACATACATTACTTTTTAGAAAAAACTACTTTATATGTATATAAAATTACATATATCTAATTTAAATTATTAAAACCATTTAAAATCATTTTAAATTTCAAAATAAATATTTTTAAATTTGGTTGAGATAATATGAATTTATTTTTTTATTTGATGTATTTTTCATTTATTTAGATAATTATGAATGCATATGTGTATATATAATATTGGATAACAAACATATATATATATATATATATATATTTGTTATAAATTTGGGATTTAAATAGTATAGATGTAATAGAAAACATATATGATTATGAAATAATATTGATATTAAAATTGTTACCTTAATCTGTAGCTTGTGAAATACACTTTGAATAATGAGAACAACACTCCTTTAGATTTGATCGAAACACCTCTAGAAATTACAGAAGACTAGAGATGAACACCATGTTTTTATTTTTATTTTTGATTTGAATTACTTTTGGAAATTTAATGGCATAGTTCCATTTTTATTTTCGGCCGGGATAGGGGTAGGAAGAGGCACAAATAATGAAAAAGGGGAGTTTAAATAGGCATTGAGATAGAGCAAAATATGGAGATCTAATCTCCTTTGTTTCATCTTTCTTTTCCACCAATTCAAATTGACATTTGAGAATTTGAGAACCCCATACCCTCCTCTCTATGGTAGGTTAAATCATGGCCATAATGGGCCCATAAAATTTTCTTAACCCTTTCAGTATTTAATATATTGAAATCAAATTTTATGTACGCACTTTATTAAATACTATGACATTCAAATAAATCAAATAAAAGTTAATAATTAATATTTCATAATATTAATTAATTTGATTAATTTAAAACAATTACAATTTAATAAAATCGTATGGTATTTTAGAGTATTCAACACTATGGTTGTGCAACTCAAAGTTGTAAATTCAGTCAGCATTAATATCAAACAATTCGAACACGAACATTCACACGTTACCTTAGCTAGTGATGTGGTGGTCTGACTGAATTTATTGCTTAAACATTTTTTGGTAAAATCCAATTTCAACGTTTTAAGCAATACCTGGTAGTAACGATTATATACCCCAATTTTTTTGGCCAAAACTATAACACTTTAGAACTTATGTAATTTGGTTTTGGTCAAAATTCCAATATCTTCCAGACTTAACTTGTTTAATCTAAACACAAAGTCCTTGATTCAATAATAATTATTATTATTAATCGTATCACTCTAGCCAGAGACTTTGACCTTAAGTTGAATACGGTTGACCGTGATACTAACCTCATATAACCGAGGAGATAAATTCTCTATTGAATAGTGTTCTAATTTCAATGCTTCAACTTTAATCCATCTATAGTCGTTTGATGGATGCCATGAACGATTTAATAATAATCAATGTAGAGTGTCAACATTGAAGTTCAATAGTAATCTCAATCGAGAGAACTGTGGAATATTGTCTCTTTGAGATTCTCTGTTTGACCTTAGTTACATTAAGTAATACAAAACTCTCAAGTGAGTTATTCCATAGTTATCCAGTAACTATCTATACGTAGTCCCTTGGAGCCTCTCAAAAGCCATGAGTAATACACTGCCCAACACTTAGAGAGCATTATGTACTCTAGCCTCAACCGATGTATCGATATCTTGTCTCGAAACATCTTGACAAAGAATATTTAAAACAATATGTTATTTTTAATGTGATAGATTTATCATGATTACAACACACTGCAATTACTATCACATAACATATTATTTAAGGATTTTTTATTTAATGTACTTAAATTAAATAATTAATTACATAACATAATATGACAAGTATATAGTAGAAAGAAATAACACTTTTTATTTTGAACGAGATTTTATTACAGGTTTGATAATTAACAATAAATTACAGAATTGCCCCTAGGCCAATTATGGAATCTCAACCCCATCCCTTCGATCAACTTGCTGAGAACTGACCGAGTTAGTCCCTTCATGAATGCATCTTCTATATGTCCTTGGTATATACTATATCAATCACTACTTCTTTATTAGCGATGAATTCTCTAATAAGGTGGAACTTATGAAGAATGTGCATTGACTTCTTATGAGATTTTGGTTCCTTTACGATATGTATCATAGAATTATTGTCACAAAACAATTTCATTAGATTTTCAATGTTTGGAATCACTTCAAGCTCAGCAATAAATTTGCTCATCTATGCCGCTTCATTAGCTTCTTTATTAAGGATTACGTGTTTGGCCTCCATTGTTGAATCATCTACTATTTCCAGCTTGGAAGTTTTTCAACTAACAAGCCCACCTTTTAATGTAAAGATGTAACCAGATACAGAATTATTATCGTCAATGTCACTTTGAATGCCAGAATCTTTATACCCTTTCATAAAGAGGTCTTCATTCCTATATAGAAGGAATAAATCGTTAGTATTTCTCAAATACTTAAGCACACATTTTACAATAGTCCAGTGCTTCTCATTAGGATTAGATTGGTATCGGCTTACAGATCCTAACGCATATGCCACATTTGGTCTAGTACATAACATATCATACATAATGGAACCAATTACAAATGCATACAGTATCCTCTTCATATGCTCTTTCTCCTTATCAGTATGAGGAGCGTCCTTCATCGAAAGAATGATCCTAGATTGCTTCTGAACATTTCTGGACTTGGAATTTTTCATACTAAACCTTTTCAGTATGGTATCGTGTATAGGGATTGGGACAATCTAAGCAATCTTTTAGACCTATCTCTATAGATCTTAACACCCACTATGTAGGCTGCTTCTCCCAAATCCTTCATGAAGAAGTTCTAGGATAACCATGCTATCATTGGTTACAATAAAGCAAGGTCATTGCCAATTAGTAATAAATCATTGACATATAAAACTATGAAAACTATAGCACTTCCTTGTTATTTCTGATATATTCATGCTTCCCGTGTGTTCTAATAAAGGTGAAATTATTTGATTATGTTATCGAAATATTTATTCCAGCTCCTTGAAGCATGTTTTAGACCAGAAATTGATCTTAACAATTTGTAGGCCTTGTCCTAGCTCCTACTGTCCTCGAAACTATTTGGCTATGACATGTAAACGTCCTCTTCTAAATCATCATTTAGAAGTGCCATTTTAACATCCATTTTCCATATTCCATACTCATAGAATGCGACAATGCATAGCATTATCCGAATGGACTTGAGTATGGCTATAGGTGAAAAGTTTTGTCATGGTCAACACCTTGAATTTGACGAAACCCTTTCGCATCTAGTCTTGCTTTATAAGTCTCTACTTGTCCGTCTACATTTAGCATTTTCTTAAAAAACCATTTGCAGCTGATGGGTTTTATTCCTTAGGGTATGTCAGTCAAAATCCCTACAGAAAGAGTTAGGGTATGCCTTAGGGTAATTTGTTACATATATCTAACTCGATAACCAATCTTGTTCGAAATAAAAAGTGTTTTCTTTATGTTATATACTTGATATAATATGTTATATTAATTAATTGATTTAATTAAAAGTATATTTAATAGAAAATCCGAAAATGTATGTTTTTTGATAGTAGTTACAATGCGTTGTGACTATGATTGATTTATCACAATAAAAAAACACATTGATTTAAATATTCCTAGTCAAGGTGTATCAAGACTGGATATTGTTGCATCCACTGAGATTAGAGTCATAATGCTCTCCAAATGATGGGCAGTGTACTAATCATGACTACTGGGGGTACAAAAGGATTACGTACTGATAGTTATTGGATAACTATGAAATGACTCACTCAATAGTTTTATATTGGTTAATACTCTGGTCAAACATAAATTATCGATATGATAAAATACATAATTCTCTTGACTTGAGAATACCGTCGATCTTGAACGTGGAAGCTTTGCTTTGATTATAGTTAAATCGTGGCACAACATCCATCGAACAACTACAGTTGGGTCGAGTGGAAGCATTGGAAGTGAAATACTAATCAAGAGAATATTAGTCTCCTTAATTGTATGAGGTTAGTATCACGATCAACTAAAGTCAATTCAAAGTCAAAGTCTCTGGCCATAGCAGTTTAGTTAATAATAATTGTTATTATTGAACCAAGGACTTTATGTTTGGACTATAGAGTTGATATGGATGATATTGAAATTTTAACCATTACCAAATTCCATAAGCCCAAAGTTATATAGTTTCGACGAAGAGAATTGGTGTAAATAATTATCACAATTGGAAAATGCTTAATAAAATAAAATTAGATTTGACCAAAACTAAAATAAGCGATAAATTTTTCATACTATCATATCACGTGCTAAGTGATGTTTGAACGTTAATATTCAAATTATTCGGTATTCATCCCTGGCTAAATTTGTACATAAGAGTCACACAACCGAAATAACGAATATTCCTTTTATCTCCTGGTTTAATTAATTTATAATTGTTATAAGTTGATTAAATTAATTAACATTTATGAAATATTTATTATAAATTTTTTTTAAGTGGTGAACAATACTAAACAATGTATTTATAATAGTTATAAATATATTAATCGATATGCAATATCAGTACGCATTTTAATTTAGATTTAAATGCAACGTACATTATTCAGGTTGGAATTGGTTTTGAGGCCCATAAAGAGCATGAAAATTTCGGCCAAAAGAGCTTGGATAGGCCAGCCAAATGTTAGCAAAAGAGGGAGGCTTTTGAATGGGTTAAAAAGGTGGAATTGGTAAGGGAGAGATAAGGATGGAATCCATTTTTCTCTCCATTTGACTTCCTATATATTTGCCACCCTCTATACCATTTATTTTGAGACTTTTTTCTCTCCTTCTTCCTAAAAATTTCAACCAGTAAATCCCATTTAAACTGAAAAAGAAATCCAGGCATAAATTACATCACAACTCTTTGATTTGATCATTGGTAGTAAAGTAGTTAGGAAGCTAGCAAGTCTAGCACTTGGAATTTGATTCTATGAGCCATTCTAACATTTCAAAGTGAGATCTCTAGGATTTGGTGACATGTTTACTAATTCATTTAATATTATTATCTATTATTGTAATATATTGTATTATGAATCTAATGTATTGATGTTTTGTCACATATTGGATGGTTGAATATATTGATGCATCTCTATATTAAAAATAAAAATATATTTCTTATGTTTGCAAGTATTAAACTCGTGGCCTAAAAGTAAAAAAATAAAAATACTTTTTTTTAAATTAAATAATATCATATATGATTTTAAAAATTAATAAGTTATATTCTAAAGATAGAAATCATATAATAATTATTTAAAATCTCTAAAATTTTGGTTTTACACAATAATATTTCGACAGTAAATTTTACTTTATTTTAAATTTATTATATATTTAAATACTAATTATTTATTTAACAAGAAATTGATTATATATAAATATATATAATTTGAAATTAATTATAAATTTTATTTAATAACATTACGTAATTTTTGTATTTCAACGATAATTTTTTAATAATTTAAATAATTAATTTCGATCATTTTTTAAATTATTTTATAATTGTTTGTTTAAAAATTATTTTATAAATCCGAAAAAAACTAATTTTTTGTACCGCGAGCTCCAAGTCAGTTAGCATCAATTTTAAAATATATATACATTTATGTATATGCACATGCGCTTGTATATTTATAATTATTTATTAATTAAAACAAAAAATTTATTTTTATGCTTAGGTTTGCAACAACAATTAATAAAATTAAAAATTATTTTATATTAATTATTAAATGATTTTTTTATTTAATATAAATAAACATTTGTACTAATACATATTAAAAAAAATTATTTAAATTATTACAATTATTATTTCCATATATATTTATATATAAATATATGATTGTATTTTATAAATGTATAATTTTATGTATATATGTATATAACATTTAATGCATACACGCACATATATATATATATTCATTTAGACAGCACATATAACACTAGAGGGGCTAATGCGTTTGTTGCAATGTAAATACCAGCACCTATACACGGCCATGTCAAACCATGCACACTTTATTATGTTGCACGTGCACATACACACATATGTGTATATGATATACATATTCAAACATAATACAAAATAATATAAATTAGATCTTTATTTATGAAGTAAAATAAAATAAAGATTTTTTTAAAGGAAATTTAGAAAAGTTCTAAATGAATTAGATTTTATAGGCCTAATAAAGCCAAAATGGTTTAAAAATTTGAAATTCACTCTTTTCTTCTGCTACAAGCTGACTCATTCCAACAATAGTATCGGAGCCCAATATCATATGCAGTCTAAATTAGTCATATTAGGGCTAACTAATTAAGCTTACAAACTAATTAGTTGGGTGTCTAAGAAAGGTAGTTCCAAGCTGGATTGTTGGGTAATCAAGTACCTTGTCCTACTTGGCTACCAGCCTAGCCCAAATAATTATGTGAGCCAAAGGTTGCCCCTAATAAAAAATGCCCAAATTTGAATTGGGTCTAGGGCTAATTTCAAAATTGTTTTGAAATTAAAAGAAAGTTTTAAATTTAGAAGTTAAATTTAAAATAAAACACTACATATCATAAAAGTTATAACATAATTTTTTAAGATGTATGAAAATGTTATAAAATTAATTTCAAAAATATTATTTATTAATAAGATTAATAAAGTAGATGAATTAATTAAATAAGTTAATTAATTAAAGACACATACATGTATAATATATATATATATATATAATGATATTTGTTATGTTGTCTTGAATTGTTTAAGACAATACAAGTATACATATGTGTATAAAAGAATTTATAAAATTTAAAAATTTTAATTAAAATTTTTTAATTAAATAAATTAAAAGTTAATAAAGAAACTAAAATATATACATACATACATAAGATATGTGTGTACTATCATAAAGGTTATAGTATATATATATTCAAATGTAATGTGTTATAATTGAATAATATAATAACTAATTAAAGTGTTAAGTAATTAAATTAATTAAATAAGATTTAATTAATTTAATGTTATAAATAAAATATTATATAAGTTAAATAAAGTGTATAAGTTATATAATAATAAAACTTATATAATATAAATGTATAAAATAAAGGTGGAACAGTAAGAAACCTAATTAGACTTAAGAAATAAATACATACGTATAATACGTATACCATAATTTGTGAGGTGTCTGACACTTGAATTATGAGGGTACTTCATAAGAAATAAATTAGTCCATAAGTTGATATCGCGCAATTAAGTATATTGAAGATTACGAATCTTTAAAATAACTGTTGTCCTTTACCATTTATATTTAATAAATTACTTGCATACTCTCTGGTTTTTGAGCAAACTCAAGCTAGAGATGTTGTTTGGTATTATTAATATATTGACTAAACGAGGTAAGGCAACTATATGTATTTGTTGAGCAAACTCGAGGTACGTATACTATATTTAGGCCATCACGAAATTGTGGGTATCAGTGAATAATCTCGTTCGATTTGTGAAACAAATTCAAGATCGAAATGAGATTAGGATATGGAAAAATGGGTTAGGAGTTGTACCTAGTACAACCGATAATGCGGTATCCATTATTTGTGGGGCTATGACCTGTTGGGCAAACTCAAGGTCGGAATCCCAAGACAAACGAGTACTAACACCCATTAGTAAAGTTAAAAGACTTATATGTTTCGTCTTAGGGTTTGGAGAAACATAAAAGACTACTGAGAGCCTTATTAGAAAAATGAAATGGTAACATACAACCTTTTTAATGTTGTAAGAATATATGCTATATAAAGTTATAATGATCAACATTGATAAATTTGTCCAGTAAATATAATTGATAAAATGTTTATCTGTTAAAATATATAAAGGAACTAAATTAAATATCAACAAAGAAATATTAAATATACTTACTAATAAAATTTTGCATGTTGACCCATGCAAGTGCCTAATCATACAAACACTAAATACTTCATAATTTCGCCACTTATGAGTTTACTTGCCTATGACTGTGATTTGTCTTCAATGAGCTTTGAACTCTAAAAGCAATATAAGAATATGGATATTTGATCCATATGCTATCACATATAAATGTTATATGGTGAATGGTCACAATTCGTAATATACGAAACCTTGATGAAATTAGTTCACAGAAATAAGCAAGTAAATTGTAGTGTGAGATCATATATTCAATACGATTGATTACCATAATGATCTTGTTGTGTTAAATGTAACACTAGACCAAAAGCTACAAGATAGATCTGAGAATTCAATCATTGAAATGTTAGATTGATCGGTTTATATAAAGTGCAATTTTTTGATCTCTTTAAAAGTTAAGGATGACCAAATGGACTTTTGTAAAGAGTTCGTTATGATATTGTAGTAAGAATTTCCTTTGAATGGTTCAATCAAGTTGAAAGAAAATTGAATGTATAATGGTGGATGTAACCTAAGGTACAGTTGGGATGAAGAGAGTGAATTGTCACTTTTGCTTCATAAAGAAACGTTGAAAAGGAGAATTGTAAATAATAATAGACACTTGACATAAGAATGAGAAATATAATTCTATTCTAAAAGTGTTTTCACATAGAAAGTTGATTTCTATGATATTTATTAAATTTAAGATACTTGATTTAATAATTCTTGACTGTAAACCAGTTATAGTAAATGAAATAATAGTCTATATTAAGTGGTTTAGTGGAGCTTCATATTTCTTACGGTATTATAGTGATGGCGGAAAGAGTAGGAGCGCGTCATATAACACTTATTAGTCACATGAAGTTATGAAAATTATTTTCATAAAGCGTACCAAACATTATTTTTGAAATAATAATAATTTTTCAGTATTGACTGAAAAATAGACATAATTTTATTTTGATATGAATATTATGAATATTCACTATAAAATAAAACTATAGTGCTAGTATTTGTGATGCATTAGAATATACAGAAGTATCTAAATTTATTTGCAGTTACTTTGGAATTATGGACTAAGCCATAGTTTTAAGAAATAATTTTTGATTATATGATCATGGATCATATGGTACTAGTAAATCATAACTTAGATAATTAAGTGCAAAGCACACATTCAGTGAGAGCATCATAAGAGTTAGTGAACTCTATGGATTGATACATATAGATGTATGCAATCAAAAATCTATTAACTCCAAATCGATTCCACGTACTTTGTTGTATTCACCGATGAATTATCACAAACATGAACATGTGTGTCATATGCACATGTGGTAAGTTAACGATGAGTTCATAGAATATAAAAAATATATAAATAAAATAATGTGCAAAAGAAAATAAAAAATTTCAGTTTGATCGAACATGCGAGTTTTTGAAAGAGTTCGGAACATACCTAAAAATGAACAAAGTTTCAGTTTTAAAAGTCACACCTCCCTATGATATATTTGAAAGAGTTCAGAACATACTTAAGAGTAGTACACAAGGTTAAAATTAATTTCATAAAATAATGGTTTACAAAATCATACAAGACAAGGGTTTACAAGAAACCCTAACATATCCAAGGCCAAGGAGTTGGCGGATTGTGCGAGTCGAATGATTGCACGTAATAATTGTTTATGAGGGATCTTGTATGGATCGCCCCAAAAAGAGTTTGAGAACGATTGTCATTGAATGACCGTTTCGTGTTTTGAACATAAGTATTGTAAACTAAAATCGAATCAGTCTTATATGTAAGGCAATTCATAAAATGTTTGTGAATACCCATTCCATTAAACTGAGAAATAATTGTTTCAAGAGATATCAACTTCATAGTGAAGGTATTGTTTATAAAAATTATTAGTAGTGAAATGGATTTGGATATAATCCGTGGATAAAATCGACTATGAGGGATGAAAAGAAATTAATCGATCCTAAATGAACACAACACGTTAGAATGTTTAATAAGTATTCTCACACATTGAAGAAAAACTAGGAGTTCCTTATCGATATTGAGAATAGATAATCCTCAGTTGTCAATTAAGCCATTAAGAGTATCGACTCTATGAAATAGTATGATGCACAAATCTGAAAAGGATTCCAAGTACGTTATCAAAATATGATTTTGATAGTTATACCCACAGGGATATAATCCATCAACCGAGAATGTATCTTCAAAAGCTAGACTAATGCAGTTGGAATATAATAAGCAACGTTGATAAGAATAACAATGTAAATTTCAATTGTTGAATTGTATAATAGATTCGTCATTGAACATGCTTAAGTTATTTTATATTTACTCATAAAATCATCGCTTAGTATGAGTTTTTGTTTTGGTACATAAGCGCTGAAATGGAAAATTCCAAATAATGATTTAGAATATATTGTTTTCACATAACAATTGAATTGTCTCAAAGTCAGTGGAAGTGATATTGAGTTTGTGGGTTTTGGATAAGATCTAAGAAATGATAAGAAAGTATCATTTTATAAGTATTGGAATTGAATAAATATTTGTATAGAAATACCAAATAGTTTGATTTTAAGACAAAATGCAGAGAAAGCATGTGTCCATAAGAAAGAACCACTAAATGGTACATAGATATTTCTAGATTATAAATAAACAACATACTGTTGACTGTTAATAATGTACTTATGTTAAAATATGTAATAGTTTGGTTGTTTAATACTCGATATTGGATTTGTAAATTATTTCTTTTATAATAAGCATAAACGGTGTTGGGAATGTCCAAAACGATATGCAAAGTCACTATATTAATATATTCAATATGGAACATGTAAGATGAATTCTTTTTGTATTAACATTAGAATTATCATACATGTTGTATTGTCTATAATATCATATTTTGCTTATGTCTTTGATCATGACAAAAATATTAAATCCAAATTAAGATCACTAAATGGTAGTTTAGAGTGTTCTCGAGTATTTATGAAATACTAGAGAATTATTTACCTAAACAACGAACTCTTTATTTAAGAGTGTTCGAACTCGAACTTCATAAGTGTTATCAAGTATAATATGTCAATATTAAATTCATATCCAAACCTTAATTAAGAAGCTTTAAGTTGGAAATTTTCCAAAATGGAACAATATGGCTAATTCAATGAAAAAGCTAAGTAAATCGTCTTGAATAGCGCCACAATAAAAGCAACGTATATATGTATGTATATGCATAAATTTATAACTGATCTAGGGGTGGTCCCAAGCATTAAGAATACTACATCATTGTTATATGATAACAATGTAATGATAAGAGTTCACTAGAAATCGAGAGAACATACTTGAATAATTCCACGTGATAAATGTAGTTTATCAACATTTAAGAGATTGATTGACAGAGTAGTAATTAAACCAACATAGCAGATCCATTCAAGAAGGGCCTAACTTGATTGGTTCTCATCAAACTGATTATAGAGATGGGATAGAGATTCCATAATTGATCCTAAGTACAAGTGGGGGATTGATAGAGTTAGAGGTATGCCCTAGAGAAAATTATGTAATTTGTTACATATATCTAACTCGATAACCAATCTTGTTCAAAATATAAGGTGCTCTCTTTATATTATATACTTAATATAATTTATTATATTAATTAATTAATTTAATTAAAAGTAATTTAATCGAAAGTCCATAAATGATATGTTTTGTGATAGTAGTTACAATGCGTTGTAACTATGATTAATTTATCACAATAAAATAAACATACCATTTTAAATATTCCTAGTCAAGACGTATCCGGATTGGATATCGGTGAATCCATTGAGACTAGAGTACGTAACACACTCCAAATGTTGAGCAGTGTATTATTCATGACTATCGGGGGCACCAAGGGGTTACGTATTGTTTTTTATTTGATAACCATGGAATGACTCATTCGATAGTCTTCTGTTAGTTAATATAACTAAGGGCAAACAAAAAATATCGATATGACAAAATTACACAATTCTCTTGACTTGAGAATACCGTTGATCTTCAAAATGACAGCTTTGCTTTGATTATAGTTAAATTTTAGCATTGCATCCATCGAATAGATATAATTGGGCCAAGTGGAAGCATTGGAAATGAAACACTCTTCAAGAGAGGATTCGTCCCTTCAGTTATACAAGGTTAGTATCACATTCAATTGAAGTCAACTCAGTCAAAGTCTCTGGCCAGAGCAGTTTGGTTAATAATAATTGTTATTATTGAACCAAAGACTTTGTGTTTAGACTATAGAGTTGAATATGGATGATATTGGACTTTTGACCATTATTACATTCCATAGGTCCAAAGTGATATAGTTTTGATGAAGATAATTGGTGTAAATAATTGTCCTAATTGGGTAATGCTTAATAAAGTAAAAGTGGATTTTACCGAAACCAAAATAAATGATAAATTTGGTTATAATGTCACACCACTAGCTAAGTGACATGTGAATGTTAATATTTGAATTGTTCAGTATTAATCGTTGATCAAATTTATACCTAACAGTCACATAATCGAAATGATGAATACTCATTTTATCACCTGAACTAATTAATCTAGAATTGTTATACATTAAGTAAATTAATTTATATTTATGAAATTTAATTGCTAAATTTTTATTTGATGTCTTGAAAAATGCTAAACAATGTATTTATAACAGTTATAAATGTATTAATCGAAATACAATATCGATACACGTTTAAATTTAGATTTAAATGCAATGAACATTGTTCAGCTGAAATTGGTTTTAAGGCCCATATGGAGCATGTAAATTTTGACCACAATATCTTGTATAAGACAACCAAATTTTGGCAAAAGAGGGAAGCTTTTGAATGGCTTAAAAGAGTGGAATTGGTAAGAGAGACAAGGATGTGATCCACTTTCTCTCCATTTGACTTCCTATTTATGTACTACTATCTACACCATTTATTTTAAGACCTTTTGCTCTCCTTCTTCCTAATAATTTCGATCAGCAAACTCCATTTGAACCCAAAAATAAATCCAAGGACAAATCACATCAAAACTCTTCTATTCGATCGTCGATGGTAAAGCAGTTCGGGAGCCAGCAACTCTAGAACCTAGGAGTTGATTCAAGGAGCCATTACATCGTTTGAAAGTGAGGTCTCTAGTCCTTGGTGAAAGGTATTCGACATGTTTATTAATTCATTTAATATTATTATCTATTATTGAATATATTATAGGTTATTAGATTATATTACGAATCCAATGTATTAATGTTCTATCATATATTAGATGGTTGAATATATTGGTCCATTTATATATTAAAAAAATATTTCGTATTTTTTCTCATACTAAACTCACGACCGAAAAATAAAAAAATAAAAAAACCATTTTTTACATAATATTATATATGATCTATCAATTAATAAATTATATCCTAAAGATTAAAATCATATAATAACTATTTTACATTTTCTAAATTTTTTGTTTTGCACACCAATAATTCGGTAGCAAATTTTATTTATCATAATATATATTTATATTTATTATATATTTAAATATTAATATAACTATTTATTTAACTACAAATTAATTATATATAAATATAAATATATATATATATATTAATATAATTTGAAATTAGTTATTAATTTTATTTAATAACATTACATAACTTTTAGATTTCGATAATAATTTTTTTTGATAATTTTAATAATTAATTTTAATCGTTTTATATTTTATAATTGTTTATTTATAAATTATTTTATAAATCCAAAAAATTAATTTTTTCATGCCGTGAGGTCCAAGTTAGCTAGCATTAATTTTATAATATATATATATATATATATGCATGTATATGCACATGTCTTTGTATATTTATAATTATTTATTAATAAAAATAAAAATAAATTAATTTTGTTCATGGGTTTGTAGCAACAATTAAAAAAATTAAAAATTATTTTAGATTAACTATTAAATGATTTTGTTATTTATTAAAATGAACATTTATACAAATACATCTTGAATATTTATGTAAATTATTACAATTATTATTTCCATATATTTATATATAAGTATATTATTGAAATTTATAAATGTATAATTTTATGTATGTATAAATACACACACACACACAGATATATATATATATATATATATATATATATATATATATTCATTTAGACAACACATGGAATGCTAATGGGGCTAACATGTTCATTGCAGTGTTAATTCCAACACCTATACACGGGCATGTCAAACCATGCACACTATATTATGTTGCACGTGCACGTACACACATATGCGTATATGATACACATATTCAAACATAATACCAAATAATATATAGTAAAACTTTATTTATAAAATTAAATAAAATAACGATTCTAATTAAAAGAATTTTAGAAAAGTTCTAAATGAATATGACTCCATAAGCCCAATAAAGATCCAAAATGGTAATTTTTTTGAAATTAACTCATATCTTCCGCTACGGCTAACCTGTTCCAACACATACTTTGTTGTCATACATGGAATCCATTTTGGATTTTCTAGATTCTAGCCAAAGTGCATGGCATTTACTCTCCAGTCCTTGTTGGATTGAGTGAGGGGTATCATCTTTTAAATCACGGTCTTCTTTCTCGTAATCCATGAGAAAACTGTAGTATCTCTCTGGTGCACGATACTCCCTATTGGACCTTCTATAGGTTGCATGTTTTTATGTACTAGTGAATTTGAACTCTGCTATAGGCTCAGTCTCTATTTCTGTTTCTCGGTTCTAATCCAAGTCTACAATTTCACTATTAATTTGTTATGAGAAATTACCTTTCTAAAAAAGACAACATGTTGTGAAATAATAACCTTTGTTTCTCAATGTTGTAGAAAATATATCTCATAGAGTTCTTGGGAAATTTTATGAGTTTACAAAAGGCTGATCTTGCCTCAAGTTTATTAGGAATAATGTTCTTAATGTATGCTGGAAAACCCCACATCTTGAAATGCACCTCTCATTCCTCCTGATGACGGTGTCTATAGTAGCATACCCATATCGAGACAACTCATCAAACTTAGTAGCATACTCGATTACCGACATCTCTCCCTGCACCAAATTCATAAACTTTCTCATCAACGCTGACTTAGTAACTTTAGATAAAAACCTTTGTTCAAATCTCCTTCTAAAATCTACCCAAGTCAACTCCTCCTTCGAAACCCCAATAGTAACACTATTCCACCAATGAAGTGATGCCCCTTGCAACTGCCTAGAGGCCAGGCTTCTCTTCTGCTCATCATGCAAACCCAAATCAGTGAAGATCCTCTCAAAATGCAACAGCCAATTCTCAACTTCTGTAGCATCCTCCGTTCCCATAAATGGCATCCCACCAAGACTGGTGTAATCCCTGCTCAACTTAGCATAATTATTTCCAACTGGAGCCACAGGATTAGCTCCTCCAACATTCCCAGCAACTCCAACCGCTTCTCCAGCTTGCATCAGATTGACAAAGAACTGATACATCGCCGCCATATCCACTGGTGGATTTCCAACACCCACATTGGCATCTGCATTTTGATTAGCATTAGCCTGTCGACCCGGGTTCCTCCTGGTGGGTCGAATATTTTCTTTGGTTATGGAGCTTCCTCCACTGAGATTTCCTCTTCCGTTTCCTACCTTTGTATCTTCTTTCCCATAAATCTGCATACGAGCCTTAGTAAGGTACAGAAGAACGGTCTAAGAGAGATGGAAATACATACTTATATATATATATATATTTCAAATACAAGTATGTTACCATAGCGTTATCCCAAACCCCGATCTTATTTTCTAATTTATTGGATTATGTTTTGAAAAATCTTTTAGGTTTAAATTTCTTTTAAGTTTCATAAACCTATGCTCTGATACCAACTTGTAACATCCCCACTTGAAGGCCCAAAACTAATGGCTACAGATGTTGTATTCATCTATAGTTATTAATCCTCGACGACTAAAAATGTTAGATATATTGATATAACAGAAACACATGGATATGGAAAATTTTAAACTCAACAAACAACTTTCTCATTCCATTTCAAAGCATTTCAAATTCATTACATAATCACAATATGAGAACCACATTTAGAGAAAATATAATTATTACAACATATGCCAAGAGCGACATATGAAGATGCCCCCTTTGATGATCATAGTATATACATATATTTATATAGGCAATTAAACAACTTTGATCTTACAACAACAACACAGCGGAATCAAAAATAGAAAAGAACTATAAATAGCCATCATGTCTCATGCGCGTCTCGGGAAGCTTATTCGTCTAATGAGGCACCTAAAAACCTCAACTCACAAACTACTCAAAGTTAATTGAGCACCCGAGAGTTTAAGGAGAAAATATAAACTTCGAGTCAGAGATAAAACATGGTATAAATAATAATCTACCATCTCAAACCATTTAGATATCTAGTGAGACCACGCCACTTAGCGGAACGGGTTTTCCCCTCACTAGTATCTTATCCAAAACTTTATAAAAACCATATACTATGCTCCTACATCCACGATGGTAAAACATAGCGATTAAAAATATTATGATGATATGTAAACAAGTAAATCAATTCTGGATTACCCATCCCCATTCATTTTGACTATCTGTCACAATTATATTTTCTAGGGTCACCATTTACCTATTAGTTTTCATGGGATAACTAATAACCTATTTAATACTTATGGACTCCATGTCTGGTTTCACAGTTTTCATGGGATCACTAAGAACCTATTGGCCCCTGCCAATAACTTCATCATTCATGGGTTCTCCTTGAACCTATTGGAATCTCTAATAACTTCCCTCTTATCCTAGCTTTCATGGGTTGACTAGGAACCTATTGAATTTTGTCAATAAGTTAATCCAAATATAGTTTTCATGGGTTCACTACAAACCTATTAGCCCCTGCCAATAACTCTTTCTAATCATAGTTTTCATGGGTATATTACGAACCCATTGGCATATGTCAATAACTTTTCCTAAACATAGTTTTATGGGTTTACTATAAACCTATCTATCTAACAACTTCACTATTTAGGAATCCTACATTATGGTCCATCTGACATCCTGGATGCAATTCTACTCATTCAGGAGTTAATTCAATTTATATTTACTACTGGATCAACCTAGCTGGTTATTCTTCCCTTTATCCCTAAAATGTAGTTATGGGTCCATTATAATGTGAATATACATATTAGAAGAAGCAAACATATTAACATAATAATACCAACACTTGTGGATTAATATCCTTAAAATCAATTTCATATAAAACATAGTTAATCCCTTTAACCTATTATTTTATCAAGGAAAGCTTCTTTAAGAACTCCAATTTAAAAGCTAAAAGCTCTTTTATAATGCCATGGGTTTTACCTTTTAAAAATCTAGATTGGGTTCTTTGTTTTGAAAACTAATGCTTTCAAAACCTTTAATCTTTACTTTTGGAACCATTGGAAAACATCCTTTCGAAAGCATTCAAATCTTCTTTTCAAAACACTAGGCACCTGCCTTTAGAAACACTTTAAAACCTTTCTTTCGAAACCTTTCGAATCTATTAAAGTATTACTATTCAATTATAGAAGCATAGCTCTGAAACCATTTGAAAGTACCCCTTTCGAAACCATTGGGTTTAATTTAAAACATATCTTATTGGGTCTATATACTACAAGCGAAAGTTCCCCTTTCGAAACCATTAAAAAGAGTTTAGGGAAAAACAGATGGCTTCGGCACCATCCTTTCGAAAGCTCAAAATATTTAAGTAAAACATTCGAAGGATGGCTTTTAAACCCCTTTCGAAGCCATTGCCTTCGAAACCCTTCAATCCTTTCGAAAGCTTTAGGAAGTGGCTTAGTACAGGTTTAAAACAAAAGCTACCTTTTGAATTGGTTGATGACTTTAACCCATTCGAAAGACATAGAGACGGCAGAAGGGTTTTGACTTGGTCGAAACTACCTTTTTCGAAAGCATTGATTTTAAAACTTAGTAGCTCATTCGGAAGCTACATTTTAAACAAGAAGCGGCAACCCCTTTCGAAAGCAATTTAAAAAGACCCCTTCGAAAGCATATGTTTCGACTCCTTCGAAAGCATTTAGTAAAACGGCCAAGCACATTTCTTTAGAAAGTAAAACAAAGGGTTCGACCCCATCGAAAGCATCGTTTCGACACCATGCATTCCACCTTTCTCCAATCCACTATATACCAATGTGTTGATACCTTGTGTATTGGTTTTGGCTTAGTTGGCTTCGACCTGGTAGGTTTCGACTTGGTTGAAGGCAGAAGCATAGGGTCGAAAAGTGGCTTCTAAAAGAGGCAGAACATATTTTTCTGAATAAATTCTAATTTAATGCCATTTAAAGTGTACATTATAACTAACCTGCCTATTATAAACATTTGATTGGTTGCCATAACTTTTCAAATTCTTTACCAAAATAACTGCCGCATAATTTCAGATCTAAACAAAGATTAGTTTAACAAATAAGCCCTTCCATTAAGCAAAACAATTAAAACAATTAAGTCCTTCATCTAAAATAATTTTATTTCCATAGTAAATTACTTAGGGAAAATCCGCAAAAATCATAGAAATTCAATTTCAATATGTTATATAACATATAAAATTTTTAGACCCAAATTCTTCATAAAATAACCGAAATTAATTTCTAAACCCAATTATTCATATTTTCCTTTGAAAATTCATGATAAATTTTTCATAGTTTGAAAAATTATAAAAATTAAAACCCATCTGCAAAATCATATTTTACATAACATATGATTTCCTTATGGCATCCGAAATTAAATTTAAATGATTTTACCTTTAAAACTGTGTATAAACAATTATCAAACAATCTTGTTTGAATCAAATATGTTATAAAATCCAAGCATATCATCATCATAAATCATCATAATGGATTTAAACTTACACCCAAAAATCAAATGATCATAAAAACAAAAATAGAGATGGTTTTGATTATTATTCACCTTGATTAGAATAAGGACTTTGAGATTTGATTGAGATTAATTCGTCTTGCTTAAATCCTTAGCTTTAGTTTGATTTCCTCCTCTTTTCTCCTAAGTAATGGTCGACTTCTCTCTTTTGTTTGCGTTTTACGTTTTGAGAAAAATGAATGTAAATGGATAGGAAACGAGAATATAAGGTAATGGGATTGTGCTGCGCAATTACCCTAAATACCCTTGTGTTAATTACTCTCTTAATTAATATACAAAACCATTTATAAGCCCATTTATATAATTAATTAAGCTCGGCCTCTAGTTTATTTTCAGATCTCAAGTCCCCATATCATTCTAATATTCACATTATTCTATTTAATTTATCCGATTAAATCTCTTGAATAATGTTATTAAAAATTAGGGGTGTTACAGGCTCGAAGACTACACTTCACTCAATGATACCCCAGAGAACATTTACCTTGCGACACAGGGGATGGAAGAGTATAAGAAGCTGCCTAAAAAGGAAGCGACTGAACAGCAAAAGCGTTACGAAAGGTATACCGCTTCCATGAAACACATGGTCACAACACGAATGAGTGCCGTCACTTAACAAACCTAAATGAAGAGCTGATTCGGGAGAATAAGCTTTAGCAGTATGTGAGGAAACCACAAAATCCTAAGCAGCCTGTAACACCGCAAGCTCCTAGAGACCGGGGAAACCAAGCTAGAACCAACGAAGAGAGATCCAAACGGACCGACCAGAGACTCATTATCGGAACAATATCTGGGGGACCCCATCCTGCGCAGAGGAGTTAGGGAGAAATGAAGCGATATGCAAGCTCATTAAGACATGCTCTAAAAGATTCATGCTTTGCGATCAAAGATGGAACTCCTACCAAGCAGTAGAGAACCTTAAACGATGACCTAGTGTTTCGAAATCGAGACATTGAAGGAATAGAAGCTCCGACCCTCGACCCGATGGTCGTGACGATAGGATCAGACTAGCCATGGTCCGACATGTATTGGTGGACAGCGGCAACTCTGTGAATATCATGTTCAAAAACACGTTTGACCAAATGAAGATCAGTATAAAGGACATATTCACTTACTGAATGAAGATCCAGTGATTCATCGATAAACCAAAGCAACCCGTTGGAATAATCGATATACCCGTAGAAATGGGAGAAGGTGACCGAAGAGTCATTCTCATCCAAACCTTTGTGATTGTAAATGGAATATCTACCTACAATGCTTTCTTGGGTTGGCCCGCTTTGGTAGATTTCAGAATTGCTTTAGCTCAGTAGTGTCTAACCATGAAATTTTCGATAGAGAATGGAGTTGGGGTGATTAAAGGAGACCAAAGTGCCGCTAGAGAATGCTACATCACAGAACTACGCGAGTTTAAAAGAAAAGAAAAGGGGAAGAATGTGGGGAGAACTCTCCACATACGTGAACCTACCAAATAGCAACTATAGAGCAGCTCTTGGCTTGGGGACCATAGCTGATTCGACAAGGCTTTGGACCATAGAAAGAATAGTTCATGGAAGGAACGGGCAAAACCGACAGAATTGAAGGTGTTTGTCCGAGTCAATATGGATGACCCAACATGAGTCCTGAAAATTGGATCACATCTTAGAACCAAGATGCGATTGGAACTCATCAAATTCCTTCGCACCAACCTGGATGTATTTGCTTGGACATTCTGAAATGTGCGGGGTTTCGCCAGAGATTGCATGTCATGCACTTAATATTGATCCTAAGTATACACCAGTGAAATAGAAGAGACGTAGCCTAGGATCCGAAAGGTCCAAAGCGCTGAGAGAAGAAGTGAATAAGCTGATGTCAAATGGTTTTATCTGCGACGCATCTTACCTCGAATAGGTATCCAACCCGGTCTTGGTCAAGAAGTCCAATGGAAAATAGAGAACTTGTATCGATTACTCGGACCTAAACAAAGCTTGCCCAAAAAGCAGCTTTCCTCTGCCTAGAATCAACCAACTTGTGGGGACAGCTGGACATGAACTACTATCATTTATGGATGCTTATTCGGGGTACAACCAGATCATGATGCATGAACCTGACCAGGAAAATACCAGTTTCATTACCGATCTGGGACTATACTGCTACAAAGCGATGCCATTTGGCTTACAGAATGCTGGGGCAACCTACCAACAACTAGTGAACGCCGTGTTTAAACATCAGATCGGGAAGACTATAGAAGTTTATGTAGATGATATGTTGGTTAAATCGTGCATAGTTGCAAATCACTTGGACAACCTCACCGAAATGTTTGAAATACTCCATAAATATGGAATGAAACTCAATCCACTTAAATGTCACTTCCGGGTAGCCTCTAGAAAGTTCTTAGGATTCATAGTAAGCACCAGAGGCATCGAAGCAAATCCCGAACATATTACCGCTTTATGGAAGGTTGAGGCCTCGAGGAACATGAAAGAGTTACAAAGCTTGAATGGAAATGACTTCGGAAGTGGAAACATGTTGGAAGTTGTTCGTCGATGGTGCATATAGCGACTTTTGATTGAGGGTAGGAGTAGTGCTCGAAACTCCCGAAGGACGATCCATTTGCTATGCCTTGCGCTTGGAATTCCCTACAACAAATAACAAAGCAGAATACGAAGCATTGATATTCAGGCTGTTGTGAAGAAACTCGGGATAAAGTCCGTACGCATCTATCGCGACTCTCAGCTAGTCGTCTGCCAGGTGAAAGGCGAATACTGGGCTCGGGGAGAGAATCTCGTCCCGTATTTATCTAAAGTGCAGAAACTACTAAATGACATCGAACATTACACCATAACTCATATCCCGATGGAACAAAACAAGAAGGCAGGCTATATAGCCAAACTAGCCAGTTTCGAAGAAGCTCGGTCATTGGGACTGGTCCCAGTTGAAATGCTAACTTCTACAAACATAAGCAAGATGGATATCGACTAGATCTTTGAGATAGCCGGAGAACCAGAAACGTGGATGACACCGATCAAAGACTAGTTGCTCAACTGAACACTCCCACAGATAAGAATCAACGGAAAATGCTCCTTCGAAAGGCACCTCGGTTTGTAGTACAGGATGGGATGCTCTACCGAAGGGGATTCTCTACCCCCTTGCTCAAGTGTGTGACCAACGACGAAACCCGAAGAATCCTTAGGGAAATTCATGAAGGCGATTGCGGAGATCAAACTTGGAGGCAAACCCTCGCAAAAAAAGTTCTCTGATATGTGTATTTTTTGCCAACAGTAAACCGCAATGCAGTAGATTATGCCTGACGGTGCGACCAATGACAAATATTCGGCAAGATCAAAATAACTCCTTCGACGGAGCTGAAATAGATGGTCATCCCGTGGCCATTCTAGATCTGAGGAATCAATTTGATTGGTGTATTACCAATAGCCAAAGGAGGAGCCAAATATGCTATCGTTGCTGTTAACTATTTTACCAAATGGGCCAAAGCAGAACCACTGGCCACTATTACCACAAATAAAGTTATTAATTTTGTCACTAAAAACATCATCTGTAGGTTTGAAGTGCCACAAAAAATCATCACGGATAACGAGACTCAATTTAAAAGTGCCGAGTTCAAAGACTTTTGCAAATGCTTCCGCATCGAGAAAAGCTTTTCCACTATTTCACATCAGCAGGCAAACGGGCAAGTGGAAGCGGTGAACAAGATCATTAAGTCCACCATCAAAAAGCGACCGAGTAAAGCTAAAATAAATTGGGTTGATGAACTTCCACTCACACTATGGGCTTATTGTAACGACCCGATATTTTCAACCATTCGCATCCGCACATATCGGACTTGAATTGCTCAAAATACCGCATTGTAAATAAAATTTGGCAAATCTTAGAATATACAGTAAATAAATATAATCACAGATCACAGAGAACAGAGTAAAATAATGCAGCGGAAGTAAAAGAAATAGTAGTTCATGAAGCTACTATGTAAATATATCAGAGTTAAATAAGATACAATAGAAGAAATAAAATACAACAGAAGTCTCAATACAATAACCAAGTACAAGCTGAGTAGAACAACGGAACAGAAATAGATAGGACCAGACAAGCAGATAATCTCCAGCAATTCAAATCTCCGAGAGAGTGGAAATCCAAATCTGTGAATAACTCAGGCTGACCCGAGCGTAAAGAAAAACACAAAACACTCGAGTCAGGACAATATATACTTATATAATGTAAACCAACTCAAGTGAACTGTAATAAAGGTACAAGTAACTTAAAGAATGCTTGGGATCGCCCATTCTTTAAGGATCCGTTAAACTATTTACTATGTCGTAATATACGCTATATACAGTAGTGTCTAATTAGTAAAGTATAATCATATATAAAATAGCGTTAAGGGGATGGTGAACCTTAACGCGGTCAGATCTTTAAACCAAAATCGTAGTGGGCTCGATATGGTAGGTGACACGGCACACAAGGCAATGCCAGGGTAGATATACCAATTACGCACACGGACTGATGGAAACGCATAGCAGCCACTACCGCTCCACCTCGAACAACACTCCCAAATCAAGGGTGGCCACCAAAAATCACAAAGTAATAGAATGGTATCGAAGAAGTGCGTCCGATAAGAGGTGCTACCTCACTAGTCCGAGATCGCTCCTATTTTAGCCACCTTATGCCAACTCACGGGAGTTGGGTCCACGTATATACCTTAGGATCGTCGCCACCATCCTACTTCATTCTGGAAACTCCACCGCGTACACAGTTGTCTAAGTGGTTTTCGGTATCGACAGAGAGTATATCCATATCCGATTCCAGTCTCTTTAACAACCAATCGTTATTATAACCCGTGGTTATAAATTTTAAAACAGTTTATACTTCAAAATAGAATATCATTTCAAATCCAAATCTTTATCAAAATAAAGATTAAATCAATTCCAAACCATTTCAATATATCTAAAATATCATATCATTTCAAAACTTCGTTTCAAATCATTTCAATATATCAAAATATCATATCTTTCCAAAACTCATTTCAAATCATTTTAATATATCAAAATATCATATCCTTTCAAACTTCATTTCAAATCATTTTAATATATCAAAATATCATTTGAGTTCAAATCTAAATATTAAACTTTAAATACTTTTAAATTTAAAGATATCATTCATTTACTATGATTTCAACAAATTAATTCATTTAAACCATTTAAAAGTGTAATTATTATACTTTCAAATCAAGTATTAAAATTTCCAAAGTTTCAATTCAATTCAATCATTTATTTCAATTAAATTTCCATAGACCATTTCAAATCTTATAAATTTCAAATATAGATTTAATCCACAAAATAACTATTCCAATTTATAAAATAATTCCAAGCTTTATTATCTATATTTCACAAGTCTAATATCTTTTAAATAGATTCAAATTACAAGTAAACCAAATGTTTTTCATACAATATAAACTTCAATTATTCATTCCAAGATTTAATATCATTTCAAATTCATTTCAAAATATCAAAATATCATTTCAAAACATCATTAATTTAATTTAAATTTAAATACCATTTAATCACATTTCGAAATAGTTGTATTTCCCAAATCAACTATTCCGTTTATATCATTTAAAGTCAATTCATTATATTTAATAATTAAATATTTAATTTCCAAAATTTAATCTTTTTTTCAAATATCATTTATTCATTTGAATTTATTAAACCAAGAAAATTCAACTTTCGCAGCACTTAGAAAATGCTACGAAATGTTATGTTTAAAAACAGTTCATTAACAAAAGACGGCATTTAAAATGCTGTAATTTCTTAATTTAGTTTCAATTAAAATTTTAGTTAAATTTAACAACTATAGCACTAACAAAGTGCTATAATAACCCTTAGTTCAAATTTGCTATTTGGTTCATTTAAAACAACTACAGCATTTTCCAATGCTGTAATATCTTTACATTATATTTCAAAAATGCTGTCAAATTAAATTCAGAGTTTTATTTACAATTTCACACATAATTAACTTTTAATATAAATCATTTTAACTTATAAAATCATATATTTTCACATTTAAAAACAATCATTTAAATACCTTTATTTCTATGATTTTATAAAGTCAAATTTCAATACAAAAATCAAATTAAATAACAATTAAATTTCCATTTCTTTAATTAAATTCTTAACTTAACAACTAAGTTTAAATTTCCAAAATATAACTTATTTCCATTTATTTTACTTAATTAAAATTTCACTTTTAAATAAATTTCACAAAAATTCAATTTAAGTTGTATTTCCAAATTCAGCTTAAATATTCATTTATTTCATATTTTAAGTTGTACAAAATCATTAACACTTTTAAAAATTATTATTTCTTAACAAAATCATTAAATTCATTTTTAAATCAAATTTGTCATATATTCTTACTTTACATAGATTCCATTTATAAACAAGATCATAAATTCCAAAATTAACTTATATTTCAAATTCTACTTCACCATTTACTTAATTCACTTATTTAATTTGTAGAAAATCACAATTATTTTATAGAAATCATTTTAATAAAGTTTAAATCAAAATATCATAATATTTACATTTTTAAAATATTTAAAAATAATTTTAGAAAAATATATAAACCACGGGTCTGTATATAATTTTCTAGCCTAGGTCAAGTGATACAGATATGTATCATTTCAATCCGTAGTTTACAAAGAAAAACCGGGTTTTATCATTTCAAACCCGCAATCCCAAGTTAAATATAAAATAAATAAAAAGTCGCTCAGGCTTATCATTTCATCCCATAACGATCTTTCCCTATTCTAAAGTACGTTCGGGTACGTATCATTTCAACCCATAGTGATTTCTATACTAACAGGGAACTTGCAGTGTGATAAACAGATATAAATGAACAGTTAATTACATATAAAAATAACATATGATATGATAGGTAAATAAGTTTAACATCATAAATAAATGATCACAGGCAGTTATAACATCACATAATAGTTCTACACATTCAAATGGTGTCAATTCACATTTGTATAAGTATAAATGTCTGGTGAGATTTACTCACTTGTTCAAAGCTGGAGATCGCTACCAAAGCACACACATTGACACTACGAAGGCACGAAACCATGGATACGACAAGAGAGTGGAGAGCCAAAGCTAAATCCCTTGAATTCATTTACATAAAACAATGCATATATACATAAGATTTCAATCCAAAATCAATAAACAATGCTAGAAACAATTGCATAAAACAAAGCCAAAGTCTTTGCACTTACTTTCAACCACTTATGCTTCAGCTATAGATCTGAAATACATGGCTAAGGAGTGGGTTAGGATCTGGTTTGGATTCAAATGGTCGGCCAAACATGTAAGAGATGATGGTGCAAAGATATGTGAGCATGAACTACAACACAAAGGCAAACTACATGGTTTCTAAGCCACATAAGGTCACGGCTAAGGCAATACAAGTCATGGTCAGGTCTGTAGTGGGTCAGGTACAGGTGTGGCAGTGGTGTCAGGGTCAACTATGGCAGGTGGTGGTGATGTAGGTGGCGGCCAAGGAGGAGTTGGAGGTGGTGGTGATGTATGGTGTTCGGCTAGGAAGATATAGGTGAAGTTTGCATATATTTAAGTGGATCTACATCAAGGGTGGCCACGGCTATGGCTTAGGGTTGGGCTGGACGTGGTGCTGGTCAGAGGGGATGGTGGTGGAGGTGGCTAAGGTGGTGGATGAGGGCAGGCCGATCCAAAGAAGGGGATGAAGGCAAGTGCAAATCAATGTAATAAACATAGAAAAGCAAGAAAAGAAAAGAAGAAGTTTACCAATCTTTTGACCAAACTATAATAGCCGTGAATTTTTTTGTTAGAGAGAGATTGAGAAATGAAATTCACGTGAAAATGGAGATGAGGCTGAAGAGAAATGAAGTATACGGCTAGAAAATCAAAAGATGTAGGTTGAGAAATGAAAAGGTGGAAGATTAAAAGACTTAGGAAGGTAAATGGTTTTAGAACCTTTCAAATTTCCACCCATTTTCTTTTAATTTATATATATATATAAATTCTGATAATAGAGATAAAAAGACTCAGAAATAAAATAAAGAAATAAAATAAATAATTAAATTTTGAATAAATAGAATTTAAATTAAGAAAATGGCTTAAAAATGCAAACTAGGCTTTAAAAATTAGAAATAACTTTAGTACACTTTGGAAAAATCTATTTTAATTTAAATACATGTAGAATGAATATAAATAAAGTAAAAACAGCAAATAAAAGTGAATTCATAAAATAAATAAATTTTAATCATATATAATTTAATTAAGAAAATAGCAAAGAAAATGGAAACTAGGTTTCATAAATTAAAATAAATTCAAGTAAACTTTAGAAAAATTATACTATCACTTTAAAATTATTAAAAGATAAAAATATACATAAAATAACATATTAACACATATAAAAATAAAATATGACAAAGAAAATATAATTTATACAATTTAAAATAACAAAATTGTAGAATAAAACAAATTGCACTCAACATTGAAATATACATAACTTTTACAGTTTAACTCCATTTTCAACGAAACAAAAAGTAGTGTTCATGGAATTAAATCTATTTTCATAATAAAAGATAAAATTTAAGAATTTGAAATATTTAAATTTAAAGTTCAAAAGTCAAAGTTTGACCAGTTTCAATAGAAATTCACTTTTCAGTGAAATATCCAATTTATACTAGTTTGAACTATAAATCACTTAATAATCAACATTTATATTTAAAATGAAATGTTTGAAATAGAACAAGTTTAAAATAATTTAAAATAAAATAAAGTCAAAATTTAAAAGATAGGCCAAAATCTAGGGTTGTTACACTTATAGGACAACGCACAAATCTACAACCGGGCACTCCCCATTCGCCCTGGTGTATGGTTCAGAAGCAATGATCCAAGTCGAGCAAGAAGTCCCCTCTCATCGAAGCAAAAACTTCAATCAAAGGCAAATTGAGCAGCTCCTACTTGAGTCGATTGATATGGTCGATGAGAAGATGGAAGAAGCCGAGTTAAGGACTGCCGCTCACCAGAAAAGAGTCGCATGATATTTGAATTCCAAAGTTCGTAACCATACTTTCAAAGTGGGAGACCTTGTCCCCAAACAGGTCTACCCGATACCAGGAACACTCAGACCAAATTTGGAAGGGCCCTATGTGATCGGTTAGAAGCTGGGGGATGGCTTATTCAAGCTAACAACCATTGATAGATCCCAAATTCCCCAAGCTTGGAACAACGAATCACTGCATCATTAATTTATCTAAGACTATCTTATGTATTTCTTATTTCCTTCAAATAAGCCATTCCAGAATACCGGAGGCATTGTAAATAGGCAGAACTTGCCCAACTTTTGTTAATAAAATTGCTTTGCTTTTTGAACCAATAAAACCATGTTCACAAAAGTAACTTGCTGAGTCGACAAGGTTAAATCGACTCAAAACCATCCAATTTCTGTTTGAGATAGTGGAACCACGCTTAAGTATGCCCATCTACACGCCGAGTCGAGGGAAGCAAATCGACCCAAATTGTTGGATCGACGGAACTTGATCCCCACCTTCTAAGAACCGACGTTGCTCCGGCAACACCGGGAAGGCTCGAACCAAAGCCGTGCACCACTTCTTGGGTTGTGGAATTACACCTAAGAAAATATAATTACTTAAGTCACACACACACATAAGCCGTACATTACTTCTTGAGCCATGGAATCATGCTTTAGAAGCACGAACTCCTCATGTTACCCGAAGATTGGTAACGTTGAGAAATTTCAAACCATTCCAGATCGACGGGTCATATCAATTCCATAAGTCGCGCATTTCGTATGCTATGCACTCTCAAAAGCCGCGCATTCTATAAGCCATGCACTCTCAAAAGCCGTGCATTTCGTAAGTCGCGCCATTTCGCAAGTCGCGCACTCCTAAAAAACTGTGCATTTTGTAAGCTGCGCACTACTAAAGGCCACGCACTCCGAGCAAGCACTACTCGATGTACTCAGGCACCATCAGCGAGCCATTAAGATCTTGTAAGTACCAGTATTACCTGACAACACTGGGAAACTAGTCTACTACAGGACTAACAAGAACCCATAGCGAGAAATCGGCAAAGAATTCTGACCGTTGATCGACAAATTCTCTGGAATCGAGAGGCTCGAGTCACAAGTTTTCGAAGATAGGAATCACAAAGTAGATTCAATTACAGACATCCGAGGAATCGCTTGGATCAACCGGTCATTTGTCAAGTGTTCGGAGAAAACAACCCTGTAAAGTAGAGGGCACACACATACCAACATTTAGTTGAAAGGAAAAGTACTCCACGGGCCCATTTCTCCTAACAAAGAATTTTGGCAATCATGCCATGTGCAAACATAAGTAGTATAAAAAACAAGCTAAGTACGTGATAAATAAGAAAGAACATAAAAGAGATGATAGTTGAAATATTAATCTTTTTATTCCTTATAACATTTTTCGTATAAATTCAAAATGTGCGGGTCGTGCCTACATAATATCAGCGAACAAAAAGAAAAGTACAGACGCTACAACAACAAAAGTAATAAGTGTAGACTCTGCACTTATAATAAATACATGTGAAACAAATCAGAATGTTCCAGTATCCGGCTCCACTATTGCTGGAGCCTATCAATGTTTCTTTCCACCACTTCCCTTCCCGCCTTTGGTCGGAATCTTCTCAAAATTCCTGCCAAGAGTCGTGTCACTGCCTGAAATATCAATTATCGATTTTGTGCCTTGGTTTCCTCCCTGTTCTTTGACCCCTTAAGAAGACTCCCCCTTGGTCTTACGCTTCCAGGACTTGCGGGAGCTCCTTGAAGACTTTCTCTCCTCAATCTTTTCCCTCTTAACGGCCACCATCTGCTATTCAGATTTACTTAGCTGGCTAGCTTGGTCTATTTGCTTTCAGGCTTCAGCTATTGTTAAATTACCCTCCAAAGATACGGAAGGGACGTCCAGGCCATGTAATGCAGCAATCTTCTTGGATTCCGCCCTTAATTGTGTGTCAGACACGGGCGTGGTGATTGAAGCAGCTACAGAAACAAGCGTCAAAGCAGTCGAAATAGCAGGGGGGCCCGGGACCAAAGAAGTTTGATAGGCATGGAAGACAGACCTATAAGATAAAAAATGAAAGCATTCAATTTGTCTTGTTCTTGCGATGTAAGCTAAAAATTCTCAAACTCAGGAGAAACGAGAAGATTACCTGCATTGGAAGTGTGATCGAGAATTTTAGCCTCATACTCTTCACCGTCTCCTTCTTTGGATGGTTGCATGATCTTTGGCGAAGTTCCAAGATCACCCAAGGCTTCCAAAACAGCTGTTGAAGGGGTAGACAACAAAGTAGTACTGGCTGAACCCAGAATAGTTCTAGATTGATCACGAGGCTGCCTTGATGATTCGTCAGGCCCGGAAATGAAAGGCTCTGATAGCGCTTTAGCAGTAGCAGGTGTAGTAGCACCGACGACCTCCTACTCCCTCCCAATCTGAATAATCTCATGGCTCTCTACCAAATCTTTCTTTGACTCTTCATTAAGATAGGCATCCTCCAACTCTTGCTTAGTGTATACATCATCGTTTTCTCGGAAATGGGCCAGAATTTCTTCCCAAACCACATGAGAATTTGGGGCCCAAATAGTTGAGGCTACCCTGATGCAGCAAGGAGTTAATGTAGAAATTCAAGATGGTGTCAACCATCTTCTTTACGAAAGTATCCTGTGTTATCCCGCCTTTTGGCAAGGCCAGGACACCAAGGAGTTGGATTCCAAATGTCGCTTGTCATGGATATCGCTGAATTTTTACCAAGTCCGGATCACACCCCAACTGATGAGGCATGATCAGGAAAGTAAAGCAAACCAACGTTCCAAGTTTCAAGTCAATCTGAGCTCATATATGCAAGTTATGATGGATACAACTTGGAGGAAAAAGCATGTTTTCGTATCCATCGGCAGACCTCATTTCGTATCCATCAAAGCGTATCTATTCGTATCGATGGAGCTAGTATATCGGGTTCGTATCGATGGATTTCGTATCCATCAGTGGTCCTCGTTTTGCATCCATCAGTATCGTGTCAATTAGAATGATTAAGTCCAAACATTGATAAGCTTCGTATCAACAGAACCTTCAGCCAGAAAGACATGTTCGTATCTATCAACAAGTCACTTGGTTCGTAACGGTCACTTGATGTCAACTTCGTGTCCATCAGATGTTCAATACTTCGTGTCCTTCGGAAGGCACCACTTACGTTCTTTGACTTCGTACCCATTGGGGAGCTACGTGTTTCGTATCCATCAAGGGAGGGTCTCTTCGTCTCCAGTTGACAATCAGTTCGTATCCATAGATGACCGTGGTTCGAATCCATGGACGAAGTCTTATTCGAATCCATCAGGTCAACCAGTTTGGATAACGTGTCATCCATCGAAGGAAATGAGGCGAGATACATGGAGTCGAAGCAGTCAACGCGGAGCAAAAACCGGATCGAGGTGAAGCGCGCGCACCACGTCATCCCCAGGAGCACGCGCGGCCATCGACACGAAGGTATCGAGTCGAAATCATGGAGACGAACCGGACAACCTTCGAGAAATCTCAGTTCGTATCGACCATATCTCGTGATCTACTGATCCAAATCCAATGAAATTTTCAGGGAAGCTTGCATGCACACTGAAGGATGTCCATGCCAAATTTCAGCTCAATTGGACATCATCTTGATCGATACGAAATGGATTCGTATCGATCGCAGATCGAGGCGAAACTTTCTGGAAACGGTCGCGTGGGCCCTCTCACGTGCCAGACCAAGTCTCCCGAAGTTTAGGCGAAATCTGAGCCTCCTACGCCTATAAATAGAGCCCCAGAATCAACAGAAAAAGGATCTTCTTTCTGAAAAGCGTCCATACTCTGCCGGATTGAGATTTGCGTCCTACTTTTGCTGTCAGTTTCGAATTCTAATCTGTAATCCGCTGTTCATTGCTGTAACCGCTTGTAATCATTGAAAGAGAATCAATAAAATCATCAAAACTTCATAGTGGACGTAGGCAATACGCCGAACCACTCTAAATTGCTTGTCTGTGCATTTTACATTTCTGTTCGTTGGAGTTTTTGTTAGATAACCTCTGTTTTACATTTATAATCTTCACTTTATCTCTTCAAATAACTCCCGAAGAGTGTTGTGCCCATTTTTGGTACAAACACTTTGGTGCTTTCACTGAGAAAACCAGTTTTTTTTCTCCTGCTCTTTGGATCTGCCATCGATACCGGATTGCACAAATCCAAGAGGAAGATCCAGATATCCAGTCCGGAATCCTTCCGTTCTATTCAGATTTGCTTAAAATCTAGGAGAGGACTCCACCACCGAGAATGGTCAGCACAAGAACTGGCGCTACCGCTATAGATCAAGAAGGCCGAGATAGGCAGAATCCCACAAAGCCGCCTTCTTCTAACCAAGACAATACCGCTCACTCGGATTCAACGGGGCTAGTCACCCGACAGGAGTTTCAAGTATTGCTCCAGGAGCTAACCCAAAGCCGTCAGCAGTTGGCGGAACAGTTGCGCGCCAATATCGAGCTGACCAACTAGCTAAACCGCCGGGGCCACAGGAGGTCCAGGAGAGATGATGCCTCCAGAGCGTCTACTGAAAGCTCAGCTTCATCTGACTATCACCACCGGACTACTCGTCCTCGGTTAGAGGGGAGTCACGCTCAAGCTGCTGGATATCAACCCACCTTAACTGTTGGGTAACTGAGGGTAGGACCATCGACCAGCTTCCAAACGGGACCCTCGACACGAGGAGGCACTGCCCCACAGTACACTACTGCCCCACAGTACACCACGGATAACCACACCGCAACCGCCGCAGCAGAAACAAGGGTTGATGCCCGAAATCAATCAGAACCGATCAATCAACAGCGTGGACATACTCCTGAACCATATGTCCCAGAAGACGCTGAGCCGAGGAGGCGAGATACGGATCGTCGACAGCGCCCGATCCATACTCGCACCGTGGAACCCGACCACGCCTTAGCTCATCATACTCAGAATCTGCCAGTGTCGGATATATCAACCATGATACGTCAAATGATACGCGAGAGTCAGGGGCTCACTAATGATGATTGGGGGATTTCTCGTAGTCATACCCCTTTCACAGATGAAGTGTTGCACGCAGAACCCCCTAGGCGATTCAGAATGCCAACTCTCCCGATGTATGAAGGAAATAGTGACCCCAACCAACATATTTTGAAATATGAATGGTCGATGAGCGCTGCAAGGGCCGACGATGCAGTGAAGTGTCGAAGTTTCCCCATCTCTCTGGGGGGAATCGCGACAATGTGGTTTACACGCCTACCACCTAGATCAATTTCTTCGTTTGATCAATTGGCCAAGAGGTTTGTAGAACAATTCTGTATGCATGTTGCCAGGCCAAAAGATGTTAACACCCTGTCCAGCGTCACTCAAGCTCATGGAGAAACGCTCAGACGTTACCTGGAGAGGTTCCACGCAGCATGTGTTGAGATCACCAATCCTAACGATAATTCAATCTTGATGGCTCTGACCAAGGGGATTGATCCTGATTCTGAATTCGGGAACTGGCTAGCTGGAAAACCGCCCACATCGTTGGACCGTTTTTACTCCAAGGCCGCTTAATTCTTGCGACAAGAGGACGCAAAACAGTCTAGGAAGCAGGACGATGCGAGGCCCAGCATTGAGGGAATACAGAGCAATGTAGCGGTTAAGCAGTCCTGTGAGAGTTCCGGGAAAGTTCAACTGAATATACAAAACAAACAAACCCAGCAGAGAGGAAACAATGGCCAGAATAAGAAGAGAGATGAGAACCGAGGTCCACGACGTAGAGCTCAGATGTTCGACAGTTATACACCGCTAAACACGTCATTGGAAAACGTATACTTACAGACTTGTAACACTGTACAATATAAGAAACCTGCTCCGAAGCCCTCATCGAAGAGGCAGGTTCAGACAGGGAAATTCTGTAGGTTCCATGAAAGCTATGGACACAATACCAATGAGTGTCGGCATTTACAGGACCTCATCGAGAAGTTGATTAGAGAGAGGAAGCTAGATCAGTTTGTACGGGCGCCGCAGTCTGGCGGAGCGGGCCCTTCGAATCAAAATCGTTCACAAAATCAGGAAAGAGAGGAGGAACCCGCCCGTGCGGGCGAGAGATTAGTTATCAACACAATAAGTGGTGGTCCTCATCCGGCAGACAGAAGCTGGGGGGAAATGGAGTCGTATGCTAGTTCTATCAAGCATGCGGACTTCGAATGTTGTAGTAATTGCGAAGACGGAACCCCGGCGAAACAACAAAAGATAATATCTGATGATATCGTGTTCAGGAGCCGAGACGCCGATAAGGTCGAAGCCCCTACTATCGATCCACTAGTCATATCTGCCCAGGTAGGTCCTTCTTGGATGAAGAGGATCCTGGTTGACAGTGGAAGCTCTGTGAATATCTTGCTTAAACGGGCTTACGACTTAATGAAGATGGAGACAAAGGATTTGAAACCCTGTTTATCCAGAATCCACGGTTTCAACGGAAGTGCCACGATACCCATCGGAATAACTGAACTCCCAGTTGAGTTAGGCGTTGGAGAACACCGGAGGGTCCGAATGTTACAGTTTGTTGTGCTAGAAATTGATTCGCCATATAATGCGTTTCTGGGTCGACCAGCCCTAGCTGAGTTCAGGGCGGCCATCGCCCCATGGTGTCTGACTTTGAAGTTCCCCACTGATCATGGGATTGGAGTTGTTCAAGGAGATCAGGCCACGGGAAGGGCCTGTTATGTTGCTGAGCTGCGCGGGGCGCAACGTAAAGAGAAGGGAAAGGGCGTAGAGGAATCTCTCTGCGTCCGTTCTATCGATAATTGACAATTGATGCCTGGGCCTCGGCCCGGGCACCACGACCAATTCCTGAAAGACCTGGACCCCAGGGACAACGAGGATAAAGACGAATCTACGGAGAGTCAAGCTTCTCCAGCCGAACTAACTGTGGACGTCCCAATCAGTGAGGATGATGGTTCAAAGATGCTGAAAGTTGGGTCTCAACTGAACAAGCAGACACAGTAGGAATTGGTCGAATTTCTTCGGGCGAATCTCGACGTCTTCGCCTGGACACACTCTGACATGTGCGGAATCTCACCGAGCATTGCAAGTCACTCCCTGAACATAGATCCGCGACATGTCCCAGTAAAGCAGAAAAGGCGCGGTATGGATCCAGAGAGATCTGCCGCCCTTAAGGAGGAGGTTGATAAACTACAATCAAACGGGTTCATTCGAGATGCCTTGTATCCAGAATCGGTGTCCAACCCTGTACTAGTTCGAAAACCAAACGGGAAGTGGAGAACCTGCGTTGATTACACTGACCTAAACAAGGCCTGTCCAAAAGATAGCTTACCACTTCCGCGAATCGATCAGCTCGTAGATTCAACGGCCGGACATGAGCTACTATCCTTTATGGATGCTTATTCTGGCTACAATCAAATACCCATGCATTTACCTGATCAGGAACATACCAGCTTCGTGACCGACCTGGGACTCTATTGTTACAAAGTCATGCCGTTTGGTCTAAAGAACGCTGGAGCAACATACCAACGCCTAGTCAATCGGATGTTCGCTGATCAGATCGGGAAGACCATGGAGGTTTACGTGGATGACATGCTGGTGAAGTCCTGATTCTCCATAGATCACGTCAGAGATTTGAATTCAATGTTCAACATCCTCCGGGAGTACGGAATGAAGCTCAACCCGCTCAAGTGTCGCTTTGGCGTTGCATCCGGAAAATTCCTTGGGTTCATCGTCAACGCTCGAGGGATAGAAGCGAATCCTGAGAAGATCTGGGCTATTAGAAATTTGCAAACCCCTAGAACCATAAAGCAAGTCCAGAGTCTTAACGGAAAGGTCGCAGCATTGAGCAGGTTCATTTCAAAGTCCACCGATAAATGCATTCCTTTCTTCGACCTGATCCGGAAGGGCAAACGGAACTTTGAATGGACCACGGAGTGTGAAGGTGCGTTCCGATCATTAGTTCAACATCTCTCCACACCTCCGATCTTGTCAAAACCGGTTGACCACGAGCAACTATATCTCTACCTGGCAGTATCAGAACATGCGATCAGCGCTGCTCTAGTTCGGGAAGAAGACAAAGTGCAAAACCCGGTCTACTATGTTAGTAAGCGGCTGACAGGAGCTGAAAGAAATTATCCGAGACTGGAGAAACTGGCCTATTGCTTGGTCATTGCCTCAAGAAAGCTCCGCCCTTACTTCCAAGCTCATCCTCTTACTGTGTACACCGACCAGCCGTTACGACAGGTCCTCACGCGGCCTGAGACGTCCGGTAGGTTACTCAAGTGGAACATTGAGCTAAGCCAATTTGATATCGCGTACGCTCCGCGAAGAGCCATTCAAGGACAAGTCCTGGCAGATTTCATAACTGAATTCACCGTTCCAGAAGACTTGCCCGAGACCAGTAAATCTCCCGAATACATCTGGAAGCTGTATACTGACGGTGCGTCAAATGACCGGTGTTCGGGCGCTGGGGTTGTACTTGAGACTCCCGAGGGCCGATCCATATGTTATGCTCTGAAGTTCAACTTTCGTGCAACTAATAATGAAGCCGAATATGAAGCCCTCCTAACCGGCCTAAAACTTGCCAGAGACTTGAGAATTATCGCTGCGGAAATTTATTGCGATTCACAGTTAGTGGTATGTCAAGTACGAGGAGAATATCAGGCAAGAGACCGAAGACTGGCTGCTTACTTGGCTCGAGTTCAGGAAATACTAAACCAGTTTGATTATTATTCCATCTATTATGTGCCTCGGGAGCACAATCAGAAAGCCGATTCACTGGCAAAGTTAGCTAGCACAGGTGAAGCGCAGCAAATGGGACTTGTCCCTGTTGAAAATTTAGCCTCCCCGAGCATCGATCGGATAGAAATGAACTCTGTGTTTGATACCGCTCCCAGTAGAGAATTTTGGATGACTCCGTATCGGAATTACATTGAGAATGGGGCATTGCCTGAACCTAGAAATGAGAAGAGACAAATTCAGCGAAAAGCTTCGCGGTTCGTCATCCAAAACGGAGTCATGTACAGGAGAGGTTATTCCGTTCCTCTCCTCAGATGTATCGCCCACGAGGAAATCAAACGAGTGTTACATGACGTGCACGAAGGAGAGTGTGGCGATCATACCGGAGGATAAGCTCTCGCTAAGAAGATACTCCGATATGGGTACTACTGGCCGACAGTGAACCGAGATGCGGCAAACTATGCCCGGAAGTGCGATAAATGCCAGATACATGCCCGAATTCCGAGAGCTCCGCCTACTGAAATAACCCAAATGGTCAGTCCCTGGCCATTTGCAATGTGGGGCATCGACATCATCGGCGCTTTACCTTTAGCAAAAGGCGGTGCGAAATACGCCATCGTCGCTGTTGACTACTTCACAAAGTGGGCTGAGGCCGAAGCCCTTGCAACCATTACGACAAAGAAAGTGATAAATTTCATGGTTCGCAACATCATCTGTCGATTTGGACTCCCGCATACTATCATCACTGATAACGGAGCCCAATTCGAGAGTGCGGAATTCAAGAATTTCTGTCAACGGTTTCATATCCGCAAAAAGTTCTCGGCTGTCGCACACCCCCAAGCGAATGGACAGGTTGAAGCTGTCAATAAAGTTATAAAATCGATCCTGAAGAAACGATTGGAGAAGGCTGGGGGCAAGTGGGTCGATGAACTTCCTATGGCGTTATGGGCCTATCGAACGACCCACAAAACCGCGACCGGACACACTCCGTTTTCCCTATCTTATGGCTCAGAGGCTATTATTCCGGTCGAGACAGAAGTGTTCTCTCATCGCGTGACTTATTATGATCCGAAAACAAACGCTATACTCCTGGCCGAATCTTTGGATCTATTGGATGAAAAACGGGAAGAGGCTGATTTGAGAGCAACCGCACATCGAAGTCGGGTCGCCCGGCTGTACAACACCAAAGTTCGACCTCGAACCTTTGAACTCGGCGACCTCGTGCTCAAGAGAATCTACCCAGTTCCTTCACACATGAAGCCGAACTGGGGAGGACCGTATGTAATTACACGAAAGCTCGGAGATGGCACGTTCAAGCTGTCGACCGTTGACGGTCTCGATTTGCCAAGGGCTTGGAACAACGAAAGTCTCCGTCGCTATTACATATGACAGGCTTTATTTATTTCATTCTATTTAGCAATTTGTTTCTACATTTCGAAATTTGAATTTTGTAATAAGGCAACTGACTTTGCCGCATTTTCTTATTTCAGCAATAAAATGCCACTTCTTCGAGCCAGAGCTGTGATTCATTAAGTACGATATACGACATCACGATGCACGAAGAGCTAAACCCCATCACGCTGTGGGACTTATTCAAATGGAGAGTGGCTGCGATATGACCGGCCACTCACTAAGTGAAACCCGAGCTCGGGGGTAAGCCATTACACCAATATTGATGGATTTGACACACGACAATCCTACATTCGACTCTGCATTCCCAGAGTGCGAAGCGGAGTATAAACATTCAACTCCGCGCTCCCAGAGTGCGAGATGGAGTATAAACATTCTAACTCCACGCTCCCAGAGTGCGAGACGGAGTATAAACATTCTAACTACACGCTCCCAGAGTGCAAGACGGAGTATAAGCATTCTAACTCCGTATTCCCAGAGTGCGAGACGGAGTATAAACATTCTAACTCCACGCTCCCAGAGTGCGAGACGGAGTATAAACATTCTAACTCCGTGCTCCCAGAGTGCGAGACGGAGTATAAACAACTAACTCTGTGTTCCTAGAGTGTGAAGCAGAGTATAAACGACCAACTCCGTGCTCCCAGAGTGCAAGACGGAGTACAAACATCAGTCAACTCCATGTTCCCAAAGTTCGAACACTGCAATATTCAAGCATAGAAAGGAACATAAGCTAAAACTAGAAGACAAAGTTTTATTTTCAACTAAATCAAAAGCTACGGTTCATACATGAGCCTTTCCAAAATACTCCTACTTGCAGGGGCCGAACCCGCATCTAAACACGGCCTACAAAAGAAAAAAAAAGACAAAATCCTTGACTACCAAAAAGAAAAAGTATGCCTAAAGGGAGTGTCTAATCCTTCTGCTTCCTCAACTTCTTCTTCCTCGAGGAGCTACTGGAACCACCAGTACCCTTTCGCTTGGAACATTTCTCCTTAAGCAGGCTCCCTTCGGGTGAAGGCATAATGTCAACGTCCTCGTCTGAGCTGGACTCTATGGGGATGCTTCCCACAGGAGGGGTTGGAGGAACAGACTCCGCAGCCGGAGGAGGGACTGGTACACTAGTATCAATAAGCGTGCCCCCAGGAGATACAATCATAAGAGGAGTGGGGCACTGTGTTGATGCTCCGCCATCTACGCTGCTGCCACGCGCTGCGGCCGCCATCTCGGCATTAATCTCGGCCAACATCGCCGCTTCCCGTTGCGCTCTGGCCTCGCTATGAGCTGTAATAGTCTGGGTTGAAGTGCCAGAAGTAGACGAGAATCCACCCAGGCCAAATGGCAGGTCCGCAAAGGGATCACTCTGACGGCCGAGAAGCTCGTCTATCATCTGCTCATCGAAAGAAAGTGAGCTCCCCTGCGTTACTTCGACTGGTGCCATTGCCACGACGGAGGTCTCCTCAGAAATGATGGCTTTTGGCGCTTGGCCTGATTCTTGGTCGGTGAAAGGCGCAGCTGGTGCAACTTCTGTCACTGATCAAAGAAAAAGGACATGTCATTAGTGTATACTTCGACACAAACTCTTCAATCCAAATATACAAGAAGTTAGTTCAGAGTACCTTCCTCAGTTTGGCTCGGGGTCGTCTGAACGACTTCGGAAGGATGCTCCTTAACAGGAGATAGATGCGGTCGGTCTGGATCATATGCCGGGATATGCTGCGAGTCGGTCATCGGGGTTGGCTCAGATTGAGATGACACGATTATCTCAGAACTCATAACATGGTGCTCTGCACCAGAGCTTTCTCCGACTTCCTGAGTCTGGGCACCAAGCCTCTCCTTATCGTAGGAAATCATGGAGTCATGGAGAACCTTCTTTTCGTCATCATTGAGGATGCGGTTCTCCAGCTCGAACTCATCAAGGGCTTCATCAGGGTGCCCGGACTTCTCCTCATCAACCAGTAAGCTCCAGGCATTGTAGAGATGCGTGGGGTAATCGTCAAGCCATGTCAAATCTCGGTGCCTTAGCACATTGGCGTTATAAGTGACGAGTAGCTCTTCTACCTCGGCCTTAATCCTGGCCTCCGCCTGCCGTACCTTCTCGTCAACCCCAGCTTCAGCTTCACGAGCTTGTTGCATAGCCGCTTCCTTCTCCTTTCGGAGCGTCACTGCCTGATCACAGGCCTCCTGCGCAGAGACATTAGCTGCGTCTTTCTCCTTCGCCATCTCGGAAAACTTTGATTTCAGCTCATTAAGCTCCTTAAGAGCGGCATCCCTGTCGGCGGTAATGGTGGTGTTCCTATGACCCATGTCCTCGATGGCGGTATAATGCTCTTGCTTCATCCTGGTCATGGCAGCATTTACTTCATCAACCTTTTTTAAGGCCTCCATTTCAGATTTACGGGAAGACTCAGCCTCCGCGTTGAGCACTTTTATGATTCGGTCATTATGACCCAACTCCTTCTCAAGCTTCTCAATGGTGACGCCCCGATCGAATGCCACTTTGGACGATTTCCTCGCGGCCCGTCCCCATTCCCTGTACTGGAAGAAGATGTCTGCAACATAATCATGGATAGTTGTTTCAGCGGTTGGCGGAATTCTCCTCAAGTGCGGAGGGAAGACATAACCATCAAAGCAGATGTCGGGAAATTCCTTCCTCATCTGTGCCAATTTAAGCGCTCCTTCACTGGACGCTTCAGTCGGGACCGGTGCAGTAGCCGAAGAGGTGGCTATTTCAGTCCTGCGCGGAGGATCGGGCCTCGAAGCTTGAGAAGGTGGCCTAGGCCGTGAAATTTCAGGAGGACGAGTAACTGCTACCGTAGGAGGCGCGGAGGTCCTGGGGGGAGGAGAGCGAGATCGGGATCGGCGAACGTATCCCCTGTCTCTGTCAGACTTCTCCTGATCAGAATGTCCTGAGTCGTAATCCCTCTCGCCCTCTCTCCTGCGCGGCTCATGATAACGGCGCTTGTTGCGCAAACTACCAAGCACAGAACTTTGCCCAGACATCGTACCTGAAAAGCAAACCACGAAGAATCAGTAGCCGTTTGCAATATGTTGTTTACAGTTAGGAAAATGTGTTGTGCCGTGAAGAGTGTGTGAATGTGTAACCCCCCGGACCAACCAGAAGTGTCAATCGCACTGGCAGGAAGAGACTTGCTAACATCGACGATATGTCGCGGTCCACCCAATTCAACGTCGTGTTGCTCGGGCTCGATGTCCGGGATTGGAGGGTCAGCAGGCCCTTCGAACTGATTTTCAGCTTGCAGGGAGGGTGCTTCCGTAATCCTAACTCCTGGCAGAGGACGGTGCAAAACCACAGACTTCCGCCTCCCGGACTTAGGCTGTTTTGAGGCCACTGCTTTGCCTTTCCTCTTTGCATCGGATTCCGGGGTTGCATTAGCGGGTCCGACCAACGGTTCCTCGTCGGTATGAGTTCTCTCGGAATCGGGTTCCTCAATTATCACAACCCTGGGTTTCTTCCGCTTGACCTTTTCTCTGGAGACGGTCTTTAATGCACCATCGAGCCTTATGCTCTGCCTCCGACTAATCAACCCAAGGATTCTGAGGTTCCGATCCGTTAACAACACTTCGATGTTCCTCTCTTTACCCGGAACTTCCTGGAGAACCCGAATTATCTCCTTAAAGTAACCTCCTTCAGGTCGCTGGATTATTGCTGGAAAAAGAGAAATGGAAAACATGAGTTCAATTTCGCTAATGAATCGCCTTGTTAACTACTTGGGAAAGAGGCGATACTCACGTCTGAATAACCATCTTCTGGCAAACCCTGGAGGGCAGCGAACGTAAAACCACTCCGACTTGAAGTAGCTTAGTCTAGTCCAGGACCCTACAACCACTTGGCAGTTTCGTACGGACTCCAAGAATGTGAAAGATGGGCTGTCGGTCCGGCTCTTGAAGTTAAACAAGTATCTTATATCGGTCATATAAGGAGGACAATGGAGGTACTCCATAAAATGCAATGAACAAGCTGTTGAGCGAAGCGTACCCATTCGGGTGTAGCTGCGACGGAGCGATCCCCAGATAAGCCAGCACTTCACTTATATAATCATTGAACGGGGGAAGCGTTCCGGCCGCACACGCATGACGATTAAAGGCGGTATATCCCTCTGGGGGATTGTGTGGTCTGTCATCCGGCCCAGGCAACATTACATCGTCCAACGATAAACCATGCCTTAAGCATATTCTCCCCAGCGCATCTTCAGAGATATTGGATGGAACAGAATCTGGGGGCCTGTTTATGAAAGATGCATCAGGTAACTCGTCCGGGGCTGGACCGATTACTTCGGCCTCGATGTCCGGGATCTCAAGTCCGGGAGGGGTTAGATTCTGAGTTTCTTGTTGCTGCGAACTTGACGGTTCCATAACTGGCTAACTCACGAGAAACCATTATTAGACGATAAAAAGCCCGTGCATTCCCCATGTAAAGTGTGTGTTGTGCAGTGCGGTGCTGTGCATTACTTAGACGAATTCTGCAAGGTTAAAGAAAATTTGTGGACGACAAGGATAATCAGAACCCAGTCGGAACGACCGTCATCGCTGACCGTCATCCTCAAACCGTCCCAATGTTGGCAATCGATTCAAGTTAAAGTTCGTTGTCACGGTGTTAGGTTATAGTTCCATCGACAAGCTTCGATAGGCAGTCAGATATGCAGTTAACAGTCAAGTTCAGATATGCAAGAATGAAGCTGTCGGAGTTATATTATCGAGTGCTCGGAGGATTTCGTATCCATCAAAGGGAGGGTTTGAATCGATCGTGGGGAATTTATTCAAATCCCTCAAGGTCTAAATTTCGTATCGATCACCAGGGGCACACTTCGAATCGATCGTCACTGTTCAAGTTTGCATCGATCAGGAAAGCCGTGGTTTCACATCGATCACATTCGAATCGATGCTTGTCGTATCGATCAAGACAAATCAATTTCGTATCGATCTGAAATCGAGGGTTTCGAAACGATGGCTCGCTTAATCCTCGCATCGATCGTTATTGAACGATGCGATCTACTGCCATCCCCACCGACACGAACCAAAATGCCTCCATTAGGATATTCTTGAAATCGATGCGAAATCCAAACGGAGACGTTGTTGCCCACGTCGATTCGAACACAGGCCCCCAGATCAGCTCGAAACACAGTTCGATCCACTTTTATTCTGTCCACTCTTTCTTCTCCAATCAACGGAGACGTCGCCATGGCTATTTTCGACCAAGCTTTGACCCAGATCCAACCTTAAAGGCTGCCGGGCTTGATGATTGGTGAAGATAAAGTGGATCTGAGATTCAAGCATTGTCGCCTGGATTCGAGTGCAACCGGATCATTACCTAATTTGAGGTTCAAATTCGAAGAATTGAAAGTATGAATCTGATCGATTCGAGAGCAGAATGCAGTTTTTCTTCTTTCTCGAAGGATGCGGATCGATGCGAAAGCAGGAGGCAACAGTAAAAAGTAGAAAGTAAAAAGGTGAAAAATGGTGAAGTCCCTGGTATTTATATGGAGTGTAGAACCGAGTCGATTCATCTCCCAGTCTATGCGACCGACCATAGCCAGTTGACTCGTGGATCAAGTCGAAGACTTCATTCGAATCCACTTGGCCCGAAGTCTTCATCGATACGAAATGGACAGCGAACCATCGACTCGAAGAATCCGTTTCACAACCATCGACTCGAAGAATCCATTTCACAATCATCGACTCGAAATATCCGTTTCACAACCATCGACTCACATCGATGCGTGTCAATCGATGCGAACGGCAATTTCGTATCCATCAGGAATCACCGGTACGAATGGACATTTCGTATCCATCAACTTGACCTGAATCGCTACGAAAAGCTACTATTCAACCTTCTATGTCGATCCAGGAGAGGATCGATATGAAGGAACTACTCGAAAACAACCATCAAGCGTCGTTTCTACTCGATTTCCAAATCGGTCCAGGAGATAATTAATATGAAATTCAATAACAAGCTAAATTGGCAACAACTCGCGAACTCACGACGTCATCAAGAGTCAGCTAACCATTATCACAGAACAGTCAATTACAGTAATACAGGGTAAAACTTTCAAATTGTTCAGAGAAGGCCTACAACTTATCAAAGCATGTCATGTTTCCACAAGACGTACTTTGGGGGGCAAATGTTATCCCGCCTTTTGGCAAGGCCAGGACACCAAGGAGTTGGATTCCAAATGTCGCTTGTCATGGATATCGCTGAATTTTTACCAAGTCCGGATCACACCCCAACTGATGAGGCATGATCAGGAAAGTAAAGCAAATCAACGTTCCAAGTTTCAAGTCAATCTGAGCTCATATACGCAAGTTATGATGGATACAACTTGGAGGAAAAAGCATGTTTTCGTATCCATCGGCAGACCTCATTTCGTAGCCATCAAAGCGTATCTATTCGTATCGATGGAGCTAGTATATCGGGTTCGTATCGATGGATTTCGTATCCATCAGTGGTCCTCGTTTCGCATCCATCAGTATCGTGTCAATTAGAATGATTAAGTCCAAACATTGATAAGCTTCGTATCGACAGAACCTTCAGCTAGAAAGACATGTTCGTATCTATCAACAAGTCACTTGGTTCGTAACGGTCACTTGATGTCAACTTCGTGTCCGTCAGATGTTCAATACTTCGTGTCCTTCGGAAGGCACCACTTACGTTCTTTGACTTCGTACCCATTGGGGAGCTACGTGTTTCGTATCCATCAAGGGAGGGTCTCTTCGTCTCCAGTTGACAATCAGTTCGTATCCATAGATGACCGTGGTTCGAATCCATGGACGAAGTCTTATTCGAATCCATTAGGTCAACCAGTTTGGATAACGTGTCATCCATCGAAGGAAATGAGGCAAGATACATGGAGTCGAAGCAGTCAACGCGGAGCAAAAACCGGATCGAGGCGAAGCGCGCGCACCACGTCATCCCCAGGAGCACGCGCGGCCATCGACATGAAGGTATCGAGTCGAAATCATGGAGACGAACCGGACAGCCTTCGAGAAATCTCAGTTCGTATCGACCATATCTCGTGATCTACTGATCCAAATCCAATGAAATTTTCAGGGAAGCTTGCATGCACACTGAAGGATGTCCATGCCAAATTTCAGCTCAATTGGACATCATCTTGATCGATACGAAATGGATTCGTATCGATCGTAGATCGAGGCGAAACTTTCTGGAAACGGTCGCGTGGGCCCCCTCACGTGCCAGACCAAGTCTCCCGAAGTTTAGGCGAAATCTGAGCCTCCTACGCCTATAAATAGAGCCCCAGAATCAACAGAAAAATGATCTTCTTTCTGAAAAGCGTCCATACTCTGCCGGATTGAGATTTGCGTCCTACTTTTGCTGTCAGTTTCGAATTCTAATCTGTAATCCGCTGTTCATTGCTGTAACCGCTTGTAATCATTGAAAGAGAATCAATAAAATCATCAAAACTTCATAGTGGACGTAGGCAATACGCCGAACCACTCTAAATTGCTTGTCTGTGCATTTTACATTTCTGTTCGTTGGAGTTTTTGTTAGATAACCTATGTTTTACATTTATAATCTTCACTTTATCTCTTCAAATAACTCCCGAAGAGTGTTGTGCCCATTTTTGGTACAAACATCCTGCAACTCCAAGTAGTCCACCGTCACGGCGGCCTTCTCAACTTCAACTTGGGTCTTTTTAGCATTAAGCTGCGTGACTTTTTCCTGAAGTGAAGCAATCATTTGGGCCTTGTCAGAAATCATCTTGTCATGGGATTCCACCATTCCTGCATAATTAGTGATTTTCTGTTAATGAGCTTCAACGGCTTCATCATGACCGACAATAGTTTTCTTTTGAGCTTCGATGATCTCGTCTAGAATTTCAAGCTCCTTTTTTAGCTTAACTTCATTAGCGTGGGCCTTCTTGATTTTGTCTTCGAACATGATCTTGATTTTTATATGGGCCACTTTCAATTCCTTCAGTAAGGTAGCATTGCTCTTACTCTCCCGAATTGCAGCATCCCACTCCGTTTTCAATTGCTCAATTCTCATGTCACGTTCCGTTAACATCCTCTCGTAATCATTATTTTCTAACTTGAAGGAAAGGATCTCTTGGTAGTTGTTATGGTTTGTGTCCGCTAGTTGCTTACATAACTTCTATCATCCTTCAGCTTGATTCAAATCGCTTTGAATCGTTGGATATGGGGCATGTAAGAATCTTTACGGATTGGGCGCAATTCACGATCAAATTTAACTCCCTTCAAAAACCATCCGAGGAGCACGGCCTCAAGCTTAGGAGGACCAGACGGGAGAATATAAGCGACCTCCTATAGGGGCGTGAAGAACTAGAACAAGCACTACGTGAGTTGAAGGAGTCTGGATTGATGGAGAGACTTGAATAGTAGAAGTCGGAGCTTCAATTCCAACAGAGTCTAGAGCCGGGGCAAATGCTTGCTGCTCGGAAGGATGAGAACCACGGTCTACCTTCGATTTCTTGGATGGTTCTTCCCAATCGTCGAGAGTATTCCCCTTCTCGTAACTACTCCTATAAACTATACCTCGGTCTCTGTCATCCCGACGACAAACTTCGGCTTTCGAATCTTTCCTCCTCCTCCACTCTTCCTTAGTTTCTCAGGGCTGATGGCGGCTTGAAGTCCGTCTTGACCCGCGTTGTGCATCTGTAAATTGTTCAAAATCCTCATAAAGTCCACGACCTCTCATAGTACCTAATATAAAAAATAAATGAAGAACTTTAGCGATAGAAAATGAACTCAAATAATGCATATGCAAGTGTACGTAACCCTAGTGAAATGTGTAACGTGTCGTAGGCGGCTTAAAAGGACTTCACCAACCAGATCAGAAGCCATCATAATGGGAATCGGGCTAGCTCTAGACATAGCATGACCGAGGTGAGAAGACATCCCTCGAATACGAAATCACCTCCCATAAGTTCATCGATGTTTATATAAACGTTGCCCAATATCGCGAAGTTGATATCGATTTCCTTAGATGGAGAACCGTGAAATCGTTCGGTTGTCGGGGGAGCATTATTAGTAATAATATCTTAGGGAGGAGAATCCAGAAGAATAGGACTCATTCTCGAGGTTTCGTCATATGATAAAAAGTCTCCTTCACTGGAACTTGCATCAAATTCTTCATCCTTAGAGGAGGAATCATAGCTACCATTGCTCTCAATTTCACCCTCCTCCTTTTCTATGATCACTGCAGATTTGCCTTCATGCTGCTTGAACTCCTATTCTCCCTCCTCCGGGATCGGGGAAATCCTAATCGGGCAACTGGCTTCGATCGTAACACCTTTTCCTTCAAGAATTTCTTTAGTTGACCCATCAGATGGACTTTCTCCTTCTGCTAGATTGCCCTTCGGAGTCGTGCGATGAAGAAGTGGAGCATGTTCAAATCCTAGAATGGGAAGGAGATGGAACTTCAACTACAATGGCAAATCTCTCGAGATGCAACAACCCATACCAAAGCAAATTCTCATTTGTTAGCAAAACCTTGACCAAACTCTCTCTAGCATCTATGGCCTTCAGAGTATGAATGATGGGATCAAGTGATGGATCTTTATTTGGCCTCAGAATAACTGCAAGGAGTATTCAATCGATTAAAAATCCCCCACCAGCGCATTAAACCACAACGAGTAAAAGAGAAGACTTACCCCCTATCATCCAAATGTGATTAAATCCCTCGGGACACCTAAAAAAAATATTAGGTCTTGAACTAGGATAAATTACTTTGAAGTTGTAGCATAATTTTACGATTTCTTTGGGCCTCGATAATCACAAGAGATTGACATTCATCTCTCTTTTTATATGAGAGGAGGTGTCTCAACTCATCAAAGCTTGGGGCATGATTGAACGTTTGCATAAACAAAACGTGAAGATAAGTCAAAATCGCATATCCATTGGGGTGAATCTTAAATGGAGAAATTCCCAAGTTCGGAAGAGTCTCTCTCAAGACAGGATTGAAGGGGGACACTACTCCATTCAAGCATATGTACCGATGACAAGCGGTATACCCCAAAGGTGACATGTGTGCAAACTCATTTTTCAATGGAAGGCATACATCATCATCCGGAATGCCATGCTGCAAACAAATGTTGTGCAGGACTTTAGCATAAATTAAGGTGGAAGCTCTCTTTAGAGGGTTGAGTAAAACTCTAAAGTTTGGAGGAGTTTGGTCTATAACCGGATCAACTAGAACCATTTGACCCTATTTAGCTGGTGGTGCCGAAGAAGTAGGTGCTACTGAAACCATTTGTAAAGGCATAACCGATATCGATTCGACTTCCGAGAGTGTCGGACTTCCTCAACAAAATTAATGATGGGACGACGGGTGCTTCATTCTATACAACAGTACTTGTATCTAACGCGGTTAGGTAATTATATTTATAACTAAAAGTCCCCCTACGCTTAACACTTGAATTCCGAAAAAATATCGAATTATGCCGAATCATTGGATTTCAAGCGTTGACTGGGGCAAGTATAGTGTGTTATCTATATAGGATGGGCTCGGTGTTCTGGACACTAAAATTGCTCTATATTGTGTAGATATTTCACTCGCAGCGAAGAAAGGAAAAAGATTTTCGTATTATTTATTAAAGTTATTTCTTCTACAATCACCCGTTACCGATCAATGATTGATAACGGATCCGCTATCTGAGGCGACACGAAAAGCTCTTCCTATTCCAAGTACACTAACTATGTAATGATAGGACCAATCCAAAGTGAGTAACTGTTTGTGCCAAAATTGGTCACAAACCCCGAATGTCGTGAAAGCACCAGTGTACGAACACAAATCAACAATGTATGACCACAAATCACAGATCTAAATAATGTAGAGGATAGAAAAAATGAAGAATAATAAATTTGAAGCGTAGAGAGATAGATAGAGACACAAGGTTTATAGTGGTTCAGCGATCTTGCCAACGTCTACTTTGAAGTTGATGACTTTATTGATGTTCGCCTATCGATTACAATTGATTACAATGGGTTGTAGTGAGTTATAGTTCTGAAAATCGAGTACAACGGCAGTGAAATTCGTTTGTAGTAGCAGCTATGGAGTTTAGATCTGGGTCCGGCAGAGTCTTGGCGTTGGAGAATTCAAAGAAGAAGAAGCCTCTTTTCTGTATGCCCTGGGGCTCTATTTATAGGTGTAGGAGGCTGATGTTTCGCTCAGATCTCGGGAGGCTCCTTCTGGCATGTGGCCAGGCCCGCGCGCCCAAGCCCGTGAAGTTTCGGTCTGATCCGTGATCGATACGAAAGGATTTCGTATCGATCAAGATTACGTCCGATGGAGTCGAAATTTGGCGTGGACATTCCTTAGTATGCACGTAAGCTTCTGTGAAAATTTCATAGCATTTGGACTTGTAGATTAGGAGATATGATCGATACGAAATGGGATTCTCGGTTGGTTGTTTCGTTCGACTCCCTCTGTTCGACTCGCTTTCGTTCAACTCGGTGACGTGGCGCTTGAATCTCTAGATCACTCCGCCTTTGATGCTATTTTGATCGAGTCATTCTAGGACTTTCGCCTTATTTGTATCGACGGTAGTAGCCTTTGTTCGCATCGATAAAAGATGTGTAGTTTGCATCGATGGAGGTAGAAGTCTTCGGATGGATGCGAAGTGGAGCGAGTCGAAATGTGGCTCTCTGATGGAGTCGAACTAGATGGAGTCGAACAATGGTTCTACGAAGGAGTCGAACTAGATGGAGTCGAACTGTGGCTTGAAGTGGAGCGAGTCGAACAAGTGATTTTTGACGGAGGTGAAGTGGAGCGAGTCGAACAAGTGCTTTCTGATGGAGGCGAAGTGGAGCGAGTCGAAGTAGGCATTCCTGGTGGATTCGAACTGAGCGATTCGAACAGAGGCTGTTTTTGTCCAATTTTGCATCGATCGTAACTTGAGCATACGAACTCGGATTGGCCTGAAATTTGGAACGTTGACTCTCATAGATTCTCTTGTCGTGTCATATCAATTTTGGCTTGATCCGGTCTCGGACAAAATTCGTCGATATCCATAGTGAACCTGCGTATAACTGATTTTCTAGACGAATTGTCTTTGGTCTCTAGTCAAGTTCTTGGTGTCATGGCCTTGCCAAAAGGCGGGATAACATTTGCCCCCCAAAACATGCCTTGTGATAAGAAGGTGTGTTTTGTAATGCCATAAGCTGGATGTTCATATCCTGTTGTTGACCTGCAAAGGAATTGGTAGTTTTATCTGACCGCAAATGACGATCGTTCGGGATCGTATGTCATTCGGGGTAGTACGTGACCGTTCGAGGTCGGACGCCGTTCGCGGCGAATGATGACCGTTCGCGATCGGGGTGCCGTTCGAGGCGAATTGTGACCGTTCGCGGTCGGGTGCCGTTCGAGGCAAATTGTGACCGTTCGCGGTCCGGTGCCGTTCGAGGCGAATTGTGACCAATCGCGGTAGGGTGCCGTTCGAGTACCGTTCGCGGTCGGGTGCCGTTCGAGGCGAATTGTGACCGTTCGCGGTTGGGTGCCGTTCGAGGCGAATTGTGACCGTTCACGGTCGGGTGTCGTTCGAGGCGAATTGTGTGTGCCCGGGGAGGGACTTGGTATCATTGGTGCCAGAATTCACGTTCGAGTGAGTTTCTGAATTGTTTGTTATGACGGTTTATCGCCATCTCAGAGCATGCCTAAGGATCGTTCGCGGTCCCGTACATGTGTAAGTAGCTTAGCCGTTGTGAAATCATAGGTAGTGGATTTTTATTCAGAATAAGTCTTCCAACAGAAATCTCAAACTAAATTGAGTCTAAATATGAGAAACAAAAAACAAAAGCAAAACAGGGACGTCAAAGCGCAGACACCTTCATTGATGCGGTTTATAGTCATATCAGAGCATCCTTGAGGATCGTTCGCAGTCCTGTACATGTGTAAAAAGACTTAATCGCGTCAGTGTGGTGTTTGCTACTTATTCCTCATTATCCCAATCAATTGATGACAAGTTGACGCCTCGATCCTGAGCCGTCCCCAGCAGGTGTAGGTGGTGGCCGCTCTCGTTCCACCGTTGTTATTCCCCTTCTTACATACTGCGATAGCAAACCATTCTGGATATGTCCCTCAACCTCATCTTTCAAGTGTCTGCAATCATTCGTGCTATGACCATTCAGCTCGTGGAATAAGCAGTACTTGTCTGACCTTCTTTCATTGTTGGTCGGATCCCTTCTCATTGGCTTTCGATAAGGAATCTGCCCCTTGGTGTCCTGGTAGATTCGCTCCAAAGTCTCATTCAACTCCGTATAGGAGGTGAATCTTGGTTCCTTTCGTGGTCGTGCTAGTCCACCATCATTATCCTGGGCCTTTCGTTTCCCTCTGTTAGTTCTTGAATCTGTTTTAGGAGAATTTTCACCCTTGACTGCATAAACCTCGATTCCTTCGCCCTCCTCTCTTTCAGCATTTGCGTCCTCTAGCCGTAAAAATCCTTCAGCCTCATGATAAAATTCTCCTAGATCCATAGGGGGATCCCTTGCTAACGAATTCTTGAACTCTATTCCATCATCAGCTATGCCAGATATGCCATCAAAACCATGGATGGATCGGGTCGATCCACCGATGCTGCCGCTGCATTGAATCGCGTCAGATAGTTCCTCAAGGACTCCCTGGTCCTTTGCTTCAGTGCTGCCAAACTCATCACATTTTTGGGTCTTGAAATGTGAACCCTAAACTGCCTCATGAACCTTTCTGTCAAATCGGTCCATGTTTCAATGGAACCGCTCTCCAGCTGTCTGAACCATAATGCCGCTATGTCTGCCAGGTACAGTGGGAAACACCGGGCCATGACCTCCTCCGATGCCCCCGGCACTTCCATGTGCCTCATATACTTTGTTAGATGAACCACAGGATATGTCCTCCCATTATACATGTCCACTGTTGGTAACTTGAATTCTGGTGGATTTCTGGCTTGTCTGATCGTAAGAGCAAAGGGACTCCTATTTACATCTTCCAGATCTCTATTCACTAGTCCGCCCCTCATGGCTCGTATGACCATCTCCTCCAATCTGTCACTATCTCCAAGTTGTAGTCCTTGTCCGTTGTTTCCGATTTGCCCCCCGAGTTCACGAGGGATTCCTGGAATCTGCTCTCCTGGTTGAGCATTCATCTCTCTGTCAATGTCGCGTTGCGCGGTTCCACCTGGTACTCCGCCCGGGATTGGGCCAACATGCTCTGGGTTATTGCCCCTAGCTCTGGCGCTGTGCCAGACGATCCCGCTCTGTTCTGAACTCTGGTTTCTCCTTGATTTTGCGCTCCAAGTTGCCCAATCTGAAGAAGCAAGTTCTGGATCATTTCCTCTTGTCTTTTCATCATTGTCTCTATCTCATCCCCGGTGATGAAGATTGATGTCTGATTTGCACCTAAGGAAGCCTCTTGAGTCCCATCACACTGACCTCTCTCTGGCCTTTGTCTTCGATTTGATTGTCTTGTCATAGCTTTTCAGATCTAAATTCTCTAAGCCTTCAAATTCAATTTCCAAATGATAGAATTCTGAGTTTAGTTCGCAGTGAAAGCACCAAAGTGTTTGTGCCAAAATTGGTCACAAACCCCGAATGTCATAAAAGCACCAGTGTATGAACACAAATCAACAATGTATGACCACAGATCACAGATCTAAATAATGTAGAGGATAGAAAAAATGAAGAATAATAAATTTAAAGCATAGAGAGATAGACAGAGACACAAGGTTTATAGTGGTTCGGCGATCTTGCCTACATCCACTTTGAAGTTGATGACTTTATTGATGTTCGCCTATCGATTACAATTGATTACAATGGGTTGTAGTGAGTTATAATTCTGAAACTCGAGTACAACAGCAGTGAAATTCGTTTGCAGCAGCAGCTATGGAGTTTAGATCTGGGTCCGGCAGAGTCTTGGCGTTGGAGAATTCAAAGAAGAAGAAGCCTCTTTTCTGTATGCCCTGGGGCTCTATTTATAGGTGTAGGAGGCTGATGTTTCACTCAGATCTTAGGAGGCTCCTTCTGGCACGTGACCAGGCCCGCGCGCCCAAGCCCGTGAAGTTTCGGTCCGATCCGTGATCGATACGAACGGATTTCGTATCGATCAAGATTGTGTCTGATGGAGTCGAAATTTGGCGTGGACATTCCTTAGTATGCACGTAAACTTCTATGAAAATTTCATAGAATTTGGACTTGTAGATTAGGAGATATGATCGATACGAAATTAGATTCTTGGTTGGCTGTTTCGTTCGACTCCCTCTGTTCGACTCGCTTTCGTTTGACTCGGTGACGTGGCGCTTGAATCTCTGGATCACTCCGCCTTTGATGCTTTTTTGATCGAGTCGCTCTAGGACTTTCGCCTTGTTCGTATCGACGGTAGTAGCCTTTGTTCGCATCGATAAAAGATGTGTAGTTCGCATCGATGGAGGTAGAAGTCTTCGGATGGATGCGAAGTGGAGCGAGTCGAAATGTGGCTCTCTGATGGAGTCGAACTAGATGGAGTCGAACAATGGTTCTACGAAGGAGTCGAACTGTGGCTTGAAGCGGAGCGAGTCAAACAAGTGCTTTCTGATGGAGGTGAAGTGGAGCGAGTCGAACAAGTGCTTTCTGATGGAGGCGAAGTGGAGCGAGTCGAAGTAGGCATTCCTGGTGGATTCGAACGGAGCGATTCGAACAGAGGCTGTTTTTGTCCAATTTTGCATCGATCATAACTTGAGCATACGAACTCGGATTGCCCTGAAATTTGGAACGTTGACTCTCATAGCTTCGCTTGTCGTGTCATATCAATTTTGGCTCGATCCGGTCTCGGACAAAATTCGTCGATATCCATAGTGAACCTGCGTATAACTGATTTTCTAGACGAACTGTCTTTGATCTCTAGTCAAGTTCTGGGTGTCACGGCCTTGCCAAAAGGCGGGATAACAACAACTATAGATCGATGGGTCCGAATCGAGTATAAAATTCTCAACATAAGTCGATTTTAGTTCTCTATAATGTGATAACAGCATGAGCTGCATACAAGATGCTGCCCTAAGCTATTATCACCTCCTAGAAAAACCAAAATCAATCTGCAAGACGCCATGCCAGGATCAGCGGTGTAACTTGGTGCAAGTTAATTCTAGCTCTATGGATGAAGATAGCAGAACATGTCAAGCACCGAGGCAAAACCCAGGCTTCTTTATATGAAGAATTCAAGACTCGATTTACTATCTTCTTCCACAAAGTCACAATCAACTTGAATTTTCCACTGCATCCGTCGCCAAAATAACTTCATCACCAATCGCTGATTCTATGCCAAATTCACATCATCGACTTCAAGTCAGAAGGCAAATGCAACTAATTTCAATTCGCAGGCAATCCAAGCTAGGCAAGATCGGTCACGATTCAGGCAGACAATGATTCAGGTGCTGGAAATTGGCTCGAAGTGGTAGCGAATTTAGGCAGGGTCATAGGAAAAAAGCAACAGTGGTGAAGATCGACGAAGGCGGTGGCATAAGCGGGCTATGGTTTGGTCACAGAAAGATTAGATCGGGTTACAATAGGGGATAGCTCGGTTCGCAAAGGAAAGCATGAAATGAAGAAAGGTCGGCTCGAAAATAGTTAAGTAAGAGGTTATTATGAAAAAACTTGCTAAGTCCTTGGATCGCTAGCGATCCATGGACTATGGATCGCTAGCGATCCATCAAGTTACAGTCAATTTTCTCCAAACTCACCAAATATGATCCAAGTGTTGTTTGCAAGCATTAGGAAAGTTGTCGGGTTGAAATTGATTTATCATTACGAACGACGACGGTTCATATTGAAGGCTCAACAGACGGCTGAATAGCCAAAGCCAAATTCGCATGATAGCCTCAACACGATCAATTAAACTTCACGAAATGGGAACTCAAAAGCAGTTACTTTCAGAGCACACCTTGTTTCCAATGAAGGTATACTCTGGGGGGCAAATGTTAAATGGGTTTTTGATCCAATAGCATTCAAAGGAAGGTGGAACATCTATGATAAGTCGAAACATATCACAAATCAACCAAAAGGACCAGAAGAAGGAACTAGGAATGACCCAAAAGGAAAGGAGCAAAAATAAGCTAACGTGATGGATCACTAGCGATTCATAAGGCTTGCTCATGGGCCCTCCAAACTTCTTGCATTATGATCCAATATCTTTTCTAGGATGTCTTCCAAGTTTCATGATATTCCAAGCAAACTAGTTCGAAAAGTAAGCATTCATCTGATTCCAGTCATAATTCAATGAAACCAGTATATGAATCGCCATCAAAACAAGGCAACTGGTTATCAAATTACATGGACAACATCTACATAAGGCAAGGAACACAACCCAAGTGAAACGATCCAAGAAAATTATAACTGCCTGAATCGCTAGCGATCCATTATATCAAGTCAGGTCACTGTGAAATTTTTGAAGCACCTTCGTATCATTTAGTTTAGGTCTCTGGCAAAGCGACCTAGCCCAATAGCTCTCCAATCTCTATAAATACTCACCTATTTGCAACATAAAGAGGATTTTTTGGACTGGCTGCTGAAACTCTACATAAACCATTCTTCACTCTTCTCCTCCCACACAACAGTCATCTAGGGGTTCACTGTGATTCTCCAATAACTCTTGCATTTGTGACTTGATCTAACTTAGGAGATTCAATCATATTGTAATCTGATTTTACTTGTAATAGCAGTCAGTTAACAGGAAGTTATAAAGTGGACATAGGCTTCATTAACAGCTGAACCACTATAAAAATCTTCTTGTTCCTTTACTTTTTCTGTGATCAACTGTTGCTTTTTCTATTTTATTTGTCTTGGTGCTTTCACACTCAATCCAGGGTGTTGATCTATTTTTTGCGTTAACACCTCTTATATAAAAGCATTTAATGTCAAGCATCTTCCTACAATTATTCGATTTAACCGTTTTGTTTTCTACTCCAAAGAAGGTTAGTCTTTTGAAACTTCATGTTTTCATAGGATCCTCTTCTTCCATCGTTATTATTTTTACTTTAATTCTTCGCAACAAATCACCATTAAAATCCTAAAAACATCCATTTACTTATTCGATGTTACTAGTTTTTAGAGTGAGTATTTTCACTATTTAATTTCCTCCTTTAATCTTTTAATTATGTGACTGTTGAATTGTTTAATTTTGCTTCTTCTTTTTTATTTAACCACCTTCTTATTCATGTTGTTTGTGTTGATTATCCAATTCATCATGTATACTTCGTTGTTCATAAAAAGTTGATTTTCAGAATTAATGAATTTCCATGTATTAACTTTTATAGTTAAAAAAAATTAATCTTCATATATGATCATGGGACTCACGTTCGTTGCTAGAGTTATTTGGCTTAGTTATTTTATATAGGCTTTACAACTCTTAGTTTAGGATTTATTCATTTAAACTTTGATTTGTACAAATTTATTATTGTAGCTTAATTATTGCATGAATAATAAATGGCCAAACTCACATCATCACTTAAATCCAATGATGAGCTCACAAATACCTTCAACTGTTATGGTATATTAGGGCTTGAACTCATTGCCTCCACCCCCTTGACTACCTTTCTCCCTCCTCTTCGAGGGTTCCTTTACCTGGAGTGTAGAACATATGCATTTTGGCACTTTCTACCAATTTCTCCACTTTTTATAGACCTATGTCAATTCTACAAAATCTCCTCTTTTCGATTGAACCCTTCCACAGGAAAATTTAGCATCAATCATCTTGTATCACCACAACAATTATGATCTTAAGATTGAAGAAACAAACCATCATTGTACCCTTATTGAGCTAAAGTCTAGGATAAATGACATCCCTATCTATTTCCTCCTAGTTTGTTAAAGGTAGCCCCTAGAGAACCCTTTGAGAAAAATCCATCTGGAAGTTCTTTTATTTTCAGGCCATTGATCCTTAAATTATTACTACATTCAACCATCCTTTATGATGGTTACTTTTCCTTTTAAGTATTTGATACTAATTTATCTCGCTTGTTATAGATAAATCTACAACGAATAAAACCTATAAAATCTCCACTGCACGAATGGTCGAGTAGCTCAAGCCATCATCCTCTGTCAGGATGAGGGAAGTTATGCTAACCACCGAGAACCTTCGAGCAAACAACCTTATCCTCCTTTTTGTTACCCCCACTAAAGTAAATTCTCTTGCGGTCCTCATAAGTCTTTGGACCTTGAATCAAGCATCATGGCATTAAAAATGTAAAGAAAAAGGAAAATGGAAAATAAAAGAAATAACGAAAGCCAAAGTGGATTTCGAACAGCTGAGTCTGAACACTACAACAAAAATACCCTATTAGAACGGGGTTTTTACAACGGTCAAAAAAGGCAATTGTAATAGAAACCTTTGTCTTGCATGTTGTAATAGCTCCCACTTTCCAACAACTTATTTTTTTGCTCATTGCAATAAATACCTATTACAATGTTTTTCATTTGGCCATTGTAATAGATGCCTATTACAATTGTTTTTTGTCTGTTGTAATAGATAACAATTTTCATCAATATATGTTCCTTGTTTGTCCATTGTAATAGATGCATATTACAACCATTTTCTTTTGCCCGTTGTAATGGGTGCTAATTTTCACAACTCGTTTTTTTGCTAGTTGTAATAGATACATATTTGAAAAATTAACAATTTATAATAATTACTATTGAATAATAATAATTTATAATTTATTTGAAATGTGAAATAATTACTATTAATAATAACCATCCAATAATTAATATAATAATTGATAATTAATAATAATTATTAAATAATTAATAATTAATAAATAAGAATTCATTTTTAATGATTAATAGTTAACATTAATAATTAATAATTAAGAAGTCATAATTAATATTAATAATTAAGAAGTAATATTTAATATTTAGTAATTAATTTTTGTTAATTAATAATAAATATTAAATTATAATTAATAAGTAATGACTAATAATTAATAATTAATTTTTAATTACAATTAAATAATTATACGTAATAATTATTAATTATTAAAAAATTAATAATAAATAATAATTACTATTAAATAACAATAGTTAATAATTTATTTGAAATGTGAAATAATTACTGTTAATAATTAATATTAAATATAAATATTTGATAATTAATACTTAATTTAATAATTAATAAATAATGAATAATAATAATTATTAAATAAATAAAACTAATAAATAAGAATTAACTTTTAATAATTAATAATTAACATTAATAATTAATAATAATAATTAATATTAGTAATTAAGGAGTACTTTTTGATATTTAGTAACTAATTTTTATTGATTAATAATAAATATTAAATTATAATTAATAAGTAATGACTAGTAATTAATAATTAATTTTAATTACAATTAATGAATTACAATTAATAATTATTTAAAAATTAATAATAATATAATTCATTAATTATAATTAATGAATTACAATTAATAATTATTAAAAAAAATTTCTATTAAATAATAATAATTCATAATTTATTTGAAATATGAAATTAATAATTAATATTAATAATAACTATTCAATAATTAATAATTAATATAGTAATTAATAAACAATAAATTATTATTATTATTAAATAATTAATAAATATGAATTAACTTTTAATAATTAATAATTAACGTTAATAATTGATTATTAATAATTAATGATTAATATTAATAATTAAGAAGCAATATTTAAATTTTAGTAATTAATATTTGTTAATTAATATTAAATATTCAATTATACTGTATAAGTAATGACTAGAGGTTAATTATTAATTTTTAACAGTTAATAATTAATAAGTAATATTTAATGACTAAGAATAATATTTATTATTTAATAAAAATTAAATTTTGAAAATTTCTAAAATAAATTTAAAATTACAGGAAATTATTGTCAAGGATACAATTTCTCAGCGTTTTAGTCTCAAGGACAGACCTTCAGTATTTTAGCCTGAAGGACAATTTTCTTTAGGTATCAGTTTTTAGTTATTAATAGCAGTTTTTAGGTATCAGTTTGTAGTTATCGGTAGCAGTTTTTAGGTATCAGTTTTTAGTTAGGTAGCAGTTTTGAAAGAATGTTTGTCCTTATGAATAATTTTTAGGAGAATGTTTGTCCTTGTGATTAAAATATTGAGGTCGTGTCCTTGAGGCTAAAAATATACAAATTTTTGTCCTTTAAATTAATTCCCCCTTAAAATTATTCATAAAATTTAACAAAATTTTGAAATTTTCACAAAAGTCAATAATAAAATAAAATTTAAAATTTTGAAAAAATAGAAAATCTTAAAAAAGTATCAACTTGTGTATGGTACAAAGTATTTCAACTTGTGTAAGAATTATGAAGTATTACTTTCATATATATATCTAGAGATTCTTTTTTGTATCTTTTCTTTAAAATATAAAGGTTTATATTTTGACTCCAAACTTCAATTTTTGACTCCACACGCATTTTAGCTAATTATTTTGGCTCGCAGTTTAGATTAACACAAGACCATCGTTCCCTTTTATCTTTCTCCCATTCTTAAGAGCATTTCCAACTGTGTTGGTTGAGATACGTCGATTCGAGACAAATCAATCAAAATCCAATCCCAACCAAAGAAAATTTAGCTGGCTAAAAAATTATTTTCTTAACCGGTTAAGAGAAAATGAGCTAAGAAGCAACATTCCGGTAGTTTTGACAACCCCAACCGTTTGGGTATCGACAACCCCAACCGTTGGTGTTGGCTGCGTTGGGAATGCTCTTACAGTCAAATTTCCATTGAAAACTTTAGAATCAAATTTCCCAAACAATCTATTCCTAAATTCGAACAATCAATTTCAACCTAACCTGCCGCTACAAATTTCAGAAACAAATTTGATTCGGTTTAATTTCAAAAACATAAATTCCAAAAACAAGTCGGAACTTGATTCGGAGATTCCAAAAGCAAATTTGAACTTCACCCGAGCTTGATTCCAAAAACAGAAATTGATTCGAAAATTCCAAAAGCTTGATTCGATTGTTGTTTTCAAGTTTGGGTTTTGTGTTCGTAGTTTGTGGATTTGGGGGCGATTGTGGTTTGGGTGGTTGCCAGAATTGGGGAGATGGAAGAGGAAGTGATTTCGGATGCTGATTGGGTAGGTGATTTTGATTGCGGCAAGCGTGATTGGAAATGTGGATTGGTGATGGTGATTTGGTATCGGATTTGGTGGGGAGTGGTTGTCGGAGGCGGAGATGTTGGACTGGAAGGTGGTTGTGGGTTTGGTTGGTTGGGTAGCAGATGTAGATGCAGAGATTGGTGATGTTGGTTGTTGAAGTATAGAAAGTGAAGGTGTTGCGGTGATTGCAGGAGGATGAAGTGGTTGCGGGTGATTTGGCAGGACGTTGGTGAACTTGCAGTGATGGGAGGAAGTGCTGAACTGACGTGATTGTTCATGCTGTATGGGTTGAAGTGAAGTGGAGGAAGTGGTGAAACAATTCAGATCTAGCCATTGTTCAGTTAGCTGGTGAAGGAGATTGGTTCAGATCTAGCCATTGTTCGGTTAGCTGGTGAAGGAGATTGGTTTCATCAATTCCGAGCTGGTGAAGGGTATTTTTTCCTTATAATCTCATTTTTTTTCTTACTTCAATATCGAATATTATTAGTCAACTACAAAGTTTCGAGAATTCATTTTTGATATTGGTCTGCAAAACAGCTTAGATATTAGTATATACCTTTATAGTTAATATTCTTAGTTATGGAATAATAATCAAGATTAAGTGAATGTTATTGATATTACTGATCACCCTTGAATGATTAAAATATCAAACTCTTATTAACAAATGTATAGTGGATAAGAGGAGTATGAACCAATATGTTAAAATTTCAAATTGTTATGACCTGAATCTTTTTGATTAATCCACATGTACGTTAGAGGTTGTTAGCGCCAAAATTGGTCACTAACCCCCAAATCCAGATGAAAGCACCAAATACCAGTCACAGCTCAGAGATAGAATGTATGTAGAGAGTAATAATGTGAAGAACAGATAAAACTGAAATGAAAGCAGTAAAGAACAACAGATTTTATAGTGGTTCGGCTAGCTCCGGCCTACGTCCACTCCAGAAGTTTGCTTTTTATTGCTGTAATAATCGATTACAGTTACAAAATGGCAGAGTTGCCTTAGCCTTAGAAAGAGAAAGTAAGAGAGCAGAATGAAGATCCCTTTTCACTGTGTCCCTGCCTCTCTATTTATAGACAAAGATGGGTTGGACTTCCCTATTGGGCCTGGTAGCTGAATACCTCAGCCCAAAATGGAGTGGTCTCCATATGCCGAACCATAGATGCCGAACGCTGAATGCCGAACAAGGTGTGAATTCCGAATGATCTCTTTATGCCGAACAGAAGTGAGGCCGAACAACCAGAATGCCGTGGGAGGCATTTTCGCTGAACGATACCGGAGGCCGATCCAGTGTATTCGTGCTGAACGACTGATTGCCGAATAAAACTTAGGCCGGACGATACTCTGGCCGAACGCTATCAAGGCCGAACCATCCCTTGGCCGGCCGAGTAATAGTTAGGCCGAACAATAGTTTATGACGAACAATTCTGCCATGCCGAACGTTCGTACATGCCGAACGTTATACCCTGCCTTTCGTCTCTCGATGCTGAACGCTTCCGAATGCCGAGTGTATCTTGAAGCCGAACGCCACTTGGATACTGAATGCTTCATGGAATGCCGAACCACTCATGTATGTCGGACGCTCTATGTATGCCGAGTACTCTTGAATGCTATTCGAACGTGAGTGCCAAATGAACCATTTATGCCGAACCTCCATCATGCCGAACCATTGATCGACCTTTATCCAATCATATTTCCATCTTCCAAGCACGTTGCGTCATCCATCCATCCAGTCGACTGAATCCATCGTGCTCTAGCCTCGACGATCATGCAGTTGATTAAGTTAAACCCGTCTGTCCGCGACCTTGCCAAAAGGCGGGTTAACACTTGCCCCCCAAAACATGCCTTGCTTTGAAAGGTGTGTTTTGAATAGCCTCAAGTCCAATATCCTAAGTATGTATGTTATCCACATCCATACTTTCCGATTCATAATCCAATCCATTACCAAGCCATCTTATCCGAGTGCCACGGCCATATCCTGATCCATTTCCGCGACTGTTCCGAGTTGATGTCCGATTCCGAATCCAGTAACCAAATCCATGTCCACTTGAACTCGACAACCAGGTTATAGTCCATCCATATTCAATAACCTATAACCATATCCGTGACCTCTCCGGGTCGATATCCAAATCCGGGACCGCTCCGGGTCCTTGTCTGAATCCTTAGCTATTCATAGCTAACATCCAAATCCGTAACCTCTCCGGGTTCTTGCCAAGCGCAATCCACACTTGACGACCTATATTAAGTAATTCCATGGTGTTCATGGTTCAGTGTCCCTGAACGTCGAATAATGTCGTGGCTTAAGTCCTAAGCCGAATCCTAGTCACTCCTGACCCTTGCCGAGCATAGTCCATACTCGACGACCTAAAATAGTAACCGATAATATATGGCCTACGTCCTAGGTCGAATTCTGGTCTCTTCGGACCCTTACCGAGCATAGTCCATACTCGACGACCTTTTAGCCAAAATCCAGAGAAAATCCAAAAATCCAATCCGAAATCCAAATCCAAATAGAAAACCAGAAACCCATATCAAAAATCCAAACCAAAAAACAAACATCCAAAACCGAATTCAAACCAGAAAACGAGCAAATCAGGGAGTTCAAACCAAACTCCAAAACCAAACCAGAAAAAGCAAATGTGCAAGTCAAAGGAAGAAACAGATTTCACAAACCAGGGCATCTCGGTAAGCCATCATCTCAGAGCATGCCTGAGGGTTATCTCCGACCCCGTACATGAGTAAGTGATTTAATCGTTTGCCCGGAGTTTGTTACTTATTCCAAACTATCAAGATTAGTTGATGACCAATCGGTCACCATTCCTGGGCCTCGTGCCCTCGTCGTTCAAGGTAGGCGGTGGCTGCTCCTGTTCCACCGCCGCATTCCGAGTTCCGACATACTGTCGCAACTGACCATTCCTTATATGCTCCTCGATTATATCCTTTAAATGTCGGCAGCTGTTAGTGTCATGCCCGTCCAGGTCATGAAAAAGACAGTGCCTTCCTGACGCCCTTTCTCGTTCTTAGGGTTCCCTCCTTGCCGGCCTTCGATAGGGAAGGCGATCCCGAGTATCCAAGAAAATCCGTTCCAATGTTGCGTTCAATCCCGTGTAAGTGGAAAACTTTGGTTCTCCCCAGCGCTTCCTTTTTCCTTTATCCTTGCCCCCACCCGAGCTTTCGTCGGGTAGTCCTCCATCCTTAGTCATGTTTACTTCCTTTGACCTCATGTCCAAACATGCATCCTCTTGTCGAAGAAATCTTTCAGCTTCATGAAAGAATTCCCCAAGATCCAACGGTGGGTCCCGTACCAACGATACTTTGAAGTCCGAATTATCTCTGGCTCCTGATACCGCAGCCATCAGAACCATTGATGGATCTGGCCGATCCACCGAAGCAACTGCTGCATTAAATCGAGTTAAGAATGTCCTAAGCGATTCATCTGCCCCCTGTTTGACTGACGTTAGTGTCATCACGTTCTTTGGCCTTTTTATGTGAACTCGAAACTGACTTAAGAACTTGTCCACCAGTTCTGTCCATGCTCCAATGGATCCGTCCTCCAGCTGTCTGAACCACATAGTAGCAATATCAATCAAGTACAGGGGGAATCATCGAGCCATAACCTCCTCCGTTGCCCCCAGTACTTCCATATGCCTGGTGTACCTTATCAAGTGGTCGATGGGATCCGTCTTCCCGTTGTATACTTCGAGAGTGGGTAGTTTGAAATCGGGCGGATTCCTAGCTGTCCTAATGTTCCGGGTAAACGGACTTTTGTTAACTCCCTCTGAATCCCTGTTTGTCAGACCTCCGCGAATAGTCCGCCTGATAATGTCAGCCAATCCAGTGTTCCCAACCAAGGGTTGCCCCCTATCCATGTTTCCAGACTGCCTCCCAAGTCCCTGAGGAAATTCTGGCACATATTCCTCATCACGTACTCTTGTATTCCTATCGACGTCAGACCGCGTAGCGTCATCCGGTATCCCTCCATGAACTGGTCCAGCATTACCTGGTGGTGTGCCCCCGAGTCTAGGTCCATCTCGATTGCTAACTGTTTGTTGATTGGGAGCTGCCCCCTGCTGAATCACTCCATCTGTCCGCTGGTTGAGTTCCTCTGGTCTAGCTCCACGATCTTGAGCACCTGCAGTTCCTGGTTGTCCAAATTGCCTAAGAAGAGCCTACATCATCTCCTCTTGCCGTTTCATCATCTCCTCTTGCATAGAATTCATCATCACTTGCATCTCGTTCCGAGTTATGTAGATGGATGCATGACCCTCTCCAGCTCCAGAAGAGGCCGCTTGACTTCCTTCCTGATTGCTCCTTTCTACTGCTTGCTTCCTCGTTGGTGGTCTTGCCATTGCTTTCTAAGATCCAAGTTCCTAACTCCAAAATTCCCGAGTGTTTCAATTCTCAGTGAAAGCACCGAAGTGTTAGCGCCAAAATTGGTCACTAACCCCCAAATCCAGATAGTAGCACCAAATACCAGTCACAGCTCAGAGATAGAATGTATGTAGAGAGTAATAATGTGAACAACAGTTAAAACTGAAATGAAAGTAGTAAAGAACAACAGATTTTATAGTGGTTCGGCTAGCTCCGGCCTACGTCCACTCCAGAAGTTTGCTTTTTATTGCTGTAATAATCGATTACAGTTACAAAATGGCAGAGTTGCCTTAGCCTTAGAAAAGAGAAAGTAAGAGAGCAGAAAGAAGATCTCTTTTCACTGTGCCTCTGCCTCTCTATTTATAGACAAAGATGGGTTGGACTTCCCTGTTGGGCCTGGTAGCTGAATACCTCAGCCCAAAATGGAGTGGTCTACATATGCCGAACCATAGATGTCGAATGCTGAATGCCGAACAAGGTGTGAATGCCGAACGATCTCTTCATGCCGAACAGAAGTGAGGCCAAACAACCAGAATGTCGTGGGAGGCATTTTCGCCGAACGATACCGGAGGCCGATCCAGTGTATTCGTGTTGAACGACTGATTGCTGAATAAAACTTAGGCCGGACGATACTCTGGCCGAACGCTATCAAGGCCGAACCATCCCTTGGCCGAACGATACTTAGGTCGAGCAATAGTTAGGCCGAACAATAGTTTATGACGAACAATTCTGCCATGCCGAACGTTCGTACATGCCGAACGTTATACCCTGCCGAACGTCTCTCGATGCCGAACGCTTCCGAATGACGAGCGTATCTTGACGCCGAACGCCACTTGGATGCCGAATGCTTCATGGAATGCCGAACCACTCATGTATGCCGGACGCTCTATGTATGCCGAGTACTCTTGAATGCTATTCGAACGTGAGTGCCAGACGAACCATTTATGCCGCCATCATGCCGAACCATTGATCAACCTTTATCCAATCATATTTCCATCTTCCAAGCACGTTGCGTCATCCATCGATCCATCCAGTCGACTGAATCCATCGTGCTCTAGCCTCGACGATCATGCAGTTGATTAAGTTAAACCCGTCTGTCCGCGACCTTGCCAAAAGGCGGGTTAACAGAGGTATACATCTCTCTTCGTTTTGATTGACGTTTCACGTTATTTTGAACATCAAATATATGTTTATTTATTTTTATTTTTGGTTATAATATTGAGACTGGGGCTATATTATATCTTTGCAGGTATGATTACACTCTGGTTATGGACAATAAACTCGAAAGGTATATTTACCTGTCAAATTTTTAAAACATCACAACACATTTGCTCTAATTTTCCAGTTATTTTTCATTTTTACAAATTTCAGCGAAAACAACTCATATGCTGACATTGAAGCTGTGTACAAATGCTTGAAAGAAAGTTTTAGAGCCAAAGAAGAAGATATAATCCTTTATGGCTAGTCTGTAGGTAGCGGGCCAACGTTAGTTCTTGCAGCATGTGTCCCTCGCTTAGGTGCAGTCATGCTACATAGTCTTATACTTTTAGGTTTAAGAGTCATGTATCTTGTAAAACATTCATACCAGTTTGACATATACAAGGTTTGTCTTTCTTTTCTTTTGTTTACTTTTTAGTTGTCTCTGAGTTCAAAATTATTAACAGTTGAGTTTTTGCGGTTCATATTCAGAACATTGACAAGATTAGGTTGGTTAACTGTCCTGTGCTTGTGATTCATGTAAATATTGTTTACATACTCGATTTTAGTGTTATTATCCTTTTATTAATATTTATTTTATACTATAAATACAAACACCTGTCGTTAGGAGTTTAAGTTTATATGAGTCAATGCATTTCAGTATATTTACTTTTTTAAGAGTTTAAGTATATTTATTTTATCCTTTTATGCGACTCTTTTCTTGTTTTGAAGAACTGTTAAGATAAATGTATATTCAGGATCTACAGGCTGAGGAGGAACTGAGTTAAAGTTCGCTATAGTCTTCCCAGTAAATATGCAGCTATTACCTGTCATTCCTTCTTTTCTTTCTACCTGTTATATTTTGCGGAAATGAGAGATTCATTCTTTTATTTTTTTGTCATCTAGGTATTCTGTTCCTTTTCCTTAACCATTTTCTGAACATTGCAGTATATTATTGATTGAATAAGGTAGTCGAAGTGAAGAACCGTACTTGGCGTGGATGATGGCTGAGGTATTTGACGCAGTTAAAGTATTATTTTAGAGTAATCAGTCATTTTAACATATGATTTAACTTAGAATAATCTGAGTGGTGCGGCCACATAATGATCCGCCCATAATAACTTAAGTTGCTCTACCATTAGTGTCTGAAATTTTGGTTGACACGTGGAGCGCAATAAAGGTGATCATCAAACATGCATTTGATTCAATGGATATTCTGCTTGCAATTTTAATCTTTTAACTCCTAAACTTATTTTAAATTTAATGATAAAAGATTTTTAATTGTGCACATAACATTTGTTTAATACATCCATTCTCTTGTCCTTGATTTATGCTAGGCACAGATTGTAATTTGAATATTGTAATTAGAATTTAACTAAATTATGAACTGATTAGGAATTTTTTAATGTTAAATTCAAGACAAGAAAATTGGAAACGAAGTCTTCTACAGAAGTATTTAATAACACAACTATACAAGGATGATGAATGTATGTATTGCCAATAACTAAAGTACTGATTAGCTGCTCTTCAATGAACAAACAAAAAATAATTTTGTGATCTTCCTTACTCACCTGAAACTCCACTATAACAAACATGACTACGGAGGGAAAAAAAACTTGCAGCTTAGCAATATTGGTTGGTTGCAAATAATTAATATTTAGTAAATAACCTTTGATAGTTTAACGTGGTGTTACCTATAGGTGACCTGTATACTTTATAGAATTAATAAGTTCAGAAAATGATGCGAAAAGAACACTGACTTGTTCAAGATCAAAAGCCAAAAATGCAATAGCTTTTTACATTACTCGTGCATTTTATTGTCCTTTCTAAAAACAAACTGTTACATGAAAACGCAGTTTCACTCATTTAGCAATGAAATATAAGAAACGTGTCAGAGCTTTAAGAAAGAGTTAGACTAGGTTGAGCTACGTGATTTCTCCAGTATAAATAGATTTCCAACGGTTGATGTGAGTTCTCAAGAGTTCTAAAGTATAAGTTAAGTATAAGTTACGACAATTAGTGAAAAGCAAATCCAAGGCATGACTATAATCAACAAACAACTTGGTATATCTTACTTGAGATGTTTATGTTTTGTGAAAGCTTCTTTACGTAATATATTATGTGAAATGTGTATGTTATTGCTATATTTTCTCATTGTTTGTGTATTGCAAATTATTATTGGATCATGATTTGTACAAACAGGTAGTTGCTAAAAGAGTAGATGCTGTGGTTCAAGCTGCTAAAGTCCAAGGGTCAAGCATTCACGAATTAGATGAATCCTATATTCATTATATTTTCATTGTATTGGTAATGTATGTATTTCTTCTATAGGTTCTGTATCACAAAAGACTGAAAATATATGAATCTTTTTGGCATTTAAAAATATAATTTTATTTTTATTTTTAGTAGATATGAATGACTGTGTTTGTTATTGATGCAATATTTTGGTTTCAACATCAAATTAATTTTAAATTTATGAGTGTAATGTAATAATATTTATATTTTTTTCATTTGAATTTTTTTAACAACGGACAAAAACAGTTGTAAAAGACCCTATTGCACCGGCAAAAGCAGTTGTAAAATATCCTATCGCAATGACCAAAAGCAGTTGTAAAAGATCATATTGTAATGGTTGTGGACCGTTGTAAAAAAATATTTAGTACAACGGCTTTTACAACGATTTTAAAATATTGTTTAATCTTTTCGATCTATTACAACATCGCAATCGTATAATATGGGTGTAAGCCCGTTGCGAAACCCTTATTATAACGGCTATTGCCCGTTGTAAAATGGTATTTTGTTGTAGTGGAAGCCTCTCCATCCCTCAAGGGTATATCTCATATCTAGAAATAACATAATTATCTTTGGATTTTTATAGTTTTGTTTGTACAATTATTGCCTTGGTCGTTTTCTTTTCCTGCTTTCATGATTAGTGACAATTTATTTTTACTTTTAGGAGTGGACTCTCACATTGGAAACTTGTTTATCGAGGCCCAAGTTGGAGGACCTTCTACTAAAGTTCCTATCTCGCAAGGGGATCCTTCGAAACCCCTATTTCCCATGGATGTAGAAGAATAAAACTTTCCTTCAAAGCAAGAATGCATCAACCTTTCTCCTTCTCCATCTTTTGTTCTCTTTTCGAACCATATTTTGAGATGTCCCGAGATGGTTGCCATGATCCCTTCTGAGGTGGCCAAGCTGTCCTAGACACTTTTTATCTATTATACTTCTTTTACCAACAATCCTACTATGAACGAATTACATGTCATAACCTCTTGGAATGCTTCTTACATCATTGAGGTAATATCTTTGGTATGATAAATTTAAATGCATATTTATATATATATGAATGCTTAAATTATTATTTTAAAAATCTTGCCCCATGACTTCCCATGGAACGACATCTGAAGATTACCCATCATGCTTTTTGCAACATGTAGAAAGTAGCAAAGGAAGCCTAAAAGGCCGTACTCCTCCACCAATAAATGGAGGAGTTTGAAAAAAAATTCTTTAACATAGAGGAGTGAGCTAACTCTATTATGATTGTTGCCCACAAAAGGATCGACGAGCTAACTGCTTCTCATAACAAGGAGCCTCGGATCTTTGAAACACAAAATAGGAATAATCTTGATCCCAAGTTTGACATGGTCACCAAAGCCAAATGTGCCATCATCAACAAAGCTTTTGATGTTCTTTTCTTTGCCTACCACCCCGTGCACGATGTAGGCAACAACCTGGATTCTCCTTTCTCAAAGAAAATGCAGTACATAAAGGATCTAGATCAACACGCAACGGGTTAAATGGTGAATTTTAAAAAAAAAATTCCACTTTAGATCTTAATTTGGCATATGAAGCCTAATGAATTTTAGATCCAATCTAAAATATTTTAAATAAAATATTTATTTTATTTAATTTGTTTACAAAAGAAAGTGTTAAATTTAATTATGTTATATTTCATAAGTGTATCAAATACAGTTATATGTGTATAGTGCATGTGCAACATATAAATATGGTATACGGTTAATGTGTGTGTTTATAGCTGTTGGGATTTACACTGCAACAAACATATTTTTTCATTTATATATACATATGTTGTCCAAATCATTGTTTAAAAATTATACAAATATAATAGTAATTTTAAAATTTTAAATTCAAATATATTTGACTAAATTAATACTTTTGAAATTTAAAACATCTAATTGTTTGCTTGGTAAAACAAGTAAAAACATATCTGAATCTATAATTTAAAATAAAATATACATATAATATATATACACTAAAAATCCAAAATAAAATTTATAACACTTTAAATAATATATGATATACAAAAATATATTTTTAAATAAATACAAACTATTTTGACCAAGTCAATAATTTTAAATATTAAATTCCTTTTAAATATACAACAATTTACATAGTAAAATAATTTAAAAACAATTCTAGATCTATAATTTAATAATATATATGTATACATAGAATATTAAAAATTCAGTATAAAATTTACAATTCATTGTAATATATATAATTATGAAATTAATTATTATTTTTATTATATATATAATTTACTAAATCATTTATTAGTTGAAAATAAAATATATTAAAATGCCTTTCGGCCATAATAACTTTATTAATTTCTTTCATTGAAATATGAAAAATTATTTTATAAATAATATTATTAATTTATAAATGTATACATATTTATAAATAATCATATATATATATATATATTTATAAATAAGTAAAAGTATGTTTTGAAATTTTTTATTGTCGAAAGCAATATGATTTAAAATTTAATTTAAAAGATTTATAAATATATGCATATTTATTTTTAAATTAATATATGTATTTTAAACTAGTATAAATCAATTACAGTTGTATTAATGTTTCGTGAAATAAAATAAAATATTTAAAAATTACCGTATACATACATACATACTTATATAAATATATATACATATATTTATAAGTAAGTAAGTATGTATGTATGTATGTATAGATATTGTGTGCGTGTATGTATAAAAGGTCAATTAGTTTTTTTGTACTTAAGATTGAATATAAATAATGAGTCTTTATAGATATATTTCTATATATATATGTATATGATTGTATAGTTAAGAATATATAGATATGGAACAACATATATGTATATAAATTAGTTCAATGAAGAACTAGATCTACATTAACATAATAATATGTAATTGTAAACAGTAAAGGATTGCTTAAAAGATGTGGCCCAGGATTTGCACCTTGATTGGTATGCAGTCCTAGATTCGATCATGATCCTAGCTCCTTGCATTATAATGGCTTGGTGAACCACCTATTTTCCAAACCCATCAAGTGATTAAATGTATCTAAATCAAATTTTAATGTGTATCTATATCTAATATTGATTTGAACATATAAAACTTTATATATGTACCCATTTAATTACTAATTACACCCAAAAATACTAATGACACCCGATACATGAAATAAATAAATAGATAACATTTCATAAATCTTAGTTAATTTAATTAATTCATAACAGTTATAAATAAATTAAATCGTGTGGTATTTTAGAGAATCTATCAATGCGGTTGTGCGACTCGTAGGTGTAAATTCAGTCAGTGATTAATATTGAACAATTCAAATAGTATGTTTACACGTCACTTTAGCTAATGGTGTGATAGTTTGGCTGAATTTATAGCTTATGCATCTTTATCGGTAAAATCTTATTTTACAATTTTAAGCAATATCCGGTAATAATGATTATTTACACTGATTCTCTTCGTTATAATTATATCACTTTAGGACTTATGGAATTTTGTTTTTTCTTCAAAATTCCAATATCATCCATATTTAACTTGGTAAGTCAAACACAAAGTCCTTGGTTCAATAATATCAATTATTGCTAGAATTTGACTTTGAATTGACTACAGTTGACCATGATACTAACCTCATATAACCGAGTAGACGAGTTCTCTATTGAATAGTGTTTCACTCTTGATGCTTTAATTCAAACCCAACTATAGTCGTTCGATGGACGTCATGCCACGATTTTACTATAATCAAAGCGGAGTATCCACATTGAAGTTTAACAGCATTCTCAAGCTAAGAGAACTATGTAATATCGTCACTTCGAGATGCTCTATTTAACCTTAGTTATATTAACCAACCAATTTTTTTTGAGTGACTCATTCCATGGTTATCCAATAACTATCATTACGAACCCCTTAGTGCCCCCAATAGTCATGAATAATACATCACCCAACATTTGGAGAGCATTACATATTCTAGTCTCAATGGATGTATCGTTATCCTATCTCGAAACATCTTGATTAGGAATATTTAAAGTAATATATTATTTTTAATATGATAAATTTCTCACGATCAGAACACATTGTAATTACTACCATATAACATATCATTTAAGTGTTTCCTGTTTAATACACTTAAATTGAAGAACTAATTAACATATCATAATATGAAAAGTATACAATAGAAAGAAAAACACTTTTTTATTTCAAATGAGATTTTATTACAGAGTTAATAATTTATAATAAATTGGAGAATTCCCTTAGGGCATACTCATAACTCTATCATTCTTCCACTTGCACTTATGGCCAATTAAGGAATCTCAACTCCATCTCTTTGATCAGTTTGATGAGAACTGATCGGGCTGGTCCCTTTGTGAATGGATCTAGTATGTTGTTCTAATTATCTATTCTGTTAGTCAACTCTCTCCGATGCTGATAAAATGCCTTTATCATGTAGAACATTTCATAGTAAGTTTCTCAACTTTTAATGAGCTCTAGGATCTTTCATGATCTGTATCACGACATTGTTATCATATAAAAATGACATAGGATTCACAATATTTGAAATCACCTCTAGCTTAGTTATAAATTTGTGTACACACACACACACACAAACACACTCATACATACATTTCTTTTGTTGCAACACTTTTCAAGGCGATGTACTTTCCTTGTTAAATAAGCCACAATCTTTTGTTTGGGATATCTCTAACTTAAGGCTTCTAAACCAAGGATGATTATGAGTTTAGGATCGACACACTATACTCGATATCATTTATGAGGTTTGAGTCCGAAAACATCTTAGTAAGAAGCTCATTGTTTGTATAAATAATTCTCTAGTATTTCGCAAATACTCGAGGATACTCTTAACTATCAAATAGTGATCTTAATTTGGATTTTATACTTGCTTTATGTATCAAATACACAAGCGAAATATGATATTATAGATTATACAACATGTATGTTAATTCCCATTTCCAATGCATAAGGGATCCATCTTACATGCTCCATATTAAATATTTTAATATGGTGTATGTGTATCTGTGTATTGTTTGGAACATTTCCAACATCCTTTTATACTGATTATAAAAGATATTATTTACAAATCCAATGTCGAGTATTAAACAACCAAACTATAATTATTTTAACTTGGGTACATCATTAATAATAATAAGTTTGTTATTTACGTTTCAGAAATATTCTAGTACATTTATAGTTCTTTCCTATAGACACACACTTACTCTATATTTTGATCGAAAAATCAAACTATTTGATATTTCTATCAAAATAATTGTTCAAACCTGATCCTTACCAAACGATACTTTTGTACCAGTTATTGGATCATATTTGGAACCCACAAACTTAATATTGCTCTCATTGATATCGAGACAATTTGGTGGTTATGTGCAAACAGTCTATTCTAAATCGTTATTTAGAATTTTTTGTTTCAACACATATGTACCAAAACTCAAAATCATATCAGGCGATAATTTTGCGAGTAAAATTCAAACTAATTTAAGTATGTTGAATAATGAATCTATCATGCTAACTTTAACAATTGAAATTTACGATGTTGTTCTTATCTATGTTGCTCATTATATTCCAACTAGATTAGTTTTGTTTTGGAAAACACATTTATGGCTGATGAATCATATCCTTTCGGGTACAACTACCAAAATCATATTTTGATAATGTAATTGGTATTCATTCCGGATTTGCACATCATGTCATATGGAAGATTCAATACTCTTAATGGCATATTGACTACTAAGGAAGTTCTTTTTCCAACATTGATATAAAATTCATAATTTCTCTTCAATGTGCGAGAATACTTATTAGATGTTCTAATTAATTGTGTTTATTTAGACTTCGTTAATTTCATTTCATCCTTCATAATTAGTTTTAACTTTAGATCATAGCCAAATCCATTTTACTACCAATAGTTTCTATAAGAAATTTCTTCGTCATGAAGTTGGTGTTTCCTAAAACAACAATTGTCTCTCAATGCGATGGAATAAATATTCATAAACATTTTATGAATTGTCTCTATAAAACAGATTTGATTTCTAAGTTTATGAAACTTATGTTCATAACATAAATTGATCAACCACTATTGATCAGTCCCAAACTCCTTTTGGGTGGTATGCATAAGATCCCTCATTTACAATTATTATGTGCTGTCGTTTGATTCGCACAATCCGTCAGGTACTTGATCTAGGATATGTAGGAGTTTTATAAAATTTATCTTGTATAATCTCATAAACTATGCTTTTATATGAAATTAATTTTAACCTTATGTACTTACTCTAAAGTACATTCCCTTACATAAAGAAGTTAACTTCACTCATGACCAATCATACTTTTTTCAACGAACTGCGATTACTCCTTACTGATACATCATTATGTATAATAGGGAGGAGTGAATTTCATGATTGAAACTTTATTCATTTTTAGGTACATTTGGAACTCTTTTCCAATACACTCACCTATTTGATCAAATCAAATTCCTTTCATTTCTTTTGCACGTTACATTATTTATTTCCTTATTCTAGAGATACTACGTGTGTATCAAAGGTGTAACTATCCACCTTTTCGACCCCTGAATGTCGACACTAATACATCCACGGTATTCACGTGTCGAGCATCCAAGTGCTGGAAAGACAAAAAGTTAGGGTAAAAGAAAAGGAAATAGAACAAGAAAGAAGAACACAATATCAGAATCTCACAGGAACGATAACATATAATATCTCAAAGGGTCTTTATCAAAAGAAAATTTTGATATACATACATCAATCGGAGAAAACTAACCTATCGTCAGTTTGGACAGTTATAACAACCTGTCTTAACAAATGCTGATAAATACAAAACAAGTGATGCAGCGAAAATAAAGTACAATAGGAAATCATCCAACTCCTCTCCAAGAGCTCCAATGAACCATAACTAAATTTGGAAACATACTCGAGCTGGCCCAAGCATTAAGAAATAACACCCGGATTAGTATGGCAAATCAGCGTGAGAAACTCGAATCATATAGATTTATTACATGTTAAAACGCTTCAAAATATGGGTATCTCATATAGCCATGCTGAAATAAACACAGACGGGTCTTTACCTTATGACAACCAAACTATTTCTATTATAAAATCCAGTGATAATATAATAATGTCTAGGGTATAGAATATAAATAATCGCATAGATGTAATGTATGTGAGTGTACATCGCAGCAGCAATAGGTATACAATCACAACCGCTAAGGCGCGTTCGCTGATTGTGTAGGATTTACACGTAGATCTCCTTAGATCAAAGCCGACTCCAACCTACTACACAAGGATCACAGATACCCTTCCGAAGTAACATACGTCCCTAGTGAATGTACCATAGGAAATACATAGCTGGACAGACTAGCTTAGTGCATCGCTCCTGCATGCATATCTGTAAGTGACTCTAGGATGGATTTGCATGCATCCTCATGGGTTGCTAGCCCTATGGCTATGCATCCTATCTTCGGTTTTAGTCATATCCGCTAGTAAGGCTACGTTCGACATTTCGGCACACGAGTCACCACTCGAACAAATCTTCCACACGAGCTCCAACTTGAACAGATCTCGGAACCACACATGGATTCTCATATCTCAACAGATCTCGGAATCACACATAGATTCCTCAACTGATCTTGGAATCACACATGGATTCCCATACCTCGACAAGTCTCAGAATCACACATGGATTCCCACATCCTAAATAGATCATGGATGATTACATGTGTTCGAGCATCTCAAACAGATCTCGAATCTCCACGAAGATTCCAACTTCACGAACCAATCATGAACCCATCACGAACCTCTTCCAAAGAATAGAACACATATATGATTTTGGAGTGGTTATGGTTTCAATTCATCCCGTATAAGTACACTTCCCCGCTTATCGGGTGCTCCAAAACAATCGATCGATTTTTCGGTAATCTCAACTCCAGTTCCATGGGAAATAAATTGACAATACATAAGATTAGAGATCACCTTCTAATCATTTAAGTGGACGAATTTCCTTATCATTTGCCCTAGAAGAGAAAAACGAGTTTATATGCACAGTATAACATCACCGAAGATAATTGTACCAAATAATTTCCGTGTTTCTTCTAGATATTTCGGGAGCATATTTCGTCAAGTCAAATAATAATGAGAATAATCGCATATGAAAAACTATTTCTCGTATAATGTCCATAAGAAAGTAACACATAAAGCACGATTAAAACAAACAAGCACGATCAAGTCATTAAACGGTTTCTAATCCCCTTTTTAATTAACCTTCCTTTATTAATTAAAATTCTCTTTTATTGAGTAAAACTCATTTTACTCAATAAACCCTTTATAAATGAAACTCCATTTATCAATTAAACTTTGCTATTTAATTAAAACATCACTATTCAGTTCAACACATTTCAAAACTTCTCAAAAGTATTCATAAATTTATCTCAATCGTACAAGTATATTCACAAATCAGTTTCAAAGGGCTTAAGAAATTTTTTACCCAAACACTATCACTACAAACCCAGAACCATTTGACTTATGATTACCTTCAAAAATTCTTAATGTAACGATCTGGAATTTTAGTCATTTGATTTTGAATAATTAATTAATTTTAATCATTGAAATATTGATCTAAAAGCTTTGAAACTTGAATTTAATACAAAGACTATTTAAATCTTTGAATTGTGAATTAATATTAGGATAGTGATTCAAATATTTGGATTTTTGATTGAATATTTATTTAATGGATTCAATGGTCTTATTTAACTTCTTATATTGAATAAATAAAACGGTGAATTCATTTGGAAATTTATTTGTATTAATAAACTGTTCAAATAAATAATCAAAAAATTTATTTATATATTTACGACCCGATTTTTATTAATGTATTTTTAAATTAATTTATTTGATTTTTCCATAATTTTTAATTTAGGAAATATTTAAATTATCTGTTTGACTTTTTATCGTCAAATAACAAGGTTTTTGTGATTTTTCAGAGCTCTATAACTAGTGTGTATTATTATTGTTTTGGAATTGCATCGTTGTCCTGAGCGCGACCGTATTTTTATTTCATTATTTGGAGTTAATACGCAAAACAAAAAGTAGTGCAATGAGATGCCAAAAAACTAATTATATCTATAAGTCAACACTTAATTATCAGCCACCATATTCTTTGCACAGCCTCCTTATTGTCTTTCCCGTACCCCTCTCTTAGTTCAAGTTCTGAAACAAAATAAAGCAAGCAAATACATGGAAAATCTTCCTTTTAAATTTAATAACAAATCCTATAAAGTCAAGAAAAATTGGAAGCTTGCTCCTTTGGGTTTATAGAGCTTAGGTCTTCTTATGGCGATCATCTCAGAGGTTGCGATTTCATGAAGAGGGGATCGACAGTTTATGCACGATATTGCCTAGATAGGGTTTTAAATTTTAGGATATTGAAGGAAATTTTGTCAAATTGATGATTGATTTTGGGTTAGCGATGGATCATGGCACCTCGGCGTCGAATTTTGGGAGGTGCGGTCGCCTTTAGAAGGATGCATCGTCATGCTATAGTGGGAGAGAAAATGGAAATCGTGTTTTGTTTAAGGCATGGGGCCATGGATTTTTGGGGGTGGTCGGGAAGAGAACGAGTATTGGAGTTCGTAGTCACTTCTGGTTCAAAGTTTAATGGAAGAATGAGGGAGGACTGGGTAGAGATAGGATTAGCTATAGCAAGTTGAATAGCAGGTGGTGGCGGGAGTAGTTTTGGGAAGAAGGGGATTAGTTTTAAAATTTTCCAATTAGTTTGTACAATAAAGTAATTAATGTATATTTTAATAATCGACAACTTTTAACATGTATAACTTTCTCGTAGAAAGTCCATATCGAATTCCGTCAGTCACGTTGCGCTCGTAGAGTCGATCGCTACGCTATGGAACTCGATTGGAAGAAATTAGAGCTTACTGAATTTCACGCTAAATGAAATCCAGAATGCCTCGGCTATAACTGGAACCTCAGTGAGTTAAACTCACCTTTTAGGTTAACCAATAATATTATATAGTTGATAAAAATTGTTGATTGGATGTTTGAATGACTTATTGTTTTATCAGTTGGTTTAGATTTATTTCCGCTCCTGGAGCAGATGACCTTTTATATATATACCCACCTAGTAGCAGATGACCCATATTATAGGATTATATACTATCTGTAATGCAGGGGAGTAGGTTGGAGGGATCCAACAGGATTCCTCACCATTGTTGATTTTGTCATATATATATCTATGCTAATATATGAGTTTGATGCAGGGAGACAGGTTGGAGGAATCCAACGGGATTCCTTGCCATTATTGAAATGTTTTCAATAATATTATCTTTGAATGATTATGAAATACCAAACTGATTGTTAACCCTATGGGTTATGACTTTGTTATATGTTCAACCTTAACCCTGTAGTAATAGGAAATCAATATCGATATTGGTTAAGTGTTTGGTAGCTATCGGCCCTAAATTAGTACTTTGAAATACTATGAATCACCATTTGAGTTGGAGTAGGTTTTTGAGATAGGAAACCATTTTAAATCTAGAATTGATTTCAAAAATATTTTGTTTTAAAGGATTTAACTTCTGCTTTATTCCAACCTTTTTATATGTCTTTTCTAAGTTATTTATTTATATTTAATATTGTTTTTAGATTATTTATATTCAATATTTTTTTAAAGATTACTTATTTATATTTAATGTTGTTTTAAAGTTATTTATCAATATTTTAATACTTTGAAAGGTTAATTATTTAAATAATTAATATAGCTTGAAATTAATAATAATGATTTATTAATAATTTTTTGGAAATAAATTATTATTATTTATAATAAATGGTAAAGATGATTATTATTGTTTATTTAATAATGTTTTGAAATTATTAATTATTAGTCTAAGATGTTTTGAAGTTAATAATTATTAATTATTTATAATGTTTATTGTTGATAATTATTATTATATAATAGTGTTTTGAAGTAAATGATTTTTATTTATTTAGAAATGTTTTCGAGACATATAAATAGAGTTTTATAAATGGACTTTGTTTTTATAAGAGGAGTGTTTGGAGATCTAAAGAAAAATTATTTATAATGTATAAATAGAGCTTTGTAAATGGTTTTAGAAATTTATAAAGGAATTTTATAAATGGGCTTATAGATTTATAAAAGAGTTTTATAAATAGTTGCATGGATTTATAAGGGTTTATAAAGACTTGAGAAATAATTTATAAGGAGTTTATAAATGGTTTTAGAGATTTCTAAATAATTTTAGAGACTTATGAATAGTTTATAAATGTTTGAGATTTATAAAAGAGATTATAAATGATTTTTAGAGATTTATAAAGGTCTTTTTAAATGGTTCTAGAATTGTGTGAAAAGGGAATCTTCCTCCGTTCTGTGAATATACTTATATCGTTGAGATAAATATATTGATATTTTTCGAAGTACTGAAAGTATAGGGATTTGTGGGTATATCTTTGTAAAGGTATTTTTATACAAGTAATTTACAAAATGATTTTAATTAATGAAAAGATTAATTAAGGAGGCTAGTGGTTGCTTATGTGCTCAACCAATGTTGGTTTAAATTTGTGATTTGGATGTATGTTTGTTGATACTTAAATAACCGACTACCAAATATGGATCCAAAACTTAACTTTAGAAATATCTGAGAGAAACACGTGAGTTATATGGCAAAGTCATCTCTGATGATGTTGTACTGTGCATATAAATATTGTTTTGTTCTCCTAGGACAAATGATAAGGAAATCCATCCACTAACGATTAGGAGATGATCTCTGCTCTTATCTTTGACTGTTTATTTCCTAAAGAACCGGGGTTGAGTTTACTAGAAACTATCGAATATTATTTCGAAGAGACCGGGATCAGATATGTTATCCGAAAACCACTTTGATCCAACTCAAGCGTTTCGAAGTAAGGACATCTTGAAGATGATGGAATTTGAAGATGGAGCTCTTTGAAGTGCAAGGGCTGCATGCTACTAATCCTGAGGATGATTCCAAAAATGGATGTTGTAGAAGTAGTGCCTTCGGCTTATCCATCTCCTAGATAACTTGTCTGGGTGAATGCTGGCATTGCATTATTGCTTAGAGGGGAGTGTTAGTATTCCAAGTGGGAAGTGTTATATAAATGGTAAAACGTAGCATTAAGCTTCATCAACCGGGAATGACTAAAACATGGGAGATGCAGCAGGGCTAAGCAGGTCGCTCCCAATTAGGGCAAGATCATCCCTATCTAGAGTCGATATTATCTCCCATTTGTATGCTTCGGGGCCCATTAGCAGATGGGTGATCATATTCGGTACTACTAGTCAAGTGGTAGGCAAGTCCTGTGTTGGTAGAGGATCTCGGCGAGGTCCTCGGTGTTATTCATCTAGAGATGCACCGTGACGGACAATACCCCAATAGCCTAGTCATTATATGCAATCCATTCTCCAATACATGCCTTTGCGGTTTTTAGTTGTATGCCTATTATGATGGAATTTAATTAATGTAACAATTTCGGCTATGATTAATAAGTATTTGTATTTTAGACACTATTATATTATCAGAGATTTTCATATGAAATGGTTTGGTTATAGTAAAGTAAAAACCCGTCAATGTTTATGTGTGGCATGGTCTTACGAGATACTTTTTATTTCAAAGGTTTTATAGCTCTAAAAATCCAGTTGGGCGTGTTTTCTCACGCTGGCTTTCCAAACCGACTCGTGTATTATTTTATTGTAATGCTCGGGTCATACCGAGCATATTTACAGATTGCTTTGGATGCATTGGAGCTCAGGAGACGAGCTGGAGGTCCAAGACATATCTACGTATTTCATTGTGTTCCATTGTGTCATCTGTTGGTTGTATTTATCAGCAATTGTAAGGACAGGCTATTATAAATGTCCAGGCTAAAATAGGTTAGTGTACTCTGATTAGTATATGTATATTACGGTTAGTTTCTTTCTTGTGTAAAGATCTATCCCATATTATATCTTAATCGTTCCGCTATAAGATTCTGTGTTGTTTTGTTTTTTCTTGTCTTCTTTCTTCTTTCCCTTACTACTCGCCTTTGCATTCAATTTGAGTGGGTTATGTGTGTTTAATTATCTGCTTAAACTGTATGGAAAAGTGGGTCGTTACATTGTGGTATCAGAGCGCAAGGTTAAGTGAGAGCGTGGGCATTGGTGGGGTAACTAATTAAGAGATAAGGTAAGGGAATGCCTTATTATGAGTTTGAGCGCGCGCGCGCGCGTGTGTGTATATATATAAGCATGTATTTGTTAGTGATATAAAATGTTTTATATTGTGTTGATTGATATGTTGAGTGGCTTAGGGATCCTGGCCAATACGAGTAGCTTACGTTATTGATAGGGATCTCTAAACACTTGAACAAGGCCAACCGACACAGTAATGTTTTGAAAAAGGGTAAATGAAATACTTTTACCTAAATTATATTTTCTATATAAAAGAATAATTTTTCTAGAGATTATTATAATTATATAGGGTGTGTTTGGTTGTTAGGAAATGATAATATTCAATTATTATCATTTATTTGTTATTAGTTGTGCTCAGGTAGTTTATAGGAAGTTTGGTTTGGTTAAATTGAATACGAACACCTTGTGAATTCAGTTCATAGTTTGACTATAAGGCGTTTGGAAATAATGATGAGTTAAAATTAAATCTTGATTTTAATAAAAGTTGTTTATTGTAAAATAAACAAAGATATATATATATATATATATATATTTGGTAAATGTTTTTATATAAGAACTAACTTTATATAAGTTGGATTTATAAAGATGAGCTTTATACATAAATAAGGATTTTAAACGGGGAATTTGAGGAGTTAAAACCCGGTGTATTGGAAATTAACAATAGTATTATTTTGGGAGTATTTTTGACTAGAAATGTTTTAAAATTGATTTTAAAGGTATAAAAAGCATTGAACTCACTTCAGTCGCTGGGAAATAATTCCGGTGATGACTGTAGCATCATCGACGTTCATTTTCGAATTTCTAAGTTATGGATTGCTACCCTCGAAATTTGTTTTAGTAAAACAAGATTGTTTAGATCCTAAAAGTATGATTTGATATACGAAGGCAATATGTATATTATTATTATTTCAAAATAATTTGGAATAAACCGAGTGTCTAAATTTGGAAATTACCACTTAAGTGATAGTATGGACCGATGTATCTATTCCATTTATATAATTTGGTTTGTGTATCTCATTTTGTGGTGTTGATTGGTGATTTTTATTTATGAAAATAAAATGGGATTTTCGACGATTTTGGATAGTTGAATAACTCCCGAAAGGATATTAAAATTTAAGCTAAGTGTTTTTATTGAAAATTTAGGATGATAATTTTTGTAACTTATAAAATTTGAGAAATGGCAAGTTAAAACAAATTTGAAATTTGTTGAACATTTGGTTTAAGTAAAAACAATTTAAAATTTGAATATATATACTCTTAGAATATAGAAGAGTGTTATACGAATATAACTTCAGTTAAAGTGGAAATAAACATAAGAGTACTTTATAAAAATGTTTGTAATAAACATAAGTCTAAAAGAGCTTTAAAGATGAAGTGGTGGGTTTGTGAAATGTGTATAATCTTAAGTTTTAAAGTGCTGATAAACATAAGTTGTGTTTTATAAGATGTTCATAGACTTAAGCTATGAAATACTTATGTTCTTAAGGAGTGTGTTATAAATTGAGACATGAGATGAAAATTTAACTTATGTAAAGTTAAATAAAACTGGTTTACAAAATAGTTGATAAGTGAAATTAGTATTAAAGGAATTATTCTAAGTGATAATGAATGTGAATAAAAGTAATTGGCATAGTTATAAACCAATTGGAATAAATATGTAAGTTGTATGTAGATCATTTTATTCACATAACTGTTTGATCCAGTTTCGAGTACATGATTTCGAGGTAATTTACATCGATCCAAACAAGGATTTTTCACTCGATTCTTGACGGCGAACACTGGATACAGACTTTAGTTTGATTGTGAAGTTCTTTATCATAGTATATGGTTATGCAAGGAGAACGACGATTCTAATCAAGGAACCGGATCAGAGTCCACACTAGGTGGTTGAGTGAGCGACACTAGTTCGGAAGTGAAATTGTGTGATCGAGCAAGTGATCAGATTTAGAATTGTGTATGGATGGTATATGTACATCATATGGGACTAAATGAATTATATGTTTGACATTTGGAGATTGCAAAATTGAATGGCCATGAGTTGTATAGTTGCATATTATGTGTAAGTGGGGTGCAGGTTTGTGGAAGCAAAGGCTAGTGGACGCTTTTTGTCTCATAAATTTAGTTCGGTTGGCCGACAAATAGGTATGTGTTTATATTATTGTTTGGTTTAATGGTTTTATGTCCAGCCACTTGGCTTTAGTTTTCTTTGATTGGTTTGGGTCCGTAGAGGCAATTTGTAGTTGTTCCAATCGAGCCGCACAAAGGGGACGCTGCCGGAATTTTCCTTAAATTTAAGACTTAGAAAATTGAAGTAATCATTTTCAACTAATTTATTTTGGATGGTTTATGGGTTAAAAACATTTTCTTACCTTGGTTATTTCGAGGACAAATTCTTTTAAGGGGGGAAGAATGTGACAACCTAGAATTTTGGTCATTTAGTTTTAAATAATTAATTAATTTTAATCATTGAAATATTGATTTAAAAGCTTTGAAACTTGAATTTAATTACAAAGATTATTTAAAGCTTTGAATTGTGAATTAATATTAGGATAGTGATTCAAGTATCAGGATTTTTGATTGAACATTTATTTAATGGATTCAATGGTCTTATTTAACTTCTTATATTACATAAATAACAAGGTGAATTCATTTGCAGTAATAAACCATTCAAATAAATAATCGGAAATTTTATTTATATATTTACAACTCGATTTTTATTGACATATTTTTAAATTTATTTATTTGATTTTTCCATAATTTTTAATTTGGAAAATATTTAAATTATCCGTTTGACGTTTTATTGTCAAACAACAGGGTTTTTATGATTTTTCAGAGCTCTATAACCAGTGTATATTATTATTATTATTTTGAAATTGGATCGCTGTCCTGAGCGCGACCGTATTTTTGTTTCGTCGTTTGGAGTTCATATGCAAAATAGAAAGCAGTGCAACTAGATGTCATAAACTAATTATATACATAAGTCAACACTTATTATAAGCCACCATATTCTCCACTCAGCCTCCTATTGTTTTTCCTGTACCCCTCTCTTAATTCAAGTTTTGAAAAAAAATAAAGCAAGCAAAAACATGGAAAATCTTCCTTTTAAATTTAATAACAAATCCTATAAAGTCAAGAAAAATTGGAAGTTAGCTCCTTTGGGTTTACAGAGCTTAGGTCTTCTTATGGCGATCATCTCAGAGGTTGCAACTTCATGAAGAGGGGATCGACAGTTTATGCACGGTTTATCCTAGCTAAGGTTTTAATTTTTGGGATATTGAAGGAAATTTTGTCAAATCGTTGATGGTTTTGGGTCAGACCAACGAAGAAAATATTTAGGAGAAACACATGAGTTATATGGCACAACCATCTCCGATGATGCTGTACTGTGCGTATAAATCTCGTTTCATTCTCCTAGGACAAATGATAAGGAAATCGTCCACTAATGGTTAGGAGGTGATCTCCGCTCTTATCTTTGACTATTTATTTCCTAAAGAACTGGAGTTGAGTTTAGCGGAAACAACTGAATGTTGTTTCGAAGAGACCGAGATCAGATAGGTTATCAAAAAACCACTTCGATCCAACTCAAGCGTTTCGAAGTGAAGACATCTTGAAGATAATGGAATTTGAAGATGAAGCTCTTTGAAGTGCAAGGGCTACTTACTACTAATCCTGAGGATGATTCCAAAAATGGATGTAGTAGAAGTAGTGCCTTCGACTTGTCCATCTCCTGGACAACTTTTATGGTAGAATGCTTGTAACGACCCTGAATTTTTGACATTTGAAATCAGGATGTTTAATTGATTTTAAATATCTGGAGGTCAGTTTGATTTGAAATTCAAATATCGGAATGAATTTTGTAATTTAATTATTGAAATTGGGTAAAAATTTGAATCTTCAGTTTTAAGCTGATTAAAATAATCTGAAGGCTTGTAAAATCTATATTGATAATTCTGAAGATAATGGAAGCTTCAGAATTGAATTTGAAATTGTTTTGTTCAGTTTTGAAATTTATCGTTTAAATCGAATTTAAAAATAGCGTTCCGGGGCACGGTCTCGGAATTCGATGAAACTAGTTCCATTGGATCCGTAATATTGTATTATTATCGGATTTCAATTTTCGTAATGTTTGGAGTGATCGTTTGGCCGTACGATAAGCAAACGCGCTGAAATTAAATCGAAATTTAATTTTATAACTGGGTCCAAAAGGCTATTTTCTTCATACGATCGAATTTGGACTCGGAACCTTTACCATTGGGTTCGGAATAGGCATATAACATTACAAACGCCTAACGACACACCTCAATAGGAATTCGAAATTTTGAGTGGTGATATCGAGACGATTTGAATTTGAATTTAAATATAATGTATGTTAACCAGTCAAATTTATGTCACATCAACTTTTCCTATAGCAGAGATTCCTGGCTTTCTTTCACCTCAGTTAAATCACGCAAGAAAATATCTCGTTCAAAATAAAAAATGAAAGAATGAAATCTCATTCCCCTCTATTGTTTTCATTCCAAAATTCAAATGGAAACTAACGAAGGAAAAAAAAATTGCGAGCTTTACAATCAAATTCCAGATTTCTTCACCGATCCCCCTTCATCTTTTAAACTTATCCAAACCAATCGAAACAAAAAAAAATTCAGCCGAGCCCTTCCTTAAAGAAAAAAAAGCGATCGAAACAGTGGCGAAGTCTGGTGGTCTCGATCTCGTCAGGGGATGACTTCGACTTCGGATTGGGGGTCGTGACGAGCAAGGGCAATGAGCTAGGGCGGCGCCGTTGGGGGTTCGATCGAGCAGTGTGATTCGTGAGGCAGTTGGGTTGAGAGCAAGCGTGACGTCGAGGGGCGTGTCTCGAGTGTAGGCTGCGATGCCTCAGGGGATGGCGATTTTGGGAGTCGCGACGCTCGAATAGCGAGTTGAAGTAACAGCGTTCGGCGTTGGTTGCGATTCAAAGAAGGTGGTTGGGTGTTGTCGCAAATCTGTAGGGGAAGAATTTGCTGGGGCTTCGATTAGCAGGGCAGTAAGGTATTCACGATTCCTATTTCTTTCAAAATTTAAAAATTTATTTAACAAAGATTTTTGCAGTTTATATTTTTCAATTTATATGTATACAGGAAATGAAAAAATATATATCCAGATTTTAAATTTATATATGTGTATAGAAAAAAATATATAACACAGTGTTTGATTTTACACTAAGGTATAAAACTGATTTTTATTTAATTTATAATTTATTTATATATCTATATGTATGTATTCAAATGCAGTGGGGAAGATATTAAAATAAATATAAATGCATAGGTGCAGTTTATTTTACAGTGAAAGAAAAAAGAGATTAATAGATATATAGTACACTCTAATATTTTTATATACCTATTTTTAAATTGATATATATACAGAAAATTTATATATGATTTTGGAAAGTATAAAGTTTTATATAAAAATAATCTATTAAAGAAAAATTTGTTTACATTAAAATTATTAGTTAGAATTAGTGTGTTAACTAATTTGAATTTATTAAAAAGGAAATTTAAATGTTCAAATTTCTCGAATATTAATAAATTGTATAAATCGTTTATACAAGGTTAAAAATGGAGAAACAAGCCGAAATAGAAATGGATTGCAAAATAAAAGCTAAGGTGAGATCTTCTCACTCAAATTGGAAATTTGATTTTTGCAGTTATTGATTGATTGACTGTTTGGATGTGATACTATATATAGTAGTATATAGAAATATATATATTGGCATATGTATATATTGGTGATTGATTTTCCCGCATTATATAGCGGATGAGACCCTATTGCGCCGCATAATAGCGGATGATATTTTATAAATCCCATATACCGCGATATTCCACCTCGAAGTGGAATTGGTATTGTGCTAACATCTGTGGATGCAGGGAAACAGGTTGGAGGGATCCAACAGGATTCCTCAAAACATTTGAATTGGTTTCATATGTTGTGTGATTGATTATTTATAATCTGTGTATGATTATATCTGTGATTGAATGTGTTGAAGGCTATAATTTAGCGAATGTATTTTTGGTATCGTTGGATACCAGAAATGAATAATTGGATTTTGAAATTAAAATTGGAAATTTTAAGTAAATTCTTTTGAAAGAATTGGTTGAATTTAAAAGAAGGATTTTAAAAGAAAAAAGTTGATTTTTGTAATCTTATCGAATTATTTCCAAAATATGGGGAAAGATTTTTATAAATGGATTTTGAATAGTATTATTCGAAAGATAAAGAATTTATTTAAAATGGGATTTTAAATGGTTTGGAAGAGAAAGGAATTTATTTAAAAGGAGATAAATTTGTTTGAAATCAAATTGATAATTGATTTAGTATTTGAAGATAAATCTTTGGGAAATCGATATGAAAATTTATTTGGTGTTTGAATGAAAATTGATTTTTGCGTTGAGAATAAATTTGGAAATCGATTTGTAAAAATAATTTGGTATTTGGGATTAAAATTAGAATCAATTTGAAATTTGATTCGGTGTTGAAGTAAATTCAGAAATCAATTTGGAATTTGATTTGGGGTTGAAATAAAATTGAGAAATCAATTTGAAAGTTGATTTGGTGTTGAAAGTGAATATTTGGGAAATCGATTTGAAAATCGTATAAAGAGTGAATATTTGAGAATGTAAATTCAGAATAGAATTTATAAAGGAAAGGGAAATTTGTTTTAAAAATAAACACTGATTTATTTTTAAAGTGTGGAAATCAATTACAGATTTGGGATGTAAATTTGAAATAAATCGATAAGGTTATTTAATTAGTTTAAATGGACCATTTTGTGATTTGAAATTGGTTTTCAAATGTGAAGTGTGGAAAATATATATATCTTGTGAAGATATTTTGAAAATAAATAATTTGGGAAAAATTATTTAAATTGGTTGTTTGTTGTGAATATTGTTTGATAGTTAAATAATCAACTATCAATATTTGACTTTGAAATGGCACTTGATTTGTTTTTAAAACAAACGCTCACTATTCGGGTTAGCCGGGAAAAGACCTTTGTGTCATATAACCCATTCCGAATTAGTGATACGACGATATGGATCGTATTGAAGACCGGTGGTGAAGACCGGATATTTTCGAAAATGAAAGGACAACCTGTCGAATGTCTCTGCACCGAGTTGCTCCGGTATAGAGATTTATATCACTCTTTTTGTGATGGGAAGTCCGGACGTGATTAGAAATTATCCGGATTGCAAGGGCTTCTTTGGAAGTACCTTCGGTTCCATTCGATCCCGGAACGGACTTGTATGGATGTGTGTCTGACATTACACTTTGAGATGTAAAGCTAGTTTCTATCAAATACATTTCTGTTGGTGGCAGAGAATTTATTCTCTTAGCTTAACACCCTTCTCTGAGACGTACGAGCTCAGAGGTTATGTAGTTGATGGTTACTAGTGATACATTCCCAATTTGGTAATGTGGCACACGAAGTGCTGTTGATCATTTGTTGATCAAAGCGTTGCTTTGTGAAAAAGCGTGGCTTTGTGAAAAAGCGTGGCTTTGTGAAAAAGCATAGCTTTGTGGACGAGACTTCGTCGAGCCTCACAACCCGGTAATGGTCGAAACAGGAATGTTGCGGCAAATGTTTGTAGGGGTAGCGCCCCTAGGGTATGCCATTTCCTTCTGGTTAAAAGGTGATATCATGGTATGGAGCCCAGATATTTTACCTATGTTGATGCTGCACAGTTATTATACTTTGTGGTTGTGGATTTGTGATTGAGGATCCTCGGATAAAGGTTGGTAATGACCAGGGGATGGCATAGCTCGTGTGTTAGTTACCTAGTTATAGCTCGGTTAGAGCGTGAGGTAGCGTCGGCCTTGTGTTTGCAGAGATCTGGTTAGGTTCTTGGGGCGTCTTTCCAGAGGCGTTTCTATTTCAGTGTAAGGAAGTTTCTTTGCCTGACCATTTGTTGGAAATCCAAAGAAACAATACAAACCCTGTACGGTTTTAGTTGTATTACCTGCTATGGAATGTGGCGGTAATCTGCTATTGAACGTAGTAGCTATACTAGACATACAATAATGGTTGTATGTTGGCTAAGATTGATATTATACTTTCGAAATGTTTTCCACACTAGACATTAATAATAATATCAACTAATTTTGCGTAGTAAGCATTTTTAACTATCATAAGGGGAAATCTCCTCCAATTCTGCGTTTGCATTGTGTGTGTGGCGGGAGGCCTTATGGTAGTTTCATTTTCCAAAAGCATTGCGAAGTTGTTTTATTTTCTTTGTGAAAATAACTGTTTTACGATCTCACACCAATCACCATGACTGACTCGGAGTTTATTGTTCCCTTTCTAAACTCTGGGTGCCCATAATTTTCCACACAGGCAGCCTAGAGTTATGTTATCAGGATATTCTGGATATTCTGGAGCTTTGGAGATGAGCTGGATGGCGAGACGTACTACCGTACTTGTTATTTATTCCGCTGTGTATTCTGTATGAGGACAAGTTTATATAACTGCCCATTGTTGTATTGTGTTGTATATTGACTCTGATGATGTAATGTATAAACTGATATAGTCTTTTGTTTTAAAGATTATTCATTTATCTATTGTATATTATTCCGCTGCGAATGTGAGATTCTGATGTTGTTTCTGTTTCTGTGTTTCTATTCTTTCTTTTTCTTCTATCTTCTTCTACCTCTTCTTTTTAACCCTAATGGTTCGGTTTTCTGGCATTCGATTGTGCGACATTTGATACAGTAGACGTATTAATGTCGACTTTCGAGCGTCGAAAAATCATATCATTACAATGCTGGCATTGCATTGTTGCTTGGAGGATAGTGTTAGTATTCCAATTGGAAAGTGCTATATAAAAGGTAAAACATAGCCTCAAGCCTCTTCAATCGGGAATGACTAAAACAGGGGAGATGTAGCAGGGCTAAGTGGGTCGCTTCCAATTAGGGTATCATCTCTATCTAAAGTCTATACTATTTCTCATTTGTATGCTTTGAGGCCCATTAACGGAGGGGTGATCATATTCGGTACTACTAGTCAAGTGGTAGGCCGGTCCTATATTGGCAGGGGATCTCGGCGAGGTCCTCAGTGTTATTTTTTCTAGAGATACACCGTGACGGACGGTACCCCAATAGCCTAGTCATTGTATGTAATCCATTCTCCAATACGTGCCTTTACGATTTTAGTTGTATACCTATTATGCAAGAATTTAATTAATGTAACAATTTCAGGATTAATAAGTATTTGTATCTTAGACACTATTATAATATCAGAGAATTTCATATGAAATGGTTTGGTTATCATAAGGTAAAAAACCCGTCCGTGTTTATGTGCGGCGTGGTCCTACGAGATACTTTTGATTTCAAAGGTTTTATAACTCTATAAATCCAGTTGTGTTGTTTTCTCATGCTGGTTTTCCAGATTGACTTGGGTGTTATTTTATTATAATGCTCGGATCAGACCGAGCATATTTACAGACTGCTTTGGATGCATTGGAGCTCAGGAGACGAGCTGGAGGTCCAAGATGTATCTACATATTTCATTGTGTTCCATTGTGTTGTCTGTTGGTTGTATTTATCAGCAAGTGTAAGGACAGATTGTTATAACTGTCTGGGCTAAAATAGGTTAGTGTACTCTGATATGTATATGTGTATTACAAATATTTTATTCTTGTGTAAAGATCTATCACATATTATATATTAATCGTTCCGCTATAATATTTTGTGTTGTTTATTTTTCTTCTTTTCTTTTTTCTTCTTTTCTTCCCTAACTATCTGCCTTTCCGTCCAATTTGAGTGGATTATGTTGAAAGTCTATAGTATGGTGTATCGATTATACAAATGACAAGTATATAACTAAATTAAAATATAGTGTAACGATAGTAAAGAATGTAAATAAGAATAATCATACCAGGGTTTTTATACTAGTTCGGACCTCCCGTCCCGAAGCTCCTCTTCAGAATTTCCTTTAACCAAATAACCCTCACTTCACCCGGAGGAACAGGTTTACAATAGTAGAGTTTCTTTGTCAACTATGTGTTCTCTATTACATGGATTTTGACTATATAGTACAATTGAACTTCCTATATCTCTTGGATGATTGAATACAATATTGTTCGAGAGAATATAGAAGTGTGTGATCTTAGATTTTTCAAATTGGATAGCAAGTAGATGATTAGAACAAGAGATGATCAAGATAGAGAGTTGAGTTGTCTTTTGATCCTTCTTGATTCTTGTTTATATAGTTGTAGAGTGTTGCTTCTAGTAGTTTCAACTCTTCCCTTTCAGTCTAGAGTCGTTACTGTTCACTGGTGAAGAGTTGTGGAGGAGAGATGGAGTTGTGTCTCTTCGGAGATGATAGTTGTTATTTGAATTTTTGTCCCGAGCCCAGTTTCAGACGTCTGAATGGTGTTTTCAGACGTTTGGAACCTAATATTATTTTTTGTCCAGTATCTACGTTCAGACGTCTGAAGTTCTGCATTCAGACGTCTAAACCTGTCAAGTGAGGTTTTTCTGGATTCTTTCTTGAGTGTATCTCTCTTCGATCTTCGTGCAACTTTGTAGATGAATCTCTTCAGTGCTTTAGTCATCGTCTTGTCATAGTAGTGATTTGTCTTGCTTTGTATTTGTATATTTATAGTTGTATGATATATATATATATATAATTTCCGTTGTATAGTTGTCATCGTCGAAACCGTAAACTAAGGGTTCTAACATATGTGTGGTTAATTATCCACTTGAACTATACGAAAAAGTGGGTCGTTACACTTTTCAAAGATCTATTTACATTCATAAGTATAATAAAAAAGGGTTAAAGGCGAATGTTATTCACACATTGCCACAACAAACCCAAAACTAATTCATACTTGTTATTCTCTTTAAAATTCCATTATTGAAGATCTAAGTATTTTCGAAACTCACTTAGCAATATTTTACGACTTCAAAATATTATTCAAAGGTTTAAAAACAAATGTTACTAAAACATTGTTTACAACAAACCCCAAATCACTTCTCTATTCCATTATCTTTAAAACTCCATTTTAAAGATCCAATTACTTTTCAAAAGTATGGTTAAATGGGTTAAAATAATGTTGCACAAACATCGTTACTATAAACCCAAAATCACTTTTATACTTGCCATTAACTTTTAAACCCCCATTTTAAGCTCTAAGTAAAGCTTCACTTATTAAACAAGGTAATATACCCTTTTAATCAATTTTACAAAATAATCCATTATAAAAAAGTGTTATAATCTAAAAACTCATTTATCTTCTTTTAAAAATAGCAGACTTCCTTTTCAAAACTTCTAAATATACGAAAATGCCTTTAAAAAGAGACACACACACACATACATACACTAATTTATTTGTAAAACTGTATTTAATAAAATACCAAAAACATTTGTAAAATATTATAATATGACAACCTTTTATTTCTTCACTAAAATCTTTAACAATTTCTAAAACCATTTATATACTAAAAATATACTTTTAAAATACTTATAATATATTTTAGAACATTTTATTTAAAACACCACTTAAAACCTACTTTGTAATTTAAAACCATTACTTTAAATATCCATAAATAATTATCAACAATAGATTTAAATCTTGATTTTTCCCGATAATAAGTACGCTTATAGTACTTGTTGAAATATACGAAGAAGCCTTGGTATGTCTTCCAAAGTTAACTTTAAAATCACCGATCGCAGTGATTTCAAAGTGCATCCATCGCAACCTTTTCACTTTTAATATTTACAACTTCCATTTTCAATTTCGACAAATGTCCAAACCAATTCCTTTATGTCAAACACACCCAAACGTGTATAGAATGACCCAAATACACACGACACACATATATCTCCACAATAAACCACAATTTATCCAATTTAACATATGTCAAATATCAGGGATTTCAAAACATGCTTATAATGACTATAATGCTTCAAACAATCATAACACACTATCACCTTTCACAAAGCAATACCAAACATGTAAATAATAAGTCTGGGCCATGATACATGTTTTAGATGATCAAACAGAGATTATACTCCATAATAACATTTTCACTTGTTTTACAAAACAAGGCGGGGTCCAAAAGTAACAACTTGCATTGTTCGTTATACAGTTTATATTTTAATACAACAATAATTATATACACAATGATATTCAATCAATTGGTAAGTAAAACTCACCCAAGTTCCAGCCAACGCATACGCGTTTCCGAATAGTTGCCATTTGATTTTGACTAAAAATTCCCACTAGCTCCAAACTTGATGAATCCAACTCCATTGCGTAGATAATCTCGATACGAACGCAACGGCGAAAACGCTCCTTAATTGGACCTCGTATGAAAAAGATAGGGTTTATATAAGAATTTAGATTTAATTAAATAATTAATTAAACTAATCAAATTAATTTAAACTAATACCTTAATTACCGCGTAAACCACCCACTCATCCCCTTTCTTCTTGCCCGCATGCACACAGATACACTTCCTTCCAAATTCATGCACGCTTAACTAGTGACACGGAGCTACGCTCCGCTAAATCCGAAGCCGTCTTCTCCGTTGATCTCCTCTCTACGTGCTTGACGCATCGACTCCTACCATGATAGATGCCCACCTCCCTAGCCAAATCCAACTGCTTGCTCTAATCTTAGTTTTTCCCAGGTCGCGAACCACGTCAGAGCCTCGGACATCCAAAGACCAATGCCAAAATAGTCCTTGCACCACCACAAGTCCATCCACCATCTCGATTTTATCTTTGACATCCCTAATCGTAACCGCGACTTGGGTAGCAGAAAAAGACAACCAGGTGTTGTGTTTTGCTATCTAAAGCCGCGCCTCTCCGAATTGCTTCCACAAGCTTGCCTTGACCTGATAAGTTCAAATCTATAAATGCTTTGACCCAATTCCTCTTCTAGCTCCGTCGAGGTTCTGCTCCAGCACAGCCATGAACAAACTGAACACTTCCAAACTTCGTTGCACCCTAATCGAAGCACAAGGAAATGATGTTCTCGGCCACATAAAGCTATTGAATCCAAAATCACATGATTTCATTGCTTATTGCCTTTGGTTTAATTGATGGAAGAGAAGAACATGGTGGCGGTTGGCAAAATTTGAAAAGGGAGAGAAAGAGGGAATGAAATTTAGGTTAAGTGTTGATGATTATTTATAAGCAAATAATAATAGCATTTTATTCTTTTAGATTTTACACTGTGCATTGAGCATGCACGACCATGCAGCATGTCCAATCATCATGACACTCGTCAGCATACAACAATCCAATATTCTAGATCCAATGGAACTAGTTTCGTTAAAATCCTAGATAATGCCCCAGAATGATTATTTTACACATTAATTAAAATGGATTGTTATTAGAACGATTTTAATCACTTTTAATTCTAAATTAAAAGTTTACTATTATCATTCTTATTTAAAATGAATTTAAATAAGCTTACGTAATCATTTTATTCACATTAAATCCATGATTCAATTATTTAAATAATTCCAATATTTAATTATAAAACATTCAAATATCCAGGTTGTTACAAAATGCACATGCTCATTTCTATGATAATTTCGTTGGTAAATTTTAACGTAGTATGTAGGACTATTTTTGGTATCATTAGACTTTATTCCAACCGTGCCTTAAATTACATCCATCTCTTACATTCTCTTTCCTTTCCTTGAACTAATCAAAAGAACTCTTACTACAAGACCGTAACGAATTCTTTACAGAATTGCATTTGGTTATCCCTAAAATTAAGGGTATCAAATAAATGCATCTCGTAAACCGATCAAACTGACATTTTAATGATTGAATTCTTTGATCCATTTTTCAGCTCTTGGTGTAGTGTTACATCTAACATAACAAGCTCTTTATTGTAATAAATCATAGTGAATACACAATCTCACACTTTGTACTTGCTTATTTTGAATGAACTAATTTCATCGAGGTTTCGTACATTATGATTGTGACGGTTCACCACATAATATTTATATGCAATTGAATATGGATCAAATATCTATACTCTTATATTGTTATAAGGTTTGAAACTCATAAAAGGCAGTACACATGGGCACATAAACAAGTAAGTGATCATATTACGAACGTATTTGGTAGTTGTGTAATTAGGCAATTGCGTGGGTCTTGAAGTTTCAACATGCAAAAGTTTTATTGGTAAGTATATTTTATAGTTCTGTGTCAATCTTAATTTAGTTTATTTGTATATTTTAACCGATAAACATTTTATCAATTATAACAACCGTATAAATTTATCGAAGTAAATAAGTTTAATTTAAACATAGCATATGTTCTTATATTATTAGACAGGTTAAATGTTTTTGTTTCATTTATTTAATAAGCTCCCACTAGACTTTAATGTTTCTCAAAACCTTAAGAGGAAACATAGAAATCTTTCGATTTCACCAGTTAGTGTTAGGACTCGCTTCCCTTGCGACTCTGAACTTGAGTTTGCTTAACAAGTCATAGGCCACAAGCGATGGATAACACATTATCGGTTATATCATATACAACTCCTGACCCGTGTTCCTTGTCCTAATCTCATTTCGACCTTGAGTTTGCTCAACTGAGACTATTCAATCATACCTACTATTTCACAATGGTCTAAGTGTAGTATATGTACCTTAAGTTTTCTCAACAAATGCATATGGTTATCTTACCTCGTCTAGTAAATATATTAATAATACTACACATGATATCTCTAGCTTGAGTTTGCTCAATAACCAAAGAGTATGCAAGTAATTTATTGATATATAAATGGTAGAGGACAATATTTATATTGAAGATTCATAGTATCTATGTTAAACCAAAAATTGGATCAACACCCTAGATATGATACAAGGAGGAATATTCAAAGAAATTCGAATAATACCCCTTGGATTTATAGTTATTCACATAATTGTTTAAAATTCAAACCATGTGTTCAATGATAAAATAGGCATGTCAAAATAGGCAATAGTCCTTTATTTATTGTCAATATGCAAAATAGGAAATATGCACAAGTCAAATTGTTAATTTAATCATAAGGCATGTTACAAAGCAAGTCAAATATGCAAATTTCTAATTGTCCAAGTCCTTGAATGCAAAATGTCGTATGTCATCTCCTTCATCATTGGCCACTTGTCATTAAATTTGTCCTCGAGCTCTTAAGAGAGCTTGAAGAAGTTCTAGACCAAAAGGCGATTTAAGCTAAGAGAGGGAAAGAAGTTCGAGGTCCCTTTCCATGAGGGGGTGCATCTCTATTTAGAGTGGTTGGAAGGAGGTAAGGTTTGCTTCCATTGATGATGTGGGACTAGTGCCACTTGTGATCTCTTTAAGGTTGATTACTTCACATGGATAACTATCTTGGCGGTAGCCTCAACGTGGAGTATATGATGGAATGTGAGTGCCTTTGGAGCTTTATAAAGGAAAATACACTAAATCCGTTGACTTTGTTCTTCTTATATTGATGATATTTGCTCCTTTCTCCTTGCATGGCTTTCGATAATTTCATGTAAATTAATTATTTCTGACATCCTTTTGACTGCTAGTGATTCATGGCATCTCTGTAATTTATTGAAATTTGATATCTTTACTGATTCGGTGACATGCGACATCCTCTTGTTTATTGATGATTTACGATATCCTCTTAGCTTTGCTTTTATTCGATATCCTTCAGATTTGTTAACGCTCGGCATCCATCATTGACGAAATGCAACATTTGTCTTTTTTCATTGATGAAGTGCGACATTGGTGATATACAATATCCCTTATTACATTGATGGCTTACGATATGTTGTCATTCAACATTATCACTGCTCTGATGATATGCGGCATGTTACGCTACACATTAAAGTTAGATGTCATCACTGCCCCAGTGATATGCATCATCATATGATGCATGTGGAAGTTCGACGTCATTCATTTTGCTTAGAATTCAACATCCTCCCTTTTCTTTAGGTGTCAGAATGCTTGGATGGTTCCGCCTTCTACTTCAACCGGTGTGAGATGCTTTGTATTCACAAGTTAGATACCGCCGTCTATCTATAAGTTCCACATTTTTTCTTTGAGGCTGCTTGTATATGCTTTATAATAATTGCTATTATAAAGGCTTCGACATCCAACACCTTGGCAGTCTTCCATTGCTTCATTTAAAAAATTATGTGGATAACATTTGCCCCCCTCCTTGTATAAAAGAAGCTTTTTACACTTAAGTGTAAAACCAAGAATTTTCTCGGTTTCCTAATTCTTTACATTGTTTTCTTTCTAACCTTATTTCCCTGTAAAAGGCAAAGTAAGTGATGATTTTCATTATTAACTTTAAATTTGAATTTGGGCAAACCCTCTCGGATTTGGTAAAGTCATGAATTAGCTTATCCATATTTTCCTATAAAAGAGGTTATCATTTTTCAACATCAAATTTGACTAAGAATACCGAAAAAAATTTCAATAGAAAATCTATAAATTCAATTTGGCAATAGTATCATTGCTTTATTTGAATAGGAGAACATAAATTCTCTGGTAATAATAATCTGAGTAGAAGACCAGAAATCCCTAATAATATTCTGAATAGAAGACTAGAAAAACAATATGGTAATAAAATCACTAGAATAGAAGACCAAAAAACCATCTAGCATTATTAGTTTCTTGCATAAGAGAAGACCAAAAAACCATTTGATATTAATAATTTCTTGAAGAGAAGACCAGAAAATGCAATGACCCTCTCTTTTCTACCTTCATTTTGTAAGGATTTTTTTTTACAAAGTGATATATATATATACATCATATATTAACAAGCATCTTTCCCCAGGGTCATTTTTCTTTTTCCCAATAAACAAACTTTATCCAGGATCAAAAGTTTTTACCAATATAGATATATCAGTGCAACCACAAGGATATGCACACACATATGAAGATGCATGTGCCCCTCTTGCTTAATCAGGTTATGGCAAACAAGAGGTTACATTGATTGATTAAATTTAATCGATCCCCACATAGCTTAATTTCTATTATTTATGTAATAAATATCTTATTCATATAGGTAACAGTATGATTTTTAATCCTTGATAGCTTGCTGGATCCTCTATGAAACATGATCCATAAAAAAACAGCTAATTATGTTATGATTATCTATAAAAATCAATAGTGTAGTGTCTGTGCTCTGAAAATGATATAAGCTTCTATCATTTTCTATGTTTGCTTTCCTATAAAATCTACCTTATATGCAAACTCATATCTGGGATATTCTTAAGTGAATTATCATATTCCAGCAGCTTGATTCCTTGATACCAAGGTACTAGACTAAATGAAATGCAGTCCGGGGTGAGTTTCCTGGGACACTTGGATACTTAGCAAAGAAAACATGGGTTAAACAGACTCTCTGCTCAGGCCTATTTCAGAGGGTCTTAAAATGCATTTTTTCCCAAAGCTTTAGTAAAATGAAATTCAGATTTTATGTTAAAATTACTAAGGTACTGGTGTGACAATATCTGAGCAAATCATGTCTGAACATGTATAAAATTAACTAATATGGATCTAACTTCTCCATCCTATAAAATCCCTATTGTGGATCTAACTTACAAAATTATAGCTAAAACTTTTCAACATTCCAGATAATAAAACTCAGATATTTTAGATTCCAGTTACAAGCCAAATACTTAACCAAATATCCAACATCACTCTGTACTTACTACAATGGAAATTTTTAAAATATCAATACATGCAAATTTCATCTTTTAGGCTCTTATCAATCTAATTCTAGCATGCTATAATCTTCTTCTCAATGCTTTGCTTCTACTCCTACCTAGAGGCTGATGTTCCTGAAAAAGCATTTGAAGCTGCCTCATTTTAAATGATACACCCCAGATTCCATTAGCACACTAGGGTCAGACACATGTCTGGTATGAGAAAATTCACAAAAGCAATTAATTAATTAAGTTAAAATTGAATTAAGTACATATACATAAAGTTCTACCCTTTGAAAACAAGTAATACTTGTGTGCATGTTCTGTGTCATTGTGCATGTGTACACTTTTATCTTTCTTTCCAAAGACTTTGTATAGATATGGCACATACACTCAGGCATACAATATAAATCAAATAATCATTCACACCAAACAGAAAATAACTAATATGAGTTAAATCATTCATTCTTTCCTCATATTTTATTTCTAGGAAAACTCTAGTTTATCATCATATCAAATATTCTCCCCTTGATATATTTATCTACCCTGGTCTCATCTGCAATTTTTATGAATCAATGGACACACTGTAATGAACTAATTCACTCCATTACACAAAGATCTCAGGACTTGAACAAGCCATGTGTCAACTTGTATTACTCAAGAACACAAGTCATTCCTGCAGTAATCTTGACCCCATTTCCTAATCAAGTTCTTAGGTACTTTCTCTTTTTAATTTTTTCAGGGCAAACCCAATCAGTGAGTCACTTTACAAAAACAAGCATTCATCTCATAGCATTCCTCATCATTCTCATAAACAAACAGAGATAATCAAGCAATTTGAGTATTGGTACTTACTAAAACATGTTCTTGCAATTTTAAGGAGATATAGACAACTAACATTGGTTTATGGCTTTATGGGAAGATTTTATTGCAAACCTCTGTGCTTTAGTTAACTCAGATTGACCAAGCTTCCTAAATCACAAAAATCTATTTGCTAGGTGGTTATTGTATATTTTCTTTGAATCAAGAGTATCAGCACATAGGCAAGCCTATTGCACTCCTAATTCCGTTTTATCTTAAGCCTCAGCACATATACATATGTATATTTCAGCCCATATGCTCATCAATTCTTCTGGGTTGAGCCAAAACCAACACTACTTGCTTATATTCCACATTTTATTTTCTGGGTATTTATTTATATTTCTAACCAGTATCATATTAAAAAGAGATCTGGGTTTTAAAGATACTTATGCATGCATACAGATCATATTTAGAATATTCACAAAATAAAACAACTAGAACAACCATTTGGCATTAAAGCATCCTTAACTTCTGAAAAAAAACAATCACATACATTTTTAAAAAAAATTAATTTATAACTGGCTGCCTTCATTAGGACTTAGTGCCTTAAGTTGTTGAGTGAGTTTTCTCACCTAGCTCTCTCCTTTGCTTCCTTAATTAATTGATAACTTCTGCTTTAGCCTCAAGCTCTTTTCCTTCACTTGCCTTATGTTTTTATATGGTGTTTTTTTTTCTTTTCAAAGTTCTTTTTGAGAAGGAGAGGAGGCTGTTGCTTTTAAATATACAGAGTTCTCCTTAGGGTTTTGGGTATTGGCTAAAGCCATTTTTGCCCACCAGAAAATTATGTTATCTGCATTTTATTTGAACCCAAGATTCTACCCTTCCCGGCTTAATTTGGTGAAGAGAAAAGTGGTTATCTACTTTGGTTATTTTCAGAAATCTTGCTTTTCCATAAAATGCTTTTTCTCTTGTCTATTTGCATGTTAAATGTGTGATCTGATTTCCAGCAATATTATATACATATTTCTTTCTTTCTTAATTCAGCCCATACAAAATACATTTTTGTTTTCCTCCCATTTTCTATTTTTAGCCTTTACTTTATTATCTGGTGTTTTTCTTCTTATTTACCCACCAGAGAAAAACATATTTGTGTGTTTCCTATTACTAGTTTAAATTCTAATACTTAGTTAGTATACTTACATATATGTTTTACAGACAATAACTTATATCCATATATACATCTATATTATTTTATACTGATACATATATGCACATGTATACTTAGTTATATTTCTGCATATAGCACATTTGAGGGTTTTCTTTATTTATCAGTAAATATATATATATATATATATATATATACATATATATATACATTTTCCATGCATAGCATCATGTACTCATTCATAGTATACAGGGATCTAGCTTTACTCATGTGTATTTTCTGTGCACAAAGGCACATCATTTTATTATACCACATCAAGCTATCTCATCTTTCCCTTAAACATGATTTTATAAACTGCTTAAAAATTATTTTAATCTTATTTGTATTTTTTTTTTCAAGACAAATTCCTAAAATCTTGAGTCATTACATACACCCCCACCTTTTAGGAATTGTGTCCCACAATTTTTCCAAGCTTAAACCAGAGAACAAGTACTCCTCAACCACTTAGATTTCTAGTTCTATGATAATAACTAAAAATACATGCATCCAAAAAAAAGCAAAATAGAAAAAAAATATTTACCTCTAATCAGAAAATAGCTTAGGGTAGCTCATCCTAACCTTGTCCTCTAATTCCCATGTGCAATCACTGGGATCAAGACTCCACTGTACTTTTACAAGTTTCAGTGATTTATTTCTTAATTTCTTCACATCCTTTGCCAAAATCCCTACTGGATCTTTTTCATATATCAAATTAGGATTTATTTGCACTTGGGTTGGGGTCTCCAGAATTTCTGCCTTGTCATGTACCCACCTTCTCAGTTGTGATACATGAAAAACATCATGTATGCCTTGCATGTTTTCTGGCAATTCCAACTTATATGCCAAGGGACCAATTCTTTCCAGAATTTTGTATGGTCCTATATATCTTGGGGTTAACTTGCCTTGTTTCCCAAATCTCAGCACATTTTTCATGGGTGAGATTTTGATGAAAACAAAATTTCCCACTTCATATTCTACCTGCCTCCTTTTCTTGTCTGCAAATTTCTTTTGCCTATCTTGTGCTGCTGCCATTCTTCTCCTTATCAACTCAATTTTCTCCTTAGTTTCTTGTATGTACTCAGGCCCTAAAATAACCCTTTCTCCTGCTTCCACCCAACAAACAGGTGACAAACAAGGCTTACCATATAAGGCTTCAAATGGAGCCATTCCTATGGTGCTTTGATAGTTGTTGTTGTATGTAAATTCAACTAGATGAAGATAATCTTCCCAGTTGCCCCCAAAATCCAATACACATGCTCTCAACATGTCCTCCAAAACCTTGTTTACTACCTCAGTCTGCCCATCTGACTGAGGATGGTAGGCAGTACTTAAACATAGTTCACTTCCCATTGCTTCTTGAAAGCTTCTCCAGAACTTTGAAGTGAAGATGGTATCCCTATCACTCACAATGGTTTTGGGAATGCCATGCAATTTTACCACTTCCTTCATAAAAATTTGAGCTAATTTTGGTGCTGTCTTTTCTGACTTGACTGGGATGAAGTGTTCTACTTTGGTTAGCCTATCAACTATCACCCATATACTTGTATTTCCTCTCTTAGATCTAGGCAGCCTATCTATGAAATCCATAGATACATCTTCCCACTTCCACTGTGGTATACTAAGAGGCTGCATCAACCCTGATGGCCTTTGGGTTTCAGCCTTGACTTATTGGCAAGTCATACATTTGGCAATGTATTTAGCTACATCAGATTTCATCCCCTTCCACCAGAAGTCTCTTTTCAAATTTTGGTACATTTTTGTGTTGCCTGGGTGTATGGAGTATTTACTTCTATGATATTCATTCAATATCTCTTTCTTCAATTCGGTGTCCTCTGGCACACACATCCTATTTTGGTATCTCAGATAACCATTTTTATCAATATGGTAATTCATCACTTCCTCCCCTTTTGAGAGGAGAATTTTCTTCTCTAATAAGTTTGCATCCTGTTCTTGCATTTTTTCTACCTTCAGAATTAAATCTGGTTGAAGTGTCATTAAGCTTAACTTCCCTTTATTTTCTTGTGCACCATGCATCTGCTCATCAATGTGCACACAACCATTCTCCCAAATTTCTAACTCAGTTAGCAAAGACAAGTCCTTAAATTCTTCTATCATCATCATAGCCAATTTAGCATGCTGTCTACTTAGAGCATCTGCAACTTTGTTTGCTTTGCCTGGTGTATAGAGTATGTCAAAGTCATAGGCAGCTAAGAACTCCACCCATCTATGTTGCCTCATGTTCAAATCTTTTTGTGAAAATAAATATTTTAGAGACTTGTGGTCAGTGTAAAGTTCAAACTTAGTGCCTAACAAATAATGTCTCCAAAGTTTCAAAGCATAGACCACAGCTGCTAATTCAAGATCATGTGTGGCATACCTAACTTCATGGGGTTTAAGTTGTCTGGATGCATATGCAATGACTTGGCCTTGTTGCATCAACACTGCACCCAAGCCAAATCCACTAGCATCAGTGTATACAACTAATTCTTCATTTCCATGAGGTACCTTTAAAATTGGGGCATTCACCAATGCCTCCTTCAACTGTTCAAAAGACTTTTCACATTTTTTCTGACCAAACAAAAGCTTGGTTCTTTCTGGTTAGGTTAGTAAGTGGTGTAGAAATTTTTGAAAAATCTTTTATAAACCTCCTATAATATCCTGCCATCCCCATAAATGACCTCACTTCACTCACAGTGCTTGGCCTCTTCCATGCTTGAATAGCCACTACTTTATTGGGGTTCATAGAAATTCCTTGGGCAGATATAACATGGCCAAGAAAATGCACTTCTTCTTTCCAAAATTCACATTTTGAGTATTTTTCCTTTAAGTCTTTTTCCCTTAGTCTAGACAAAACCATGTGCAGATGACTTTCATGCTCTTCCATTGTTTTGGAATAAATTAAAATGTCATCTATAAAAATAAGCACAAACTTGTCTAAATAATCTCTAAAGGTTCTGTTCATTAAATCTACAAAGTATGATGGTGCATTGGTCAAGCCAAATGGCATAACCAAAAATTCATACAACCCATATCTAGTGTTAAAGGCAGTGTACTTGATGCTTGATTCTTCCACCTTCATTTGATGAAAACCAGATGCTAAATCTAGCCTAGAGAATACTCTTGCTCCAGCCAATTGATCAAAAAGATCATCTATTCTTGGCAGTGGGTATTTATTTTTAATGGTTACTTTGTTTAATTCCCTATAATCTATGAAGAGTCTCAAAGTACCATCTTGTTTCTTAACAAACACCACTGGTGCCCCCCAGCAAGAATTACTGGGTCTTATAAAACCCTTATTTTCTAATTCCTCTAATTGTTTCTTTAATTCTTTTAGTTCATTTGGCCCCATTCTTGTTGGCTTTTTAATCACTGGGCTTGCTCCTGGAACTAAATGAATTTGGAATTCCACTGGCCTATGGTTTGGAACACCATTAACCTCCTCAAAAACATCCAAGTATTTATTGACTATAGGAATTTCCTCAATAATATGTTCACTGAAATCTTTTCCCAAATCAATCAAATGACACAATTTTCTTCCCTTGGACACTTCACATAAAATTGTGATCCTCTGGCTTCCATGGTTTTGCAATGATATGGTGGATGAGTCTAAGTAAATTATGGCCTTGAATTGCCTTAACCAGTCCACTCCCAAAATAACACCTATATTTGGGTAATTTAAAACATATAAATTGGAAATAAAAGTATCTCCTCCTATGTTTAATCCCACATCCACACAGATCATGTTTAAAACACTAGAACTTCCCAGTGGACTTTGTATATGTAAAGGGTTTCAACCAATATGCAACTTAATTTCAGCATTTTAACTAATTCATAGGAAATTAAGGAATGAGTTGCTCCAGTATCATATACTACTGCTATGGGTACATTACAAATAAATAGTGTACCTTCCACTTGACTGTGCTTCTCAGCATTGATCTCCACTGTTCTGGCTTTTTCTTCCAAGTTTGCTAATTTTCCTTGCTGCTTATTCTCAGGACAATTTCTTTTCATGTGCCCTTCTTTCCCACATAAATAACACTTGAAAGCTCCTCCTTTCAATTCTGGACATCTTGGTTTGATATGTCCTTCTTTTCCACATTGATGGCACACAATCTTCTTGGTTTCCTTAGCTTTAATATCCCCAGTAGACTTAGTACTGGCCTCTTCTTTCTTCTTATCATAAGGATGATATCTCCCCTTACTCTTCTTACTGTTATTATTCTTGAAATTTCTGAATTTTTCCCTTTCCTTGTCATGCTGCTCCAACCTCAAAGCTAAGTCTATCACATGGTCAAAGGTCCTGTCAGCATAGGGTAACATGGCTCTGCTAAGTCCTGGGTTCAAACCTTTTATGTACCTATCATTTTTGGATGCTTCATCTGCTACAAGCATTGCTCCATATGTGGAAAGCCCTTCAAACTTTTGAGTGTATTCTGTGACAGTCATAGTTCCTTGCCTAAGCCTAATAAATTCTTCTAGCAAGGTAGTCTTAGCTGATGCTGGTACAAACCTTGCTCCCAACATCTCTTTGAATTGATTCCAAGTGATTTCATTCTCATTTCTTCCTGCAATGATTACTTCCCACCAGCTTAAAGCTACTCCTTTTAGCTGTCTCGAAGCCACTTGCCTCTTTCTTTGATCATCAAGTTGCATGTCATTGAAAATTCTATCCAATGTTCTCAACCATGCTTGAATTTCCATAATACTCTCTGTCCCTTCAAAGCTTTTGCCTCCTAAATGAGTATATGTCTTAAGTAATTTTGAGAGTTCTTCATAGGGATTTTCTTGCCTTTGTCCTGCCCCATCCCTAAATGCTCTCACCAAGTCTTGCAGATTGACCATTGGTGGTGCATTGGAAGATCCTGCTCCCTGATTTGGTGGTCTTCCTACCATAGTTTGCTAATAATAATTTACATAGATGGTTAGTTTGATTGGTAATTTTATTATTTCAGTGGTTTTATTTACACTGAAAACATTGTTATATATTTAGTCTCTTTAAATTTTATTTCTATCAGAGAACTTGATCTTTATTTCTGCTATGCTTAATAACATAGCTCTGATACCAAATGCAATGACCCTCTCTTTTCTACCTTCATTTTATAAGGATTTTTTTTTACACAGTGATATATATATATATATATACACACATCATATATTAACAAGCATCTTTCCCCAGGGTCATTTTTCTTTTTCCTAATAAACAAACTTTATCCAGGATCAAAAGTTTTTACCAATATAGATATATCAGTGCAACCACAAGGATATGCACACATAATATGAAGATGCATGTGCCCCTCTTGCTTAATCAGGTTATGGCAAACAAGAGGTTACATTGATTGATTAAATTTAATCGATCCCCACATAGCTTAATTTCTATTATTTATGTAATAAAAATCTTATTCATATAGGTAACAGTATGATTTTTGATCCTTGATAGCTTGCTGGATCCTCTATGAAACATGATCCATAAAAAAACAGCTAATTATGTTATGATTATCTATAAAAATCAATAGTGTAGTGTCTGCGCTCTGAAAATGATATAAGCTTCTATCATTTTCTATGTTTGCTTTCCTATAAAATCTACCTTATATGCAAACTCATATCTGGGATATTCTTAAGTGAATTATCATATTCCAGCAGCTTGATTCCTTGATACCAAGGTACTAGACTAAATGAAATGCAGTCCGGGGTGAGTTTCCTGGGACACTTGGATACTTAGCAAAGAAAACATGGGTTAAACAGACTCTCTGCTCAGGCCTATTTCAGAGGGTCTTAAAATGCATTTTTGCCCAAAGCTTTAGTAAAAAGAAATTCAGATTTTATGTTAAAATTACTAAGGTACTGGTGTGACAATATCTGAGCAAATTATGTCTGAACATGTATAAAATTTACTAATATGGATCTAACTTCTCCATCCTATAAAATCCCTATTGTGGATCTAACTTACAAAATTATAGCTAAAACTTTTCAACATTCCAGATAATAAAACTCAGATATTTTAGATTCCAGTTACAAGCCAAATACTTAACCAAATATCCAACATCACTCTGTACTTACTACAATGGAAAATTTTAAAATATCAATACATGCAAATTTCATCTTTTAGGCTCTTATCTATCTAATTCTAGCATGCTATAATCTTCTTCTCAATGCTTTGCTTCTACTCCTACCTAGAGGCTGCTGTTCCTGAAAAAGCATTTGAAGCTGCCTCATTTTAAATGAGACACCCCAGATGCCATTAGCACACTAGGGTCAGACACATGTCTGGTATGAGAAAATTCACAAAAGCAATTAATTAATTAAGTTAAAATTGAATTAAGTACATATACATAAAGTTCTGCCCTTTGAAAACAAGTAATACTTGTGTGCATGTTCTGTGTCATTGTGCATGTGTACACTTTAATCTTTCTTTCCAGAGACTTTGTATAGATATGGCACATACACTCAGGCATACAATATAAATCAAATAATCATTCACACCAAACAGAAAATAACTAATATGAGTTAAATCATTCATTCTTTCCTCATATTTTATTTCTGGGAAAACTCTAGTTTATCATCATATCAAATATTCTCCCCTTGATATATTTATCTACCCTGGTCTCATCTGCAATTTTTATGAATCAATGGACACACTGTAATGAACTAATTCACTCCATTACACAAAGATCTCAGGACTTGAACAAGCCATGTGTCAACTTGTATTACTCAAGAACACAAGTCATTCCTGCAGTAATCTTGACCCCATTTCCTAATCAAGTTCTTAGGTACTTTCTCTTTTTAAATTTTTCAGGGCAAACCCAATCAGTGAGTCACTTTACAAAAACAAGCATTCATCTCATAGCATTCCTCATCATTCTCATAAACAAACAGAGGTAATCAAGCAATTTGAGTATTGGTACTTACTAAAACATGTTCTTGCAATTTTAAGGAGATATAGACAACTAACATTGGTTTATGGCTTTATGGGAAGATTTTATTGCAAACCTCTGTGCTTTAGTTAACTCAGATTGACCAAGCTTCCTAAATCACAAAAATCTATTTGCTAGGTGGTTATTGTATATTTTCTTTGAATCAAGAGTATCAGCACATAGGCAAGCCTATTGCACTCCTAATTCCTTTTTATCTTAAGCCTCAGCACATATACATATGTATATTGCAGCCCATATGCTCATCAATTCTTCTGGGTTGAGCCAAAACCAACACTACTTGCTTATATTCCACATTTTATTTTCTGGGTATTTATTTATATTTCTAACCAGTATCATATTAAAAAGAGATCTGGGTTTTAAAGATACTTATGCATGCATACAGATCATATTTAGAATATTCACAAAATAAAACAACCAGAACAACCATTTGGCATTAAAGCATCCTTAACTTCTGAAAAAAAAATAATCACATACATTTTTAAGAAAAATTAATTTATAACTGGCTGCCTTCATTAGGACTTAGTGCCTTAAGTTGTTGAGTGAGTTTTCTCACCTAGCTCTCTCCTTTGCTTCCTTAATTAATTGATAACTTCTGCTTTAGCCTCAAGCTCTTTTCCTTCACTTGCCTTATGTGTTCATATGGTGTTTTTTTTCTTTTCAAAGTTCTTTTTGAGAAGGAGAGGAGGCTGCTGCTTTTAAATATACAGAGTTCTCCTTAGGGTTTTGGGTATTGGCTAAAGCCATTTTTGCCCACCAGAAAATTATGTTATCTGCATTTTATTTGAACCCAAGATTCTACCCTTCCCGGCTTAATTTGGTGAAGAGAAAAGTGGTTATCTACTTTGGTTATTTTCAGAAATCTTGCTTTTCCATAAAATGCTTTTTCTCTTGTCTATTTGCATGTTAAATGTGTGATCTGATTTCTAGCAATATTATATACATATTTCTTTCTTTCTTAATTCAGCCCATACAAAATACATTTTTGTTTTCCTCCCATTTTCTATTTTTAGCCTTTACTTTATTATCTGGTGTTTTTCTTCTTATTTACCCACCAGAGAAAAACATATTTGTGTGTTTCCTATTACTAGTTTAAATTCTAATACTTAGTTAGTATACTTACATATATGTTTTACAGACAATAACTTATATCCATATATACATCTATATTATTTTATACTGATACATATATGCACATGTATACTTAGTTATATTTCTGCATATAGCACATTTGAGGGTTTTCTTTATTTATCAGTAAATATATATATATATATACATATATATACATTTTCCATGCATAGCATCATGTACTCATTCATAGTATACAGGGATCTAGCTTTACTCATGTGTATTTTCTGTGCACAAAGGCACATCATTTTATTATACCACATCAAGCTATCTCATCTTTCCCTTAAACATGATTTTATAAACTGCTTAAAAATTATTTTAATATTATTTGTATTTTTTTTTCAAGATAAATTCCTAAAATCTTGGGTCATTACATACACCCCACCTTTTAGGAATTGTGTCCCACAATTTTTCCAAGCTTAAACCAGAGAACAAGTACTCCTCAACCACTTAGATTTCTAGTTCTATGATAATAACTAAAAATACATGCATCCAAAAAAAAGCAAAATAAAAAAAAAGATTGACCTCTAATCTGAAAATAGCTTAGGGTAGCTCATCCTAACCTTGTCCTCTAATTCCCATGTGCAATCACTGGGATCAAGACTCCACTGTACTTTTACAAGTTTCAGTGATTTATTTCTTAATTTCTTCACATCCTTTGCCAAAATCCCTACTGGATCTTTTTCATATATCAAATTAGGATTTATTTGCACTTGGGTTGGGGTCTCCAGAATTTCTGCCTTGTCATGTACCCACCTTCTCAGTTGTGATACATGAAAAACATCATGTATGCCTTTCATGTTTTCTGGCAATTCCAACTTATATTCCAAGGGACCAATTCTTTCCAGAATTTTGTATGGTCCTATATATCTTGGGGTTAACTTGCCTTGTTTTCCAAATCTCAGCACATTTTTCATGGGTGAGATTTTGATGAAAACAAAATTTCCCACTTCATATTCTACCTGCCTCCTTTTCTTGTCTGCAAATTTCTTTTGCCTATCTTGTGCTGCTGCCATTCTTCTCCTTATCAACTCAATTTTCTCCTTAGTTTCTTGTATGTACTCAGGCCCTAAAATAACCCTTTCTCCTGCTTCCACCCAACAAACAGGAGACAAACAAGGCTTACCATATAAGGCTTCAAATGGAGCCATTCCTATGGTGCTTTGATAGCTGTTGTTGTATGTAAATTCAACTAGATGAAGATAATCTTCCCAGTTGCCCCCAAAATCCAATACACATGCTCTCAACATGTCCTCCAAAACCTTGTTTACTACCTCAGTCTGCCCATCTGACTGAGGATGGTAGGCAGTACTTAAACATAGTTCACTTCCCATTGCTTCTTGAAAGCTTCTCCAGAACTTTGAAGTGAAGATGGTATCCCTATCACTCACAATGGTTTGGGAATGCCATGCAATTTTACCACTTCCTTCATAAAAATTTGAGCTAATTTTGGTGCTGTCCTTTCTGACTTGACTGGGATGAAGTGTGCTACTTTGGTTAGCCTATCAACTATCACCCATATACTTGTATTTCCTCTCTTAGATCTAGGCAGCCCATCTATGAAATCCATAGATACATCTTCCCACTTCCACTGTGGTACACTAAGAGGCTGCATCAACCCTGATGGCCTTTGGGTTTCAGCCTTGACTTGTTGGCAAGTCATACATTTGGCAATGTATTTAGCTACATCAGATTTCATCCCCTTCCACCAGAAGTCTCTTTTCAAATTTTGGTACATTTTTGTGTTGCTTGGGTGTATGGAGTATTTACTTCTATGATATTCATTCAATATCTCTTTCTTCAATTCGGTGTCCTCTAGCACACACATCCTATTTTGGTATCTCAGATAACCATTTTTATCAATATGGTAATTCATCACTTCCTCCCCTTTTGAGAGGAGAATTTTCTTCTCTAATAAGTTTGCATCCTGTTCTTGCATTTTTTCTACCTTCAGAATTAAATCTGGTTGAAGTGTCATTAAGCTTAACTTCCCTTTATTTTCTTGTGCACCATGCATCTGCTCATCAATGTGCACACAACCATTCTCCCCAATTTCTAACTCAGTTAGCAATGACAAGTCCTTAAATTCTTCTATCATCATCATAGCCAATTTAGCATGCTATCTACTTAGAGCATCTGCAACTTTGTTTGCTTTGCCTGGTGTATAGAGTATGTCAAAGTCATAGGCAGCTAAGAACTCCACCCATCTATGTTGCCTCATGTTCAAATCTTTCTGTGAAAATAAATATTTTAGAGACTTGTGGTCAGTGTAAAGTTCAAACTTAGTGCCTAACAAATAATGTCTCCAAAGTTTCAAAGCATAGATCACAACTGCTAATTCAAGATCATGGGTGGCATACCAAACTTCATGGGGTTTAAGTTGTCTGGATGCATATGCAATGACTTGGCCTTGTTGCATCAACACTGCACCCAAGCTAAATCCACTAGCATCAGTGTATACAAATAATTCTTCATTTCCATGAGGTACCTTTAAAATTGGGGCATTCACCAATGCCTCCTTCAACTGTTCAAAAGACTTTTCACATTTTTCTGACCAAACAAAAGCTTGGTTCTTTCTGGTTAGGTTAGTAAGTGGTGTAGAAATTTTTGAAAAATCTTTTATAAACCTCCTATAATATCCTGCCATCCCCATAAATGATCTCACTTCACTCACAGTGCTTGGCCTCTTCCATGCTTGAATAGCCACTACTTTATTGGGGTTCATAGAAATTCCTTGGGCAGATATAACATGGCCAAGAAAATGCACTTCTTCTTTCCAAAATTCACATTTTGAGTATTTTGCCTTTAAGTCTTTTTCCCTTAGTCTAGACAAAACCATGTGCAGATGACTTTCATGCTCTTCCATTTTTTTGGAATAAATTAAAATGTCATCTATAAAAATAAGCACAAACTTGTCTAAATAATCTCTAAAGGTTCTGTTCATTAAATCTACAAAGTATGATGGTGCATTGGTCAAGCCAAATAGCATAACCAAAAATTCATACAACCCATATCTAGTGTTAAAGGCAGTGTACTTGATGCTTGATTCTTCCACCTTCATTTGATGAAAACCAGATGCTAAATCTAGCCTAGAGAATACTCTTGCTCCAGCCAATTGATCAAAAAGATCATCTATTCTTGGCAGTGGGTATTTATTTTTAATGGTTACTTTGTTTAATTCCCTATAATCTATGAAGAGTCTCAAAGTACCATCTTGTTTCTTAACAAACACCACTGGTGCCCCCAGCAAGAATTACTGGGTCTTATAAAACCCTTATTTTCTAATTCCTCTAATTGTTTCTTTAATTCTTTTAGTTCATTTGGCCCCATTCTTGTTGGCTTTTTAATCACTGGGCTTGCTCCTGGAACTAAATGAATTTGGAATTCCACTGGCCTATGGTTTGGAACACCATTAACCTCCTCAAAAACATCCAAGTATTTATTGACTATAGGAATTTCCTCAATAATATGTTCACTGAAATCTTTTCCCAAATCAATCAAATGACACAATTTTCTTCCCTTGGACACTTCACATAAAATTGTGATCCTCTGGCTTCCATGGTTTTGCAATGATATGGTGGATGAGTCTAAGTAAATTATGACCTTGAATTTCCTTAACCAGTCTACTCCCAAAATAACACCTATATTTGGGTAATTTAAAACATATAAATTGGAAATAAAAGTATCTCCTCCTATGTTTAATCCCACATCCACACAGATCATGTTTAAAACACTAGAACTTCCCAGTGGACTTTGTATATGTAAAGGGGTTTCAACCAATATGCAACTTAATTTCAGCATTTTAACTAATTCATAGGAAATTAAGGAATGAGTTGCTCCAGTATCATATACTACTGCTATGGGTACATTACAAATAAATAGTGTACCTTCCACTTGACTGTGCTTCTCAGCATTGATCTCCACTGTTCTGGCTTTTTCTTCCAAGTTTGCTAATTTTCCTTGCTGCTTATTCTCAGGACAATTTCTTTTCATGTGCCCTTCTTTCCCACATAAATAACACTTGAAAGCTCCTCCTTTCAATTCTGGACATCTTGGTTTGATATGTCCTTCTTTTCCACATTGATGGCACACAATCTTCTTGGTTTCCTTAGCTTTAATATCCCCAGTAGACTTAGTACTGGCCTCTTCTTTCTTCTTATCATAAGGATGATATCTCCCCTTACTCTTCTTACTGTTATTATTCTTGAAATTTCTGAATTTTTCCCTTTCCTTGTCATGCTGCTCCAACCTCAAAGCTAAGTCTATCACATGGTCAAAGGTCCTGTCAGCATAGGGTAACATGGCTCTGCTAAGTCCTGGGTTCAAACCTTTTATGTACCTATCATTTTTGGATGCTTCATCTGCTACAAGCATTGCTCCATATGTGGAAAGCCCTTCAAACTTTTGAGTGTATTCTGTGACAGTCATAGTTCCTTGCCTAAGCCTAATAAATTCTTCTAGCAAGGTAGTCTTAGCTGATGCTGGTACAAACCTTGCTCCCAACATCTCTTTGAATTGATTCCAAGTGATTTCATTCTCATTTCTTCCTGCAATGATTACTTCCCACCAGCTTAAAGCTACTCCTTTTAGCTATCTCGAAGCCACTTGCCTCTTTCTTTGATCATCAAGTTGCATGTCATTGAAAATTCTATCCAATGTTCTCAACCATGCTTGAATTTCCATAATACTCTCTGTCCCTTCAAAGCTTTTGCCTCCTAAATGAGTATATGTCTTAAGTAATTTTGAGAGTTCTTCATAGGGATTTTCTTGCCTTTGTCCTACCCCATCCCTAAATGCTCTCACCAAGTCTTGCAGATTGACCATTGGTGGTGCATTGGAAGATCCTGCTCCCTGATTTGGTGGTCTTCCTTCCATAGTTTGCTAATAATAATTTACATAGCTGGTTAGTTTGATTGGTAATTTTATTATTTCAGTGGTTTTATTTACACTAAAAACATTGTTATATATTTAGTCTCTTTAAATTTTATTTCTATCAGAGAACTTGATCTTTAATTCTGCTATGCTTAATAACATAGCTCTGATACCAAATGCAATGACCCTCTCTTTTCTACCTTCATTTTGTAAGGATTTTTTTTTACAAAGTGATATATATATATACACACATCATATATTAACAAGCATCTTTCCCCAGGGTCATTTTTCTTTTTCCCAATAAACAAACTTTATCCAGGATCAAAAGTTTTTACCAATATAGATATATCAGTGCAACCACAAGGATATGCACACACATATGAAGATGCATGTGCCCCTCTTGCTTAATCAGGTTATGGCAAACAAGAGGTTACATTGATTGATTAAATTTAATCGATCCCCACATAGCTTAATTTCTATTATTTATGTAATAAAAATCTTATTCATATAGGTAACAGTATGATTTTTGATCCTTGATAGCTTGCTGGATCCTCTATGAAACATGATCCATAAAAAAACAGCTAATTATGTTATGATTATCTATAAAAATCAATAGTGTAGTGTCTGCGCTCTGAAAATGATATAAGCTTCTATCATTTTTTATGTTTGCTTTCCTATAAAATCTACCTTATATGCAAACTCATATCTGGGATATTCTTAAGTGAATTATCATATTCCAGCAGCTTGATTCCTTAATACCAAGGTACTAGACTAAATGAAATGCAGTCCGGGGTGAGTTTCCTGGGACACTTGGATACTTAGCAAAGAAAACATGGGTTAAACAGACTCTCTGCTCAGGCCTATTTCAGAGGGTCTTAAAATGCATTTTTGCCCAAAGCTTTAGTAAAAAGAAATTCAGATTTTATGTTAAAATTACTAAGGTACTGGTGTGACAATATCTGAGCAAATTATGTCTGAACATGTATAAAATTTACTAATATGGATCTAACTTCTCCATCCTATAAAATCCCTATTGTGGATCTAACTTACAAAATTATAGCTAAAACTTTTCAACATTCCAGATAATAAAACTCAGATATTTTAGATTCCAGTTACAAGCCAAATACTTAACCAAATATCCAACATCACTCTGTACTTACTACAATGGAAATTTTTAAAATATCAATACATGCAAATTTCATCTTTTAGGCTCTTATCTATCTAATTCTAGCATGCTATAATCTTCTTCTCAATGCTTTGCTTCTACTCCTACCTAGAGGCTGCTGTTCCTGAAAAAGCATTTGAAGCTGCCTCATTTTAAATGAGACACCCCAGATGCCATTAGCACACTAGGGTCAGACACATGTCTGGTATGAGAAAATTCACAAAAGCAATTAATTAATTAAGTTAAAATTGAATTAAGTACATATACATAAAGTTCTGCCCTTTGAAAACAAGTAATACTTGTGTGCATGTTCTGTGTCATTGTGCATGTGTACACTTTAATCTTTCTTTCCAGAGACTTTGTATAGATATGGCACATACACTCAGGCATACAATATAAATCAAATAATCATTCACACCAAACAGAAAATAACTAATATGAGTTAAATCATTCATTCTTTCCTCATATTTTATTTCTGGGAAAACTCTAGTTTATCATCATATCAAATATTCTCCCCTTGATATATTTATCTACCCTGGTCTCATCTGCAATTTTTATGAATCAATGGACACACTGTAAGGAACTAATTCACTCCATTACACAAAGATCTCAGGACTTGAACAAGCCATGTGTCAACTTGTATTACTCAAGAACACAAGTCATTCCTGCAGTAATCTTGACCCCATTTCCTAATCAAGTTCTTAGGTACTTTCTCTTTTTAAATTTTTCAGGGCAAACCCAATCAGTGAGTCACTTTACAAAAACAAGCATTCATCTCATAGCATTCCTCATCATTCTCATAAACAAACAGAGGTAATCAAGCAATTTGAGTATTGGTACTTACTAAAACATGTTCTTGCAATTTTTAGGAGATATAGACAACTAACATTGGTTTATGGCTTTATGGGAAGATTTTATTGCAAACCTCTGTGCTTTAGTTAACTCAGATTGACCAAGCTTCCTAAATCACAAAAATCTATTTGCTAGGTGGTTATTGTATATTTTCTTTGAATCAAGAGTATCAGCACATATGCAAGCCTATTGCACTCCTAATTCCTTTTTATCTTAAGCCTCAGCACATATACATATGTATATTGCAGCCCATATGCTCATCAATTCTTCTGGGTTGAGCCAAAACCAACATTACTTGCTTATATTCCACATTTTATTTTCTGGGTATTTATTTATATTTCTAACCAGTATCATATTAAAAAGAGATCTGGGTTTTAAAGATACTTATGCATGCATACAGATCATATTTAGAATATTCACAAAATAAAACAACCAGAACAACCATTTGGCATTAAAGCATCCTTAACTTCTGAAAAAAAAACAATCACATACATTTTTAAGAAAAATTAATTTATAACTGGCTGCCTTCATTAGGACTTAGTGCCTTAAGTTGTTGAGTGAGTTTTCTCACCTAGCTCTCTCCTTTGCTTCCTTAATTAATTGATAACTTCTGCTTTAGCCTCAAGCTCTTTTCCTTCACTTGCCTTATGTTTTTATATGGTGTTTTTTTTCTTTTCAAAGTTCTTTTTGAGAAGGAGAGGAGGCTGCTGCTTTTAAATATACAGAGTTCTCCTTAGGGTTTTGGGTATTGGCTAAAGCCATTTTTGCCCACCAGAAAATTATGTTATCTGCATTTTATTTGACCCCAAGATTCTACCCTTCCCGGCTTAATTTGGTGAAGAGAAAAGTGGTTATCTACTTTGGTTATTTTCAGAAATCTTGCTTTTCCATAAAATGTTTTTTCTCTTGTCTATTTGTATGCTAAATGTGTGATCTAATTTCCAACAATATTATATACATATTTCTTTCTTTCTTAATTCAGCCCATACAAAATACATTTTTGTTTTCCTCCCATTTTCTATTTTTAGCCTTTACTTTATTATCTGGTGTTTTTCTTCTTATTTACCCACCAGAGAAAAACATATTTGTGTGTTTCCTATTACTAGTTTAAATTCTAATACTTAGTTAGTATACTTACATATATGTTTTACAGACAATAACTTATATCCATATATACATCTATATTATTTTATACTGATACATATATGCACATGTATACTTAGTTATATTTCTGCATATAGCACATTTGAGGGTTTTCTTTATTTATCAGTAAATATATATATATATATATATACATATATATATATACATTTTCCATGCATAGCATCATGTACTCATTCATAGTATACAGGGATCTAGCTTTACTCATGTGTATTTTCTGTGCACAAAGGCACATCATTTTATTATACCACATCAAGCTATCTCATCTTTCCCTTAAACATGATTTTATAAACTGCTTAAAAATTATTTTAATCTTATTTGTATTTTTTTTTCAAGATAAATTCCTAAAATCTTGGGTCATTACAGAAAACCATCTAATACTAATAATTTCTTGAAAACCAAAAAACCATTCGGGCAATGATGACTTGTATAGAAGACCAGAAACCATCTGGTAATAATAATTTCTGAATAGAAAACCAATAAACCATTCTGGCAATAATAATCTGAAAAGAAGACCAGAAAACCATTCTGGTAATAAGAAATCCAATTATAACAAGATCAGAAACCTATCTACTTATAACGGAGATTCTCGTTATTTGATAATTCAAATTCTAATCTAGGAATCAAGGATTGAGAAATAACTAAATATTTTGAAGAACGGAGCTTCTGAGTCCAGATAATAAACCAAAAATTTTTAGTCATTCTTATTTGGTATTAAATTTTCGACTCTAGGCAATAGATAACTCTTGACCCTTTCTTTGAGGGTTTCTCTTAATTTCATCTTGATGCGTAACTGAATGCGTTTGATTATTCTTCCTTTAAAAGATTGCTTTTGATCCATTATTTAGGATAAAGCTAGATTTGCTTTTGCCTTCGATTGATCTTACTCTAGAAGACTGCCTCAATATCTCTTTTGGATCGAGTTTGATTTGCTTTTGAATTTGATTGATCTTCCTCTAAAAGACTACCTCGACCTCTCTTTTGGATCGAGTTGATCTGCTTTTGCATTTGATTTTCCTCTAGAAGATTGTCCCTTACTACTCTTCAGGTAGTGATTCAGGTTTTGATTGATTTCTTTGTTACCATCTTTAGGTAATGATCTCAACTTGGATCGAACCCCTTATCACTCTCTTAGGTGATGATTTAGGTCTTTTTTCCGGTACGTTTGGTTAGCTACCTTAAGTAGAACCAAAGTCTTACCTAACTTCCCTCTGGGAGGCACTTTAGACAGGCCTTATAGATGGGACTGAAGACTTGTTCGATGTTCTGGCTAGGATGTCTTAAGCGGGACCAAAGGCTTACTCCATCCTCTAGGAGGAGCTCCAGACAGGCCTTATAGGCGAGACTGAAGGCTGGTTAGTGCTCTGGCCAGGCCTCTTAGGCGGTACCACAGACTGACTCCATCCTCTCTCTTAGAGGCGCTCCGACCATGCCACATAAGCGGGACCGAAGGCTTGTAGTGCTCTGATCAGGCCTTATAAGCGGGGACCAAAGTCTTACTCTGACCTTCCTCTAAGAGGTGATTTGACCATGCCTTTGTGGCTGGATCAAAGGCTTTATTCGCCCCTTATTACCTTATAGGCAATGATTTAGGATTTCTCTTGTAGTTTCTTTCTTTCGTTTGGTTATCAACTCCATAGATATAATTTTATTAATTCCTTTATTCATCCATTATAGGAAAGTAAGGCCTTTGGTGTTCGGAATTCCAAGCTCATTTGGCTCGAGCGGTCCATCCGTTGGATTTTTAGTGTTTGCCATTATTTCCTAGAGTACCAAATATCCTTTTTGGGATGATCTTTCCTTAACTTTGGAATGGTATTATCTTGATATCATTCCTTTATATTCGGTCTTTCATATGGACACTTTGTCCTTTAGCTCATCAATCAAATTTAAAGATTCTCTTCTTAGCATTTTATTAGAATTAAAGGCATGGGTAATTTCTCTATGGAATGGCACTTCAACTTCGATTAATTATCTCATACACATATGTTAAAGAAAATGGAGTATGTTTTGTTGTAACTTAATATGCCCAAAGTGCAGGTGATAGCTTTTCCACCCGATTTTCTTTTACTTTTTACAATGTATGCGACAAAAGCTGGAACTAATTTTTCTTATCCTTCTTTATCCTCTTCTCCTTTTCTTTGCTAATCTTTCTTCAAGTTATCTTCACTTGGTGTGATTCAGTGGTCCTCTTTTGGTTTTTATCATTCACCACTTTTTTTCTTGATATATAGAGACTAGATATATATGTGACTCTTCTACAAACTTGCAATTTCAGAGGTAATTTTCTTCCCGATCTACTTCATATTCAAATGTACTTTGTGATTCTAAGATATTCTAAATTGGTCTTGTTTCCTTGTCTTTATTTGAGATTTCAGAGGCATAAATCTTATTATCCTATTCTTGGATGGTCCTTGCAGATTTAGTTTGAACATTGTAATTTGATGTAAAGCTTGTTAGTTTGCTTAAATTTTCTCTCCTTTTTAGTCGGATAGTTGTTCTCTTTTGATATTTACTTTGTCTTGAAGTATTAATCATTTTGCTAATGACTTTTCATCTTTACTTTGTTCCACATAGCTAAGATGATCCATATAAAAACCCTTTCTAGACTCTTATCACAGTTTCACCTATTCCTTTTGGCCTTGCTATTGTCGGTTCAAGATCATTTTCGATATGTAAACATGCATTTATTATTTCTATATTTTCTATGTTCCTTGATCTTAGGCCGGTGGTATTCATGCAGTTTCATTTGTTGCTTTATTTCCCAAACGGTAACGATCGCATGTTTTCTCTTGAATCTTTCCTTATTTGAAATAAGGGTAGCTTTTCTAATCATTCGTGTGCTGAAATTATAAAGTAATCCATTAATGGACCTGGATCTTTCCTTTATCAATAAGTATCGGTTTGACTGACTTGTCCCTTTTTGATTGCTCATGATCATGACCTTTGATGAATGCTTTTCCATCTTTCAGCTTTTCGAAGGCTACTTAGAGTACTCTGATGGCTTAAATAAGAGATTCTATTCTGGTTGCTTGAAGTTCAAATTTGGGTCTTGCACCCCATCAAGTTACCTTTGTGGGCAGTCATTCCCATTTCGATTAATATTAATAATTTGCAAATCATAAAAATGATTTTACCAAAATATCCTTTAGTCGAAACTATGGCGATAAAAACTATATATCATTTGGTAAACTGCTTTTGGCATGCAAATTCTCTTGAGTTAGCAGGCTGTTTGATAGAAAATTTAAAAGCAAAATTATTTTATTAAAATAAGAGATGACACATATAGATAGTAGATTTCAAAAATCATGATATTATTAAAGCATTTTTCGAAAATAATCTTTTTAGGAATTGATCCAATAGGAGAAGCTAACGGCATCTTCGATCCAAGGACACAAATCACTTGTTATACTGGGAGTGATGGACATGACTGCGGGAGTCAATCTTTTGATACTAAAAATCGAGGGTAAAACTCGTAATCCTGACATAAGGAGGCCGAAAAATCATCCGGTATAAGGGAATCTAGAAATTCATTTGAAGCCCACCTTCTACATAAGAAAACCAGAATTACATCCGATATATAAGAAGACCGAAATACCATCTGATGCATAGGAAAACCAGAATTTCATCTGACGTACGAAATCCAGAAAACCTTATGGTATAGAAAATCCGAAATTCCTCTGACAACGGAGATTCCCAAAAATTCAGAGCTTCTCAAATGTCTATTCATGGTAGATAAGTTCTTGTTTCGTCCTGTAAAGAAACTTGGATTCTGCATTAGTATACGGTGAATTCATGTATAAAATGAATCGGAAATTTCAACGAGTAGAATTAATTCGCAGTAGCCAATCGCCACAAAACTTCATGGTTGAACTCATTAAATTGCAAATTTTGACATGTAGGAGTGCTTCTTCTCGAAAATTATGGATTTCTTTATCACACCTATACATTGTGAACTTATACGCATCATAATTAAAATGTTAGGGCCTGTTTGGTTTCATTTTGTATTTTGAGTTTTGTGTTTTCAACTTGCATTAAGAAATAGCAAAAAATAAGAAAAGAAGATTCCATTTTTCAAAATTATTTGTTTTTCAACAATACATACAACGGACGGGCTTTTGTATAGACGAAAACACAAAACTAAAAACGACGAGCCAAACAGGGCCTTAACTTTTATAACTTAAAAACAACAATAGTAATATAATATGGTCATGTTCGCTAGATATTTTATTTTGGAACTCCACGAAACACTGTTAGAAGATCTAGGGAAACATATATATTTTTTATCTGGTACGTGCACAAGCAAGCTTGGTTATGCACTAAAATGTCATATCGTTTGAATAAGTCCTCTAGCTTAGATGATTACCGTTTTTAAATCATTGACATTCAACAACTCAACTTACCAATTTTCTATTTTAGTAACCATATTTCACTTTACTTGTCCAAGTTGACAACAATAAGCATGTGATTATGTACTAACGAGTACAATGAGTACAATTGGGGGTGTACAAAAAAAATTTGTACGTTGCCCACAAGCATGCTAAAGTCTTTATACTGTACTCTTATTATTATTATTATTATTATTATATATATATATATATATATATATATATATATATATATATTATTACTAGTATATTTTATTTAAAAGTATATAGCCATATCCTATGCCTTTTGTCTCATCATGCTTAGATATGCACACACCTTTCCTACTTGATATCTTTATTATTTATACACTTGCCATCATCACTGCCTATAAAATTGATATCGACATTTTATAGGTTCGAAATCTCCTGCCATACATAATTCGAATTCATATATATATAAAGCTATTATATTCGAAACTTGATATAGTATATGAGACCCAGCATGTATGTAGAACCATCTGACGTGCTCCAGAACTTGATGATACATTTATATTCGAAACAAATACACACACGTGCATGCGAAACCAACTTCATATTCTAAACTATGTACTCGTTTCAAACTAATATATTCAATATGCATATCTGAAACTTTTATAAAACTTTTTATATTCAAAACGATGCGTATATATTCAAAATTCATATATTTGAAACTCACGTTTATTCAAAACTTATATATTGAAAAAAACTTTAATATATATTTAAAAGTTTTTTTTTTGAATAATATATATTTAAAACTTTGTATACATGAAACTGCAAGCATTTGAACTCTTTATACTTGAAACCTGTTTATGCATATGTTCGAAATCAATATAGTTATGCAAAAGCTGATATATGAAAACCAGATATATGTTTGAAACTTTATGTGTTATATATATATATACATATATATATATATATATATATATATATATATATAGATACATATATATATATATATATATCTTTACATATTTTGAACCCAAGCACTTTCGAAACTTGACACACATCTGAAACTTATGCTTTTGAAACTTCATACTTTCCAAACCTATACATATATTTTGAACTGTTTATATTCATTCGAAATCAATATATATATATATATATATATATATATATATATATATATATATATCAATTGTTTCTTGATGCAATAGATAGGTATTCATAAATAGATTGTAAGTTTCCTGATTTGTAAAACTGATTTTGATTTAGTTTATAAACATTATGTTCAAAACATAAATATGTTGTAACATCCCGCCTTTTTGTACGTTTTAAGCAGACACACATGCCGTCTCTGTAACGACCCTGAAATTTAAATTAATAATTTATTGAATTTTTGAATTAAATTGAGTAATTAAATAAATTTTTGGATAAAAATTTGTTGATTTAATTAGAAAATTGGAGCGAGTTTCCCCGTTTCAAATATGAGTGAATTTGAAAATAATAAATATATAGACATATATTTGACTTGAGTTTAAATTGTAAATAAATAATTGATAATAATATTAAAAATTGATGGTTAATAATAATTTGAAATTATAAATTTAATATAAGATAATAAATAAGTATTTAAGTTAAAGTAAATATTTAAAATTAGAAATAGGAATAAGAATATATATAATAAGATAAATTATAAAAATATAAAGTAACATATAGTTAAATTCAAACAACAAAATTTAAAATAGGAATAAAATACATTTATATATGAACACTTATAAAACCACATAAGAAGAAGAAAAAAAAAGTAACAAAACAAACAAAACAAAAATAAAACAACATTTACTTCATTTATATTTGTACAAAATGAAATGAAACAAACATATAAAGTAAACACCTTTATTTAAAGACCTAAAGACAAATGAATATATATATATATATATATATATATATATATATAAGGTTATGAATGTTTATAGTTTCAAATACATAGGTTTTGAGTAAATATAAGTTTAAATATTTGTCAGCTTTTGAATATATATATACATATATATATATATATATATATATATATATATATCTTTACATATTTTGAACCCAAGAACTTTCGAAACTTGACACACATCTGAAACTTATGCTTTTGAAACTTCATACTTTCCAAACCTATACATATATTTTGAACTGTTTATATTCATTCGAAATCAATATATATATATATATATATAACTATGCATTTATGAAACCGTGCACATTCGAATACAATATATTTACAAAACCGATACTTTTCAAAATCTTTATCTTTTGAAATCATGTATAAAACTTTATACACATATATTCGTAATCGTGCATACCTTCATATTCAAAATCTGTCAAAACCATATATTTAAAATTCATATTTTCGAAATCCTTTGTTAGAAAATGAGATAATGATGGAGTTTGAATATTGTGTAAATGAGAAATTTTGTATTCAGAAAGTTAACGATACAATTACAAGATGCTATGCTCTGGTATTTATAATGATTTTGTAATAATAATAAATTATGGGTTATTCGGCTTATTCAAATACAACCCAAGCCCATATATGCTGAGTTAATAATCCCATTCACTTAGTTTCCGTTCACTTCATTTCTGCTCACTTTATTTCTTTGTTACTTCTGATATCTCCTTGCAATTTGAGCTAGGGTTTTCATCTCACCTCAAACAATCTTCGATCCTCTGCAAATCTTTCAAATCTTCAAAAGAAAACTTGAGCTTTGCTTAAGCTTTAGATCTGTAGAGCTTTGCTTGAGCTTCTGTTGCTAGATCTGACCCTAGATTCGATCTAGGGTTTTGATAGTTTTGAATGATGAGATCTTTGACACTTAATTCTTGCTTCAGACGCAAGAAATTCTTGTCAGACAAAGCTTTGGTGAGTATATCCGTCTTTTGGTAAGTGATTTATTTCAATCATTCCTTTCAAAACTTGTTCTTTGACAAAATACAAGTCCAATTCTATATGTTTGGTTCTAGGATGTAGAATTGGATTTGCTATTAAGGACAAAGTGCTTAGATTATCACACCAAATTGTAGCTTTGTTGCTGATACTGATCTTTAGTTCACTTAATAATGATTTGATCCACATTATCTCTGCTGTTGCATTTGCGACACTCTTGTATTCGACTTCAGTACTAGATCTTGAGATGATTGTTTGCTTTTTAGAACACCAAGACATTGGATTCTTTCCTATGTAAATGTAGTAACCAGATGTTGATCTATGATTATCTGGATCAGTTGCCCAGTCTGCATCTATAAAACCAAATAAGTTTAGATTAGTACAGTTTCTCAAAGTTAAACCATGATCTATTGTACCCTTTAGATATCTCAAAATCCTTTTTACTGCTCTCCAGTGCTCATCAAGAGGATTTTGCATGAACTGACTGACTTTGTTTCCACTACATGCAATTTCTGGCCTTATAATTATTGCATACTGTAATGCTCCAACTGTACTTCTGTATTGTTTAGCATTTGTGATTGATTCACCTCTATTCTTTGTTAGATGTAGATTGGTTGTCATTGGTGTAGGTAAACTGTTTACTAGATCCATTTTGGTTTTGATCAGAATTTCAGATATGTATTTCTTCAGACTTAATTGAATAACTGAGTTTGATAATCTTTTGGCTTCAATCCCAAGAAAATAATGTAGGTCACAAAGATATTTGATAGAGAATTCTTTATTCAATTGCTGAATGAGGTTGCTAATTTCACTGCTGTTGTTTCCTATGACAATAAAATCGTCCACATATATTAGCACATATATAACTGTATTTCTTTCAAATTTAGTAAATAATGAGGTATCTGATTTTGTATGATTGAAGCCAAGTTTGATCAATGTTGTTTGTAGTTTCTCAAACCATACTCTTGGTGCTTGTTTGAGTCTATAAATTGCCTTGTTGAGTTTGCAGACCAGTTTACTTCCAGCTTGTTTGTAACCATAAGGCTGCTCCATATATACTTCTTCTTGAAGTACTCCAATTAGAAATGCATTGTTAACATCCAGTTGCCTTATTTTCTAGTTTCTATGTAATGCAATTGTGAGAATAATCCTAATTGATGTTGGTTTAACAACTGGTGAGAAAGTTTCATTGAAATCAAATCCTTGTTGTTGAGAGTAACCTTTTGCTACAAGTTTGGCTTTGTACTTAGATATTGATCCATTTGCATTTCTTTTCAACCTATAAGTCCACTTACGACCAATGACAATTTTATGATTTGGTAAGGTTACAAGGCACCATGTATTGTTTTTCAAAAGTGCTATATACTCTTCATCCATAGCCGCTTTCCATTTTTCACTTTGCATAGCTTGTTGATAAGTATATGGCTCTTTAGTATCCAGATTTGCAGAGTATATTTTTGTTTTGAAAATTCCACTCTTTTCCCTAGTGATCATATGATGACCAGTTGTTGCAGGTGCAAATGGTTGATGATTGGATCTATCTTCAAATTAAGACTGTGAGCTTGATATCTGTGCTTGATCACTCATTTGTTGATCAACTTACTGATGACTAATATCCTGATGGGTTGCATAATAAGGAATTATGGGTGATTTGGCTGACTCATGACTTGACCCAATATTGGGTACTGTGTGTTGTGGTCCAGAATCACTTGGTTGATCTTCAACATACATCTCTTGATTGTGTGGTAAGGGAGATACTGAGAACTTTGAATTATAAATTTTCTGAGTTGTCTTAATCTCCTTTTCATTGAATGGAAATATAACTTCATTGAAGACAACATGTCTTGAAATGAAGATTCTTCCTATGCTGTCCAAATGTTTGTAACCTTTTACATTATTGGCATATCCTAGAAGAGTATAGGGAGAAGATCTAAATCTTAGCTTGTGGTTATTATATGGTCTTAAACATGGAAAGCATAAGCAACCAAATACTTTTAGACTTTTGTAATCGGGTTGTAAATTGAACAGCGTCTCAGTTGGACTTTTTCCTTATAGGTACTTGGTTGGCAATTTGTTAATCAAGTATACTACTGTACCAAATGCATCTGGCTAGAATTTCAAAAGTAGCGATGCTTGAGCTAACATGGTAAGTCCTGTCTCAACTATATGTCTGTGCTTTCTTTCTATTAAGTCATTCCGCTCAGATGTGTTTGGATAAGTAGTTCTCTGTATTATCCCTCTCTTTTGAAAATACTCCTAGTGATTTGAATTCTGCACCACCATCAGTTTGCATGACTTTGACTTCATTACTAGTTTGTTTTTCTGCCTGTGTTATAAATTGCAAAACTGCAAAATATGTTTTAGATTTTTCTTTCAAAAAATATATCCAAACATATCTTGAATATGCATCTATGAATGATATATAATACGTAAAACCATTGTCAGTATCAATGGGCGCTATTCCCTATAAATCTGCAACAACAAGTTCTAATGGTTTATTATATTTGGTTTTAGAATCTTGAAATGGTAGTTTATGGTTCTTTTCTAATTGATAGTATGTACAAACATATGGAATGGATACATTGTCAAAAGAAATTTTATTATTACTCAATATTCTTTTTACAACATCAACACTTGGATGACCTAGCTTATAATGCCATACATCAAATATATTCATACTCTTTTTATTTTGAGATGATTGACAAAGGTTACAGCATAGATTTTTGTTTCTTTTACTTCTTCAATCAGCTAGAGTAAATTTGTAAAGTCCATTCACTGTTTTACCTTGCAAGAGAATTTTATTTGTTAGTATATCTCTTACTAAATAATGTCTTGGGTAAAATTCAAAATATACATTGTTATCACAAGCAAATTAAGATACATTGAGCAAATTTTTTCTTAATTTGTGGAACCCTTAAAAGATTATTAAGGTAGAGTACCCTTCCACCTTGTATATAACCATTACCAGTGTGAGTTATTTTAGTTGATTCACCATTACCCATGTGTATACACTGTTTACCTTTGTACTTTTTGTTTCCCAAATTTAGATTGCTCAGATTATTGGTAACATTATTTGTAGCCCCTGAATCTGGATACCATTAATCATCTTGAATATCTTTTGTTTTGGCTGTATCATTATTACTGCCTTTAGTGAATTCATTTTGATTTATGGTTTCTTGCTGTATGTTGGGCAAGTCTGCGCATGGTCTTTGACTGCTTTGTTGCCCAGGTGTGTAATTAACATCAAATCTGAAATAGCACTTGTTTGTTGTGTGTCGAAATCTCTCACAAATCTGACATCTAGGTCTACCACCATTATTATTACCCCATCTACCACCTCTGCCATTGTATTTGTATGATTGATTGCCTCGTTGATTGTTATTGTTTGACTAATTTCTTGATTGAGTTCTTTCTTGATTTCTGCATTTGTTTTTGACATAATTGACTGATAGATCAGAAATAGTTGGATTCCTTTGCTCTATTCTGCCTTCTTGAGCAAGAAGAGTAGAGTGTACAAATGATAAAGATGGTGTAATATTCTTTGATGATATCACAGCCATAATAGCTTCGTATTCATCATCTAGTCCACTCAAGATTGATAAAATTTGCTCAGTGTCAGTCACCGCATATCCTGCTGCCCCAAGTAAGTCACACAGTGTTTTAATCCTTGATAGATACTCTCTCATAGACATGCCATCCTTTTTTAAATTCTGCAATTGTATCTTATAATGCATGACCCTTACTGCTAATTGAGAACTAAACACTTGCTTTATAGTAGACCAGATTTCGTGAGCATTCTTGCATCCTATTAGTTGTGGTAATAAATTTGCACTTATTGTGGACAGTGTCCATGAACATAATAGACTATCTTGCCTTTGATAAATTGTGTATGCTTTGTTCAAAACCAAATTTCCTTCAGTATTTGAAATATATTGCTCTGGTACTTGTTTTGTTCCAAGAATATACTCTTCTAACCCGTATCCTCTTACTGTTGCTTGAACTTGAAACTTCCATAGCTAAAAATTTGTTCCATCTAACTGAGTTTGTATTAACTGAATTTGTGGACTCACTATAATCTTTGATATATTCTCTGTTGTATTTGGCGGTACAGTATTTGATCTTGGGCTTGGTGATGTTGATGAATTATTGTCTATATCTCCTTCAACCTTAATTAAGATTCAAGAAAGATTACAATACAAGTTATTCAAATAAGAAGAAGAATCAAGAACCTGATTTCACAGACAATAATCTGAGCAAATGCAAGTTATTCAAGTGAATTTAGACCAATATCTTGAATGAGATTAGAAAGCAGCCAGTAATCTTGATTGCTAGCACGACTTAGTGATGATCTTTGTTTTAGTTTCTTAATTTTTTTAACTGAAAGCAGCCAAAAGAGTTGAATGATGAATATTCTCTAACAAATTTTCTTAGCATGGCCTAATGACGATCTTGATGAATTAGAAATTCAAGAACTGAAACTTAGCAGTTTCAGATGATGGGAGAAGACTCTGATGATCTCCGGCAGATGCAGACTATTCAGATGATGAAAAAGAATTCTAATGAATATTGGCAAGGCACTATTTTGTTCGTTAAACAGTTTTGAAGTGCTCTGATACCATGATGATGGAGTTTGAATATTTTGTAAATGAGAAATTTTGTATTCAGAAAGTGAACAATACAATTACAAGATGCTATGCTCTAGTATTTATAATGATTTTGTAATAATAATAAATTATGGGTTATTGGGCTTATTCAAATACAACCCAAGCCTATATACGCTGAGTTAATAATCCCATTCATTTAGTTTTCATTCAATTCATTTCTGCTCAGTTTATTTCTTTGTTACTTCTAATATCCTTTACATTCGAAATCTGACAATCTTCGAAACGAAGCATTCAACTTCGACATGAATCCTTTGACTTCAAAACTCTTTATATATGTGGAATCAATATATACGAAACTATATAAACTTGGAACCATATTTACGAAGCTTCTCTAATATTTTCAAAGCTTGACACATATATCTAAAATATTCATGCTTACGAAACCTACTACTTCCATATATATATTTGAAACCAAACATATTTGAAGCTTATATACCCGAAACCTATATATTCAAAGTCACCATATATTTGAAAATCATATATAAAATTCATATATATTCGAAATCATATTTTTTTTTGAAATCACACTCACACTCAAAACTTGTACATATACTCAAGCTTTGTACTTTCGAAATCTTGTATATACATAAAAAACTTTATGCTGTCGAAAACCTGAAACTTTTTTATTTATATATTTGAAACCAAACATATTTGAAGCTTATATTTTCAAAAGCCTAATATGTATTCAAAATTTATATATTAGAAATCTATATATTAGAAATCTTATATGTATTTCAAACCTGTGTGTATGAAACCATATGATGGCTAACATCCCCTAATGCCATCTGATATGACTTCGAAGTCACCTGACACTTACGATATCATTTGATCCACGTGTCATTACTTGATTCATACAACATCCCTTGAACCATATGACATCCCTTATGTTATGGGAATTCTAACTCGAGACCACTCAAATCAAAACCCCAAAGCATAGTGGAAAATGAGATCGTAGTAAGAGGTGCAAAAACAACCCATCAATATCTCAATCCAAATCTCAATCCAATCCAACTAAAACCAATCACAAGCATCAAACAAGAAATAGAAAAACAAAACAATAATGATAAAATAAATCACACACCGATTTGTAGTGGTTCCACTAATGTCTTGTTAGTGTACATCCACTTTGAGAGAGAGCCTTTATTAATACTAATGAGAAGAGCACAAGAGATTGATTACAATGATCAATATTTAAATAGAATAGATTTATGGAGAATAGAACTAAAGAAAACTAGGTTTTGATAAACCTTATTTTAATGGAGGATAAACCTTGATCAAAACCTTTGGAGTTCTATCTTCTTTGAATTCAGAAAATAGCTTATATAGTGAACAATCCTTCCTTGGCAAATGCCTGATTTGCCCCTTGAAGCCATCAAAAGCAAGTACGCAAATTCTAGGTCGAAAAGTCAAAACTGCAATGCGTTAGATGTCTGGAAAAAACCTCTCAGAAGTCTGGCATGTTGAAATTTTCGGCACCCCCTTGCATCTTCCGCTATACGCACACTTCATTTAGTATAGAAGAGGCATGACCACTGAACAAAGCTATTTGGTAACATCGTTATGATTGGATGTCCCCTACATCCTCTTGGGGCACATATATTTTCATGGCAACATTTATTGTAACAAAAGAAATCCTTTGTTGTTACATGCTACCAATCTCGTATATATGCTCATCTCTTTTAGAATAACTTGCGATATAAGACTAATCATAATCCAATCAACACACCCACTCTAATACAATGCGAGCCACACCTAACATGACGCTATTCTCAAGATGCAGAATTCCTATTGCCAGATGTCTGGCAAGACCTCTCAGATGTTCGACACAACTCTCAAGTTATAGCAAACCTGCTGCTAGACGTCTGGGGATTCCTACCAGACGTTTGACTTCCTGTACTTTACCCAGCTTCAAATCGCGATAACTTGAGCATCCATGCTCCGATTCACACACCGTTTTCACCATTACCAAGCTATTCTCGACCTCTTCAATTCTCCATATAGTATCGCCAAAATTCAACATTTGAACCATACGACATCACTAAATGTTGACATGGCCGAAATAACTGTTGAAATGAAAAGGGGAAGCGAGATGCGGAATGAATTGTCAAAGGGGGAATAAGATGTGGAGCAAGATGTATAGGAAGGTGGAAGAAAAAAATTGGAGGTCAAGCGGTTAAGTTATGTCATAAGAGAGTTGATGTCGCATGTGTGCGACGAGATGGTTTGTTTGATGATAAGTGGAATAATTTATTTGAACAAGGGAAAGACCAAAAAATGTGGGAAGAAGTGAAAGGAGGCTCACATGAGAAAATGGCTGAAGGCATAAATAAGAATGGATTTTAAACTGAATGATTTCGAATTGTGGATAAGCGAGATGGTGGAATAATGTGGAAGCAAATCATGTGATGTCACAAGTAGAAAAATATCATAAATGAGTGAGATGATATAGGATGGATTTCGAATGTTTAATGAGCTGTTCAGCAATTTATGTTTCTCATTGGATCCATTAAACATTTCAGCTGAGGAAGCATGGTATTAACTGCACACATTAAATATTGATAGTAGTGAGTTTCCAGATTTAAAATTCAAATAAGGATCGAACTTGAAAAAAAATTCTCTAAAATATATAAAATTCAAACTTTAGGGTATTTCGGTCATTTTCCAAACATTCGGAGGACCGAGTACTCATTCCAGCGCCAAAATATTAAACCAAAAATTGTTTCAACACTCAAAATATGATACAAGGAGGAATATTAGAAGAAATTCCAATAATACCCCTTAGATTTATAGTTATTCATGGAATTGTTTAAAAGTCAAATCATGTGTTCAATGATAAAATAGGCAATAGTCCTTTATTTATTGTCAATAGGAAAAATAGGCAATATGCACAAGTCGCATTGTTAATTCAATCATAAGGCATGTTACAAAGAAAGTCAAATATGCAAATTCTAACTGTCCAAGTCCTTGTATGCAAAATGTTGTATGTCATCTCCTTCATCATTGGCTATTTGTCATTAAAGTTGTTCTCGAGCTCCTGAGAGAGCTTAGAGAAGTTCTAGACCAAAAAGTGACTTAAGCTAAGAGAGGGAAAGAAGTTAGGTACCTCTTTCCATGAGAGGGTGTCTCTCTATTTATAGTGGTTGGAAGGAGGTAAGGCTTGCTTCCATTGATGATGTGGGACTTGATCGTGCCATTTGTTGTGACCTCTTTAAGGTTGATTATTTCACATGGATTACTATCTTGGCGGTGACCTCAACATTGAGTATATGATGGAATGTCAAAGCCTTTGAAGCTTTATAAAGGAAAATATACCAAATCCTCTTGACTTTGCTCTTCTTATGTTAATTATTTTTTCTCCTTTATCCTTACATGGCTTTCGACATCTTTATGTAAATTAATGATTTCGACATCCTTTCGAATGCTAGAAATTCATGGCATCTCTGTTATTTATTGAAATTTGATATCTTTACTAAATCGGTGACATGTGACATCCTCTTATTTATCAATGATTTATGATATCCTCTTAGCTTTGCATTTATTCGATATCCTTCAGATTTGTTAACATTGGACATCCATCATTGGCAAAATGCGGCATCTCTCTTTTTTCATCCATGAAGTGTGGCACTGGTGATATACAATATCCCTGATTACATTGATGGCTTACGATATGTTGTCATTCGACATCATCAATGACCTGGTGATATGCGGCATCTTATGCCGCACGTTGAAGTTCGACATCATCACTACCCTAGTGATATGCGTCATCTTATGCTGCGTGTGGAAGTTCGACATCATCCATTTTGCTTAGAATTTGACATCCTCCCTTTTATTTAGGCGTCAGAATGCTTGAATGGTTACGCTTTCTACTTCTACCAGTGCGAGATGCTTTATATCAACAAGTTTGATATCGCTGTCTATCTATAAGTTCGACATTGTTTCTTTGAGACTGCTTGTATATGCTTTATAATAATTGCTATTATAAAGATTTCGACATCCAATCCTTTGACTGTCATCCATTGGTTTCTTTAAAATATATATGGATAACACTTTAATATATTTATTTATGTGATGTCGCCTTATGAAATTAATAATGTATTTCTTATAAAATACCCTCATGATTTAAGTGTCAGACACATTCATAATCACGGTACACATACAATACATATGTTTTTATTTTTGAAATATAATTTTATTTATTGGAGTTCCACTTTATTTAATTAAATCATATTTAATTTAGTTTTAATTTTATTAATTAAACCATAGTTAATTAATTAATTAACATTTTAATTATTTTATTTTATTCATTTTAAATATTTTAAAATTGAATATACTTATATTGTAACATTTATAAAAATATAAATATATCATTATTCATGTATGTTATATATTATTCATTAATTAATAATTTATTTATTTAATTAATTTTTTTAATTGAATTTACTTAATTTCGATAAATCTTTAATATAAGCGTTGTCCTCTACCATTTATATAATAATAAATTATTTACATACTCTTTGGTTGTTGATTAACGGGTACAATGAGCACTACATATATATATACACAACATTCTATAGGCTTTTAATTTAATTAATTATCTTTATTTATTATTTAATCTAATTAATTATAATAAAATTTTTGAAAATAATTAATTAAGTTTCAAAACGTTTTTGAAAAATATATTTAAAAATTTTCATTTATACTTTAAACTTAAGTTTTAAATTTAAAATATTATTTAAATTTTCAAAATAGATTTTGAAAATTAGCCCAAGGCCCAAAATCAATTTGGGCTTTTTTATTGGGGATAACCGTTGGGCTTACTTCATCCTTCGGACTAGATCATTTGACAGGTAAGGTTGAGTACTTGATTATCCAAACCTAACCTTAAACACTATCTTTCTAGACACCGTACTAAATGAGTAGGCTTTAATATGTTAACCTTAATACTGCTAGTTTTGATCACATGAGCTATTGGGCTTTGATACCATTGAAGGAAGTGGGCCAGCGGGAAGGGGATTAAATAGGTGAATTCCAAAAAATTTCCATTCAAGGTCTTAATTGGGCCTATGTAGTCTAATCGATTCTAGATCTAATATAAAAAAATTTAAATAAAATTTTATTTTATTTAATTTGTTTACAAAAGAAAGTATTTAATTTAATCATGTTATATTTCATCAGTGTATCAAATACACTTATATGTATAAAGTACATTTACAACATATAAATAGTGTACATTGTTAATGTGTCCATTTATAGGTATTGGGATTTACACTGCAACAAACACATATGTCCCATTATATACACGTAGGCTATCTAAACATTAACTAAGAATTGTATAAATATAGTAATAATTTTGAATTTTTTTAAATTAAAAATATATTTAACCAACTTAGTAAATTTGAAATTTAAAATATCTATTTTTTACTCAGTAAAACAATTAAAAACAGATTTGAATATATAATTTAAGATAAAAATTAGGTACAATAAATATATATTAAAAATCCAAAATAAAATTTATAATACTTCAAATAATATATGATATATGAAAATAACTTTTTTTAATAGAAACAAACTATTTTGACCAAGTCAATAATTTAAAATTTTGAATCCCTTTTATATATCTAACAATTTGCTTCGTAAAACAATTTAAAAAAAGGTTTAGATCTATAATTTGAAATATATATATATATTAAAAATTCAAAATAAAATTTATAATTCATTAAATAATGTATGTAAATTATGAAATTAATTATTATTTTAAATATATATATGTATTTATGTAATTATATATTTTATTAAATCATTTATTAATTAAAAATAAAATATATTAAAATGCCTTCCGGCCTTAATAAAAAATTCTTATTAAAATAAAACATTTCTTAATAATAAAGTTATTAATTTATAAATGTGTATGTATATTAATAAATAATCATATATATAGATATATTTATATATATTATTTAAAACAACGTATATATTAATTTTTTCCTTGCCCTAGTTTTTTGAATTTCCCTCCCTCCCCATGTCCCCCGCCCCGATCTTGCCTTCACCCTTGCCTATCCCTCCTCCGCCCCCTTTTTCTTCTGTTCTCCACTTTGTTCCTATCCTTCTTTTCCATGTTGCTCCTCCTCTTCTTTCCCATGTTGTTTCTCCTTCCGCTGCCTCCCCTCAACTTGTATGGACTTCGCTGTTCAAAAATAAACCTAGAAATGCTGGAAAGTACATCCTAATTGATGTTAGTCTATCTTTTCATGGTGGCTCAATTGTCCCACCTCCTAAAGTTATTGCTACAGGCAAAGAAGTTTGGAATGAGTTCATTGTTGGATTTTTCCTTGATAAGCCACTTTCGTATACAGCAGTTGTAACAACCCGCCATTTACGACGTCTCGACCCACATCTAAAAGTGGAACTAGCATCGCAGACTTCGCAGATAGCATATCATTTTTAAATAAATTGTACAAAACAGATCATAGAGTTATCTAAAATATACTACACTTTCTGAAACTCACAGTAGAAGGAATAAATATAATAATCAATAATACAGTAATCCCAGACTAACTAAATAATACAATATGAAATAGACTTCAGTTATAACATTTCCCTATACAAGTAATAAAATCAACCTGATGTCTGGGAATAACTAAATCAAAATAGTAGATAGCTATAAATAAATTAGCATCTCCATCGCACCATCGTGCCTCCAAGTCACCATCCGTCCTCTCTATCGGCCTATTAGAGTATAACTAAAAAGAAGAAAATGATAGAAGGGGTCAGACGTACGTTTGGTCAGTGAAATGCATCATATAAGTGTATGGATGAAAATGGGGTGGGTAATACGCGGGGAATGCATCCTCCGCCACCATTCCCGCTACCCATTTATGCCCCCATCCCCGCACCTTCCCCATTTAATACCCAAGAGATTTGGGTAGGGGAATACCCATTGGTTATGGGGAACCCGTTGGTTACCCATTAACGCAAGATGAAGAAAAAAAAGTAATAAATAAAAATAATTGGCAAAACAAAAGTTCTAAATTTAAATTAAACAAATATTAATTATACTTCATAATCCGTAAAAGATAAAAGATTAGGCCTTCAAGTTTGAAACAAAAAAGATAGCCAACCACATAGTCATAATTTCATAACTCTTAATAATTTAAAAAGTAGACAAATCATAAGTAGCAAAATGAAACTAAAATAGTCACGGTGACACAGTCTTTAAAAAAGAAGTCTTCACACTTGAAATCCACAATCGCCACCAGTTCACCACCATCATTTGATCTTCATGATTTAAGCATCAAAATTCACAAAACTTGGACCCTACACCATTAAAAAAAAATCAAGAATACCAATTGTTAGTAAATAAGAAAAAATACAAATAAACAACTTATTGCTTCATCATCTGTTATGTCATCAATACTCAGCAATCAATATTTTTTCTTAATATATATATATATATACACACACATGTTAGAACTATAAATAGACACTATATATACCAGGGTCGGATATGGGGCGAATAGTATCAACTCCAAACCCGCCCCGGCCCCGTTTCGGGTATTGAAATCATCCCCCATCACCGCCCCATCACCCGCCAAGTCAGGGAATCCCCGCCCAATTAGGGGCGGGTCCCCGTAGATTAAATTTCCATCCTTATATAAGTGTATAATACCGATAAGCTAGTAAAATAACACTTACGCTCGAAAACCATACCTTAACCTACGTCACCTACACCTAACAAGTTAGCAGAACATAATATGATACCATAGTAACATATACTAAGGTGTCACTAAAATGTCTGATGGGTCTAATCACATACTGAAATACTATGTCACGATTGAGCCCAAAGTCCTAACTAGCCATCGCCCCAAACATATGCACACGACTAAGCCTAAAGTCCCAGCTCGTATGTCGAAAACATATGCAAATGACCGAATCCAAAGGCACAGCTCGAATGCCAAAAACATATGCAAACGACTGAGCCTAAAGTCCTAGCTCAAATGCTGAAAACGTATGCAAATGACCATGCCCAAAGTCCTAGCTCGAATGTCGAAAACGTATGCAAACAACCGAGCCCAAAATCCCAGCTCATATGCCGTAAATGCATCGACTATTGGGACCAAGTCCGTACTAGACATTCGCCTAACAGTCGATGACACTATTGAAATCATGCCCAAAACTCGTCATTGCCCACCGTTTACGAAGCTACTGGATCAAACCCCAACCCAACATAGCCAAACATTATTAGTACAACCAAGGACTAATTTCCCCATACGTGTACCCAAACGACCTAGTAGAATAAATATATAACAAATCTACTAAAACAAGGCATATTTTTGAAAGTAGTCCAAAACACAATAAACAATATATTAAAACATTCCTCATTTTTCCATGATCGTAATGCAATGAATTGTACGTAAAACGGAGTCCATATGTGAGAGTTATAAGTGTTTAAAAGTTAGGGATAATATAGTAGCTATCTAATTTTTCAATTTATTATTATATTTATTATTTACTTTCTCTTCCCTCTCACGTGTACAGTAACCAAGAAACCCCAATATCATTCCTAACCTTCCTAGCTGCCACCTTCAATCACTCACCGATGCCAACTCAGTCGCCTATGCACAGATCCGACCTCGCTACCAACCACTACTTGCCTAGCCACACCCAATGCCATATTCGCGATTGCCTCGGATAATCTTTGGCGAACTCGAAGTCGGCACGTTGGTTGATAATTTTTCGACCATACACGCACATTTGGGTTAATCATCCACTAGTACGAGGACCTACTCGACCTCCTCTATAGATCTATAACTCCTGATCGTCGTATAATCGTTGTTTTACCATTGGATGGAAACGAATGGCCTACGTTCCCCGAACTTTCGATGTGTTTTCTGATTAATCTGTGCACCCAATCGACGAACGAACACCACCAGTGGATTTGTGTCGTCGAGTGCTATAATTTTGATATGTAATACACCTGATTTGAAACACTTGTATATTTTGCACTTTTTAAATTAAACAAATATTAATTTTTTGCTAATTATAATCGATAAAAATTAACTTTTTAATTAACCAGCCATGACATACTAGATCCTAAACTGGTGTACTTAAAAATATGGTTTTCAATTATTAATAAAATCATCTTAATTCGGGTGAAGATCATAAGAGCGAGTTACTATGTCTTAACAATATTATATACACAAATATGATAAATTCCACTCATCGATAAGCTGTGCATCTCCTTTGATTTGATGTGAATCCTTCTTGTTCTTCGTTGTCCAGAAATTTATCACCTTCAAAACTCCAAGTTTGTGGATTTCCTTGATGTACTTGCGTAGCTCTCTTCACGGCGTCCGATTTCATAAATTAATTTATTTAATTTGGATTTGATTTAGGGAAATTGTAATTGATTTGCTTGATTGGGATTAGATTTAGGAATTAGGGTTTTAAATGAGGAGTATAATTTTTCCAGCAAAAAGAATGAGGTTAAAATTACATTTATAGGAAGAAAATACTAATATTTAGGATATTTTTGTATTCAATATACTTACGAAAATGCCACTGGGTTTGACTTTTTATAATTTTTAGCCCGTTTAACCAAATTCAATAAGTTATATATGTTTTCGGACTATAAACGACATTTTGCATGCAATGGAACAGGTCCTAAAGCCTAATTCCTATTTTTGTAGAAATTTACTGTTTTACTCTTTATGTTAAAATTACAGTTTTACCCTTTTACTTTGATTATTTAATTACGTTAAATTACGGGGTATCACAGCAGTAGTTGAACATCTGAAGAAAGTGTGGAAGGTCAAAGATGCTATTAATGTCAAATTCGATGGGTTTATTTTATTATTTCTTTTTTCTTGTGTTGAAGACAAAACCAGAATTTTAGAGGGTGGCCTAATTATCATGAGAAACAAATTGTTCATCATCAAGGCATGAAATCCTGAAGTTGGTAACGTTTGTGGTAGCATTAAATCGGTCCCAATTTGGGTTTAGCTCTCAAATATTCTGACTTACGCATGGTCTCATTTGGGGATAAATTGGCTTTCTAGCAGAATTGGGAAGCTGCTATGTATGGATGCTTACACAGAATGACTTGAGAAAATTGAGTATGCCAAATGTATGATAAAAGTTAACCTGAATCAGGAATTGATTGATAGTTTTCCTATGAAGCTAATGGATGGAGGAGAACAACCGATAAATGTTAGTCGTTTGTGGAAACCTGAAATCTGTATTCACTGCAAATTGTTTGGCAATAGCATGTCTAGCCGTGTTTTACACGAGCCTGAAAAAGTTAAAGATCATGTGAATGATAATGTTGAGTTAGATAAAGAATAGAATGCTGGGATAGGAAGTAAAATAAATGAAAAGGTTATTGGTTACAAAAGTCAAAAGTGGCAGAAAGTTATAAGGAATAAGAAAAGGAATGAGAAGAAAAGTGTTCAGAAGAATAGTAATGTTGAGGAGAGCAAATATAACGTCACCTTAACTAGTTAAGTTGCTAACTCAATGGATGGCGTAGCCGGTCTTGACCTAGAATTGGATCAGGCTCACATTCAGATTATTGATGTTTCGCTCAAAGAAACAGTAACTTGGCTGGTAATAAATAACACATACTAGCCAATTGTGATGATGCTGAAGGAATTTTTTTGAAGAATGCGGATAGTGATTTAGAGGAAAATGATAATATTGAAAAGGAAGCTGAAGGTTCTGATACGAATGTGCATGCATGCACAAGTGACACTGCATTTAATTCTCAATTTTTCACCACCCCAATCTTGAATAACAATCCCTCCTCTCTCAACAACCAACCATCAACTGCTCTAGAAGACCACAACAACTCCAGCCTTTTCATTAAAGAAAACCAATCTAATTGCAACAGTTTCAGTGCTTTAAAGGAAGCAATTGCACACGAAACATGCAATATAAATTCTGGAAGTGCTGAAAGCATGCAAGCGGCTATTTTACCCCATGCGAATGAAAAATCAAAGAACTCCTCTGAATTATCCATCCTCAACCCCCACTTCCAATTCTTCAATCAAAGCTTCATGCATTCAAGAGGACATTGTCCTTAATGTTATGGCAACTTCCTCTTCATCTAACTATGATCATTTAGCTACTCCACCTGGTTGGTTCAACTTCAAGTCCATTGACTCTTCCTCAACTCCATCTAAATCCAATCCTTCTAAAAATTCTTCTATCCTTAAGGTAAAATTCATTCCCAAAGCCAAAGAAAGTAATGAAGATCTCCAAAACAAAACTAGAAAACCCAAGAATTTCTTAGTCTCTGACCTAAATGAAGCCAACATTCTACCTAATAGCAACACTGTCCCCGATAGCATAACTGGTAGATCTCCTTCAGCTAGAAGGAACAAATATCAACACAATACCCCTTCCCTCTAGTATAATAATGTTTCATAATTCTGGTACTTGGAACATTAAGAGTGCCCACAGTAAAATGAAAATTGATCAGCTTAAGATTCTTATCAAAACTCACAATCTCCAGCTTCTTGCTATTTTGGAAACTAAGTTAAGCCTTTCTCTATCCCTCAAGGTAGCTGCCTACATTGATCACAATTGGTTAGTTGTCCATAATCTTAATGATGCTCCTTATGGTCGTGTCTTGATCATATATAATCCTAACATCTTCCAACTCTCCCCCATTCTCTCAAACTAACAGTTTTTTTAAGAGAAACAATGTATAAATAAGAGGAGAAAAAACGCCTTTCTCCGAGGGCTCACAAGATAACAAAAGACAACGGAAGACGAAAGTCTCCCAAAATAAAACCCGCAAAACAACAGCGGAAAAGAAAAAAACCAAAAAAACAGGAGATAAGGCCACAACAGCCAGAAACAAAACCACCCGAAGTGAGTGGAGTAGAAGGAACACACGATCCACCAACTTCCACAAACCCGCCTTGACCCAAAGGAAAAGGCCAGACCACCAAACCAAACCACAAAGAGAGCAATTTAAAGGCGCCAAACCAGCAACTCCAGGGACAGCTCAGTCCTAGATAGGGAGCAAGAAACGACGTAGAAAAATGCCATCTTTTACATCTTCCTTCCTCTACTTCAATGTACTCGACCTTTGTGTATGCTGACAATTTATATGCTTCCAACCAAACTCTTTTAAGTTACCTCCGTCATTTCTCCCAAGATAGAAATCCATGGGTTGTCTCTGGTGATTTCAATTGTTTATTTGTGTAACGTCCCAGAATTATATCGCTTTGATTTATGAATATTTAATTAATTTAAATATTTAATTAATGGTTTTAATAATTATAATAGCCCTGTTTTAATTTATAACCAATGATAGAAAATTCCTTTTTGAATTTGGTTTAAAAAAATAATTAGTTCAAAGAAAAATAGTAAATGTGACCGGAAAGCTTTTTCAAAAATCCCGATTTTTGATCATTTAAAAGTTGTTTAAAAGGTTGTAAAACAACTCAATATATTTAGAACACACACTTATAAAATTAAGATGAATTTAATTAAGTGTGTAAAGGGGTAAAAATATGTTTACTTAAGTAAAAAGAAAGTGTGTGACAATTTTCAAGTTTAAAAATTAAATAGAAGAAAAATCATGACATGTCCTTATCAACTTACATCTTAAGTACAAGAGAGGGTATTATCTGGTGTACAAAAGGATGAACCTTGGTCCTTGTGTGTGCATCATGATGAGGAGGGTGTATGTGATGATGTGGTATGAGTTTTATGGAGGGTATTGTACTTTAGAGCAAAATGGTAATTTACTATGCATCATTTTATATAAAAACAATTTCTCTTTTTTTCTTCCTTCTCATTTTCATTTCATTTTCATTTTTAAACTTCTTCTTCTTTCTATTTCCATGGCTTCTCAAGTTAAAAAAATCTTCTCTTTTTACTTAAAAATCCCTCATACTTATGTAAAAACACTTCCTTTCTACCTTGCACATTCTCTTATTCTCAAAAAAAAGTTCTAAACTCCTCCACATCGTAATGGCCAAGCCTATTCATGCTTAGACCAAGCCATATGTCCTCATCTAGGTCATAAAAATTAGGTTTTCCTTCAAGGAAGTCTAGATCTAAGGCCTTTTTCCAAGTCTAGGGGAATTTTGGTTAAGCTTGCATAACTTTAGTGATTATAAATTCACTCATTTTGGAAAAAGTTTATACCTTTATCTTATACTTTATTTGTATGTAATATGCTTGTGTATTGATTTGTCATGTTGTTTGGATGTGAATATGTTTGTATTTGTTTGTGAATGAGACTTAGACTTGATAAAGAAGTTAAAAGGTGTTGTGATTGATGTAAAGTTTAGACTTTTGCTATGTTTGTGATAAAGTTGTGAGCTTTGGTTAGGTTTGTAGTTGTTATATGTTATTGTATGTTATAAATATGAATATGCTGTGATATCCTAAGAAAGTTAGCATCTTTACTAGTTTAAGCGACTCATAATCCTTTGTGTGAAAACTAGGATTATTGGTTTTAAAATCAAAAGAGACTTTGTTTTTGTTTTACAAAACTCTTACTTTATGTTTGAAAAAGTTAGTAAGCTTCTATGAGTTAAGTTTCCAAAAAGTAAAGCCAAAGACAAGTTTTTAAGTTATGGTCCATATAGCGATAGTTGCTATGGATGTTGTTTCACTAAAAGGTCCACTTTTTGCAAATTAAGTTTTTATACTTAAAACACTTGGAAATGTTTTATAAAACTTTGATAATAATGATTAAGAAGTTAATTAAGGATTTATTTATTTATTAACTAATTATTTATTTAGTTTGGTAATTAATAATTAATTAGGTATTAAGCAAGGTTTATTAATTATAATTAAGTGGAGATTAATTATTAATTAATTATCTTTTAAAAGTGAGATTAATTTTAATTAATATTTGATTAAGTAAGATTAATTTTTAATTAATTATGAATTAATTATATGATTTATTTTTAATTAACTATTAATTAAGTATAGGGTTAATTATTAATTAGTTATTAAGTAGTGTTTGATTATTCTAATTATAAATTAATCAAGGGTTTAATTTATAAACAAATTATTTCTTAATTAATAATTATTTTAAGTTAAGACTTAATTGAGATTTAATTATGTTTATAAAAGGGATTTAACTTGTAATTAATTATTTAAAAAGAGGTTTAAGTTCTTAATTACTTTGTTTTCCAAGGATCAATTTGTTTAAAGGAAACTTTCTTTTACAAAGAATAGATTTGAACATAAGGGATTCTATTGTCGTTACCATTAAATAACCATACAAATGTGAATAGGTTATACTAAACTTTGACATTTGTTAGCGGGATAAATCCTCGTTCTGCTATACCTTAATTAAGTAGACTGTTTGGACATCTTTTAGCAGAATAAATCTCCATTTTTCTATTATTAAACTTAATAGATTGTTTGGATATCTATTTAGCAGAACAAATCACCATCCTGGTATTATGTTAATTAGACATGTATCTGCCTGTTGGTTTTGTATTGACATGTTATTCGCTGATTTGGTTATAAATTTTATTTACATATATGTTGGTTTATGTAAATAACTGTTATGTGACTTGGAAGTCAAATTCAATTAAAATGGTAACTTGATTTAGTACCACTGTGGTCACTAAGCCTCCTTTAAAATTAGTAAAAGTTATGGTGTTTAAATTGACTTTAATTCTATATCAATTTGAGGTAAAGAGTTTTATAAATGATTTTAGAAATTTATAAAAGAGTTTTATAAATTATTTTGGAGATTTATAAAAGAGTTCTATAAATGATTTTGGAGATTTATAGAAGAAGATTTATAAATGATTTGAGATTTATAGAAGAAGTTTTATAAATGACTTTTGGATATTTATAAAATAGTTCTATAATGATTTTTTGGATATTTCTAAAAGAGTTTTATAAATGGATTTAGAATTTAAGCAAAGGAGATTTCATAAATGGAAATGATTTATAAAAAGGATTTATTAAAGAAATCTATAAAAGAATTGGAGATGGGGTTTCCCTTAATTGACCTTCTTAATATGGTGGTATGGACAATTATTCCATGCTTAACACCGAAGGAATAGTGTTTGGGGTTATCCTTATCTCTAATTTAAATAATATTTTTTTGATCCACTTAATATGATTTTGAAATGAGAAGTATTTCATAATGTTTTGTGAATATACTTATTCTAATGTGATAAGTATATGAATATTTTGATAAATGTTTTGAAAAGAGATTTAAACAAATGAAAACTTATTTTGAGGCTTTTTCCATGGGAAAATTAAATCTCTAGATTATTATTTGATTATGTATTCGATAGTTAAATAACCGACTATCAAATCTTGACCTATTTTTAACTCAGGAAGTATGTGTATATATTCGAGTTCCCCGATAAGGATTCGAATACTTGTTGCATACTTTCAAAGAACCGAAATTGAGTTAGCTAGGAATTACCGCTTAGTTGGGAGATACCAGTTTCGGATAAGTATGATTTATCCGAACCACTCCAAACTAATAATGTTCCTGATGTATCATTATGAAGTATGCTATGGAACTATACTATTCTTCCTGAGGGTGATTCCAAAATGAAAGATAGTAAACGTTGAATGTTTTGTTTGATCCCGAAACAACTTGTATGGATGAATGCTGGCATTGCATTTCTGCCTGGAGGGCAGTGTTAGGGTACCAAGATTGTCTACTATGAGGAAAAAGTAATTGTGGCCTTTCAAAGCCTCACACCCTGGAAATTGCAAAAGCAGGGTAGGCCGCAAGGCTATTTGGGTCGCACCCATTAGGGTATGATCATCCCAAGATCTAAAGTCGATATTCTTGAACGCTTCGGGGCCCCATTTTGGTTGTTGATCATAGCCAATGAATGAACATATTTGGTACTATCCAGTAAGGGGTAGGTCAGTCTTGTCATGCCGAGGTCGAAAGGTTTTCGATCTCACTGTACATTTTATCTAGAGGTGTACAGACTTTCGGAAGGTAGTCCCTTACCTTGCCATTGTTGGAAATCCATTCTCCAATAAGCGCCTTTGTTTTTTGATTGTTTATCTATTATTGCTGTCATGTACACGCATCGTAGCTACTTGGTTATTAAATACTTTAAACTCTAGATATATTATTATAATATCATTGCATTTTTATAATACAAAATGTTTGGTTATCGTAAGATAAAACCCCACTTGTGTTTATATCTGATGTGGTCTTACGAGATACTTTTGATTTTAAATGATTTTATAAGTTGTAATAAAATTCCTTGTGATTTGAGTTCCTCACACTGGTTTTACCAGACTAACCCGGGCGTTGTTTTCTTATAATGCTTGGGTCAAATCGAGCATATTTTCATATTAGTTTTGGATGCATTGGAGCTTAGGAGACGAGCTGAAGACCAAGACGTATCTACGTATTTCTTTATGTTCCACTACATGGTTTGTTGTATTTATCAGAAATTGTAAGGACATGTGTTATAACTGTCCAATCTGACAATAGGTTAGTATACTCTGATATTGTATGTATATTCAAGTTCTTTCTTTTTGTAAAGACCTGATTTATATATTATATGTTACTCATCATGTTTTTGTGAGATTTTGTGTTGTTTAGTTTCTTATTGTCTTCTTTCTTCTTCTTTCCCCTAACCATTTATCTTTTTGTCATATCATTTAAATCACTTCCTTGTTCTCTCGAAGAGTGCAAAAATGTGTATTTTATACAGTATATACTTTGCTTCGAGAAAACTAGTTTTTAAAATAAAATTTTGAAATCATTTGGAAATTATGGCTTTGAAATTCTCTTTATTATAGAGAATATATATTTTAAATAGCTTCAAAAATAATTATAAATGTTGTAAAATATTTATTTCGAAAACTAGTTTTCTCGAAGCAAAGTATTTTCTGTATAAAATACACATTTTTGCGATCTTCGAGAGAACGAGGAAGTGATTTAAACGATATGACAAACCTTTTGGCACTCGGTTGTTCGACATGTGAATACCATAGATGTATTAGTATCGACTTCTGAGGATTGAAAAGGCAGATCGTTATAAATTGACTTAGATGATAGGGTTAGTGGTAACTCTATTGCTCTTAGAGAGGTCTGGCCTCTTAATGAAGCAATATGCTCTTCTTCTTTGATTCAAGTGCCTTTTACAGGTGCTAGATATTCCTGGAGCAACAGAAGCAGAGATGGGATTAGAACTTTGAGTAAAATTGACAATACGTTTTGTAAGCTTTCTGCTTTATCCAAATGGCCTTCCATCACCTCTTACCTACCTCCTCCCCTCCTTTCTGACCATTCCCCTCAAATAATTTCTTCTAGATTGGCTTCCTTGAGCAGAAAAACCTCTTTAAATTTTTTAATGTTTGGATTCATGATGACAATTTAAAAATTATAGTTAAAAATGCTTGGACTAATAATTCTTTTTTGGTAACCCCATGTTTATTTTTCAGTAGAATTTGAAGAATGTGAAATTTGCTTTGAAGACCTGGGCTAAAGAGAAGTTTGGTGATGGTTCTTGCCTTTCCTCTCTCCTCAAATCCAAGCTGGAGAGTGCTCAAGCTTACTCTACTAATAATCCTTTGGATATCAATGCTTTTAGATTAATTGATGATCTCTCATCTCAATAAATCAGTGCTCTATCATGTGAATCTGGTATAAAAAAACAAAAATTAAGGCAAAAATGGGATGCTTTGGGTGACAAGAACTCCAAATTCTTTCATGCTTCATTTAAAAGCAAACAGTTAAATCCCATATTCATAACATCATAGACTAGCATGACAACTTAGCTAATAGTCCTTAGCCTATGGAGGATGCCCTCGTTAATTACTTCTTTGACTTGCTTGGTAACGCTAAACTTTTCAGCACTGACTTGAATATTCTCAATAATCTAGACCTTCATTCTTTAGACCATGATCATGTTACTTTGCTTACTATTGATATGTCTAATGATGAGATTCAGAGCTGTATTTTCAACATGAATAGGGATTCATGTGGTCGCCTTGATGGGTTAATGTTGTCTTCTACATTAACTGTTGGGATATCACTACTTTTGATCTCTGCAAAGCAGTTAAAAAAATTTCAATCACTGTAAGTTTCCCCTTGGCATCAATGCAACAAAATTAGCCTTGGTTTCAAAAATAGAGCATCCAACACATGTTAGTGAATTCAGACCTATGGCTCTACAAATGCCTTTCTAAGATTATTGCTGCTAGGCTAAAGCTAGTGATCCCATCCATTATCTCTTGCAACCAGGCTGCTTTTCTTCCTGACAGAAGCATATTGGACAACATCCTTCTAACTCATGAACTATTAAAGAATTACAACCATGCTAATATTTCTCCCAGGGCTATGATCATGCTTGATATTTCAAAGGCATTTGACACTGTTCAGTGGACTTCCATTGTTAGAATTATGGCTATAATGGGGTTTCCCAAGAATTTTGTTGCTTGGATATGTGCCTGTATATCATCCCCTTCATTCTCAGTTTGCAATGGCAAAAGTTTGGGTTTCTTCAGAAGCAAACAAGGCATCAGGCAAGGAGATCCAATGTCCTCCTACCTCTTCAGTATAGTGATGGAAGTTCTAACTTGTATGATTAACCATTATGTTGCCAGTAAATTGATCCTTTTGCATCCTAAATGTAAGGACCCATTAATTACAACCTTGATGTTTGCTGATGATGTGGTTATATTCACCAAACCTACCATTAGTTCCATCATGTGTATTCTTGATGTTCTTCAGGAGTTTTACAAGTTCACTAATCTCCAAATTAATCCAAAAATCTAGTCTATTGATGGCTAGTGTTTTTGATACTACTACAGTCAATATCAAAGCCTTAACCAACCTTCAACCATTCTTTGACACAATTGCTTACCTTGGAATTCCCCTTGCTACTTCAAAATCACAACCTCCTAATGTCTCAGTTTATATATATAAGTCTATGAATAGCTGGTCCAATAAACTTTTATCTCAAGTTGGTCATTTAACTCTAATTAATTCTATAACCTTTGCTATGACTAGTTATTGGTGTAGGACTTTCCTCTTGCCTAGAAAGCTCATTAACATTGTATGAAAAGCCATGAATCATTTTCTATGGTCTGGCAATATGCACTCTACCGAATCAGTTCCCATTACTTTTTCTAAGCTTGAATTTCCATAGAAAAATGGTGGACTTGGAATTAAGAATTTAATCAATTGGAACAAGGCAGCTTTTAGAAAGCACATGGATAGCTTGCTTAGTAAGAAAAGAAATTTGTAGGTGCAATGGGTTACAAGTATAATATTAGAAACAAAAATTTCTGGACTATGACCATCCCGTAGAATTGCAGTTGAGTTTAGCGTGACATGCTCAATCTTAGACCTCACTTGCTTCCTCACGTTAGAATTATTACTTCCTTTGATGGTAATGCTAAGTTTTGGGATGATCCATGGGCGAAGTCTAGGCTTATACTAAGGAATATCTTGTCTTACAGTAGATATGTCAATCTGGAATACACCATAATGCTTTTGCTAAGCAGTTTATCCTTGATGGTAAAGTTTCTTTACCTTATACTAGCAACCAGGTCATAAGGAGCATTTGGAATGACCTTCAGCTTACTACTTACCCTACTGCTGATCATGAAAGAATTGTCTGGTCTTCTTATCATAAGGATCATTAAATTGATGTAGTCTACAACTGCTAAACTAATACTGCTGACTTACCTTTGTTTGCTATGAATAAAAGGATATTGGACAACCTGAGTAAAGAAGGAGACAACTTATTACTTTGGAAGATGATGAAAAATGCTGTTCATACTAAGGCTAATCTTATACATTATGGTATGCACATTAATGGTGCTTGCCTTTTTGTAAGGAAGAAATGGGGGACAATTTGCATCTTTTTTTAACTGTCGCATTTTATTTCCTTTGTGGTCTAGCCTTATGATCAAACATGGAGTGGGACATTATTTACAAGGCAAATAGGTGGAGAAACAGTGAAAGCATGTCTCTCATGCTTGTTCTAAGGAAATTCCTTCATGTTATATGGAAAGAGAGGGAAATTGTTTAGTGGTATGCTAAAAACTCAAGTACGACTCTGGAATGAAATCCTGTAGGATGCCAAGCATTGGATACTTAACAACAACTTTAATTTTGATGCATACTTTTGTATGTCTTTAAGTTAGATGTTGTTCCAGTTCATATCTTGTGTGTGCTGTTTGTTTTTCCTTTTCCTTTATTTTTTCTTTTTATTTTTTCCTTAAATTAATGCTTGTTCCGATTCTTTTCATTTTATTGTTTTGCAATAAATTGGTACGGCCTAGTTAACTCCACTTAGCCTTGCTAAAAAACAACATATATATTTATATTTATAGATAAATAAAAATGTTTTTTGAATTTTTTTAATAGCCGAAAGAAATATGATTTAAAATTTAATTTAAAAGATTTATAAATATATACATATTTATTTATAAATTAATATATGTATTTAAAACTAGTTTAAATCAATTATTATTGTTTTAATGTTTAGTATAATGAAAGAAAATATTTAAAAATTAGTGTAGACACACACACATGTATGAATGTATATAAAATTAAGTTTATTAAACTTAAGATTGGATATAAATAATGAACCCTTATAGATCTAATTCTGTATATATGTATATACTTGTATAACCAATAATATATTGATATGGGACAGCATATATGTACATAAGTTCATTTAATGAAGATCTAGATCTACTTCTTAATAAGGATATGAAATTGTAAACGATAGGGAATTACCTAAAAGATATAGCCTTGGAATTGCACCTTGATTGGTTGATGGTCCTAGATTCGATCCTGGTCCTAACCCATTGCTTTACAATGACTTGGAGAGCCACCTATTATTTTATTCTGATGTTGTTTGGGTGGAATAATTTTCAGCCATGATGATGGAGAGGATATGGTGGCTACACCATGAAGAGGCGAGGCCAAAAACTAGAAGAAATAATGACGGGTAGTGTTATTTTTACAGAGAGTGAAGGAGAACTCTTCTCCTTGGTTTACTTAGTCTCCTTTACAAATTCAAGATCTAACAGTTGAATTTTGAATCCCTCCTTGCCCTCTTCATGGCTAGCCATAGCTAAGACCATATATGACTTATGATTGTCCAAATCCATCAAGGAATAAATTGTAATTAAATCAACTTTATACGCGTATTGGTATCAAATATCGATTGGTACATACATAAATTTTATATATGCACACATGTAATTACTAATTACACCCAAAAATACTAATGATACCCAATACACCGGATAAATAAATTGATAATATTTCATAGATATTAATTAATTTAATTTGTTTTTTAACAATTATAAACCAGTTAGATTATGTACTATTATGGCTAACCTACCAATGAGGTTGTATGATTCATAGGTGTAAATTCAATCAACAATTAACATTGATCAATTCAAATATTAAAATCTATCAATGCGGTTGTGCAGCTCGTAGGTGTAAATTCAGTCAGTGATTAATATTGATTAATTCAAGTATTAACGTTCACACTTCAGCTTAGTTAGTGATATGACAGTTTGACTGAATTTATCGCTTATACATCTTTATCGGTAAATCCTATTTTATAATTTTAATCTGTATTAGATAATAATGATTATTTTCTTCAAGACTATTACTTTAGGACTTATGGAATTTGGTTTTATTTTCAAAATTCCAATATCATCCATATTTAACTTGGCAAGTCCAAACACAAAGTCCGATGTTCAATATTAAAATTTATTATTAACCATGCTGCTCTGGTAAAGACTTCAACTTGAGTAGACTATAGTAACCATGATACTAATCTCATATAGCCGAGGAGATGAATTCCCTATTGAATAGTGTTTTACTCCTAATGCTTCAACCCAGACCCAACTATAGTCGCATGATTTAACTATAATCATAGTGGAGTATCCATAATTAAATTTAATAGCATTCTATAGTCGAGGGAATTGTATAATATCATCACTTCAATTTTCTCTATTTTACCTTAGTTATATTAACCAATAAAAAATTCTCAAGACAGTCATTACATAGTTATCCAATAATATAAGTACATAACCCCTTGGTACCTCCAACACTCATGAGTAGTACACTATCCAACATTTTAGAGTGTTACATACTCTAGTCTCAATTAATGTATCGATATTTTATCTTGAAACATCTTAACTAGGAATATTTAAAATCAGGTAAATAGCCACAAGGAAGAAGTTGCAAAAAAATTTAGTCTCAGGGACAACAAGTTTGTTTTTTAGCTTGAAGGACACTTTTTAGTGTAAACTGAAAATGATAGTTACAACTATCATTCTGTGATTTAGACTAAAAAGTGTCATTCAGCCTAAAAAAAAACTTATTGTCCCTGAAACTAAATTTTTTTCTAACTTTTTCCTTGAGCCTAAAAACACCTATTTAAAATAGTATATTATTTTAATGTGATAAATTTCAAATGATTACAACACATTGTTATTACTATCACATAACATATCATTTAGGGATTTTCTATTTAATATACATAAAATATATAATTAATTAACATATCACGATATGACAATACAAAATAGAACGAAAAATACCTTTTATTTTGAAAGATATTTTATTATTGAGTTAATAATTTACATAAATTATGAATTACCCCTAGGGCATCTCTAGATATTTAGAGTTGATGTGCTCTCTTAGATTAGCTAAACCCCATGGCTAAGCGCATACTCTGTTTTCTATCATTACCGATGGTGAAGTCACATTTAGCATCTCAACACACAAGTCTTCATCACTCGAACAAATCTCCAATCTCTCTCTGGATACCAGCATCTCAAATAGTTCATGAATCTCTCTATGGATCCCAACATACATCGTCTGACACCCGCTTTCAAAACATAGTTTTTATATATCATTTTTTTGAAGTGGTTTTCAGTAAGTAATACACTTATCTGATCCTGCACTCTTCGAAACTAAATCGGTGAATTTTTGGTTAACTCAACTCTAATTCGTTAAGAAGTAAACGAACGATATAAAGGAGTCCACTCTGGGGATCTCGTATATATGCATTCTTAAAGTAAGAGATGATTCATATAAATGAGTCCTCCTTGGGGGATCTTAAACTATATCAATACATGACGCTTAAATATACTTCCAAAGTTAATTTGGTCAAATTTGATAGTTGACCAATCGACTATCAAGTACAAAATAGAAACAATCGGTTATTGAAACCAAGTCTTGTATACTTATCATGTTTTCGACCTTCTCAACTTGTGCTATCCCTCTATCAAGAGTGAAGCTAGTATGTTAGAGCACTGTTTTCTGCTAAACCCAACTCAAACATCATTCTTAACTCTCATAGATAGAGCAAGTCTACTTTGTCAACTTTTAGTACTAAGTACATGATTAAATACTTTCCATAAACAAGTAAACACACAAAGCACAAATTAAGTCACATAAGCAACTTCTAATCCACTTTTTATTTAATTAATTCTTTTATTAATTAAAACTTCTTTGTAAATACTTATATATATATATTTAAAATACATTTACAAAAGATATATACATGTACACTACATCTCCTATTCATTTCTACTCTTGTCAATAGTTAGAAATGTATTCATATTCTTATCCCAAATGGTATAAGAATATTCACAAATTTTAAACAAGATTTCACATTTTCCAAAAGTATAATTAAATCGGTTAAAAACAAATGTTGCTTAAACGTCGTTTCTATAAACCCAAAACCATTTTGTACTTAACATTATCTTTAAAATACTCTTTTTAAACACTACATCTACACTTATTTAACAATGTAATATGCTTTTAATTAAGGGGCATTTCACCAGAAGGACAAACTTTGCAGTCCAATTAGTTCCTAGGACACACATTCAAAGAAATTACTTTCAAGGCCAAATTCAGCAGAATAATTACTTTCAAGGACAAAGTCAGCAGTCCAATTACTTTGAAGGACATAATTTCATAGGTTTTTAGGCCCTAGAAACTAATTATTTTGCATTTTGTCCTTGAAAGTAATTATTTCAGTTGTGTGTCCTAGAAACTAATTCCACTTGCTAAAGAGGCCCTTGTGGCTAATTTCCACTTTAATTAATTTCTTAAAACCATTTATTATAACTAAGTATTATAATCAAAACCACCTTTATCCTTTTTAAAAATTACTTAACTTAACTTTTCCAAACTTATATATATATATATATAAATAATTTAAAAATACTTATAAATGTATTTTAAATATCCATATAAAATATTAGTTAAAAGTAACTAATTTTAAATTTAACAAATATAAATAAAAAGCATGTTTTACATTTTAAAACCCTTTACTTTAAAAATTCATAAATAATTAATAAAATAGATTTAAACTTAAAACTGCTTTTAAAATACTCTAATTAATGTTATTGAACACCCCTAAAAATATCTGACAAAAATAATTAATTTAATTATCGCTTTTAACCATTTTAAATCACAATAAGTGTTAAAAATAACACGACAACACCAATGTTGTAAAAAGTGTCCAAAAATGATTGTACATCAAAGACAGCATTTATAAGTGTTATAAACATCAGAGAACAGTATAGAAACAACATGAACTTTGTGGCCAGTTTTTACCGCATAAATAAATGATTTAGGAACTAATTTTTTATAGTATGTATTATACTCGGACTACTTAAAAGCGACGCAAAGAAAACCCCAATGATATTTTAAAATTAAAAATTCCCAAAAACAAGGTATTTTCAAAGTGTTCATATAGTGACCTTCTCGCTATAAATTTTGCTATTTCGTTCAATCAATTCTATAAATTTTTAAATCTTGATAGTTTTACAGTAATAATTACACATATTTTGCTTATTAAAATAGAAAAGAAACCTCTAAGAATGTCTCCTCAAATCATATTAAAAAATCACCGAACACAAGGCGATTTCAAAATGCATCCATTTCAACCTTTTTTCTTCTAACTTTCATAACTTCGTTTCATAAGTTCTACAACTTTCCAAACCAATTCCATGCTTCTCATACATTTATGTATGTGTACAGCACAACCAAAATATATTGTATCATAATATATCAACATAAACACAATTTGAACAAGTTTAAACACAAGGGGATTCAAAGTGCTTTCATAGTAACTATCGCTATATGGACCATTCCATATATTTTCCAATGTTATTGGCATCGATATTTTAGATATCTATACATGATATTTTAATAGTACATAACATACTAATTGTTATTCATAATAAGACCAGCTGTATCAGATATTTTTTCAAGACTTCGTATTGTTTGGAGTTGATGTATTCTAACTTTCTATATTGATATTTATTTATCAATTACTTTCACTAGTACGGTCTCTTATATATTATAATCCTATTATGTTCATGTATATTCAGTATATTATATGCTTCCATTATGTTGTGAGACCTTATGGATGTCTTGGTTTAGTGTTTCGTTCTAATTTTACCATGACAATCTGCCCTTTATGGTATTCAAAAGCCAACCATTGATGTGAGATGGCGGTTTTTGGATATTACAAGGGACGGGTTACATTTGGTATCACAACTTGGGCTCAACACTTGGACCAAGTATACCAGTTTGAGTTAATCAATCCGGCTAAAAGAGATACATAGAGAGAGTGTACTTGTATTTTTCTACTATATTATACAACATGCACCACTTGTCTTTTGGACTTGGATTTATTTTTATCGCTAGTTGCTAAGGTATCTTCATCCTGCTATCAGTAAGAGTAGACGGAGTGCATGAGCGACTATGGATAGGCAGTCTAAGATGCCTGATTAGTTCAGAGACTATTTAGCTACTGCAAAGGATGCCCCGCTCCCCATGAGCATTTCTAGCGGATGTAGTTTGCATCATAGGTGGTATGGCCCTTGGGGCTTCAGTATTTCTGCAACGACCCGTAGTTTTGAACCATTCAAATCGACAATAATCCATACATGTCAGACTTGAATCGTCCAAAACAACAGATTGTTAAAATATTTATTTGGCATAACTTAGCATATACAGTAAATAAATCAATCACAGACACAGAGTTTACAACAAAATAGCAGAATAAAATAAATAGTAGTTCATAAATCTACTACAGAAATAACATGGTCTGAAACAGAATACATCAGAAATCCCAGTACACAGAAGTCTCTAGTACAAAGCAAATGACAAGTCTGAACATACAACTGGAAATGACAGAAATAAACTTAAAGCTAAAATAGATAAGCTAGATCTTCCAACGAACTCCAGCTCCAAAGGATGAATCTCAAACTGTGACACTATAGCTGACCCAAGCGTAAAGCAAAACAAAACACTCGAATCAGGATTAACATTCTTATGCAGATAAATCAACTTCAAGTGAAATGTCAAGTAAATGCAATATAACTTAAAGGGATGTTAGGATTCCATCCTTTAAGGATCCGATAATTATCTACATACATAGTACAATACGCTACATATATAATGTCTACAGTAAATAAAGTATTAAAATAGCGTTAAGGCGTTACCCATATCCCCCTTAACACATTTTATATAATGCCGTAGGATATACAGATACTGTAAACTCCACCCGCAGGTGGGCTATTAGGGAGCACTCCATAGGTACGACATAAACCAAACTCGTAGAAGGCACGATAAGGCATGTGACAAGGCACGCGAGGTAATTCCAGGGTAGATATACCGCTTACGGATCCGGACTGGTGGTAACGCATAGCAGCTACTACCGCCCACCTCAAGACACACTCCCAAATCAAAGGTGTGCACACCAAAATCAAATCACAAAAGCAACATATATGGTTTCGAAGAAATGTGCCCGATAGGAGGAATGACCTCACTTGGCACGGCGTGGCTCCTATTTTAGCCACATCAAGTTGCCTCACGGGAGTCAGGGCTACGTAAATACCATACATAATTGTTTGCCACCATCCTTTTCATTCTGAAATCTCCACCACGTACATAGTTGTTAAAGTGGTTTTCGGTATTGGCAGAGAGTATGACAATATCTTATCCCGGTCTCTTTAACAACCAAGCGCTTATTCCACACCGTGGTCATTTATTAAATTACATTATAGATATTTAAATAAAATCTCAAATACAAATTTTTAAGTCGAACGAATATTCAATTTTTAATCCTATTTAAATTTTAAAGTATTCATTTAATCACCTCGAATTAAAACAAGATATAAATCATTTCCAAAATCATTAAGTTCTGAATGAATCTTTATTTAAATTCAATTAACAACCATTTAAGTTACCAATCAAATTCCAACGTACCTTTCCAACCCCCCTTTTTTTAAAGTTATAAAATCTATTTTATATAAATTAAATGAACCCTTTTTAAAAATATTATATATTAAATAAAAAATAAATTTATACCCTTTTAAAATAAATTAAACTTTTTATTTATCTAATTAAATTCTTATTTTATATATTTTAGAATACAAACTATAAGTAAAATTTTACAAATTACCTTTAAATTAAACTCATACTTTCTATATATCCAAAATCAACATTTAAGGTTATAATTTTTTTTGCAATAATAAAATAGAATACTTATTACATTTCATAATCAAGCTCATATATTTCCTTTCAAATATTTAGAAATCATTTTTTTCAAAAATAAACCAACGGTGTCTGTATATAATTTTCTATCCTATGGTCAAGTGATATAGATATTTGTTATTTCAATCCATAATAGTTTAAATTTTATGGGTTTATATTATTAAACCTGCAATCCCAAAATTTCAATAATAACTGGAAATCATTTGGGTTTATCATTTCAAACCATAACGAAGTTCTCCTATTCTAAAGTCCATTCGGGTATGTATCATTTCAACCCATAGTGATTTATAAAACTAGGGGAACTTGCAGAGTGAGAACAATAAATAACATAACATAACATAACATAACAATTACTGGCGAAATAAATTAACATATAACGGTGTCAATTTACATAAGTGATCAAATTTAAATAACAACTTATCATATTTAACAGTTAATAGCTAGCGATTCAGTTTGAACAGTATATTTAAATTGCCATTTCCTATGAAATCAATTTAATGAGCATAAGAACATTAATCATGAGTGATTTCTCACCTTTGTAGCTAGAGAACGGTGGAGTTAAAAAGCAACCGACACGGATGCGAAAACGGACACGGCACGACACTTCAAATAGCGGCGATAAGCAAGACAAATTTAGCACGATAAACCGATGGAAACAAATATTAGAAGGAACAAAGGTATTTGTATAGTGTATATCTGAATCAATGTACATACAACTCTGTGACATGATATATATATACTCGGCAGATGTATGCAATGTATAAGTATCCCATATACATGAGTCTCCATCTACTTGCGCACATATAAATATTGATTAACATTATACACACAACACCAAGATATGCAATAGAAATTTGATGGACTGAAATTCTTATAACAATGCACATATCTATCGGCAAAAATACACATCCAAAAATAGACAGCATATAAATGACTCTGCAAATATCACCTTTACAACCCGAGAAGCAAAGGGAATATATATGTGCAACACACACACACACACACATATATATATATATTGCAGTTGTCATCTATAAATCAATTACTTATTCACAGTAACCAATCTATATACGCTGGGTATGAAATGAGCAACACTTTATATATGTGTCATGACTTCCAACCGAGAATAAACGTGCAGATGTGATATTAGATAAGCTTCGCAGCAGATAAACATACAACATGTATATAGCATCGTATGATGTTTTCCACATATACAAATAAAGGACAGTTCAACAAAACAAGATGTGCACGTGTACTGCACTTGCAAACGAATGGGACAGGCGGGGATGGCCTATTCTTGGTCAATGTCGAGCAGCTTCGGGTCTAGAAGGGGAAAACTAGGGTCGATTGAGGTGCTGCTTCGGGTTTTGGTGGCGGCGATGTGAAGGCAGAGGGGAATATGGCCACTACGGGTCTGGTCTCGGGAAACAATTGAGGGGCACTGTGACGCCCCACCTCTATACTCACACTAGCGAAGGACACTACGGGGTAATGCCGTCAACTAGCACGAAGAATAAGGCTGTTGAGGAGCGACCATCTATATAATTGCTTTGTGCGAGTACCGATATGTCAAATAATATGACTGCATTTCATTTCAAGAGGAAATTCGACATATCAAATACAAACTCAAAGCTACTACACAGTGGCTATGTGGGCTTCGGAAACAAATATAGAAATAAGCATAACACAAATCAGTCACAGATATTCATATTACAAAGGCGAAAACATATATGAATATAACACATAAAAGTGTTCATCAAAATAGTGGTCATACAAGATCCACTTCATCACAAAAGAATAGGTACAGGTGCTAAGCAAAAAATAAGTATACATCAAGGGGTCTCTATCTCAAATGTATAAAAGCAAAAACTACTAAGCTAAAGTAGTTAGCCAAAAGTCAGAAGCTAGCCCCTTCTAAGAAGTCAAGTGGAAGCACCTGTAACACCTCGGTCTGACCCGAGTATTATTTAAGAAGAGAAAATAATAAACGGATCAGTCTAGCTATAAATATCATATGAGATGAGAAAGGATAAGAGATACCAAAAAAATGTATGATAACAATATTGCCATACTGTGACAAGTGTACATTCAATAACAATAAAAATCATACACTATCTCAAATCTTGTCAAATATCCAAAAAGAATATCACATTCTTTAGCTTGTTCACCAAACCCCATATATTGACAAAACATATCAATGTCAATCGCAAAAATTGGTGAAACACAAATTCCAGAAATCAACAATTAGAAATCCAGAAAACCCAAAGGGGGAGGTCTATCACAAACGTGAGCATGAAAACTCACCAACACGTGTATCACAAACGGGTCGCTATCCCATGGTCGCTAACCATAGAGCCAGTGCAACGACGTAGTACAATAACGGTACGCCCAATGAACCTGATACTCAAGTAATTCGGAACAACGACGTAGTACAACAATGGTACGCCCGATGAGCCTGATAAGCTATGATAACGACATAGTACAATAACAGTACGCTCGATGAACCGAACTCCATAAAACCATAGGTTGCTAGCCTATAAAAAGAATGAGACGAAGCTCCATAAAACGAGGTACAGTCCCCCACGTGGACAAAGAGACATCGCATATCGCTAGTCTAAACCATAAAATGATCACCATTGATCAAAGAAAAGTGTAGATTACACTAAGCTAGTAAGTAAATGAATTTAGCTTCATGTCCCATAACCACTAGCTTAACATAAGTATTTACGAACAAATTGTAGATTTTCACTCGAAAATTGTCACAAGATTTCAATCGGACAAGTCTAAGAATTAACCGACGAAGTAAACGCAAGCGTTTCATACCACTTGTTTTGCTAAGTCGTTTAATTGGATTTCTCGTACGAATGAGGTAAAGGTTTGTATATACTAATAGATTAGAAAACGGTTTTAAAAACGAGCTTTGTATTTAAAAGTAAATGTTGAAATCATTTTTGTGAAAGAGTTTGAGTATTTACTACTAGTATAGAAACCTTTGTATTTTAAAGTGACAAATCACAGAAATGATTGTAGAAACAATCAATCACCTAAAATTCACATCCGACGACATGAATCAAAACCATAAAAATCGATATCAATTCCATCAAATGGATATTCCCAAAAGTCCAGAAAAAGAAGTCAACAAAGTTGATAATAAGTAATAACATCTAATCGGATCAACCAAAAATCGATTAAAATGGAAATCCACTCAAAATAGTCAATTTGGCTGAAATAAGCAGCTCCAGACGTCTGAGCTGAAAGACTGGAAAATTCTTCCAGATCGCCCAGACGTCTGGGAAGTAAGCTCAGACGTCTGAGCTGAAATACTGAATTTTATTCCCGTAGCTTCAGACGTCTGAGCTTATTACCAGACGTTTGAGCTAAAGCTTAGAGCAATTTTTGCCAAGGCCATTGATGGCCAAATCAACTTCGAAGCAAACGAATGAGCGACGATGGCTAGGGATCGATGTCAAGCGACAACCCAACCCTATAAACACATCAATACACTCCAAATAACACGTCCAAACATCCATATAAGGATTTTCATAGATTTTGACTTCAAAATACAAAAATTGGTATATTCATCTAACCAATTCAATTCAAAAGCAAATGGACAAGAAGTAGATGTTAGGAATTCATACCTAACAACTATCAAAGGTATAGACATAGATGTGAGTTCAAGAACTCACCTTTAAACCCAAAAACACGAATGAGAAGCTCTATAACAAAGGAAAGGCCAATTCCTCTTCAACTTCAACACAAGAAGCTCTAGTCTAAGCTCATAAGCAAATATTTCCTAAGTTAAGGTTTAGGAATTTCTGAAAATTGAAGAGAGATTGAGATGGAGAAGAAGAAGAGGATGCTTACCTAAGCTTTTCTTTGATTTATAGAACTTAAATCTTGAATTTCAAATAATCTATGGTTTAGGAATTTTGATTTCTTTTCTCCTCCCCTATTTTTATTTTAACTTGAAAGTGTTAGGAAATGAAAATGAATGAAGAGGAGTTGGTGGAGGAGTTAGGGCATTATGTTGGGTTAGTGGGCTGAAACCCAAATCCAAAGCCCAATAGAAAAATAGCAAAATTCTACTCAACTCTAAACATATCGATGTTTATACTCAAAAAAGTTGTAAACGTCGTTTTGAACTCAATGGAAGTAGTCTCGAGTCCGGATTCGACTATTTACAAAAGTAACATTTCGGACTTTAAATTCAACAAACGATTCTATATTTAAACAAAACATTTAAATATACAATCTTAAAATATGCGTTTGTTAAGTGAGTATCAACGAATACCATGATCTTAAGGTTCCCCGTGATCTCAAAAATATGTGTTTGTTACAGACTCCCCTCCTTAAAGAAATTGCATCCTCGCAATACTTAAGAAGAAAATAAAAGCTAACGACCATACTAAGGCCTAACAACACAAAAGAAGAAATTTTGAAATGAGAAGTTCACCTTAAGGAGCATGAGAGAGTAAGTCCGGATGTGTTCGCTCGATGAATTCTCTGGATTCCCAAGAACAATCCTTAAGATTTGCTGACCATTGAACTTTCACAAGCGGAACATCTTTATTACGAAGGCATTTAACCTCTATAGCATTGCTACGAATAGGACGTTGCTCATAAGTCAAATTAGGCGAAACTTCAATTTCTTCAAAACACCGGGCTCAAGAATAGAATCGGAATCTCTAAGGCGTTTCCGTAAATGAGAGACGTGGAAACATCATGAATAGCAGCAAATTGAACCGGTAATAAAAGACGATAAGCCATGGAACCAATGCGTTCAGTGATGGGGAATGGACCAATATATCGAGGTGCTAATTTTCCCGATCGACTGAAACGCACAACACCCTTCATAGGTGAAACACGAATAAACACTAAATCTCCCATAGAAAATTCCAATTTCCTTCTTCGGTTATCGACACAGGATTTTTGTCTACTTTGAGCTTCTTTCATCCAATGATGAATAAGGTCAATCTTTTCTATGGCATCATGAATAAAATCTGGACCTAAAACCAGCTTCTCACCGGCTTCAAGCCAACACGAAGGAGATCGGCATGGCCTTCCGTAGAGTGCCTCGAAAGGTGTCATACTAATACTAGATTGGAAGCTATTATTATAGGAAAACTCAACAAGAGAAATATGATCTTCCCAACTTCCACCAAAATCAAGAACACTTGCACGAAGGAGATCTTCAAGAGTTTGATTCACCCGCTCTATTTGTCCATCGGATTGAGGTTGATAAGCGGTGCTAAAATTAAGCTTCGTTCCCAAAGCTTTTTGAAGACCCTTCCAAAATCCACTAGTAAATAATGGATCACGATCACTAACAATAGAAGTAGGAACTCCATGCAATTTAAAAATTTCTTTGACATAGAGTTTAGCCAAAAGAGGTATGGTCCGATTGGATCGAACGGGAATAAAATGAGCGGATTTTGTTAGTCTATCTACGATCACCCATAAACTATCATGACCCGAACGAGAACGGGGAAGGCCTTCAATAAAGTCCATGGAAATTTGATCCCACTTCCAAACTGGAATATCTAAAGGTTGCAATAACCCACCTGGCCTTTGATGCTCGGCCTTTACGAGTTGGCAAGTCATGCAATGCTTAATAAAGTTAGCGATATCAGATTTCATTCCATCCCAATAATAAAGTCACTTTATATCCGCGTACATTTTACTACTACCGGGATGAATGGTAAATTTAGAACGATGACAATCTTCTAAAATGTCTTTATGAAGGTCACAAATGTTTGGCACAATAAGTTTACCAAATTTTTGAATACCGCCACTAGCATCAATATCAAAGTCTTTCAAACCTTCAATATCAATTTTATCCCTACGACTTTGGCTAAGAAGAGCTAATTTGGGATCATGCTTTTGAGCTTCAAGAATGTGGTCTAAAAGAGAAGGATGAGCCTCAAGGCTACATAAAACAAGAGATGAACACGAATAGATAAAAGATCTTGAATCTCACATGTGGTCAAAGTCTCGAGATCATTCTATTTGGATATCATCATGGAAACAACCGCTTGTTGCTTTCGGCTAAGGGCATCGGCAACACAATTACCCTTTCCGAGAGTATAAAGAATATCAAGATCATAAGATGCAAGGAATTCAAGCCAACGCTATTGACGCAATTAAGTTCCTTTTGAGAAAATAAATACTTCAAAGATTTATGATCGGTGTAGAGAACAAATTTCTCTCCCAAAAGATAATGACGCCAAATTCTAAGGGCGAAAACAATGGCTACGAGCTCTATATCATGAGTGGCATATCTAGTCTCAGCATGCTTTAATTGTCTAGAAGCATAAGTGATAACACGTTCCCTTTGCATGAAAACGGCACCCAAACCAACATGACTAGCATCGGTATAAATAATAAAGTCTTGGTTCCCTTCGGGAATCACAAGAATATGAGCATCAGAAAGGAGTTCTTTTAATTTTTGAAAAGCAGCTTCACATTTGTCCGACCAAATGTACTTAACTCCCTTCTTTGTCAAACTAGTAAGAGGTACGAAAATTTTAGAAAAGTCTTTTATGAAACAACGGTAATATTCCACCAATCCAAGAAAACTACGGATTTCCGTCACACTCTCCGGTCTCTTCCAATTTTGAATCGCTTCAATCTTTGAAGGATCCATGGAAATTCCGGATTCAGAAATAATATGCCCCAAAAATTTCACACGAGATTGCTAAAAGCGGCACTTATAAATTTTGCGTTCAATTGATTGCTCCTAAGAGTTTCCAACACAATCCGAAGATGTTTTTCATGCTCTTCCTCGGTTTTAGAATAAACAAGAATATCATCTATAAAAATGAGAACAAATCGATCGAGGAAGTCTTTGAAAACTCGATTCATAAGGTCAACGAAATAAGCATGAGCATTCGTGAAACCAAATGGTATAACAAGCCATTCATAAGATCCATAACGAGTACGGAACGATGTCAAAGGAATGCTATCCTCTACAATACGAAGCTGATGAAAACCGGTTGCTAAGTCTAACTGTGAAAAGGCTCTAACACCGCTAAGTTGATCGAATAGATCATCAATCCGAGGTAAAGGATATTTATTCTTGACGGTGAGATCATTAAGCTTGCGATAGTCTACGCAAAGCCTAAGTGTACCATCAGATTTCTTCACAAAAATAGCCGAAGCTCCCCATAGAGAGGAACTAGAACAAATAAACTGCTTTCCTCCCAATTCGGATAATTGTTTACGCATCTCCTCATTTTCCTTATTGGACAAACGATAGGGAGGACGAGTGATAGGTAGAGCTCCAGGGATTAGATTAACTTTGAACTCAATTGCTCGCATAGGTGGTAATCCTAAAACGGGCTCAAATATGTCGGGAAATTCGCAAACAACGTGAATGAGGAAAATGACATCTTCTTCATCATCATTATCGTCATCATGTGGATTCAGAGAATATAAGAATGCTATCGAATTGAAATCCGAATCTTTAAGAACAATAGAAATCTGCTTAACTGATTGGGGATGTCGAAGATGAATAGTCCGCTTGGGACATAGGATATGGGCTTCATAACGATTAAGCCAATCCATTCCCAAAATCATTCTGAAACCTAGATAATGCATAACATGCAAATCGGCTCGGAAAGCATAATCACATAAAATAATTTCGACACCTTTACAAAGTAAACCGAGTGTTGCGGATCCACCAACCGGATTCGCAATTCTCAATGAAGTCATCAAGCCAATAACATTTAAAGACAAAACATCAACAAGTTCCTTTGATATAAAAGAGTGGGATACACCCATATCAAAATGAACTCGAATAGGAAGATCACGAAATATAATAATGCCATCAAGGATAGAATGAGAAATACCTTGACCAAGAGAAGTGTTACTATGGGCTTGCACAACGTTTAGCTTTCCCTCTTTCTTGTTTGGAAGTTTGGGGAATGAAGATAAAAGATGACCTGAACTTTTTCAATAACGACAAAAAAGAGGTTTTGGGCACCTATTTGCATAATGGTCCTTAGAACCACTATTGTAGCATTGCCTACGACTAGAGGTAGGAGTCGTCGCTACTGAAGTTGCTTGCTTCCCTTTCTTGCTGGGATTAGGGCCTTTGAACTTAATAGGCCTCTTCTTGTTGTTGTTGAAGTTCTGTTTGGCACCCACAACTTCAACATTACTTTCTTTATCGGCTTCTTCAAGTCGAAGAGCGATATTAACAAGTTGATCAAAAGAAACTTCTAGTTTTAGGAGTAAAGGCATTTTGAGGTTCTTATTCAACCCATAGACAAACCTTTGATTTTTCTTGAATAGGGTATTAATATACTCGACCCGATATTTAGAAAGAGATTCAAAAGATGCGACATAATCCGTGACAGAAGATTCACCTTGAATAAGGTCAATAAAGTGTCGGGCCAAAGTTACTTTTTCAGCCTCCGGCACAAACTTTAACTCGAACCTTTCCCGGAATTGCTCCTAAGTAAGAACCACTTCAATCATTTCCGAGATCAGAAGCTCGTACCAATCTAATGCTCTCTCCTGGTGCATGCTAGAAGCCACTTGGACTCGATATAGATCCACAAGATTCATGCGAGAAAAGATGTGATCGCATGTTCTAAGCCAAGCTTGGACTTCTATAACGCTTTTGGAACCTTTGAATAGCCTTCCACCCAAATTGGTATAGTCACTGCACAAGCGTGCAAACCCAAATTTAGGATGAGTAGGCTCTGGAATGGGTCCGACAGCTTGAGCATTCTTCACAAGATCTAAAAGCTGCTAGGCAGACATAAATACTCCATCCTGAGGAGTAGCACTAGATTGACCGGCGCTGGGACAACCTGGCCTAACCATTTCTCTTCTTTAAGAAAGAAAGAAAGAAGAGGAAAAAGGTTATTCTCAGAATGAATATCAAACAAACTTGATTGATAAAACAAGGCATCATAAAAGAAAATAGGATAGAACGGGTCCTATGACTCGAATTAAATCCTAAGGCACGATTCCTAAGAAAGACTTAGGACAATGATCCTTGCAAGATTATTCTAAATTGTTTCGAAGTTTGGCTTTGATACCAAGCTGTGATGCCCCACTTTTATACTCACACTAGCCAAGAACACTACGGGGTAATACCGTCGACTAGCACGAAGAATATGGCTGTTGAGGAGCGACCATCTATATAATTGCTTTGTGCGAGTACCGATACGTCAGATAATATGACTTGCATTTCATTTCAAGAGGAAATCCGACATATCAAATACAAACTCAAAGCTACTACACAGTAGCTATGTGGGCTTCGGAAACAAATATAGAAATAAGCATAACACAAATCAGTCACTGATATTCATATCACAAAGGCAGAAAGAGATATGAATATAACACATAAAAGTGTTCATCAAAATAGTGGTCAAACAAGATCCACTTCATCACAAAAGAATAAGTACAGGTGCTAAGAAAAAGAATAAGTATACATCAAAGAGTCTCTATCTCAAATGTATAAAAGCAAAAACTACTAAGCTAAAGTAGTTAGCCAAAAGTCAGAAGCTAGCCCCTGCTAAGAAGTCAAGTGGAAGCACATGTAACACCTCGGTCTGACTCGAGTATTATTTAAGAAGAAAAATAATAAACGGATCAGTCTAGCTATAAATATCATATGAGATGAGAAAGGATAAGATATACCACAAAAATGTATGATAACAATAATGCCATATTGTGACAAGTATACATTCAATAACAATAAAAATCATACAATATCTCAAATCTCGTCAAATATCCAAAAAGAATATCACATTCTTTAGCTTGTTCACCAAACCCCAAATATTGACAAAACATATCAATGTCAATCGCAAAAATTGGTGAAGCACAAATTCTAGAAATCAACAATTAGAAATCCAAAAAACACAAAGGGGGAGGTCTATCACAAACGTGAGCATGAAAACTCACCAACACGTGTATCACAAATGGGTCGCTATGCCATGGTCGCTAACCATAGAGTCGGTGCAACGACGTAGTACAATAACGGTACGCCCGATGAACCTGATACTCAAGTAATTCGGAACAACGACGTAGTAGAACAACGGTACGCCCAATGAACCTGATAAGCTGGGACAACAACGTAGTACAATAACGGTATGACCTATGAACTGAACTCCATAAAACCATAGGACGCTAGCCTATAAAAAGAATGAGACGAAGCTCCATAAAACGAGGTACAGTCCCCCACGTGGACAAAGAGACATCACATATCGCTAGTCTAAACTTAAAATGATCGCCATTGATCAACGAAAAGTGTAGATTACACCAAGCTAGTAAATAAATGAGTTTAGCTTCATGTCCCATAACCACTGGATTAACTTAAGTATTTACGAACAAATTGTAGATTTCCACCCGAAAATTGTCATAAGATTTCAATCGGACAAGTCTAAGAATTAACCGACGAAGTAAACGCAAGCGTTTCACACCACTTGTTTTGCTATGTCGTTTAATTGGATTTCTCGTACGAATGAGGTAAAGGTTTGTATATACTAATAGATTAGAAAATGGTTATAAAAACGAGCTTTGTATTTAAAAGTAAATGTTGAAATCATTTTTGTAAAAGAGTTCGAGTATTTACTACTAGTATAGAAATCTTTGTATTTTAAAGTGACAAATCACAGAAATGATCGTAGAAACAATCAATCACCAAAAATTCACATTCGACGACGTAAATCAAAAACATAAAAATTTAGATCAATTCCATCAAATGGATATTCCCAAAAGTCTAGAAAAAGAAGTCATCAAAGTTGATAATAAGTGATAACATCTAATCGGATCAACCAAAAATCGATTAAAATGGAAATCCACTCAAAATAGGCAATTTGGCTGAAATAAGCAGCTCCAGACGTCTAGTAGACTTCCCAGACGTTTGAGCTGAAAGACTGGAAATTTTCTTCCAGATCGCCCAAACGTCTGGGAAGTAAACTTAGACGTCTGAGCTGAAAGACTGGAATTTTATTCTCGTATCTTCAGACGTCTGAGCTTATTACTAGACGTCTGAGCTGAAGCTCAGAGCAATTTTTGCCAAGGCCTTTGATGGCCAAATCAAACTCGAAGAAAACGAATGAGCGACGATGGCTAGGGATCGATGTCAAGCGACAACCCAACCTTATAAACACATCAATACACTCCAAATAACACGTCCAAACATCCATATAAGGATTTTAATAGATTTTGACTTCAAAATACCAAAATTGGAATATTCATCAAACCAATTCAATTCAAAAGCAAATGGACACGAAATAGATGTTAGGAATTCATACCTAACAACTATCAAAGGTATAGACATAGATGTGAGTTCAAGAACTCACCTTTAAACCCAAAAACACGAATGAGAAGCTCTAAAACAAAGGAAAGGCCAATTCCTCTTCAACTTCAACTCAAGAAGCTCCAGTCTAAGCTCATAAGCAAATATTTCCTAAGTTAGGGTTTAGGAATTTCTGAAAATTGAAGAGAGATTGAGATGGAGAAGAAGAAGAGGATGCTTACCTAAGCTTTTCTTTGATTTCTAGAACTTGAATCTTGAATTTCCTAATAATCTAGGGTTTAGGAATTTTGATTTCTTTTCTCCTCCCCTATTTTTCTTTTAACTTGAAAGTGTTAGGAAATGAAAATGAATAAAGAGGAGTTGGTGGAGGATTTAGGGTATTATGTTGGGTTAGTGGGCTGAAACCTAAACCCAAAGCCCAATAGAAAAATAGCAAATTCTACTCAACTCCAAACATATCGATGTTTATACTCAAAAAAGTTGTAAATGTCATTTTGAACTCAATGGAAGTAGTCTCGAGTCCGGATTCAACTATTTACAAAAAAAAATAACATTTCGGACTTTAAATTCAACAAACGATTCAATATTTAAACAAAACATTTAAATATACAATCGTAAAATATGCGGGTTGTTACAGGCACGGGGAGGACACGGTGGCTTTGGGGTTTGGGCTTGGGTCAGATGAGCTTGAGACGCGGTGGCCATAGGAGGCTCGGTTAGGGCTGGAAAACGCGGGCGAGGCTCTAGATCGAGGAGCAGTTTCCGCGGTGTGGCTTTGGGGTGGGCGCTTTGGAAAGGAGGGGTTTGACTCGGGTTAGAGGAGGAAAATCGCGTGAGAGGCTTCAGGGAGGAGAAGGCAGAAGTAACTCGAGTAAATTCTAGTGGAAAGAAGAGAAAAAAATGTATAGAGGAGGAAGTCAAGCTACAGGGAGAGGAGGAATGAAAGATACGTACCTAATTTCGTGAATGAACCGTAGAGTAAAAGTGAAGAGGCAACTTGAATATATACAAGAAAATCAATGTAATAGCAACGGTCAAGCTTTGATTCAGCTGAAAAAATATTAAAGCAATTTATTGAGCTTTGGGTTGCACGGTTCAAATTTTGAAAGGCAAAGGAAAATATAAAGTCACAATTAGGGTACCGTTACGACGAACTGTTTTATCGTTTTCGTCGCGTACCGAACCTCAAAATACAAAAATAAATATACCATGGGGATCAGCATGATAAGACGAATAGAATGGTACACATATATCAGCGATACGATCAATTTACATAAACTTGAATTTTCGCTGTCGAAAATGCTGCTAAAATGCAGAGAATAAGGTAAATGGAGCTATAGAAGTCCAAATTTGGCAAAAGGAATACGACGTCTCACCCAAAAAATGATTTACATTTTTATTATATAAAAATATTCAGATTTCAAAAATATTAAATTTTCAACCATTAAACAAATGAAATTTGAAATTTCACGAATAAATTAACTTTCCTATTTTTCAATAAAATTTTACCATTTACCATAATTTAATAGACGCATTTTAAATATCAAATTTTTATTTCAAAATTTTATTATTTACAATTCAAGAATTTTTTTTGTTATTTACGTTATAAAACGGTTTAAAATTTCATGGGTCATTACACTCTCCCTCACTCAAAACTTTTCGTCCCCAAAAAGAACGAGATAGGAGAATAGAAATTACCGAAAAGATAAAAGAAAGCAACGAATAGTACCTGAGTCAAACAATTAAGGATTTGAAGCACATATGGATTCCTCGGTTTCCCAGGTGCAATCCCGGTCATCCGTACTCCACTGTACTTTAACTAGGCTGACAAATTTCCTTCGAAGCTGCTTTGTACCTTTATCGACAATACGAAGTGGCTTTCTCTCGATGGTGAGATTTGGCTCAACGTCCAAATTCTCCAATAAAGTTGGCTGAACTATCAAGGATGGATCATAAAGATACTTTCGAAGGCGAGATACGTGAAACACGTTGTGCACACCTGTCAGTTTCTCCGGCAAGTCAACTCTGTAAGCCAAAGGACCAACTCTTTCCAGAATGCGGAAAGGACCAACGAACCTGGGAGCAAGCTTCCCTCTTCAACCAAAACGAACTACATTCTTCAGCGGTGAGATCTTAAGAAAAACCTGACCACCCACTGAAAACTCCAAATCCCTACTATGCCTATCCGCATACTTCTTCTGCCTATCCTGAGCAATCCTCATCTTTCTTCTAATCTCCTCAACCTTCTCGAATGCTTCCAGAATCATATCAGGCCCAAGAACCAAGCGATCCCCGGACTCAATCCAACAAGATAGAGATTTGTAGGATCGTACATAAAGAGCGGCAAATGGAGACATCTCAATACTCGCCTGATTTCAAGAGATTGGGATTAATAGATGGGTTTAGCTTAAGATGATTCAAAATCAAAGATAGGGTTATACCTGATAACTATTATTATAGGTGAATTCCATGAGATGGAGATGATCTTCCCCAGATCCCCCATAATCAAGAACACAAGCACGAAGGAGATCTTCCAGAATCTGATTCACCCTTTCCGTCTGACCATCAGTCTGAGGATGATACGCCGTACTAAGGTTCAAACGAGTGCCCAGAGCTACTTGAAAAGCTTTCCAGAACTTGCTGGTAAAGATAGGGTCACGATCACAAACAATGCTAGAAGGAACACCATGGAGACGGACAATCTCCCTCATGTAGATCTCAGCTAGGCTCGAAGCTGTTTGATTCGACTTGACCAGAATGAAATGAGCGGAATTGGTCAATCGATCGACAACTACCCAAATACTCTCATTACCCCTTCTAGTCCTCAGTAGACCATCGATAAATTCCATAGAAACCTGATCCCACTTCCAAATGGGAATCTTAAGAGGTTGCATCAATCCAGCGGTCATCTGGTGATTAGCCTTAACTTGTTGACAAGTAGTACATCTACTGACAAAGATAGAAATGTCCTGCTTTATACCATTCCACCAATACAACCTCTTCATATCCTGAAACATCTTCACAACACCTGGATGAATGGAGAGTGTGGACTGATGATTCTCTCTAAGAACTTCTTGCCTCAAACCATCAACATTCGAAACACAAACCCGACTATTAATCCTCAAAACTCCATTCTGATAAATCTGGGCTCCCAACTCATTCCGATTACTACCTTCCCTATCCTGAATATTCTCCTTCATAGGCTTAAGCATCGCATCCTCATCCTGCTTAGCTGCAATTCGATCCAAAAGAGATGGAGAAACCACAATCTGACACAACAAGGCTTTCTTCCGACTCAAAGCATCAACCACAACATTGGCTTTCCCAGGGGTATAGTTGATGTCGAGATCATAAGATGCTAAGATCTCAAGCTATCGAACTTGCCTCTGGTTTAAATTCTTCTGGTTGAAGATATGCTTAAGAGATTGGTGATCGGTGAAAAGCTCAAACTTGGTTCCCAAAAGGTGGTGCCTCCACAACTTCAAAGCAAACACAATAGCAAGCAACTCTAAATCATGGGTAGCATAGTTAGCTTCGTGGGGCTTCAACTGGCGGCTAGCATAAGCTATGACCTTCCTATCTTGCATCAACACAACACCCAATCCTTCTTTACTAGCATCGGTATAAACCGATAATCCTTCACTCCCGTTCGGAACAGTGAGAACAGGAGCAGAGCTGAGCTTTTGCTTCAACTCATTAAATGCAGCTTCACAATTCTCATTCCCATTGAACTTGGCATTCTTACGAGTCAAAGCAACAAGAGGTGCAACTATATGGGAAAAATTCTCTATAAATCTTCGATAATAACCGGCAAGGCCCAGAAAGCTTCGGATATCCGTCGGAGTCTTAGGTGTCTCCCAATCCTGAAATTAGGATAAGGCAGATAAGTCCATAGACAAATAAGATAAATGAATTCAAGGGGACAAGGGTGGATAGACTTACTTTAATCGTGGCGACCTTAACCGGGTCAACCGAGACTCCATTCTCTGAGATAATGTGCCCAAGGAATCGGACTTCATCTCTCCAGAAATGGCATTTAGAAAAATTGGCTTTCAACTGGTGACTCCTAAGAGTTTCCAGTACATACCTAAATGAGATTTATGCTCCTTCTCTGTCTTAGAAAAGACAAGAATATCATCAACGAAAACCAGAACAAATTTGTTGAGAACATCATGGAAAATGCGATTCATAAGGTCGACAAAGAAGGCAGGAGCATTGGTTAATCCAAAAGGCATGACTAACCATTCATAAAAACCATTTTCCGTTCAGAAAGCAGTCTTGGGAATGCTTTCCTCAGCAACATGAAGCTGGTGGAAACCGGTTGCAAGATCAAGTTGAGAGAATACTTTGGCTCTGTAGAGCCGATCGAACATGTCATTGATGCGAGGCATTGGATAGCGATTTTTGAGAGTAAGCTTGTTCAGTTCTCTATAATCAATACACATCCTTAAAGAACCATCCGATTTGGTGACAAAGACCACAACTGCTCCCCATTCAGAAAAACTCTGCCTAATCAAACCCTTAGAGAACAAATCCTCAATCTGTTTCTTCAGCAACTTTCTCCTTGGGTGCCATCCGTCTGGGAGGGAGGACAATAGGTCGAGCACCAGGAATAAGGTCAATGCGGAATTCAATTTCTCGCTTAGGAGGAATAGAAATGAATTCGCCAAATACATCCGAAAAGAGTTGGACAACATGGGTGGAGTCAAGATCACTAGGCTGAGCATCAAGGGAAAAGATAAAGCTGCCTGCAAAATCCTCAGGCATCCGACATTCGATAACCAAAGGCTCGCCTAGCTCACTGACTAAGGAGACAGTTCGGGCCTTACAAGAAATGACCGCATCGTAACGCTTTAACCAATCACCTCCCAGTAAAATATCAAATGCATCGGAACCCAAAACATAGAAATCTCCAGTGAATCGACACATCCTGTAAAGGAGTTTCACCCCTTTACAAATCATACTAAGATTGGCGGGACCGTCGATGGGATTAATAACGCATAATGATGAAGTCGCCAACCGAGGTTGCAAAATATGCTCGAATTTACTACAGAGATCGATAAATATAAAACTATGGGATGCACCAATGTCAAATAAAACTCTAACAGGAAAACCATGCAAAGAAAATGAGCTCTGAAGGGTACCTTGGTTATCATTGGCGGGCAGAGGAGGAAGAGGAGGAGGAGTGGAAGAAGTCATGGCAAAGACTCCAAATGTTTTGCCTCCCTGACGCAAAGGACAATCGTTCTTGAAATGGCCCGGCTGCAAACAGACGTGGCAGAGGTTGTTCCTGGTGACCTGAGGTGGAGGAATAGCGGTACCGACAGAAGATGGGCAGCTGTTGGCATAGTGACCCTGCTGGTCGCACTTAAAACAAGTGATGGAAGATAGGTCAAGAGGTCGCTTTTGAGGAGCATATCCAGTACCATGAGTATCCCGCCACTTCTTCTTCTGCTGCTGGAAGTTGGGCTTCCTCTTCTTAGAACCACTGGATGTGCCCTGAGATGAAGAAACTACCTGCTTACCCTTTGAAGTAGGATTCTCGAATCTGGTGGCCATATCCATCAGAGAAGTGAAGGTGCCGTGAACATGAATAATCAAGCTATCATAATACTCTGGGCGAGCACCATGAATTAACTTCTCATTCTTCTTGAGCCGAGTGTCAATCAAAATGGAGCCAAACTTGGAAAGCTCATTGAACTTCCTCTCATACTCAACAAAAGTCATGTCTCCCTGCTCGAGATCCATAAAGGCCCTACACAACTGGGATTTCTTGGCTTTGGGCGTCCATTTTGCCATAAAAGCATCCCTGAAAAGAAGGGGTCCAAGATGAGACAAAGATGAAGGAGATAAATTTTCAAAGAAATAGATTCGATAGAAATAAGCTAGGAAAGATAACTAGGAATCTCACATGAACTGCTGCCAAGAGATATTAGCCTCAACAGTTTGAGCGGTAATAGATTCCCAACAGTCCTCGACGGACTCCTGTAACTGCCAAATAGCTAAATGACGCATCTGAGAATCAGTGATCTCAAGTCCAGTGAAAATCCTTTCAAGACTCTTCAGCCATTGCTAAGCCTCAATAATGCTCTCTGCTCCAGTGAACTTAGTGCCTCCAAGCTGAGAATACTCCTTACAAAGCTGAGTGAACCTAACAGGCTGAACAGGTGTGACAACAGAAGCAACAACATGTGGGACAGGGGCAACTTGTGGTACAAGTGCATTTCCACGACCCCTACCGTGGACATTCCTACGGCTACTCATTTGGAAAACAGGAATTTTGATTTCAGAACAAGTATACAGTTTCAATATTCAAAAGAAATCCTAATTAAAGAGAATTCTAACTTAGAAATTCCAAGCACGAAAAATATGATTCTGAAATTAATTCAACTCATTCTAGGGTATTACAGCCCTATCTCTAATGAGTTTCACTCCATATGCTAAGTTTTCCAAAGCCAGAGCTTTGATACCAACTATAACGACTCGTAGTTTTGAACCATTCAAATCGACAATAATCCATACATATCAGACTTGAATCGTCCAAAACAACAGATTGTTAATATATTTATTTGGCATCACTTAGCATATACAGTAAATAAATCAATCACAGACACAGAGTTTACAACAAAACAACGGAATAAAATAAATAGTAGTTCATAAATCTACTACAGAAATAACATAGTCTGAAATAGAATACATCAGAAATCCCAGTACACAGAAGTCTCTAGTACAAAGCAAATGACAAGTCTGAACATACAACTGGAAATGACAGAAATAAACTGAAAGCTGAAATAGATAAGCTAGATCTTCCAACGAACTCCAGCTCCAAAGGATGAATCTCAAACTGTAACACTCAAGCTGACCCGAGCGTAAAGCAAAACAAAACACTCGAATCAGGATTAACATTCTTATGCAGATAAATCAAGTTCAAATGAAATGTTAAGTAAATGCAATATAACTTAAAGGGATGTTGGGATTCCATCCTTTAAGGATTCAATAAACTATCTACATACATAGTACAATACGCTACATATATAATGTCTACAGTAAAATAAAGTATTAAAATAGCGTTAAGGCGTTACCTATATCCCCCTTAACCCATTTTATATAATGCCATTATCTATACAGATAATGTAAACTCCACCCGTAGGTAGGGTATCAGGGAGCACTCCATAGGTACCACACAAACCAAACTCGTAGAAGGCGCGATAAGGCATGTGACAAGGCACGCGAGGCAATGCCAGGGTAGATATACCGTTTGCAGATCCGGATTGGTGGTAACGCATAGCAACTACTACCGCCCACCTCGAGACACACTCCCAAATCAAAGGTGTGCACACCAAAATAAAATCACTAAAGCAACATATATGGTTTTGAAGAAATGTGCCCGTTAGGAGGAATGACCTCACTTGGCCCGGCGTGGCTCCTATTTTAGCCACATCAAGCTGACTCACGGAAGTCAGGGCTACGTAAATACCATACAGAACCGTTCGCCACCATCCTTCCTCATTCTGAAATATCCACCATGTACACAGTTTTTAAAGTGGTTTTCGGTATTGGTAGAGAGTATGACAATATCCGATCCCGGTCTCTTTAACAACCAAGCGCTTATTTCACACCGTGGTCATTTATAAAATTACTTTATAGATATTTAAATAAAATCTCAAATACAAAATTTTAAGTCGAACGAATATTCAATTTTTAATTCTATTTAAATTTTAAAGTATTCATTTAATCACCTCGTATTAAAACAAGATATAAATCATTTCCAAAATCATTAAGTTCTGAATGAATCTTTATTTAAATTCAATTAACAACCATTTAAGTTACCAATCAAATTCCAACGCACCTTTCCAACCCTTTTTTTAAAAGTTATAAAATCTATTTTATATAAATTAAATGAACCCTTTTTAGAAATATTATATATTATAAAAACTAAATTTATACCCTTTTAAATAAATTAAACTTTTTATTTATCTAATTAAATTCTTATTTTATATATTTTAGAATACAAACTATAAGTAAAATTTTACAAATTACCTTTAAATTAAACTCATACTTTCTATATCTCCAAAATCAACATTTAAGGTTATAATTTTTTTTGCAATAATAAAATAGAATACTTATTACATTTCAAAATCAAGCTCATATATTTCCTTTCAAATATTTAGAAATCATTTTTTTTCAAAAATGGACCAACGGTGTCTGTATATAATTTTCTATCCTATGGTCAAGTGATACAGATATTTGTTATTTCAATCCGTAATAGTTTAAATTTTACGGGTTTATATTATTAAACCCGCAATCCCAAAATTTCAATTATAACTGAAAATCGTTTGGGTTTATCATTTCAACCCATAACGAAGTTTTCCTATTCTAAAATTCATTCGAGTATGCATCATTTCAACCCATAGTTATTTCTAAAACTAAGGCAACTTGCAAAGTGAGAACAACAAATAAAATAATGTAACAATTACTGGCGAAATAAATTAACATATAACCGTGTCAATTTACATAAGTGATTAAATTTAAATAACAACTTATCATATTTAACAATTAATAGCTAGCAATTCAGTTTGAACAGTACATTTAAATTGTCATTTCCTATGAAATCAATTTAATGAGCATAAGAGCATTAATCGTGAGTGATTGTTCACCTTTGTAGCTAGAGAACGGTGGAGTTGAAAAGCAACCGACACGGATGCGAAAACGGACACGGCACCACACTTCAAATAGCTGCGATAAGCAAGACAGAATTTTAGCATGATAAACCAATGGAAACAAATATTAGAAGGAACAAAGGTATTTGTACAGTGTATATCTGAATCAATGTACATATAACTCTTTGACATGATATATATATATATATATATATATATATATATATATATATATATATATATATATACTCGGCAGATGTATGCAATGTATATGTATCCCATATACATGAGTCTCCATCTACTTGCACACATATAAATATTGATTAACATTATACACACAACACCAAGATATGCAATAGAAATTTGATGGACTGAAATACTTATAACAATGCACATATCTATCGGCGAAAATACACGGTCAAAAATAGACAGCATATAAATGACTCTGCATATATCACCTTTACAACCGAGAAGCAAAGGGAATATATATGTGCAACACACACACATATATTGCAGTTGTCATCTATATATCAATTACTTATTCGCAGTAACCAATCTATAGACGCTGGGTACAAAATGAGCAACACTTTATATACGTGTCATGACTTCCAGCCGAGAATAAACGTGCATATGTGATATTAGATAAGCTTCACCATACATAAACATACAGCACATATATAGCGTCGTATGATGTTTTCCACATATACAAATAAAAGGACAGTTCAACATAACAAGATGTGCACATGTACTGCACGAGCAAACGAATGGGACTAGCGGGGATGGCCTGTTCTTGGTCAATGGCGAGCAGCTTCGGGTCTAGAAGGGAAAAACTCGGGTCGACTGAGGCGCTACTTCGGGTTTCAGTGGTGGCGATGTGAAGGCAGAGGGGAATATGGCCACTTCGGGTCCGGTCTCGGGAAATAGTGGAGGGGCACGGGGGAGGACACGGTGGCCATAGGAGGCTCGGGTCAGAGGAGCTCGAGATGCGGTGGCCATAGGAGGCTCGGTCAGGGCTGGAAAACGCGAGCAAGGCTCTAGGTCGAGGAGCAGTTTCCGCGGTGTGGCTTTGGGGTGGGCGCTTGGGAAAGGAGCGGTTCGACTCGGGTTAGAGGAGGGAAATCGTGTGAGAGGCTTCGAGGAGGAGAAGGCAGAAGTAACACGAGTAAATTCTAGTGGAAAGAAGAGAAAAAAATGTATAGAGGAGGAAGACAAGCTACAGGGAGAGGAGGAATAAAAGATACGTACCTATTTTCATGAATGAACCATAGAGTAAAATAAAGAGGCAACTTGAATATATACAAGAAAATCAATGTAATAGAAACGGTCAAGCTTTGATTCAGCTGAAAAATTATTAAAGCAATTTATTGAGCTTTGGGTTTCACGGTTCAAATTTTGAAAGGCAAAGGAAAATATAAAATTACAGTTAGGGTAGCGTTACGACGAACTGTTTTATCGTTTCCGTCGGTTACCGGACCTCAAAATACAGAAATAAATATACCTCGGATTAGCACGACGAGTCGAATAGAATGGTACACATATATCAGCGATACGATCAAATTACAAAAACTCGAATTTTCGGTGTCGAAAATGCAGAGAATAAGATAAACAGAGCTATAGAAGTCCAAATTTGACAAAACGAATTACGACTTCTCATTCAAAAAATGATTTACATTTTTATTATATAAAAATATTCAGATTTCGAAAATATTAAATTTTCAACCATTAAACAAATGAAATTTGAAATTTGAAATTTCACGAATAAATTAACTTTCCTATTTTTCAATAAAATTTTACTATTTACCATAATTTAATAGACGCATTTCAAATATCAAATTTTTATTATTTACAATTCAAGAATTTTTTTTGTTATTTACATTATAAAACGGTTTAAAATTTCACGGGTCATTACAATTTCTAGCTTAACCAGCCTTATACTCTTCGAAGTTATGTCATGATTTCCTTAGCCTTCAAGGAAAGCCATATCTAAGTCCTGAGACTGTTGTTAAGACATGTCCTTAGAGACGTACATGAGAGGGATCCTATCGATATAGGTCTAGAGAATGTTCTCATAAAGAAGATTGCTTCTTGGCATTTAAAGAGGGGAGACTTTGGCTGGGTAGGACATAGTGTTTCTATAGTTGATGAGAAGGCCCATGATTTAGAATTATTTCGGGTGTCACTTTGACTCTTAGTTCATTACTGAAATCGAGAAAGGCGTGTAGCTTGAGCATTCCATCCATCTTGAGCAGGGCAGCTTGTCAATGAAGGAGTGATGACTAATTCAACCTTTTGTTTTTGGGGTTGAGATGGTCGATACTCCGTTTTTATGGGCAAAGAGATCTGCCTTGGATCTTAGAGCATCGGTTAGGGGTTTATTGCTTAGCCTTATCCCCATTATAGGCCACTTTAGAATGTCTCATTAGGATGGTTCTCCTCTGTGAGAATGCCCATGAGATACCATTTGAGTTGCGAAAGTGGAAGAGTAAACCGAATCTCCAACCAAAGTGCAAAGACCAAGATACAAGGAAAGATCGAGCTTATACGAAGAAGAAGCTAGCTTAGTGCATATGGAGGAATTTTGCTATGAAATGTCATCCAACTAAAATAAAGCGTGAGTGCTTCAATTGTGATTAGCTTGATCACTTGAAGAAGTCCTATCATACATTTTAGAAGAGTGAATAAGTGATGATGACTTGTGCCTTATAGGCATTACTAGGTCCTAGCAGGCCTACGGCTCCAGATAAATAGAATGAGCTTATGTAGTGGGGTATGCTCTACTTTTGGTAAAGTCATTTATGTTCCTTCCAACACTTGATCAGTATATTTTATCTATTTCTAGTTACTTGGTAGATAGGTTAAACTTTACACTTTTGGTAGTAGGTAAGTTTTTCAGTAAAGATAAACCTTGTATGGGTAACCTTAGTTGAAAAGCCAAGGTGAAGCGACCGAGAGTACTACCATTCAAACTTTATGCACGAGCTTTTAAGTTGAGTGGGGTTGGTCAATGAAGTATGACTTGGATTTATATCTAAGTAGGGATCAATGGATGCTTTAGTAATGAGCACAGACTAAGCGGATGACTTGTAGGTGCTTTCCTAGAGTTGTTCATGTTAGAATTTTTTTTCTTTGTGTTAGTAAACCTTAGCTGATGTGAGTAATCCCGTGTACTAAAAAGGTATTTTCTAAAGGTTGGTCCATCCATTTACTAGTTCCCAATCATTAGTTTGAGCGTAGGATTTCTAGGTGATTTACACCAGTTAGGAAAGGGTTTTCACTCGATTCTTCAAGGCGACCACTTGAGTCAGATTCTTGGGATGATTGGAAGATTTCTAAAGCATGACCATGGTCATGTGATTGAATTTCAATGGTTGGATCAAGGAATTGGATCAGATTTCGCATGAGAAGAGTTAGGTAGCCGACCCTAATTTAACAAAGGAATCTTACAAGCAAACGAAGGGTTGGATCAGGCACCGTGTCATTTTGGATGAACTTTAGTTATTGAATTTTTTTTATTATATAGTTAAGGTTGTTTGGGATAGTTTGGGGAAGGATTTCTTGACTAGTTGTGGATATACGGATAATCATCTAAGTGATGAGATGACACTTACCTAGGAGAGCATCGCAATACACTTAATATATTATCCTTATTGACATCGTGTGGTTGAGGTGAGTTTGAACCCGAGCAAACCCAGGCATTTGTAGATCGTCATTTAATGATGATTTAATTAGTAGAGTTTTCTCTTTTGGAGAATAAGCTATATTTCGAAGAAAAGGAAAGTGGAGGCTTACATTGCAGGATTTATTTGAGAGTTTTAAGACTTGGTGATACATCATATCGTATAAAATTTCCTTTTAGTAATGGAAGGTGTAATAGTCTTTTGTGTATTATATTGACAAAGGGCTTACATCACTTAAGTGTTTTGTTCAACTTGAATATGGAACATACTTATTAGAGTTTATGGTTTGACATGCGCGTTTGACTATTGATTTTTACCGTGCATGTAATTATAGACTGAATTATCCTTTGCTTTGTATGTTATTTGTTGATTGTTGATGGTTGTTGGCGATGAATGTTGTTTGCTATTGCTCAGGTTTGCTAGTTAATCGTTTGATTTTGTTTGTTGTGTTTGATTTTGTTTTTGGCTGATTTTGATTGTTGTTGATTTTTGTTGCTTGCTTGCGGGTTTAATAGTTTGTATGCTAGTTACTTTTGCTTATCAATGTCGGATATGGTTTGATGGTTGCTTGTTGTTTATTGTTGTTGAATGTTATTAGTTTATTGTTGCTTGTTTTGTATGTTTGATTGCTTATATGGTAGTTATGATTTCATAATTAAAGTATGATTGGAGAGTGATAGTGATAGCTATCTGAAATGGATCGCATATCATCCATGCCCACTGTGGAGGCGATGGGATTTATACGAGTTTATGGCCTTTTGATGGGACTTGGAGCCTGTGGTATATTTTGATATCGATTCACTTAAGCTTACTCTCCAATGGATTGTCATGTATGATTATGGTAGTATAAATTACTACTCTAAGGTTATACATGTATGAATTCTATCTTATTGTTGTGTTGGTACAAAATCCTCTTGGTATAGTACAATTAGGTACTTGCGAGCCAAAGCATGGATATTTAAATGTTTATTTGTTTAGATTTGCATTTAAATGGTGAGAAGTTTTCTTAGAAAGAGGTATATATTTTTGGTAAATGTCCGATAATGTATGGCATCACATATTTCCTAGTTGTGTGATGCATTGATTTGGGATTTTTCGTAATGCTGATAGCATACAGGAAAGTATTGCTAAAATTTCCGAAAGTGAAATTCAAGAATTTTGGTCGGTCCTGTTACTTCTCATACTTATAGGAATTTCGGGAACAAAACTATTTTAAGGAGGGAAGAATGTAACACCCCGCGTTTTTAATAACTCGGTATTTAAAAAATTAATTTAAATATTAATTCATTAATTAACGGAACACCCCTTGTGCTCGTCTTTAGAGACAATTGAATTGGGAATCGAAACACCCGTAATTGAGTTTGCCTTTTCGACGTGAGCAAAATGAGTACAAACTTGACTATGTTTGGGGTCAATGAATTTTTAAAGCAAGTAGTAATTTTTAAAAGGGGCGAGACTTTGGTTTAAGGCCCGTGAGCTAGCTCATAAGTTACCCTACCCTTCATGTTTTCACTTCATTCTCGTTTCACGTTTCATTTCATTTCCATCTCCTAATCACTTTCAAAAATATTTCCTGAAGCCTAACCCTAGATCCATTATTCCAAGCTTAAAATAATTCCTACAAATCCCGATAAAATCACCATAATTCCTCTCATATAATTCCCCACATAACCCATCAAGGAATTAGCACGAGGTGGAATTTGGAGCCAGTTCTCAACTATAAAGAGAGCTTGGATTTTGGTTTTGGTGGTTTGGAGCATGGTATGAAGAAAAAGAGGCGAGTGGGATGATACTCCATCTATATTTATTTGTTAATCTTCATTATTTTATTTATTGATGATTACGGAATTAAATAAAGTGATTTGAAAATTTTTTTGGATTGATTTAGACTTGTATTCACGTTATCAACATGATTATATAATCTCATTATTGTTTAAGACATTAATTACTATTTTTGAAATAGTTAGTAAGCTTAGAAATGGATTTTGGGATAATTGGGTGATTATATGTGAAGTCGTAATGGATTGAAGACTAATCAGATGATATAATTAAGTGCATGTCATTTGCTAGTAATAACAAAACTAAGTTAAATGGTTTTAAAAAAGTTAGTATGCTAATTAAGTGATTAATGAATCTTAATTAGTGTTTATGAATATTATTTAAAAGTAAAGAACTGATCTTTATTAATGAATGGTTTACTTATAAATATTATTTGAGTAAAGAAATGATTTCATAAATAAAAGAAGTATTTTATAAAATGACGTGATATTTTATAAAATAGTATAAGTAAAGCTTATTTAGCATTTATAAAATGGTTATATGATTTTGTAAAATGAAGTATGGATTTTATAAAAATGGAAATGAGATTTTATAAAATAGCACAATGATGTATACTCAATTTTAATGAGGCAATTACGTATTTAAAAGCTTGAAAATGATTGACAAGCTAACAAAATATTTTATAAAATGGTTGTAAGATTTTGTAGTATGAAATCATATTGGACTTTTGTTGAAAAGGTTTAGTAAATAAAAGTAAAATTTACTTAAGTTTAGTTGAATGGCTTATTTAAATAAACGTGTGTGTATATAATATGGGTAAGTATATGTATACGTGTATTTAAAGAATATAACAATCGAAACAATTTGATGTGTTAGGATGTTTGGTATGAATTGAATGTTGATTGATATGAAAGTGTAGTTGATTGTTGATTGTGTTGTTGGTAGAATAGTAGGATTGTAATGGATGGTTATAGAAATTGTCATTTGGATGATAGGGTTTGTAAAACATTTGAGTACAGTGATGATTCATCAAATTTTCATGAAATGGTATTCGTCCCATAGTGGATCGTCGATGATATGAACTCGGGTGCGAGATGTAGAATTGAAATGGTTGATCGAGTTGTTAAACTCGAACGATTTGGAAATTGGTTCATTTGTCTCAAAATCGTTCACTGATTATGAAGTAGCACTCATATGAAGATTGCATGACTTATAATAAGGGAGTGAATTTGAGTCCGACGATGGTCGTGCAACGTATTTCGGTGATACGGAGCCGTACGTTGAAAGCACTCAATGGAAGGAAACTTTAAAAATTATGTATATTTGTGATTTGAAGTCACAGATTGATGATAATTTTTCCACGATTGCAACGAAAGAAACGACGAGTAGTTTGGAGCTACGGATTAAAAGTTACGGATGTTTGAAGGTAACTTTTGCCCATAAAAGGCATCAAGACACCTGAATTTCATAGTCAGACGTCTGGATGAGTCCTAAAGGAAAACAAAGAAGATTTAGTGCATTTTCAGGGGGTTTTAGACGTCTAAAACTTAATTTATACATCTAAACTTAAATTTAGATGTCTGAATTCTATTTTAGACATATTAATACCTACTGTTCGAATTTTGTCGATAGATCAAGCGAAATTTCAGAATGCGATATCTTTCGCATAATAACTCGGATTGAGTCATGGTTTGGACCGGTGTTCATCATTTTCAAGGGATACCATTTGGGAAATTTTGGTAGGTTTTGGAGTACTATAATTTTGGGACCCACGCGGGACCCACTCTAAAACATTTTTTCAAAATAGTGGATTTTTAGATATACCAGGAGGGTGTATCGGAGAATTAAAGTGACATTGAGATCATGGTTGATCATAGATTATACGTTGGATTTGTATGGAAATATTTATAGAGCCGTCCAGTGGTTTTGGGACTTGACGACTAGAGTATTGCAATATACGATTCCATACGATATTGCGTCTACGGTATGAGTCCAATTGTCGTGGCCTTGGCATCAAGATTTGATGGTTATAATACATTTATAGCATGAGTAGTTGTTTCATTTGCACATCTTCAAGTAGCGGCGATCCGGGGATATGAGACGTTCTATCTTGGTACTACGGTTATGGACCTCGGGCTACGTTTATGCAAGGGTTATAGGCTAGGACGTACTTGTCCTTTGTTCTCATGATACATAAATGGTAGCGGTTAGGCACGTGTATATATTGGGTCAGGTTCGATATGATTCTTAGGTTGTGGATGATGAATTAGGAGCATCATAAGTATTGGTATTATATTAATGGACATACTTAGCGGGTCTGGCCTTACTGGGAGACCCGTGGCCCACTAGCCTAGTGTGTGTGACGGTTGAATCACGATTGGTGTCGTGTTGTTTTGTATGCAATAGTTTTATCATATAGTGTAGCAGATATTTGAAATATGCTAACTTGTTGTATGCAGGAGAAGAGTAGGTTATGGTATGACTTCCTATCATTTTGAGATATGTTTGCTTTACTAGTTTATGGAAAGTCCAAATTATAGCTAAGCCACATTCGTGGAGAGGACCGGTTTAGCCTTAATAGTTTCCTATTTATTTTTATATAGTTTTGATATATAGGATTTTGATATAGTTCCCCTCACACTTGGCCTTAAGCATGACTCGCGTTTTGTCTTTGTTTGTTTATGTCATGGCAACTCTCGAGCACTCGATTGAGTAGTTTGGGAGTTAGGAACTTTTTGGGATAGCTATCAGGATGCAGAGCTGGAACATTTTGGAGGAGTGACATTGATATTTTAGATATATATATATATATATATACTTGGTATTTTAGTAGTACATGACAGACTTGTTATTCTTAATGAGACTGGTTGTATCACATATTTTTCAAGAATCTATGTTATTGGGAGTTGCTGTATTCTGAATTCTGTATATATATATGTGTATATATATATATCAGTTACTACCGCTAGTGCAGTCTCTTATATATTATCATCCTATTCTGTTTATGTATATTCAGTATATTATATGTTGTCATTCTATTGTGAGACCTTATCGATGTCTTGGTTTAGTGTTTTGTTCTAATTTTACCCCGATAATCTGTCCTTTATGGTATTCGATAGTTAGCCGTTGATGTGAGACGGTGGTTTATAGGTATTACAAGGGACATGTCGTTACAGAATCCTTTATCAGAAACCTTAATTTCCCTTACATAGTCATATACTATTATAGAAAACCTTAGGATCATATCAATAATCCATTTCAAATGTTCACTGTCGAGAATCGAGTGAAAATCCTTGTCTGAACCGATGTAAATCACCTAGAAAATATGTACTCGAATCCTGGATCAAGAACAGCCATGCAAATAAAATGTTCTATGTACAACTTTAAGTATTATATCCTATTTATTCTTTTAACTTCACCAGTTACGGTTTTAAACATTTATTTACACAAATAGCATATCTCATTCAATATTAAAATCATTTATGAAACATTTCATAAAAACATAACTCAAGTTTATAAACATTTTATAAAGACATAACTTTATTGATAAAACATTTCATAAAAAATTATTTAAAGATATTACTCATGTAATACTCTACTATATCCTAGAGTATATAAAAAAACATCAAATTCATTTTACTTTCTAAAATTTAGATGAAGGCCCAAAATAAATATAGCTCTTATAACCGAGTCAACCTTTTAGACTTCTTAATCATCGGGTTAGAAAAGTAGCTAGGAAGAGCAAGACATTAGTATCTAGATTCAAGACTAGAGTCTACTTTCCTTACAATCCTAAGGTAAAGACGTCTATTAGTTGACCCAATAACATTAAATATTTACTTAACATGGATGTTCAAAAAATCTAAAACTTGTTCTAACTTACTACCTTCTCAATTTAAGTCTTATCTAAACTCATCTTTATATTTCAAAAACACTAAACTTCAAATTTATAATGCTTAGGAAGTTTCAAGCTATCTAAAATCGTTGAAAAATCTGTTTCATTTTAACAAATGAAAACTATCGAACAATCATATCATAACACACTGTCCTAATGTATAGGATACATCCGTTAATAAAATAACTTAAATAAATTTTTACTTATTTATCAAACAAACTTTACTACAAAGAGAAAGCAGGAAAAGGTTTTGTAATTAACTAGGTTATGCCACTATTAGTAGGGCACCCTACATAAATAAAACTTTTCTATACAGAAAGGTCATATCGAAGTCTGATTTACCAAACTACTCTGTATCAAACTACCATGCATTATCTATAATTTCTTTAAAGGAAATATTAGAATTAAACAACTAGGTTTTTTCTTAAATCATTTGAAATAATAATACGTACATATACTTTGTGTATGTCAAATCATATTTTCAAGATTTAACCAATTTTTTTCAAAGCTGTATCAAATACATCTATAATAGTACTAATTATCGTGATCTTTCTTTATAAACCAACTTCTCAAATATTCGCTTTAAAATACATAGAAATACGCGTACAGATCGAGTAACACAAAAATGATACCATGGAACGGGTCGTACCAAGTCATACCATATTTTCCATTACTATGAAGGGTACTTTATATGAGAAGTGCTTACCAACCGAACACATCATTCGTCCATTTTTAGTCACTTTTGAGCCACTCTAACTAGATAACATAAAAATACTTTGTTAGCAAATTGACTCATCGATTCCGCCAGCAATCTCGAACTCAATATAATCTTATGACTTCTTTTAAAATATTAGTATTCACAAAATTTTCAAATAGTACTATTAGTATTTTTCCCAAAATATTGAAAAATATTTCAAAGCCACCGAGATTTAAGTTCTCAAAATATCAGTTTAAATTCTCTTCGTTTATAAACTATATTTATTTAAAGTCACTTTCTTAGATAACTTATACTAAACTTCTTTTATTAGAATAAACTTCTAACCTAACATTATCACCAAAAACCTTATAGTCAAACTATGAAACTCAATTCATAAGGTGTTCGTTTCAATGCACCTACAAATACTGCCTACCCAACCCATGCAGTAAAAAGGTAAGCTGCTCATAACTGGTCAAGCACAAATCAACAATTACCAAATAGTAATCATTGCTCATAAACTGGTCGAGCATAACTAATCTAATCAACATATTATAACAATGCTTGTAAATTGGCCTAGCAAGGCAAATTAACCTACAAATGATAACAATGCTCAATAAACTGACCGAGCATGGCTAAACTAATCAATGCGGGATAATGAATGAACTTCATTAATACCTATATTAATTAAACTACATTTAATAATTTGTACTTTTATAAGTTACCTTATATACGATCTTTAATTTTCATAGTTGGAATTACCTTTAAGGCATATGTTATAACAATTACAAATATGCTCTCATATGTGTAATACACTCAACCCATTCTACGAAATCACTTACCCTATCTCTATTGAGCTATACCCTATCAAAGCCAAGGTTCTCACTTAACCTTCAGCTTTGATACCAATTATAATGATCCATGTTTTCAACCCTCAAATGTCGACACAAACACATCCACGGTATTCACATTCTGAGCACCCAAGTGCCAAAAAGACAGATTGTTAGGGTAAAAAGAAAAAATAGAAAGAAAACGAACAAGAAAGAAGAGAACAAAACATCTGAATCTTACAAAAGGGACGATAACATGGAATATCAAAAAGATAGTACAAACTATCACTTTAAGATGCATAACATTTCAAAGTTACAATCCTAAGTACTATCGTCAGCCTGGACAGTTATAATAGCCTGTCCTCATAATTATTGACATATACATTATAGTAGTGCAGCAAAAATATAAAACTATAAGAGAATGGAAGCATCCAGCTCGTCTCTTGGAGCTTTAAAGAATATCAATGAAAATCTGCCTTTCTCAAACTGCTCGAAAGAACACTTGAGGGATTAAGGGGAGGATAAAACCACGAGTCAAACATAAGTTGATGTGAGAAACTCAAAAATATGATGCACCATATAACATTATCTTTTGAGAACATTTGGATCACCATAACGGTTTTACCCTCAAAAGACCCAAAACTATCTAATAAGTACATATGGCGATATAATAGATAGTGACTATCTAAACAGAAAATAGTTGTGCTGCTTGCATCTACAACACGACAATATTAGAAGTACAACTAAAATCGCTAAGGTACTTTCACATATGGAGTTCCATAGAGGTCTCCTCGGAAAATCGAAGCCGGCCTCCTACACATGGGTCAGAAAGCACCTTTTGAAACCATGCATATATCAAAAACATGTCACAAAGGTAAACATAGTTGGCCCACGTCCGAACACATAATGCCAAATACTATCAACTCCCACACGCCTCAACCGAAAGCATATCTAGATATTTGGAGTTGATGTACCCTCTTCGGTTAGCTAAACCACTTGGCTATGCACCTACTATGTTTTCTATCATTATCGATGGTGAACTTATGTTCAGGATCTCAACACACAAGTCTTCATCATTCGAATAGATCTCGAATCTCTCTCTGGATTTCAGCATCTCGAGCAGTTCACGAATCACTTCGTGGATCCCGACATAAGTCGTTTGACGAATGCTAACACTAACTCTCCCTTGGACTTAACCTTAGGATAGACAGTCCAAACCTGTAGCCTTCCACTCCACCACTGCTTCCAAAACATAGAACTTTTATAATAATTTTGAAAGTGGTTTTCGGTAAATAATACACTTATCCGATCTTGGACTCTTCAAAACTAAATCGGTGGATTTATTGTTAAATCAATTCCAGTTCTTTAAGTAAACGAATGATATAGAGGAGTCCTCCTTAGGGGATCTCACATATACACGTTATTAAAGCAAGAGACGATCCATGCGAATGAGCCCTTCTTGGGGGATCTCAAACCATATCAATATGTGACGCTTACATATACTTCCAAATTTAATTTGGTCAAATTCAGTAGTTGACTATCAAGTACAAAATAGAAATGATTACATATGAAAATCAAGTCTCATACACTAATCATGTTTTCGACCTTCTCAACTCATGGTATCCCTCAATCAAGAGTAAAACCGATAGGTTAGAGCACAATTTGCTTCTAAACCCTACTCGAACATCATTCTTAACTCTCACAAATAGAGCAAGTCTACTTTGTCGGCTTTTAGTGCTAAGTATAGGATTAAATACTTTCCATAAACATAAAGTACACAAAGCATGATTAAGTCACACATCGACTACTAATCCCTTTTTATTTAATTAATTCTTTTATTAATTAAAACTTCTTTGTAAATAGTTGTATATATATTTAAAGTACCTTTACAATACATGTATACTACCATTTCCTATTCATTTCTACTCTTTTCCAATACTTAGAAATATATTCATATTCTTATCCCAAATGGTATAAGAATATTCACAAATCTTAAATAAGATTTCACATTTTCCAAAAGTATAATTAAATCGGTTAAAAGCAAATGTTGCTTAAACGTCGTTTCTATAAACCCAAGACCATTTTATACTTAATATTATCTTTAAAATATTATTTTCGAAAGGTCTAGTTACATCTACACTTATTTAATAAGGTAGTATACTTTTAATTAACTTCTCAGAACCATTTATTATAACTGCGTTATAATCAAAACCACCTTTATTCTTTTTATAAAATAATTAGCTTAATTTCCCAAACTTATATATATACACACTTTAAAAGCACTTACAAATATATTTTAAATATCTATATAAAATATTACTTAAAAACAACTAATTTCAAATTTAACAAAAATATATAAAAAGCATGTTTTAGATTTTAAAACCATTTACTTTAGAAATTCATAAACAATTAATAACAATATATTTAAACATAAAACCACTTTTAAAATACTATAATTAATGTTATTAAATGCTCCTAAAAAGATCTCACAAGAATAATTAATTTAATTATCATTTTTAACCATTTTAAATCACAAAAAGTGTTAAAAATAACACTATACAACCAATGTTGTAAAAAGATCCTAGAAATACTATCGCTATATAGCGACCTTTGCATAGTGATCATATTAAAATTCCTAAGGGTACCTTCCAAAATCGTATTAAAATTCTTGAAAACAATGTATTTTCAAATTATCATATAACGACCTTTTTACTATAACTTTTCCAATTTTGTTCAACCAGTTCTACGACTTTTTAAACCTTGGTATTTTTATAGTAACAAGTACACATATTTTACTTATTAAACAGCAAAGAAACCCTTGAGGATTTCTATTAAAAGCATATTAAAAATCGCCGAACACAAGGCTATTTAAAAGGGCATCCATAGCGACTTTTTTGCTTCTAACTTTGACAACTTTGTTTCACAAGTTCTACAACTTTCAAAACCAATTCCTTACCGTCCCATACACATATATGTGTAGAGTATAATTAAAATATATTATATCATAGTATGTTAACATACAAACAATTTGAACAAGTTTAAACATAAGGGGATTCAAAGTGTTTTCATAGGGACTATCGCTATGTGGACCATTCCATATCCATTCTAGTTCCAACACACAACATCAAGGTCATGCCATATGTTATAGAAGGCCATAGAAGTGATGATATACAATATAGAGTTTTCATTTGCTTTCAAAAGCAAGTAATGTCCAAAGTTATAACTTTATTAGTTCAATACTTTATATTATATTAAGGCACACATATATACTCAATACATCAATCAAATGGTGAGTAAACTCACTTCATAGCCAAGCGGACACAAGCACAAGCCTCTACAAACACAAAAACACTTCCTACCAATTTCAAACATCTAAAAGAATTCACCTTTGCCTTGCTTTTGCACTTTGCCACCTCCCTCTTAACTAGATTGCTCACGTCCTAACATGGGTGCACCATCTTTTCCATCCTCTTCCATCTTTGACTTGATATTATTGTTGATATGATCATCTAAAGCCTTGATTAATGTTTGGAAGGATTTGGAGTTGATATGATTTTTTAGTTTATTAAAGAGGAGAAAAGAGCATGAATACTTAGGATTTTTTCCAATATTTGCAAAACAATTTTGTGATAATATGAAGACTATTGTGTAGCATTATACAAGAGGTAACTATCACCTCTCCTCCCCTTCATGACCGGTCAAAAAATCACCCCCCTCTATGTGCATATCACTTCTCCTTTCTAACTTATTACTTTAGCATTAAGCTTTTCCCAAACCAACCCTCTCCCAAAATATCTTCCTTATCTCGTTTCCTCACATCATTTTAGTTAAACTAAACTAGAAAAATATTTTTAATTGCTAATTAACTACACATTAATATATTAGGAAAGCACAACAAGTTCAAATAACTTTTACCTTTTAAAATGTTTATCGATAAAATGATTTTCGGTCACATTATCGATATTTCTTTGAACTATTAGTTTTTGTAAAAATTTCAAAAACAAGTTTACCATTATTAGTTATTAATTAAAAGGCGTTTAACAAGGTTATAAAATCTATTTAATCACATTAAACCAGAATTCAAATATTTAAATAATTGAGATATTTAAATATGAAGTATTCGAATTTAGGGTCGTTACATATGAAATGTCGATACAATCAAAAACACAAATAAGCACCTACATTAATAAAAGAAGCATGTAACTATAGTGTTAAACATCTAAATTTTCTAGCGAAATGGATCATAACTCTGGAAGTAGAGGTAATTTAACTTTGATCAGTCTTACACCCAAGCAACTAAGATATGCAACTAATAAATGAAATTCTAAGCTACAAGCATCACTTCAAAGCCTAAAAGATAAAATTAATTCATATTTTGATTATGTTCTAGTAACCGAATCATCCATGACATAACTCATTGCAAAATTACTTGATACCAACATATTTTTACAAAATGTTCTTGATGAAGCTTAAAAGAAACTATCAAGACCTAAAAGTTTAGGAAATATCCACTGAGGTTAGAGCGAAGGGGGTAACCATAGCTACTATTCTTGTGTCCTTTAGATGTAGAGTAGGAGGAGGAGACAAACGAAGAGGAGAAGGAAGAGGAGGAGGTAGGGGTATGACATCTCTCCTATGCCTCAGATTATAGTTCGTACCCTAGCTTAACCCATTCCCTCAGGAAAACTCTTCCTTTGAGTCACATGCCTCAACAACCGATTTAAGGGATCGATGTTACATGTTTTAGTAGTAAATGAAGAAGGAACACTCATGCTATTTGCTCAAAAATTGAGCATACACCTGAAATTAATTTTTTGTAGAACTATGTATGTTACGACCCATAAATTTATCACTTTGATAAATTATATTTATTTTAAAATATTCAAATATAAGCTTTTCAAAATAGATTATGTTGCCTTGAACAATAAACAATAATGGTAATCTTATTTTGAATAAATATTTACGAAAAATATATACTTTGGAAAAATATCGATAAAATGAACGAAAACCGTTTTATCAATAAACAACTCTATGATTATCAGAAGTCACGCACAGAGCTGGATACATACACTCTATAATGGCTTCTAGTTCATAGAAAAATATAGCAAAGCTATGGAAAATATTCCAAAATAAAGTAAAATATATACACATGTATAAACCATGTTAATCCACCTCCAAAACCAAGTCAAACACCTCCTTTGCACTTTCATAATCCATGGCCACCACCTTCTACAAACCAAGGTCGAGCACACCACCTCTTTCTAAGCAAGGCCGAGCCCATTCATAGGTCCAAGGCTTGATTCCGTAGCCATTGATTCGATCATAGTGAAGCCATTTCGAATTTTTGAGAAGTTAGAAACCAATGAAGGTGAGAAACTATATATATCTTTGTGTGTGTGTGATGATGATGTGATATGTTTGCTATGGATGTTTATTGTGCTTTGATCATCAAGTTTGGTTGTTTACTATAGTTGTTTAATGGTGTTAACAAGTCACGTTTAATACACGTCGAATATCACAAAGGAAACCACTTTCCTTTAATAAATGAAATAGTGTATATGAGATTGTTAAACCTCTTTAAAATGGTCTAAAAATGTTTTATAAACACTAAAATCTAATTTGGTGAAGTTTAGACAAGTTATGAAAATGGAGTCAAAAATAGGAGCATCAAAACGGCAGTTCGCGATTTGGCACCGTAGAAAGTTAAATCCATTTATATGATGGATTCAGAGTCAGAATTCTTTGTAATAAGAATTTTCCAAACTATTATAATAATAGTTTTTAATAAAAAGAAAAAGATCGAGATTTTCGTTTAGTAGATTTTGAAATATGAGCAAAACAAGTTTTTAAAATAGTCGGGGTATGGTAGTTCGGAAACCAAAGCGACTGATTCTTTATAAATGATATTTTTAATTTTTTAAAAATATGGAATAAATACTATTAATCTTTAGAAATGATTTAAAAGAGATTTAAGTTATAAAAATGTATTTCTAAATGATAGAAAAGTTGTTTTGATCAAATAAGCTTAAAAACACTATTCGCAGCACTTTTTGCAGCATTTTTAATAGCTTTTGAAATATGTCTTTAAACTTAAATATTCTTTACCAAATCTTTTATAAATGTTTTAAAATAAATAATTAAGTAATTTAAAGATGATTTGGAGGTTTTATAATTAATTTAAAAAGTTTAAATAAATGATTTAAAGATAACTGTTATAATTTAGTGATTTAATCTTGGCTCTAATAGCCGATGAGTACACTGGATTTTTCTATTCATGAGATCCGGATGGAAGGTGCTTAAACTAAGGAGATGTTCAAGAGCAACTAGTGCCCTGGCTCACCTGGCTTCTTTCTTAGGAAAGGAACAGATAAGGTCGAAATGTTGGAAACGAGGCAAGTATAAAAGATTTAGTTTTTCCAAATTTAATACAACTTGGATTGTATAGAAATAATCTTCTTATACTTGGTATTAAATTCCAAGGAGGGAACCCGTACTATCCGTGTGAATTTAAAATGTGATTTCACTGCTATTCTATGGGTAGTAAAGGTTGAATACAAAAATTGATGTTGTAGAATAAGTATAATTTCTATGGATCCGTTTTACTTGAATAATATGGATTTACCATCTTAGATAACATGGTTTCAACCTATTAAAAGGATATATTGGGAATAAGAAATATTTTATCAATATTTAAATAAATGATTGGGAATTAATTTAATTTCTATACTTAAAATTAATTATTTTGGGTTTACAGTAAACGATGTCTTAGATAACATTGTTTTTGACTCGTATTAAAAGTTATGATTTGGAAATCTTTGTTAAGATTTAAATAAATGATTTGGATATATTTTCCTAAGTAAATAATGAAATGATTTGGAATTATTTCAAGATTTGAAAAAGGTTTTGATTAAACAAAGATTTGATAAAGGAGGTTTAATGATCCCGTATATAGTGAAAAGAAATGTTTTAAAATACATATTTGTAGAAGATATTTTTGATAAAGAGAAATGTAATAAATAAAATGATAAGCACTTATTTATTTAACATCTTTTTATCGATGATTGGTTCGAAAAAACCGGGGTCGGATTTTGGTAATTTTTGTTCGAAAACCACTTCGAACCAATTTACGAGTTCGAAAGTGAAGTCATGTTAAAGGCAATGAAGTTGAAGGCGGGGATCTTCATAACGAAAGGACTGCTTATTGATAATTTCAGGGTAGCTCCCGAGATAAATAAATAGCAGTGGTCCCTTCGTTCTGGGATCTTCATATGCAAGGACTACTCGCTACTAATCCTAGGAGTAATTCCTGATAGGATGTGGTAGGAGAGTGCCTTCGGTTTGTCCTGTTCCTGGATAACTTGTATGGATGAATGTCTGACATTGCATTTCTAAGATCACGGTGCATTTCTCTCTACAAACGTATATCTCTTGGTGGTGTAGGAGGTAACCCTTCTTATACTTAACACCCTTCTCTGAGACGTATGAGCTCAGAGGTTGTACTTTTGTGGAAATCAATAGTGTGTTGTTGGAAATGGCAATGTGGCATTTTAAGTGAAAATGTTCTAAGAAAGGTAAACATTACCTCGAGCCTCACACCTGAAGAATTGTGAAATAGGGGTTGCTTTAAGGCTAAGTAGATCGCTATGATTAGGTATAATATCACCTTTCTAGATTTATTTTGTGCCCGCTTTGACGTCGGGTAAAATATATATGTGGTGTATGGTATGAGAGCTTTCGGATAGGTCGGGAGGGCCGGGATGATATCATATTCAGTTTTATTCGCCACCGGGTGGGTCTATGGGTAGGCCGATCTTAATTCGCAGAGGTTTCAAAGATGTCGATCCTTGGTGCATCCGTCTAGAGATGCACTGTACGGGAGGTAGTCCCTTACCTCACTATTCATTGGAAATCTAATTCTCCAATAAGTGCATTCAGACTTGATTGTATAATCTAGTATGATGGAATTTAATAATGTAACAATTTCGGCTATATGAATATGTTTATTTGAAAAGTTTTCAAAGAATGTCATTAAAAATAATATCATTGGATTTCGCGTAGAAATGTTTTGGTTATCATAAGGTAAAAATCTGTTTCGTGTTTATGTGCGGCTTGGTCTTATGAGATACCCTTCGTTTTCCAAATACTCGTATTTTGAGTTTCTCACACCAGTCCCATGGCTGACCCTGAGTTTATTTTCTTTCCATTAAACTATGGATGCCCTATTTTTTTGGGTAGCCTAATAGTTAGGTTTCGTTCAGAGTATTTTGGAAGAGCTCAAAGCATGGAGTTAGAAGTTTCTTCTGAAGATCGTTATCCATTTCCACCACACTCATGTACTATTATATTCCGCATTTGTAAGGACAGATATTTATAACTGTCCATGATAATGTTAAGTTAAACTATGATAAATGTACTTAAAAATTTTCACTATAAAGATAAATGTTGAAATAATATATGCTATTCCATTCGTGTAAGATTCTATTCTGTCTTTATTTTCTTTCTACCCTTAACGATCGGATTTTCTAGCACTTGAATTTGCGGCACGTGAATACCGAGGATGTATTAGTATCAATTTCCAAGGGTTGAAAATCTAGGTCGTCACATTTGGTATCAGAGTTTAAGTTAAGCGAACATCTAAGCCTGATAGGGGTAAAGTCACATCAGAGATAGGGTTAGCAATACCCTAGGATGGGTGACTCATCAGAGATGGGTTAGTAATACCCTAGGATGAGTAACTCATTAGAGATAGGGTTAGTAATACCTTTGAATGAGTTAAGAGTATATTATATAAGAGCGCATATTTGTTGATTTTTGTTTTAGAAAAATATGGTAAATGAAACAATTTTACCTAAGATTATATTTTGAATATAAAGAATATATTTTGAAAAATATGTATAGTTAGATATGTTATAACTTGAATGGTAGTTTGAAATCAAGATCGGTAAAATCTAAGTATAAACATCTTGTGATTAGAAGTTCATAATTTGACTATAAGATGTTTAATAACAACACTGAGAAGATTAGGAGTAATACTTAGGAAAAATATTTGGGTAATGAGAACTTTTATCTATAAAGGGTTTTTGGGAAGAGAATTTTCAAAGGATTTTATATGAAATATTCTAAGTATTGGTTTGGAGAAACAATATCATGTGCTTAGCAAACTATCACCCTTAACAATATACAGTTAAAATTGATTTATGCTGGGATAAACTTAGATTTATAACCTAACATTAAATTTAGTTAAGGCAATTAAAATGCTTAGTATCTAAGTGTTTGTTGTTGATAACTGTAGAAACCCTTAAGCTATGGGAGAAAGTATTTGAAAGGGGAGACCTCAAGAACGAACTTGGGTGAAAAGAATGATCTAATCATTCTTTCGAGTGATGAAGAGGAACCCAAGAAATGGCTACTTAGCAATATTAAGCTCATTATTAAAGAAGAATTAGATCTATACACCCGACTAGATAAAGACGGTTACCCTATGGCCGAAATGCCTATATCTTCCCCGACTCCAGAACTTATTATAGTGTCTAGTGATGAAGAAACCCCTCAAGCCTCAAAAAAATGTGGATCACCAATCTAGTAAGTTAAGAACTTGAACTGAAAGAAGAAATTCCAAGGGAGGAACCGATGGAAGAAGAATCTTAACCTGAAGAAGGCTTGAACACTATGATATCCCATGAAATAAACAACAGCAGTAGAGATAGTAACGTCATATAGGAGATGGATGGTGACCATATTATTTGGCGCGAGGAGTCGTCAGATTCCCCCATCATTCATTAGGACAACATGGAGGATGAAGAGGAAGAATTTATAGACCCGGAGGAAGAAGAAGTGCAAGGTTTAGAAGAACTAGAAGAAGGAAAAATTATACAAGAAATGCCAGCTGGACTGGGGCATGTGCCATGGAACCATCCCCGGTTACCATATGAAGTGGATGTGATACCATAAATTGAGGACGGAAACAAAGCCGATAAGGAACAAGATGATAGTGATGATGATAGAGAAGTCTTGTTTGATTTTGAATACGAAAGTGGACCATCATCATCGGACTCAGAGGAGTGATTATGATGTCAGACTGGAAGATTTGGAAACACCTATCTAGTATTAATGTTATGTAGTAGCATATATATGTATGGCTTGTAAGGTGGTTATGTTTGTATCAGTATTATGAAAACCTAAATAGGTTTAGAAGGACTTAAGAATGGCTTAAGTATGTGAGGAGAAATGATGTGTTTAAGATAAGGATGAATGTAAAATATTAAGCATGTATAACATAATTATATCCTTTGTTTATGACTTTGTTCAAATGTAAATACACAAACCACTTAAGAAAATTTCACAAGAATAAAACTATATCTTTATGAAATGTTTAAAAAACTTAAACCAAGATTTTTAAATATTTTGGAAAAGACAAAAAGTATATGCATTTTACATGAATTATTTCGTAACAAAAATTTGGCCTAAAGATTGGAATATAGAATTTTGATATCCGAAAAGGATTTATCACTCGATGCTTTAGGGCAAACATTGATGAGGATTTGTAGTCAGATCCTTACATTTTCTATCATAGTTGAGAGCTATGCAAGGAAAATAGAAGTTTTTGAGCCCAATCAAAGTCCGCACTAGAGAATCGAAGGATTAATCCAAGGAGTAATTCCCGATAGGATGTGGTAGGAGAGTGCCTTCGGTTTGTCCTGTCCCTGGACAACTTGTATGGATGAATGTCTAACACTGCATTTCTAGGATCACAGTGCATTGATCTCTAAAAACGTACATCTGCTTGGTGATGTATGAGGTAATCCCTCTTAAACATAACACCCTTCTTTGAGACGTACGAGCTCAGAGGTTGTACTTTCATGGAAATCAATAGTGTGTTGTTGGAAATGGCAATATGGCATTTTAAGTGAAAATGTTTTAAGAAAGGTAAATGTTACCTAAATTCTCACACCCGGGAAATTGTGAAATAAGGGGTTGCTTTAAGGCTAAGTGGATTGCTACCATTACGGTATGATATCATCTTTTAATTCGTGGAAATTTCGAAGATGTCGATCCTATGCATCCCTATAGAGATGCACTATACGGGAGGTAGTCCCTTACCTTGTTATTCATTGGAAATCCAATTCTCCAATAAGTGCCTTTAGACTTGATTGTAGAACCTAGTATGCTGCAATTTAATAATGTAACAATTTTGGCTATTTCAATATGTTTATTTGAAAAGTTTTCAAAGAATGTCATTAAAAATAATATCACTAGATTTTGTATAGAAATTTCTTGGTTATCATAAGGTAAAAACCCGTACCTTGTTTACGTGCAGCGTGGTCTTATAAGATACCCTTTGTTTTCCAAATATTCGTATTTTGAGTTTCTCACACCAATCCCATGACTGACCTAGAGCTTATTTTCTTTCCCATAAAATCTGTGTGCCCTATTTTTAGGCCAACCTAGTAGTCAGATTTTGTTTAGAGCATTTTGGAAGAGCTCGGAGCATGGAGTTAGATAATTCTTCTGAAGATTGTTATCCATTTCCACCACACTCATGTACTATTGTATTCCGCATTTATAAGGACAAATATTTATAACTGTCCATGATAATATTAAGTTGAAACCTGATAAATATATTTAAATTTTTTACTGTAAATATTATATATTGAAATAATATATGTTATTCCATTCGTATAAGATTATGTTCTGTCTTTATTTTCTTTCAACCCTTAACAATCGGGTTTTCTGACACTTGAATTTGTGGCATGTGAATATCGAGGATGTATTAGTGTTGATTTCCGAAGGTCGAAAATTAGGGTCATCACAATGTATAAAAAGTGTATGACACATTTGCTATATTTGTAGTTTAATTGATTTTTGGAGAGTAGATCAAGGATATTGTAAGCCTAAAGTAAATTGCAAAAAAGTAAAGAACACGAAGACTTATAGTGATTCACCCGGAATATGCCTACATCAGCTGTCCATTTTTATTCATTTTCTTATATATCAGTTGTACAATAATTGAAATAAAAAATTCAATTATCAGATGCTCAACAGAAGGGTGGTTAATGATGTGTGAAATCATGTTCGGCTAGTCCTATTTGACTATATTTACTCTCCAGAATTATTCTTTTAAGCTCTGGTGTTACAGGAGTGAAGATGTAGGGAGGCCTGGTCTAGAAAGTAGGTAATTTCTAAAGGAATTGAGCTGGGCCTGTGAAGTCTAATAATTTTAGATCCAATCTAAAGTAATTTTTAAATAAAATCTTTATTTAATTTAATTTATCTACATAAAGGATTTTATTTTATTTATATAGGTCATAATGTATAAGTGTATCAAATACACTTATGTGTATATAGTGCACATGCAACACATAAGAAGTATACATGGCTATTGTGAATGTCTATAGGTGTTGGGATTTACACCACAACGGACACATTTGTCCCTTTATATATATACATATAATGTTCATACTTTTGTTTGAATTATATATATTATAATATTTATAATTTTATTTATTTAAATATTTCAACTAATTCAAAATAGTTTGAATTAGTATCTAAAATATATTATGTTAGTTTAAAATTTAAAAGTAGATCCAGATCTAGATAAATATCTGTTTTAAATTTAAATTTAAATTTCAAATATATATATATATACATGTATATAAATATGTACATACATATATAATAATTTTTTGATTTGAAATATTATAATTTATAATATATTTATTTATAAATTATTAATTAATAAATATGCATATGTTAAAAATTGATTTTTTTTACTTTTGGTCGAAAATGATTTTAGCAATTTTTTAAATTATTATGTCAAATCCATACGAATTTAGCATCAAATATTTTTTTAATGCATACATTATTAAATTAAAATGATTTAATTTTATATTTAAATTGATCAATATTATACGAAAATAAAAATTAATTTATGAAAACTAAAAATATATATGTAGATATAAATTAGTTCTGAATTATTTAATATATATAAACTATTTTGTATGTATTTTAAATTACATATATCTAATTAATAAAACCATTTAAAATAAATTTAAATTTCAAAATCAATATTTTTAAATTTGGTCGAAAATAATATGAATTTATTTGATGTTTGATATGTTTCAAAAATTTAATGGTTTCGTTCCTTTTTTATTTTTGGCTAGGATAAGGAGTAAAAGATGGAACAAATGAATGAAAGAGGGGAGTTTATGTAGGAATTGAGATAGAGCAAAAAATGGAGATCCTATCTACTTTGTTCACTCTTTTTTTCTACTAGTTCAAATCAACATTTAAGCATTTAAAAACCCCTCACCCTTCCACTCTATGGCCTGTCAAAGTTTGGGCATAACTGGCCTACTTAGTTTATCACAATTATAATTTAATTAAATCAGGTGGTATTTTGGAGTATTCAACATTACGAGTGTGCTGCTCAAAGATGTAAATTCGTTCAGCGATTAATATTGAACAATTCAAATATGAATATTCATACATCACCTAAGCTAGTGGAATGACAGTTTGGATGAATTATTGTTTACATATTTTTTGCCAAATCCAATTCCATTATTTAATCGGTACCTGGTAGTAACGATTATTTACACCAATTATCTTTGTCGAAACTATATCATTTTAGGACTTATGGAATTTTTTTATCAAAATTCCAGTTTCGTGCTCGTTCAACTTATTTAGTCCAAAACAAAATCCTTGGTTCAGTAATACAATTTTTATTAACCGTACTACTCTAACTAGAGACTTTGACTTTGAGTGGAATACAGTTGACCTTGATATTAACCTCATATAACCGAGGAGATAAATTCTCTATTGAATAGTGTTTCACTTCCAATGCTTCAACCCAGACCCAAGTATAATCATTCGATAGACCTCATGCCATGATTTAACCCTAATCAAAGTAGAGTGTCAAGTTAGAAGTTCATAATTATTCTCAAATCAAGAGAACTATGTGATATTGTTACTTCGAGATTCTCTGTTTAACCTTAGTTGTATTAACTAAAACTTTCGAGTGAATCATTCCATAGTTATCCAATAATTATCAATACATAACCCCTTAGTGCCCCCAGCAATCATAAATAATACACTGCCTAATAACTGGAGAGCGTTACATACTCTAATCTTAACGGATGTATCAATATATTATCTCGAAACTTCTTGACTCGGAATATTTAAAAAATTAGGTTATTTTTAATATGATAAATTTTTATTATTACAACACATTGCAATTACTACCACATAACATATTATTTAAGTATTTTCTATTTAATATACTTAAATTAAATAATTAATTAACATAACTCAATATGATAAGTATATAGTAGAAAGAAAAAACCTTTTATTTCAAACGAGCCTTTATTACAGAGTTAATAATTTAAAATAAAATATAGAATTGCGCCTAGGGCATACCCCTAACTCTGTTAATAACACACTTGCATTTGGGGCTAATTATGGAATCTTGATCCCATTCCGTTGATCAATTTGCTAAGAACTGATCATGCAAGTCCCTTCGTGAATGGATCCGTGTCCTTAGTATCTGCTCTTTCAATCACTACTTCTTTATTAGCGATGAATTCTCTAATAAGGTGGAACTTATGAAGAATGTGCATTGAATTCTTGTAAGCTTTTGGTTCCTTTGCAATCTGTAGCGCAACATTGTTGTAATAGAACAATTTCATTAGATTTTCAATGTTTGGAATCACTCCAAGCTCAGCCATAAATTTGTGCATCCAGGTTGCTTCTTTAGCTTCTGCGTTGAGGGTGATGTATTTGGCCTCTATTGTTGAATCAGCTGCTATTTCCTATTTGGAGCTTTTTCAACTAACATCTCCACAGTTTAGTGTAAAGACGTAACCAGATACAGACTTGTTGTCGTCAATATTCTTTCGAAAGCTGGAATCTATATGCCCTTTGTAAGGAGGTCTTCATTCCCATATATAAGGAATAAGTCTTTAGTTTTTCTCAAATACATAAGAATACATTATATAGCAATCCAGTGCTTCTCACCGAGATTAGACTAGTATTGGCTTAACGATCCTAATGCATAAGCCACATTAAGTCTACCTAACATGGCATGCATAATGGAACCAGCTGCATACGGTATCCTCTTCATATGCCCTTTCTCTTTATTAATACAAAGAGCGTCCTTATTTGAAAGGATGATTCCAGATTGTTTCGAAACATTTCCGCACTTGAATACTAAACCTTCTTAGCATGGTATATACTATAGGATTGAGGCAATCCAAGCAATCTTTTAGGCCTATCTCTATAGATCTTAATACCTAGTATATAGGCTGCTTCTCTCAAATCCTTCATGAAGAAGTCTTGGATAACCATGCTTTCACTGATTGCAATAATGCAATGTCATTGCTAATTAGTAATAACCATCGATATATAGAACCATGGATGTTATACTTGTTCTATCCGAAATATGCATACTTCCTATGTGTTTTGATAAAAACCAAACTATTTGATTACTTTATCAAAACACTTATTCCAACTCCTTAAAGCATATTTAAGAACATAAATTGATCTTAACAATTTATAGGCCTTGCCTTGCTCATACTGACCTCAAAACCCGCTGGCGATGACATGTAAATGGTCTCTTCTAAATCACCATTTAGAATGCCTTATCATGTCCCTTTGCCATAAATCGTAGTCATAGAATGCGACAATAGATAACATTATTTGAATGGACTTAAGCATGGCTATGGTTGAAATGTTTCATCATAATCAACCCCTTCAATCTTACGAAACCCTTTCGTAACTAATCTTGCTTAATAACTCTCCACTTGTCCATCTGCATTTAGCATTTTCTTAAAAATCCATTGTAGTTGATGGAATTTATCCCTTTGGGTGTGTTAGTCAAAGTCCATGCTTTGTTGTTGTACATGGAACCTATTTCGGGTTTTATAGCTTTTAGCCAATGTGTAGAGTCTTTACATTGCAATGCTAGTTGAAATGAGAGAGGAGTATTGTCTTCTAACACTGTCCTCTTTCTTTCCATCCGTGTGAAAAATGTAGTATCTCTCTGGTGTGAGATTCCCTATTAGACCTTTTAATAGACTGTGTGCTTTCCTATACTGGTGATTTTGATTCTCCCACAGGCATAGCCTCTATGTTAGTTTTTCAGATCCTATCCAAGTCCACAACTTCGCTGTTAATTTTTTTTCATAGAAAATCCTTTTCTAAAAGACAACATGTCGTGAAACAATAACCATTGTTTCTTGCCGTTTGTAGAAAATATATTCCATGGAGTTCTTAAGATATCCTATGAGTTTAAACAAGTTGATCTTGCCTCAAGGTTGGGACCAACATTCTTAATATAGATTGGATGGCCCTACACCTTCAAATGCTTGAGATGGGATTTCTTCCCAAGCCACATCTCATGTGGCATCTTAGGCACAGAGTTTTCTAGCATATATCCTTAATAGAAAACGGTAACTCAGCTTTACTAATCATGGAATGAACCATAATAAATAGGGTTTGATTCCTTCTTCCCGAAACATCATTGTGTTATGGAGTATAGGATGGAGTAACCTGAGAGATGATCCCATTATCTTTTATGTACCATTAAAGCTCTTGTCTAGCATATGCCCACCTCCTCAATCAGATCGAAGTAATTTAATCTTATGGTTCGTTTAACTTTTAACCTCATTCTTATATTCTTTAAATTTCTCATAGACATCAGATTTATTCTTCATAAGATGTACATATCATAGTCTTGAGAAATCATCTGTGAAAGCTACAAAGTAAGAAGAATTATCTTTAGTAACTATAGCCATTGGGCCACATACATCGGCATGTAAGAGACCAAAGAGTTCATTAACTCATTAATTGCTCCCACTAAAAGGGTGCTTGGACATTTTTCCTTTAAGACATGACTCATATATATCAATTGATTCAGAATCAAATGATGGTAGAAAAACTTCGGTTTTCAGTTTGTGTAGGCATTTGCCACCAATATAACCTAGTCTACAATGATGTGTAGTTAAAGCCCAGTAAAATCTCCACTATACCGCATAACATTCTTCGACTGCTACACTTTTTCAATATAGAGCTATTAAACAGTAGATCTGCTTTAAGCCATGCTATTTTTTGCAACACCTTCTATATCAAGGTTTTTAGCACATGCGTTAGCAACATTAATATAAAACGGTTGACTTGGCATGTTCTATTTTAAACAAAATCGGCAAAGTTAGGGCAAAGGTCTAATTTTAATGCTTAAGTGCTCAATATAAGTTAGAAATATATTGTAATCACCAAATCTAGACTGCATAAATTAAGATATTCTTCGGTTTTGTTATATAAGATTAAATAATATTTTTTTTACACAAATAATGTGAATGAGTATAAATTAACTTTAAATATTTGGTTTTATATATAATAAAGTTTTTTGCACCTTTTCTTTTTTCAACTATATCATCGCTCTATCCATGCTATAAGTTTTTGTACCTGCACCTCTATGGAACCACTAAGCCTTTAACTACACAACTACAATGCCATTGATAATTATTATTTTCATCAAATATAATGTTCACAACATTACCGATACAATGAAAAACATATCTAGTTTCAGACAATCTAGACACAAAAATTATTCCACAAATAACTTTTTCACATAATAACAATTATTTAAATTTAAATCTAATCATTCGACAAAGCCAAGTGATGGTCTCTAATTGAAGTTGCATCTACTAGAGATTCATTAACAACTTGAAGCCTCATTTTACCCTTTACCACATGCCACCTGTTCCTAAGTCCCTATAACGAATTGCAGATGTAAGCTCAAGATCAAGTATCTAAAATTCAAGATAAATTATTGATGGCAAAACAATTTTGAATGTTAAATATACCTCTAAGAGCGGTATAACTATTCTCTTTCTTCTCTTTGATAAGTTTTGGGTAGTCCGAGTAATTTCTTTTCCAGTGCCTCTTTTTATGACAATGGTGACACTCACCCTTGTCAATAGAAGCGCTTTTCTTACCCTTCTTACTCTTCCTATTAACTCACTTCTTTATCTTTGAACCATTCGAAGATGATGCCTTCCACTTTATCGCAAGCACTATGCTTTAACTTCGAATAAAGGCTCGGCCGATCTCAACGTATTGAGCAGCTCCACGAAGCTAACATTCATTTGGTGCATATTGTAGTTCAATATATATGTCTTGAATTGTAGAGTAAGTGATCCTAGGATCAAGTCCACTTGCAGCTCATTGCTTATCGTAACATCCAAATAAGAAAGCCTATCAATATAGCCTTTCAATAATAAGATGTATTCATCCACATGCATGCCCTTTGTCATCTTCATATTAAATAATTTGTCAGTAATCACATGACTTGGGGAACGAGATTACTCTCCAAACAATGCTTTGAGGAAATCAAATATTTGATGGACAGTTATGTTTTCATGCAGTCTTTGCAATGGTTTATGTAAAGTTGACAACACATAAGCTTGGGAAATTTCTAGGTCCACAACCCATTTGATATAAGAAACTATTAATTTGGATCTGCATCTTCAACAGGTTTTCCTTTAGGAGGTTCTTGAAGTGATGACCATAACCATTCGTAGGTTAGTGGTATTTTAATTTCCCTTAGCCAGTATATGTAGTTTGGTCCAATGAGCCTGTCATTTTCTTACTATGGTGTGGACATTTTTATGCAAATTTAATTTAAGTAGATTAGGACATTTATATTAAGAAAATGTTCTTATATTATTAGTAAGGGTAAACATATATTTCATTTTACTAATAAGCTCCCACTATAATTTTATGTTTCTCAAAATCCTAAGGGGAAGCATAGAAATCTTTCGACTTATCTAGCAGGTGTTAGGATTTGCTTGCCTTGAGATTCTAATCTTGAGTTATATAAACAAATCATAGGCTCAAAAGAAATGGATAACACTTTATCGGTTGTATCATATACAACTCCTAACATGTGGTCTTTGTCCTAACCTCATTTTGATCTTGAGGAATATCAACAAATCAAATGAGTTTATTTACTTGAACCTACCATGTTGCGACGACCAAAGTACAAATGCAAGTGCCTTAAGGAATATCGAAAAATGCGTGCATATATCTTACCTCGTCTATTCAATATATTGATAGTACTTCAAATAGCATCTTTAGCCCGAGGAATATCAATAACTAAAGAGTAAGCATACAATCTATTAATATATAAATGGTAGAGGATAACATTTATATTAGAGATTATGTAGAGATTCATAATCTTTAATATATTTACTTAAGTGATATGGATTTATCGAATAATGTATTCCTTACGATATACCTTCGTGATTCCAGTGTCAAACACATCTGAAATCACGGTATGCATGTATTTATTCCTTAAATCTAATTTGGATTTATTACAGTTCCACACTATTTAATTAAATTATATTTAATTTGATTTTAATTTTATTAATTAAGCAATATTTAATTACTTATTTAATCAACACTTTGACTAATTTTATTTTATTCATTTTAAACATTTTACATTTGAATATTAATTATAACATTTATAATGATTATATATACATATATCATTAAAAATGTATGTTATTTATTAATAAACATTTAATTAATTAAAAAAATTAATTAATATAAAATTAATTTCGAAAATTTTATTATTAATGGCCTTAAACATTTAAGGATAAATGTACTATATCATATATATGTTTTAGTTAAATTATTTAACTTTTATTTATTTAATTAATCAAATTAATTATGATAAAATTTCAAAATTAATTAATTAATTTCAAAACAATTTTGAAAAATATTTTATAATAGTTATAGCATTTTATTATATTTTATACTTAACTTTTAAATTTAAATTATTATTTAAATTTTCAAAACATATTTTGAAAACTACCCCAAGGCCTAAAATAAGTTTTGGCCTTTCTATTAGGGATAACCTTTGGGCTTACTTCTTCCTTCAGACCAAGCTAGTAGCCAGGTAGGATAAAGTACTTGATTATCCAAATCCAACCTTAGACACTACCATTATATACACCCTATAGATGGGTTTTAATAAGTTAGCCCTAATACTACTAATTTAGACCACATAGGAATTGGGCTTTGATACTACTGATGGAATTGAGCTCAGTCACATCAAGTTAAATGGATAATTTCAAAAGAAGATTCCATTTATAAATCTTTTTTTAGCAAGGCTAGCTGGCTTTATAGTGGGTCGTGCCACTATATAAATAATGGGAGAACAAGTGTTCTACACATGCACTGAACAACTAAAGGGCATAAAGGCCCAAACCACAAAGTTAAAAGCTCAGGAGCTAGACAAAGGTGCCTAAACTACTATAACAACATGACTAGGCTCCCTCCGAAGAGGAGGAACATCCACGGCCAACACTCGACGCTAGACCAATTACATGAGAAAAACTTGAGAATAGAGTAGACAGAAGTGGATCATAACCATCTGAATCAGGAGAGTAAGTAAATTTCCTATCCCAGCTGACATCATAAAACTTACTTTTTTTCTCCTCACCAACCTCGCCAACCCTAGTAAGGCACAAACCATCTCCCTCAATATGGTAGATAAGAAAACAAGTCTCACCCCCCAATATCACCGATATAAGCATAAAAAGTGTCACTCTCAGGCGAGTACCTCATATCAGAAGGAGCATGAACCCATGCCCGTTCTTTAGAATTCCAAGTTATTGTATTAGACTCTGTAGTAGAAGAAACCACATCCTGGGTCGGTGGTGGCAAACTATCATATGGAGGAACGACAGGAGAAACAACAATGGGAGCTACACAAACAGGAGCGTCAAAAGAGGATGAAATAGATGTGGGAGGAGCAACCTTTGGAACCCACTTCAGATAGGAGGACGAGGAATCCGATCACCAAGGGGAATAAAGCCTGTAACTGCCGAACTAGAACATGCATCTGAAAGATGACCAAAAGACTGACAGGATGTACATATCTCAGGTTTCCAACTATAGCGATCTCTGACCTCGGCAAAATGGCTCTCATCCAATCTGACTTTTAACACTGAAGGTAAAGGTTTGGCAGGAGTAATCTCGATCAGAGCTTTGGCATAGAATAATTTCTTTCTAGCCACAGTGTAGTGTGTTGTAATGTAAATTTCAAGAGGTTATCAAGTTTAGACTCATAAATAAAAGTGTATCATTTGAAACGATAAGGAATACGCCTAAAAGAAAAAGATGTATAAAATAGGGATATTTTACCGTATTTTGTACTGTCTATTTCAATAACTACAAAATATAATTCCTTGTAATTCCAAACATAACACAAATTCCCTTTTTGGATAAGATATAAATATTTACAACGTTAACCTTTCCTTTTGGTGAAGATGTGATTCCAATGCATTAAAATGCAGAAATCCCTAAGTATGAATTAAAGAATTGAAGTGTGATAATAATAAGGGTTAAATTGTAAAATCAAGATATAAATATATGCAATAGAGATAAGGGAAACCAAATAGTAAACTATAACAAGGTAGCCACGTAATAAAATGAATATAAGCAAGAAAGAAATCAAATAATAACGATGAAAATGTAGACAAGGTGTAATTTAAAAATAAAAAGAGTATGAAAAGTTTACTAAACAAAGGAGGGTAGTAAATGTTAAAAAGGAATAGAAAGAAAATTACAATAAAAGGAAATGGAAGTAAATGGGAAAAGATATTTAGATCATTTAAAAGAAAATGATAAATGACCTTAAATTAAATAAGATGTAAATGCATAAAGAAGGAAAGAAATGTTATTAATAGTGAATAGTGGAGGCATAATAACTAAACAAGGTAGAATGATATATAAATATACACACACAAACATATATATATATATATACACACACACACGTAGCCTCAAGTATGCGTTTATGATAGGTGTGAATTATTAAACTTAGTAAATAACTTAAGTGGATAAGAATGACATAGTCATTAGAATGGGTCGGAATGCGAGGTCAGTGGTATTACATAATAGAAGTTGCCCACCGCAAGGGGATACCAGTAGTTGTGTATACATTATACTGATATGGGACATATCCAACTATAGGACTCGTGGAATTATATATGCTTGCGTATAGGTGAAGGGATACCCCATTAGGGTCTGTTTCAATCTTTTTAGTAGGGGTATTGCCTTGATTGCATTAGGCAATCCAAATGGGACGGTGAGCAAGAATAAGCGCTATGTCAATGTGTTGGTACCATATTAGGGAGTAGGAGCTATACATAGGTCGAAAATGTCATCGGTCCTAAGCGGTCAGTGGAAAGATGAGGGTTACACCTAAACTGGTTACACTTCCTACTAGTGTAAGTCACGTTTAGGTCATGCACTGCCGCAACTGTTTGCTGGTTTGTTTGTTAGGGGCAAGGCTAGATAACCCTTAAGTGTGGTATTTCAAAATAAGTGGGGTAGTCCGAGGAGCTGAGTCCTCCATAGTCCGCAGAGTTGAGTCCACAATAAGAAGTATACAAGTAAGCAAATCCCCAAGGTGGGATAGAATATGGCTAAACAACTATGACACCGTTATTAAGCACTACGGAAGTTCCTTGGTATGCACGACGACAAGGACGTGAAACTACATTGACGATGAATCCTGATGATGTGTTGGGTTACAAATACTAGTAAAGATAGTATCTTAGTCCAATTGGGGATTTTGGTACTTATATACAAACACACACACATATATAGTTACGGTCTACTTTGGGTAGATGAGGCGTATCGTATACGTACGTGGAGTCGAAACGACTGAGTAAAATTAATGACATAACATGTGATGAAAGGCAATCATCATAAACTTGTGTTATGTATGAAGTGTATAATTTACCAATCACCAGAACTTTATTCTGACCCCTTCTTCATTACAACCCACATAATAGCTTAAAGGAACAAGTAGTGGTATAAGGCGGGAACAGTGGAATGACATGTTTCCTTATGCATGCTCAGCACTAACAAGGACACTAGATATTGGAAGTGTCACTCTTGATCTGTAACTATATGTTTTATTATACTTTACTATTCCACTGTGAGTTTATATCGATAGTGCTCTGATATGCATTTATTTATTTATAGGATACTAAAACAACGACTCGTGCTTTGTTGGAGTTAGGTTTTCGATTTAGCGAAAGTTTGGATCCACTAAGGTGCGGGTTTCCACACATTTATTTTGATATATGATTATTAAATCTCAGATGAACATGAGACAATTTTGATATATGGTATGATATACGATATAATAATTCCAGAAGTACACGAAATGATGATCATTTGTAGGTAACACTCAAGCAAGGACTCAAGTCCTTTGCTATAATGTTGTGGAGCAACCTCCGAGTTGCAGGTGAATCCGAAGGAACCACATAATTCATCGTGATTTGATTAGTCGATGGCCAGAAAGCTCAACTACTAATGATTTGCCGACTTCGACGTTTGTTTTGAGCAAAGTACACCTTCAACTCACAAGGCATGCTTTTGGGGGTAAGTGTTAAAACTAAATTTTCCACAGTTTTCTAACAAACTTAAACGATCGAATTAGACGAACAAATTATGAAGAAATGATTCAAGGACTTGGAAGTATCATAAAAATGCAAGACAAAGAAAATACCAAAAAATGAACAAAAAAGTTAACTTGAGTTTCACAACTTGGCCATGCCAGATCAGCACCAAGTTGGCTCAAAGCAAACACACAAAACCCCTAGGTCAAACTCAAAGTAAGGAAGAAAGATCAAAGCACAACAACCTAAGGAAAACCCCAAGTAAAGCCCGAAGCAACACATGCTTAGGCCCGAAGTTGGGCTTAGGTTAGGTCGGAACCAACTGATGCCTCATGGTTCGACATCGAAGCATGGTGGTTTTTCAGTGGTCGATCGAGCGACTTGCATGGAGAGATATGCATGACGTGGTGAACACATGGAGAAATTTTTGCAGATTATCTCGTAGGTTTTCTCCTATAAATAAAGGTGGAGAGTACATAGAAAAGGGCTTTTACTTCTTCTTCAATTCTAAACTTCTAATAACAACGAGTTGTAGAACCATAACTCTAAAAAATATCTAAGTTGGGCATCTATCGAGTTGGGACTACCGAGTTGTAAAATAGCTTTGTAAAAACATAGAATAATCAATGAAGATCGATTAAGTGGACGTATGCTGGAGTAATCACCGAACCACTATAAAAATCTTGTGTTCTTCTCTTGCTATTTTTTTATAATTTACATTTCTATGATTTAATTGGGTGTTTGTGCCATTTTTGGCGCGAACAACATACTTGGTTGAGATCTTATGAAAGGATTTTCAATGACTTGGGTTTAACAGGCCAAGAGAATAGTGCTTTAGACTGGCATGATGCCATCACGACAATAATACCTAAATAAGAAATAACTTGTCGAGGATTTAAAGACCTATTTAAATCTCATTTTCTTCGAAGCTGAAACAACGGCTCTACCTACACAATTTATAGATCTTACGTACCTAAAAGAATTCATTGATGACTTAGTATGTAAATGAATTTAATGCTCTTTTAATGTATGAATCGACATTGATTAATTCAACATTGGTAAAGAATGAAAATTTTATTCTTGGATGAGTGCGGAATTGAGGGACATATTACTCACTTAGATAAGAAGTCTGTTTGAGGGAATCATTGATACGGTATTAAGATATGAGAAAGTCCAAGAACGTAATGTGGGTTCCAAGGGACAGTCTACTCAATAGTTCCAATAGAAAATAAGACCGTTCTTTCAAAGGAACGGTTGGAAGTCTAAGAAGAATATATAAGAAACCTTTTCAACCAAGCCAGACTAAGCCAAAGAAATCATTCAACCAGAACAACCTAAACAGAAGAAGAAGTATGATAAATTTTAGGTTGAATTTATGCATGTGGCAAGAAGGGTCACTATGCTAAAAAATGCAAAACTACAAAACAAAGATGTTATAATTATGATGAAATGGGTCATATGGTAAGACAGTGCAGAAAGCCTAAGAAACAGATCCAAGGCAAGATGTTTACAATTGAGGAACCTAGTTCTGCTTAGGATAAAAGGAAGCAAGTCTCAATCTTAGGTACACTTCCTTAAGAATGAAATTTTATGATATTTTGGGTTGTTGGATTTCATAGAAGAATATTTTTGCTTAAGTGATTTTAAAGATAAATGGTTAATGATTCGATTAGGGAAACTATATAAAACCCTAATCTAGTAGTGATGAGTGCGCAACATAAACTAATGGATTTGCTTTTAGAGGTGCATAAATAAATGTTGGAGTTTGTATACGGATGATTGTATATTTATTAGTATTTGTGTTCATAAGTATTTTTAAGAATATGGATGTTTGAGTAGACAGTTTTTGATTTTACTTAGTCTACCAAATTTTAAGTGATGTATTTGAGTAATCCATGTATCAGACCTATATATATATATACACATATCCGTTTCCGCTGTGATATAAATACCCGTGTCATTATTTATTTATATATGTTCCAAAATGTGCGTTATTCAATTATAGGACTCATGTACATTGCATTGCGTCAAGACGAGATACATGTTATTTCAGATGTATTTAGATATTGAAAAGTATCCATGTTGACCCAAAGTAGTGTATACGAGAGATCGCTCCTTCCACACCCATTGATCCGAGCTATCAAAAAGTAAACTCCCTTTGATATTTCGACCACTAGAGCCATGGGAGGACGTAATTTGTTTAAGTAGAGGAGTCTGTAACATCTCGCTATACGACTAATGATAATAAAATGTATTTTGAAATTTTGATTGATAATTTTGATGAATAAATAAAATTTTGAAATTTAAATCAAAGAAATTTGAATTTCAAATGGATTTGAATTATGAAAATTTATTTTTAACTTGATAAAAAGTTAATATAATCAATAAATGTATTTAGAAAATAATTTTGGAATTTTATTGAGTTTAATTCAATAAAAATGATTTTTTTGGAATTCACTAGAAAAATAATAATTAAAATTTTGAATTGTGTTTTAAAATCCGAAGGTTGTTTACAAATTTATTTTAGGAAAATAAATAATATTTGTGGAACTTTGAAATTTATTTTGAAAATAAAACCATTATTTTATAATTATTGAAAATTGAAAAGTAAAATTCTTTAAAAAGAAAAATCATTATAAAAATAAAATTAGAATAAACTACCTCAAGTGGATTTGTAAAATGGAGATATATAGGCGGTCTGAGCTATTGGGCGGTAAATTTCCTCTGATAATTCGGTTACCAAAGCTGGGGCGTGGCATGATTAAAGAATTATTTCTCAAAACTACGGCTTAATCCATAATTCAAAAATAATTGTAAAAAAATTTAGATGCTTCTGTATTTACTTTTGTTATGAATACCATTATTATAGATTTATTTTTAAATGAATATTCAAGATATTCATATCAGAATAAAACTATATCTATTTTTAGTCAATATATTTCATAAATTATATTTGGTACATTTACAAAAATAATGTTTCATAACTTGATGCGTCCACTAAGAAGTGTTATATGGTATGCTACCACTATTTCTGCCATTACTATAATAGCGTACGAAATACGAAGCTCTATTCAATCACCTATTATGGATTTTGATTTTGTCTCTAACTAGTTCACAATTGAGCGATTCAGATCAAATACCTTGAACTCGAAGAGATAACTTTCATGGAAACATTTTTCTATACGGAAATACATGTGGAATAGTAATCACATTTCTCATTCCACATTAAGTACTTTTTAGTATTTTATACAATTCCCTGTCAATTGTGGGAGGTTTGTTTCCAATTTAATAGGGGCTTTCTTTTACTTCTCTTTGAGGCTATTAACTAGCTTACTTTTGTAATCCGATCAATGTCTGAAAATACTTTTTATTGAAGATACGTATTATCATTAATAATGTTTATTAACTTTTGAAGGGTATAAACCATTAAAACATTTTTATTAACATACATCTTAAGCGAAAAGTAACTACATTATTATCTTATTATTTCAAAGGGTGAAAACATTTTTCAAGAACTAACATGACTTAAGTGGTGAATGCATATTTATTGTTTTCTTTGTCCTCTTGAAAACTAATTTTAGAAATTTCATTCGCTCTTTGAAAAAAACCATTTTGAATTTTCGAAAACATTTTGAAATCTTGTTGGGGGTAGACTATTGAACACTCCCTGGATAAATAAAGCTTGATAGAAAGAGTGGACAATATTACAGGATACAAATATCCCCGGGTATAAACTTATATAAAGCTTAATATAATATCAAATGTTATAAGTCATTCCGACAGAAGGAGCACTCACAAATAACTGAATGTGCAAATAGAAGACCATAGAAATATATAAGAAGTCCAATAATAATAACAAAGTCTCGAAATCCAGACATCCGAAAAATCAGAGATAGAATAAAGAAGACTCATAGATGAAGTATAAAGCAACCAAAGTGATATACAGAAAACCAAAATTCTAGAAAATCGAAACTAGAATATATATTAGTCCATTTACGGAGATTTAGAGGGATCCAGAATATACATAGAGCCATATAATACCGAAGATCCACGATGTCGATAATTTTAGAAATTCATAAAGAATTTGAAAGAGAACCAGAAAAACACGAGCTCCAATATAATAGCCAAAGGGAGAAGTCCAGAAATATGATATCCTTTTCCAAATGTTGGATGAGAAATTCAATAAGGTATCCTCAGACATCATAAAATATAGCTGAGATATAGTATATTAACAAGGCTTGGTCATACTCTCAAATAATGAATGGCTCCCAAATATGATGCTAAAACTAGACCCGTCAAAATATTGCCTAACATATATACCCTACTCATAAATGGGTTGGACCAACCTATTTATGAATCTTTATTAAATGGGTCATAAATGGATTGATCCATTTTTAAATGGGTTGTAAATGAGTAACCCATTTACCTATTTATTAAAAACTTAAAATTCAAAAAAATAAAATTGAACAAAACAAAATTTGAAAATAAGAATTTTAAGATTTTGAAATTTTTTACTTGGCCGATTAGGAAGAAGCCGCTAAAATTTTTGTTCAAAGTGCAACAACTTTTTCATACTAACTTAGAATCATGCGAGACTTCGACCGATGAACTCCCACCTAAATCAAGGACAATATGAAATACTCGGATACTTCATCTTGTGTACGCACGTTGTAGTTCTCTATAGTGACTAACTACTGTACTTAGCAAATAACAAACTACATTCCCATATTTGAACTCCGACTAGGCATAAGCCGCTATTTTTTTGTTCAAGCCACAATAAATTCTTCATACAAACCCGAAATCGGACGACACTTCGATCGATGAACTCCCATCTAGATTACAGACAATATGGAACACTCGGATACTTCATTTTGTGACTACACATTGTAGTTCTTCATGGCGACTAATAGCTGTACTTAGAAAATAACAGGATACATCCCCATATTTGAACTCCGCCAAGGCAGAAACCGCTATTTGTTCAAACTGTAATAACTTCTTCATATAAACTTGGAATCGAACGAGACTTCAACCGATGAATTCCCACCTAAATTACAAACAATATGGAACGTTCAGATACTTTTTCTTGTGAACGCACACTGTAGTTCTCCAAGGCGACTAACAATCGTACATAGAAAATAACAGGCTACATCCCCATATTTAAACTCCGCATAGGCAGAAGCCGCTATTTTTTTGTTCAAACTGCAATAACTTCTTCATACAAACTCGGAATCGGACGAGCCTTCGACCGATGAATTCCCATCTAAACTACGGACAATATGAAATGCTCAGATACTTCATCTTGTGAACGCACACTGATGTTCTCCATGGTGTATACCCAGTTGTACTTAGAAAATAAAGGATACATCCCCATACTTGAACTCCGCCTAGGCAGAAGCTGCTTTTTTTGTTTAAGCTGCAATAACTTCTTCATATAAACTCGGAATCGGGCGAGACTTCGACCGATGAATTCCCACCTAATTTACAGACAATATGGAATGCTCGGATACTCCATCTTATGAATGCACACTGTTGTTCTCCATGGTGCCTAATAGTTGTACATAGAAAATAACAGACTACATCCTCATATTTGAACTTCGTCTAAGCAGAAGTTGCTATTTTTTTGTTCAGCCTACATTAACTTCTTCATACTAACTCGGAATCGGGCAAGACTTCGATCAATGAACTCTCACTTAAATTACGGACAATATGGAATGCTCGGACACCTCGTCTTTTGAACGCAAACTGTAGTTCTTCGTGTGGACTAACAGTAGTACTTAGAAAATAATAGGCTACATGTCCATGTTTGAACTCCGCCTAGGCAAAAGTTGCTATTTTTTATTTAGATTGCAAGAACTTCTTCATACTATCTCGGAATCAGACGAGACTTCGACCGATGAACTCCACCTAAATTACGAACAATATGGAATGCTTAGATTCTTCGTCTTGTGAACGCACACTATAGTTCTCTATGATGAATAACAATTGTGCTTAGAAGATAACATGCTACATCCCCATATTTAAATGAGTTAAATAGATAACCCGCTTATTAAATGGGTTGGGTTAGACTGACCTTTGTATTAAATGGCCAAAACAGAATGGGTCATAAATGGGTTGGGTCAAAATCGACCCAACCCATTTTGACCCAATCCAACCCGTTTGATGGATCTGGCTAAAACTAAATATATTTAAAGAACATAGAAACCCAATCACTCAGATTCAGACACATGCCCTTTCTTTAAAATAAATGTTTCATTTTCTATTTTGTAAAGCAGAAGATAAAAAATGATTTCCCGTATACTGTTATTTTTTCCGCTTTCATCCCATTTATTTTCACCATTTCCTCCTTTCCAACCTTCAAAATTAGAAATGACAATGGGGCGAGTCTAGGGTCTAAACTCGGTATACCCGCCGCAGTTTTGACCCGTCAAGGCCCATCTCATTGGTTCATCGAGGCAGATAGACCCATGATCCGTTCTTAAGAGCTCCGAGTGTATGGTCGGGTCGGGGCTTGACTGACCCACCCCAACCCAACCCGCACTACTGTGATCTCATAAAATTATTTTATTAGTACAACTGTGATTTCTTAATCCTTTTATACATAAGCTGTTATAACATGGATATTCTAATGTTTCATTCAATAAGTTATATTATTTTTATGGTATTAAGTTGCATCAATAAAAATTATATAATAACATTGTTCTTTATATTTATTGCATTCAATAAGTTATATGTTTTTCTTGAACCGTTATCATACACCTCATTTTTGTTACCTTACTTGTCATGTTAAACACATTGATCTCTATATTTATTGTATTATTTAATGACAATCCCTCTTACAAATAATACACGCACACCAATAAATTTTTTTGAATGAATATGTAAAGCCTTACCGGATTTTAGGATGGATCAGATCTACTCTGATCGTTTCGGTTACGGAACAAAAATCCAAACCCACACCGGGTTACGAGACGGGTCTGAGGCAGAGTTTAAAAAACACGGAGCAGATCCGAGGCGGCAAAAAACCCGTCCCAATACGCCCCCTAGCTATCTCTGTCCCAGATTTCGAAATAAATTAATCCCTTATTCCTATTGTTTCCATCCTTGCAAAATTTGAAATAATATAAGCCCTAATCTTTATAAATAGTTGTAATATGTTTGGTGTCACACATTTTTGGTGTCAACGTGAACTACCAACAATGTCACTCTATTTTAATATCACTTAAAAATTGGTTGTAACTTCTTCTACAAGTTCAAAATTCCCCTCTGCAAATATTACAAAATTTTAATATCATTTAAATATAGGATCTAACAAATAAACCTCTACAAATATTATCAAATTTTAGTATGGCCTGAATATAGGATCTAACAAATAAAATTCGTTTTACAAATTCAAAACTTTTCCTCTACAAATATTATCAAATCTTAATAACACTTTAAAAAATATCTAACAAATAAATCATTTTTTATAAATTATTAGAAACAAAAATTCACTTGATAACAAATTAGATATTACAACTAAGAAATAAAAACAAAAACAAAAACATACTGCATATGATTTCGACGTAAAAATATGACTTAACTTTTGTGCAAACCATTGCAAATCAGTTCTTTTAAATATGTTAAACACGTTAAATTTATATAAAAACAATTCACGTGCAAAGCATGTACCATCATCATGCGCGAAGCACGTGCTGTAACGCGCGTTCTTACTAATTTGACCAAACCTCTCATTTTATTTTCTTCGTTTTCTAAAATGGTCGTTAATTACCTGAAGTTGATCACAGTGTGGATTTTCAATCTTGGATTCAAGCAACAGGTCACAACATTGATTCTCCAGGTGATCATTAGATGCAAGGATTCAACCGTTTGGTTATTCAGATTGTACTCAAACTCATAGGATGGTAATTCAAATATATATGCTTTTCAATTTATGGCAAATCTAAGAGTTGCGTTAATATTTACCTTCCGTATGTTTTAGTACAAATATTGTACCAAAATTTCCCCTAATTACACGACTATGCATCTGTCTACACAGAATGAATGTATTATCTTTTCGATGATATCTATTAAATAATAGTAAAACAGAAGAATTTAAAACTCTCTTATTAATTCTAGAAATTTCCTCTTCTCTCCTTAATTCTCTCCAGGTACTTTATTTTCATATCCTTACAATGTATTGTTATTATAATTATTACAATGTTTTTATTGGTTCTCTCTTCTACCAAAATTATTTAATACTAATTTTTACAACTATTGACGCAGCGGATAATTCAAAACGATCTTCAATCGACGTAAATAGCAATCTGTGGATTGATGGATACTGAAATGCCCGAATTCGTTGATCCGAAGATGCCGAACTCTAGCTATCTCTGCCTCGTTGATCCGAAGATACCGGGAAAGAGATCTACGATTCTTCGACGTTGATCTTGCGCACAAGATACCGTGAATCGGCTTCAACAAACGATGATCCGAGCGCACTCGAATGACGTAAGTGGAGATAGGAGATACACTCGACTACCAATTGAAATTGAAAGCAACAAGCTAACAAAAGAGAATTTTATTCAATATTCAACAACCTTTTCAAATGACTTCACTTGCCTATTTATAGGCTACAACACACCAACACAGAAAAATACAAGTCATAAGTCGGCAACCGACTTATCACATCTCCGACTTAACATAAGTCGCATACTATTTTCAACACAGTTCAGAAAAAGTTTAAAAATTACAAGTATTTAGGTCGGTTCCGACTTAAAAAAATTCACGCGACTTATAAGATCATCACCGACTTAAGCTAAGGTCAAACGACCTTCCTCCTTGTTTCTTCATTCGCGACTTAGATGAAATCAACGATAGTCGTTCGCGACTTAGGGATAGCTCGGCAAAGGAATAGCTCGGCAACGCCTTCATCTTCTTTCGCGACTTAAGGAATAGCTCGGCACGACTTAACGGAAGCTTATCTCGGCAACGATTTAGGGTTAGGTCGGAGCTTGCGACCTTGGGAAGAGGTGTTAGGTCGTAGCTCGGCATGGAGGTGAGAGATAGGTCGGCAATTGGGGTGGTAGGTCTACGGTCTTGTGTAGGTCGGCAATTGGAACGGTTGGCAATTGGGGATAGGTCGGCAGTTGACGATAGGTCGGAGGCGATTGAGTTGGGAGTTAGGTCGGCAACTGGAGTTAGCTCGGCGAATGGAGATAGCTTGGCAAATGGAGTGGGAGTTAGGTCGGCAGAGTTTATCTCGGCAATGGGAGTGGGAGTTTGGTCGGAGGAGTTTAGGTATGCTGCTTCATCATCCTCCCCTTGTTGACAAAAATTCGACCTCGAATTTGTATTTCTCTCGTTTTCAACAAGCTCATCTCCATGGTACGGAATCAAATGTTTAACGTTGAAAACGTCAGCAGTGTGAATGTGATCTGGCAACTTTAACTGATAAGCATTGTCATTGATTTTCTTCAAGATTTCTACTGGTCCAATCTTTCGAGCTTTCAACTTGTTGTAAGTCCCAACTGGAAAACGATCTTTCGTCAATACCGCGTAAACAAGATCACCTTCTTTGAAGACTACACTCCTTCGTTTCTTATCCGCCATTTGTTTGTATTTCTCATTTGTCTTTTCCAATCGTTCCTGAACGATTCTATGGCACTCCGTCAACCCTTCAACAAAATCAGCAGCTTTCTTAACTGTCTTCTTTGATTGTGGTATTATCGTTAAATCCAACGGGCCCTTCGGTAAGCTCGAATAAACAATCTGGAATGGACTGAACCCAGTACTTCGATTCACAGCATGATTATGGGCAAATTCTGCCTGACATAACTTCACATCCCAACTCTTTAGGTTATCTTGAACAAGACACCTCAACAAGTTTCCCAACGATCGATTAACCACCTCAGTCTGTCCATCAGTTTGCGGATGATAAGCACTACTGAACTTCAGCTTTGTTCCCACCATTTTCCACAAACTTGACCAAAAATGACTCAGAAATCGAGTATCTCTATCTGACACAATAGATTCTGGCAATCCATGAAGTCGATAGATCTCCTTGAAAAACAACTGAGCAACATGAACAGCATCTGCCGTTTTCTTACAAGCAATAAAGTGTGCCATCTTTGAGAACCAGTCCACCACAACAAATATAGAATCATTTCCTCGCTGTGTCCTCGGTAATCCCAACACGAAGTCCATACTCACATCAACCCATGGTTTAATTGGTACAGGTAATGGCATATATAAACCAGCATTAGTCGCAGTTCCTTTCGAAACCTGACAAATATGACATCTCTCAACAAATCTTTCCACCTCTTTCCTCATTGACGGCCAAAAATAAGATTGAGAAATTAACTGCAACGTACGATCTCTACCCACATGGCCTTCTTCATGTAGTTCTTTAACAATCTTCAGTCTCAAGCTACAGTCTGGGATGCACAAACGATTTCCCTTAAACAGAAAGCCATCCACCAACACAAATTCATCCGTATTTCCTTCCTTTACTTTTTCAACAAATTTCACAAAGTAAGGATCTTCTTTAATCAATTCTGGCAATAATTCAAACCCTGTCACTTCAACTTTCATTGTTGTCAACAAATGACTCCTTCTGCTCAAAGCATCAGCCACACGATTTGTCACCCCTGACTTGTGTTTAACAACAAAAGTAAACTGTTGCATATATGCAATCCACGATGCATGTCTCGCTGAAATCTTGTCTTGCCCTTGCAAATGCTTCAATGCTTCATGATCAGTATACAGAACGAACTCCTTCTGAAATAGATAGTGTCTCCAGTGTTTAATAGATTGTACAACAGCATAAAACTCCACATCATATGTACTGTATCGCATCTTCGCTCCGGACAACTTCTCACTGAAATATGCAATAGGACGCCCCTTCTGACTCAACACCCCTCCAATCCCAACCTTGGATGCATCAGTATGTAGTTCAAACACCAACTGAAAATCAGGTAACACTAAAATTGGTGCAGATGTCAGCAATTCCTTGATTTTTCCAAAAGCAATCCCTGCTTCCTCTGACCATGAAAACTGTTTGCCTTTCATACAATCTGTAATAGGCGCCATCACACTACTAAAGTGTGGAATAAACCTTCGATAAAATGAAGCCAACCCATGAAAACTACGAACTTCCGTTATCGTCTTGGGCTGCGGCCAATTTCTGATCGCCTCAACTTTACTTTGGTCAACCTGTATTCCTTTCTCTGAAACAACATACCCCAGAAATAAAACACTATGCGTCATGAACACGCATTTCTTCGTTGCAGCATAGAATTGTTCTTGTCGCAATACCATCAGCACTTCTCTAAGATGATTCAAATGTTCCTCTGGACTCCCACTGTAAATAAGAATATCATCGAAATACACCACCACGAATTTCCCAATGAACGGTCGAAAAATCTGATTCATCACCCTCATAAAAGTACTCGGTGCATTTGATAAACCAAACGGCATAACCAACCACTCGTATAGACCCTCTCTGGTTTTAAAAGCAGTTTTCCACTCATCTCCTGGTCTGATACGAATTTGATGATATCCACTCTTCAAATCAATCTTCGAAAAGATAGTAGCTCCACTGATTTGATCCAACAAGTCATCCAACCTCGGCATTGGAAATCTATATCTCACGGTAATCTTATTCAATGCTCGACTGTCAGTGCACATTCTCCATGTCCCATCCTTCTTGGGTACCAATAAAGCTGGTACAGCACAAGGACTCAGACTCTCCTGCACACGCCCCTGTTCAAGCAATTCCTCTACCTGCCTCCGCAATTCTTCATGTTCCTTCGGACTCATTCGATAATGTGGTCTGTGTGGTAATACAGCACCGGGAACAAGATCTATCTGATGTTGTATATCCCTCAACGGTGGCAACTCCGTTGGTAACTCATCTGGAAATACATCATCAAATTCTTTCAGAACTGGTTTAACTTCTTCTGGAATTTCAATCTCTTCACTGCTTTCTCGTCCAATCAACAAGAATACTTCCGGTTCTTCTTCAACTTCTTTAACAAACTCCTTCAAAGTCAATAAAGTTTTCAGCTCTTCGATTTCCTCCACTTTGTTTTCTTCCTGTTGGCGTTTCTTCGGAACCAGAGTAATCTTTGTACCTTCGAACATGAAACTGTAACTGTTGGTCCGTCCATCATGTTTTACTGCTCTATCAAACTGCCACGGTCTTCCCAGCAACAAATGACAAACGTCCATATCTACGACATCACACCAGATTTCATCTTTGTATTTCTGCCCAATTGAAAACTTCACACAAGCTCTACGTCCAACTTTCACTTCACCACCCTTCCTCAACCAAGCTAACTTGTACGGTTTAGGATGTTTCTCGGTTTTCAACTCCAACTTCTTCACTGCTTCTGTAGAGATAATATTATCGCAACTCCCAGCATCAATAACAAATTTACAAACTCTTCCCAGAATAGTGCATGTAGATTGAAAGATATTGTTCCTCAACCAACTACTTTCCTCCTCTTGCTTCGGTGTTAAACAACTTCTCCTCATCATCAATGCATACCCGTCATCTCCCGACAGTAAGTCTTCCTCCTCAACTGGTAAAGAATTAGCGCATTCAGCTTCTTCATCCTCATCCTCAACCTCAGCAATCATTGCTCTCTTCTTTGGCTTTGGACATTCATTGCTTTTATGCCCCAACTCCTGACAGTTGTAACATTTGAAACCGTTGTTAACCCTTGCCTTCTCAACCTCCTTCATCACTGGTTTACTGATAGGTTTAGACACATTAGAACTTCCACCAACACCCTTCACTTGATTATTGGAATTCGTAAACACACCACCTCCTCGTCGTCCCTGCTTCTCCCAAGCCAACGCTTTCTGATGTGCTTCCGCCACAGATCTTGGATCGAACATATTAACCATATCCTGAATCTGCATTCTCAATCCCCCAATGAATCTAGATGTCAGCTGCTCTTCCGTCTCCATAATGTCATTCCTCGCAATAAGCTGGTAAAACTCATCCGCGTAATCATTAACAGTCTTTGTGCCCTGTCTCAAGTTCTGCAAACGTTGATACATCAGAGATTGATAATTGTAAGGTAAGAACGTTGCTTTCATCAATTTCTTCATCTTCTCCCAAGATTCAACCTTTGACTTCCCCATTCGTTCACGTGTAAGTTTAGTTTGCTGCCACCATGCCAAAGCTCTACCCCTCAACCTTGTAGCAACCAACTTCACTCTACGACGTTCTGGAACTTCTTTGAAATCAAAAATTTCTTCAACATTAGCCATCCAATCCAAAAACTCCTCAGCCTGCATACCACCTTTGAATTCTGGAATTTCTGTCTTCATCCCAGATTCCCACTTGTAATCGTACTCCGATTGATTCCTTCCTCGTCCACGTCCTCGTCCATGAACACTACCACCATCATACTCTTCTTCACCATCCGATGTATATCGATGTCGATCCTGACCACCAACATCTCTACCACCCTCATTCCTTCCACCAACATTCCTACGATCTACATTCCTCCGATCTCGATCAGTCACATTTCTATCACGACCTCGATTATCAACATTTCGATCACAATCTCGATCCACGCTTCTATGATCACTATCGACACTTCTCTCTCGATTTGAATGTGGTGAAATTCTACTTCTTCCATGGCTCGATTCAGGTGATACTCTTCTCTGATTTTGACTTATCTCCAACATCATCCTCTCTAATCGACCAATCCCTTCCGTAAGCTTCTCATTGAAATTCTCGTTGATTCGTTGCTCCATTTCGTCGGCCTCTTCTCTTCCGTACAAAGCATTAATGTTGCGATGACGTTGAACTCGTCTTGGCGGCATGATTGAATACTTCACAAACACTTCAACAAATTCACACTTCAAGTTTCAAACACCTTTCGAACTTTGATCCAAAATGAAATGGATCGAAAACTCCAACTTTGTTGCAAAATATGATGAACACGATGAACACAACCTCAACACTTCAAATTCTCGGCTCCAAGACTCGATTTAGCTATGATTGGCTAAAACAAGCTCTGATACCAAAACTGACGCAGCGGATAATTCAAAACGATCTTCAATCGACGTAAATAGCAATCTGTGGATTGATGGATACTGAAATGCCCGAATTCGTTGATCCGAAGATGCCGAACTCTAGCTATCTCTGCCTCGTTGATCCGAAGATACCGGGAAAGAGATCTACGATTCTTCGACGTTGATCTTGCGCACAAGATACCGTGAATCGGCTTCAACAAACGATGATCCGAGCGCACTCGAATGACGTAAGTGGAGATAGGAGATACACTCGACTACCAATTGAAATTGAAAGCAACAAGCTAACAAAAGAGAATTTTATTCAATATTCAACAACCTTTTCAAATGACTTCACTTGCCTATTTATAGGCTACAACACACCAACACAGAAAAATACAAGTCATAAGTCGGCAACCGACTTATCACATCTCCGACTTAACATAAGTCGCATACTATTTTCAACACAGTTCAGAAAAAGTTTAAAAATTACAAGTATTTAGGTCGGTTCCGACTTAAAAAAATTCACGCGACTTATAAGATCATCACCGACTTAAGCTAAGGTCAAACGACCTTCCTCCTTGTTTCTTCATTCGCGACTTAGATGAAATCAACGATAGTCGTTCGCGACTTAGGGATAGCTCGGCAAAGGAATAGCTCGGCAACGCCTTCATCTTCTTTCGCGACTTAAGGAATAGCTCGGCACGACTTAACGGAAGCTTATCTCGGCAACGATTTAGGGTTAGGTCGGAGCTTGCGACCTTGGGAAGAGGTGTTAGGTCGTAGCTCGGCATGGAGGTGAGAGATAGGTCGGCAATTGGGGTGGTAGGTCTACGGTCTTGTGTAGGTCGGCAATTGGAACGGTTGGCAATTGGGGATAGGTCGGCAGTTGACGATAGGTCGGAGGCGATTGAGTTGGGAGTTAGGTCGGCAACTGGAGTTAGCTCGGCGAATGGAGATAGCTTGGCAAATGGAGTGGGAGTTAGGTCGGCAGAGTTTATCTCGGCAATGGGAGTGGGAGTTTGGTCGGAGGAGTTTAGGTATGCTGCTTCATCAACTATTTACATACTTCTTCCAAGTTTTTTTTGTTATTTTTACATTTAAGTCCATATATATTAAATCTAAGTTTTTTAATTAAATACAATTAACAAATATTCATTAATTGATTTAATAAATTTTGAAAAATAACAATTCAACATGCATTGATAAAAATGGTAAAACTAATTTTTATTCAAGTCTACATAGTTTTAATTTTCCATAACTATATACAAATTATACAATGTTCTACTAATATTCTCTCCTATCATTTTGCATTTAAATGCCAAAATTCAATAATTTTACAATTATTTACAGATTTCTTCTAAAATTTCCTATATTATTTTACATTCAAGTCCATATATTTGAATTTATTAATTGATCTTGAATTTAATTCTTTTAACTAAATTCAATTAACAAATATTTATTAATTGATCTAATAAATCATAAAAAATGATAATTCAATGTGTATAACGCATTTTTGTACCGATGTAAATGGTAAAACTATTTTTTCGTTCAAGTCCGTATAATCTAATATTTTTATAATTATATACAAAATTATCTTTGATACTTTTACATTTTTATCATTTAAGTTCATAATTCTTTCCAAATTGGTACATTATTACGAGCATATATAATGTTTTTCCTTCGTAAAATTGGTACATCAAATGGACTCTTTATCATTATTAAATTATATTTATGAAGAATAACATTACAATTAATGATAATCGATGAATGTTTGTATTTTTTATTATTGAAAAAAGAATAAATATTTTCAATTAGTATGTTTTTGTACAAAAAGTTACAACTTGATTATTTATATTCATCATATGAGTTAATAAATGGACAAAAATTATACCATATTTTGATTAGAAATATTTTTCTTACATATTTTATTATCTTTTTTACATAAATGTTAAATATTTTTTAAAAAAATTTACTATAAAATAAAAATAGTAAGACATGAAACAATGTGATTTGTAACGTTTCAGGTCTTATTTTCACTTATCAATATTTTTTTAGTAGTTTAATAAATATTTTTATAAATATATGCTGCAAGAACTTTAAATGCATACAAATATATTGAGTCTTTGGTATTACACTTCTATTTTTAGGTGATTGTCGTCATTCTCTCAAGTAATATTTGATATTTAATGTATACATAATTTATCTTTTAGTCAAATGTATCAAAAGCTAAATTTTAATTTCAGAATATATGTACATGAATATTTATTTATGAAATTTTATAAAAATATTAATTTCAAAATTTATTAAGAATACTTATTTTCATTTATTTGATTAATAAATAATGATTCCCAAAAAATAATAAATTAATATATATCTCATTTTTATCAACAAAAATGATAATTTATTTTTTATTCAAATATAAAAATATACGAATCTTATGAAAAATGCACACTTATAATATAGTAATTTCATTTTATAATTCATTTATCTTAACAAATTCATGAGATATTACATAGTAAACTTTATTCTTCAAAAATAATTAAAATATCATTTTTTACAACATACCGTGTGCAACGCACGGGTAACACACTAGTTCACTAATGATTCGCTATGCTATGCAGTCGGTTCATCATTTAAGACAGTTCCACATTTTGCGCTATTTAATCAAAGTTGAGTTCATGAAACACCTAAAATTTGACTTTTGTTTGTTCAGTAAAATAACTGGTCGGAATCATTTTGCAGTTATATTTCCAACCTATTATATTACTGTCAAACGTGTAAGTGCAATACCATTTTTTGAAAACATATTTCTCTCTACAAGCATATGCATACAATTACCCTGATAAATATTGTTTCTGTTTTTAATTTGAAAATAAATTATCGTTGTTTTTTACTTATTTAAGGTAAAATATATATCAACTTATAAGTGTAATACTTGAAAATGGATTATCCAGACTTCCTATAGTTTGTTGTAAAACTTAGCTCTTTGTTTGATTGTATTTGTCATATTTGGTGAAATACTGTATATAAGTCAGGAAGATATAGTGGTAGAAAATTATACATCTATTTTTGGCTTTAACTAATATGTGAATGGACTTCGTAATCATAGAAATGAGTTATGTTTTTTATATCATAGGTTAGTAATTCAGATATTTTATGCTATTTAATTCATGAAATGTCTACGACTTACCTTACATTTTCTATCTGTATGCCATTGTAACAGTATGGGACCAAAATTTCCTTAAAATTGAATATGCCTCTGTCTAAACACACTAATGGTATTATTTGTTTGGTGATATCTGCTAATGATCTGTTGTGTTCATGATTTAATCCAGTTCCATATTTTCCTATGTATGCTTAATGTTAAGTTTATGAAATAGTTAAATCATTGTTGTACTTATTGAAGTAAAATATATATATGTCAACTTACTAATGTAATACTTGCAAATGGACGACCAAGATTTCCTACATTGTAAACCTTTAAATCTTTGTTTGATTGCATTTGTCGTATTGGGAGAAATACTGAAGATAATTCCCTAAAATAGTAACCAAAAACATAAATGATAACCAGTTGCATATATCTCCTTTTTTGAGATCGGTTTCCCATATAGTAGTTGGGTTTAATCATGGATGGCACAACAGGGCGTGGTTAATGGATAACATTTTTAAATTAAATGCTGCAAGGTGCTAGGAAATTGCACTTCTTTTTGGGCTTTAAATAGGCATGTCGAAAAAAAAACATCTCATCGTAATAATTTATACTGACCGGCAAATTTCAAATACCTTAACCGGCTCATCTTTATTTGGGAGTAAGCTTAACTGAAAATGTACAACCATTTGATTGAGGCACATATTCTTATTTCAAAAAAATGGTGTAATCAGTCGCTTAACAAAAGTGTAGTGCATATACAAGCCAACCATTATGTATATTTAACACTGATATTTTTTTTTTGTCCAGTTAATTACTTGGAATTGGCCCCAGAAAAGGTGCTAATTTTTTCACATTTGTAATGAAAAATATATTATAGAATGTATTTACCAATGTTCTGGTCTTGATTTGGTGAACCTGGTTTTTTCTAAGCTTTCGTTCCTTCAGTACCAAATGTCAAAATTGTTGTCGTTTGGTTGATGATTACTGTTTTATTTTTAGTAGAAATATTGATAATGATATTTGAATTCTTCATGCTTATATTCTCTCTCCACAGTTCACATTTTCATGCATATTTACAAGGTTGAGCTGTGAGTCGGTGAAGGGAACGTTGTACGGGTACAACTACAGTCCATTTTAGTAAGGTTAATTGAGGTACCAATTATCTAAATAAGTTATTTTACCTTATCTGTTTGCGCATACACATTTCGATAGCTATCTAACTTTAGTTGTCTAGATTTTCACTGTTGGAATCAAGCTGCAACTCAAACTCTTATTCTCCAGGTAAACTGTAGAAGCAATAACTCTTTTATTTGGTTATTTAGATTGTACTCTAACTCATAAGTTGCTAATTCAAATATTTTATGCTGTTTAATTCATGATAAAACTATGAATTGCAAGGACTGATTAGTAAATGTGGTTTTGACTAGGTAGAATCAGAGTATTCCATTCTGAAATTGAGGGGTTTTCATGTAACTGCAGATGCAAGTTGGTTAGACTTGTGTTTGGAATAAAATATAGTAATTTCAATTTTTCCTATTTTCATGAATTAATTCATCATATGTAACCTGGAATTTTAGAACGTTCCACTACTTTTGTTTTCATTTAGGGAATGTCATTATTATTGAACATATAAAAGTTGAAATCCATTGTATAAGATAATTAGGCAATTTGGTCTTATAAAATTCATTTAGTAAAATCAACCTTTTCTTAACTTGGATTTTGTTTACAATTATTAGCTTAAGGTTATCCAAAAGGTGATTTTACAGTTCTGCATGCTTTTCTCTTTAACATTTATTTTATTTTCATTGTGATTTTTCAGTTAAATAATATATGTTCCTGGCAAATTATGTTAAATTCATTACTACTGCCTATTGTTGTTATTCATACGTTTAAATAACCTATTTCATGTAATAATCTTTTTATTTATTTTTATATTTTTATTTGTACATCAACAATTTATGCACACCCTTTGTGTTGCTATTATAAATGCAATATTCTACCAGCTTGAGTGTTCTAAGTTCCAAAAATTCTACAGTACAAGGTAGAGAAAAGGATACCCATTCATCGAAGTATTTTGAAGCACCAACTAAGCAATTTGATGGTTTATCTCATTTTTTATTCTTCTTTTGATTGTTATTTTTGAAAGTAGCGATTAACTAATTAATATGCTCCTACTTTAGTATGTATCATAATAATCAAGGTATGTGAAACTATAACTCATGGTTTTACGTATTATTATAAAGAGGTAATCAGGCATTTTATTATATTAGACTTTATGATTTTTTAATACTCATGAGTGGAATATTTTCAGGGTGCGTTCTTGTGCCACACGAAAAGGGGCATTTGAAAAAGACATGAAAGGAGAATGTTTCACGAAAAAAAAAGCATTTTGGAGCATTCTGAAAGAGACATTTTAATTGTTTTGTTATACATAATTATTTTTGTTATTATTTTACTTTGTTTCAATTTTTTTAATTAATACAGTTAAATAAATTTATATTGTTTATAAATTATGAAATGTTAAAAAAATGCAATAAAAAAGAACAACTTTTATTATATACCAGTAGTTCGAAATACAAATACAAATCTACATCTCTCCCCTAAATTTTCCTACTAGATACAGAACAAGTCGTTTAAGCTCTTCGGGATTGTCCATCAGCACACGTACAGTTGTCTAGTGTCCACTATTAGCTAGAATGATTGTGATTTTCCATTCGGAAATGGATCATTCTCCAATGGCACATCCATAATCCGACGAACGGTCCCTCTCATTTCATCCCCACGAGACGAAGCTCCACTCGCCTGGCGCTTACGAGAGGAAGAAGCAACTGAGGTATGCAGATGTCCAGGAGCTCGAGGAGTACGAGTGCCGATCTCTGCAACATCGTCCATGAGAAACCCGACGTACATCTAGGTGTCGAACGAACCATTGGCAAGTGATGCCTTCAAAATATCGAACTTACAAGCTGGAGCTCCGATGCAGCCTTCAAATATCAAATTCAGCTCTCTGAATTTCGGAGGCGAGCCCACTTTGAATTTCTTGTATCTAGTAGCTATTAAGTCTCACCACTTGTCATATCCTCTAACTATGTCCTTCTTCACATTTTAGAACCCGTGGAACAATCTGCAGCAGCTTGTTCCATGGGTTGCATTCACGCTTGAGTTTGTCTAACTTGTTCTTCATTTCACTATCGTTGTAATCGATGCTCATTTGTGCATTGAAGACAACAACGATATCGGAGTACTAATAGCCAACTCGACCTTTTTGAGTTGCGTTGTGTTCGTAGCAAATATCTATAAATGCCAACGTCCTTTTCTCTTTCCAATCTAGGATGTGACGGGTAGAGCTCGAGGATTCATGTGTCAACATTCTGTAAAAAAAATCAAAAAAATTCAAAAAAATAGAGGAGATAGATAATAATATGAAAAGCATAAATATAAAAAAAATTATCTTAAAAACTAGACATAGAATTAACAAAAAATGCTTGAATTTTCGAATTTGGAATGGGAAGCAATGTGAAGAAAATGAAGGAGAACGGTGAATATATAGGGAGAAAAGGAGGTGAACGTTGGAAAAGGCGGTAGCGTCGGACGCGTCTAACACCAACCGTTGGTTTTTCAATGGTTAGCTCAAACGGTATATTTTGTGGGATCCATGTATGACACGTCCAAATTGACGCCAATGTCAACGTGGCAAAAAAAAATCCACGAACACTCTTAATCTCCACCAGCTACTTCTAATTCCTCATTCTAGCTTAACTTTCATTAGTTACTTTTAAAACAATCGCTATCATTATTATTACTACTATTATTTTGCATTTTACCTTTACTAAACCCCTATATACTTGCAATTTGATATTTGATTATGTTCCTTTTTTCTGTTTACATCATATATCATGTTAAAGATTAGACAAATTTGATTGTTTGAAAAACGATATTTTTTTCCTTATTTGTTATTGCTCTTTTACATATTATTAAGGTGTGATTAATTTATCTCAACTATTTGTTATTCGTCTTTTATATCACTTATATATCTCCTATTTATCTTAACAATTTTTTCTTCTTTTGATGCAACTCTTCATATATATAAATCTTCAGTTCGTTATTTTGGAGGTGTTGAAAGTATACGCTGATTGCTTGTACCAATCATTGTGTGCAATATTAGCTTCTGTAAGTAATTATGCACTTCTTTTAGTAATTCGACCTTATTTATAATTTGTAACTTGCCTGTACCAATCATTGTGTGCAATATTAGCTTCTGTAAGTAATTATGCACTTCTTTTAGTAATTCGATCTTATTTATAATTTGTAACTTTCAAATTTATTATACGTTATTTGTTCGATTGTATTTTAACAATATAAGAATGAATGATATGGATTTTGAGGAGATTAGGATTAATTTAAGAAAAAGACAGCAAAGACCTGCTTCTTACAAAGATCATCATTCAATATTATTAATGAAGTCATGTAAAGTTTGTAGTTCTTAACCTTAATGTATTACTTATATGTAATAGGTTGGCTACTTAAGATGAAATTTCTATTTTTTTTATTTGTGTTTAGATAAAGCAAGCTACTGAGAATATGTGAGCATGTAAAATGGATATGTAGTATATTCATAATCATATTGAGTGTACTTGACAAGGTATTTTTTATTCCTTTTAAACTTTGTAATACAGTCTAATTAATGGACATCAATGTAATTTTATTGTCTTTGGTATAGTATAAGCTCTCTTAAGCCTATTATTTAATCACTTAAGTTTCATATAACCATATTTATGCTTCCCTTTTTATCCTAGTAGGAGTTGAATTGTTTGGATAATGTTTGTATCAAAATTGGTCACAAATACTCAACTAATATGATAACACCACAGATTAAATGACAACTTCCAAATAGAGAATTAAATGCGTAGATCACAGATTCAATAGCGAATAAGTAAATGAACACATGAATTTTATAGTGGTTTGGCAAACTCTGGCTTACATCCACTCCAATAACCTTTTTATTATACTGTAGGATTACAAATACAGTTTGTTTTAACCTTAGAAAATTAATGGAGAAAGGAAAGAGAAACAATGAAGAAGAACCAAAAGAAGATCAGTTTAGCCGAAAAAGAAAATCCTCTACAATGAGCCAATGATCCTGTATTTTTAGGATAAGACGTGCAAATATCCAGTTGAAAATCCACATGCAGAAGACCGAAGCCAAGACTGACCGATCCAAAAAAAGGCCCATCTGGGGCCATATGACAGATCGGGGCCGATTAGTGGTGAGGGCCACATGATCGGTTGTGGTGGTCCCCATCCACTTCGTCTTCGTGCTTCCACAGTTGTTTGCTTGATTCCACTGGTATTTGTTGAGTAATTGAGCGATCATCGTTGAGTTGGACTGTCAATCCAAGTGATCCATAGTCATATTGATCCGATCCACCGTACTCGATCACATTGATTCGACCCGATCCCCTACCTAAGGGAAGTGAAAATCCATACTTAGCCATTTCTTGGACGCTATTTGCTTTTTTGGTGCTAGGAGGGCTCGAACCTCCAACTTGGATAAAACCCCAACACTGCTAATCTCTAACCCTATTTAGGTCAATTCCACTACAAGTTTATCTACATTAGTGAATCATGGCTACAAGAATTAAGAGATCTGAACAAAGGTCCTCCGAACCACATTTGACAAGGTTCCTCCAAACAATCATCAAGAACTCCAATCAAGATGAAGAACAAAGACTAAGGCTCGCAGCCCTAAGAATTATAAACAGGAAGAAAGCAAAATCTTATGATCCTGAGAAATGTAGTCTAAATCCTTTTCATATTGGCCCTACCCCTATTTTTGCACTCGGAAAGAGGACAAATGGAAGTGACAATGTCTTTAATCAAATGAGAAGAACCATTCAACATTATTCCAAAGGCACAATCTTTGAGAAAGAAATAATGGATGATTACAATGCCTTTGCACACAAATGGCAAACAACTACGACAAAAGCACTTCCAACTTAAGAAATACAAAGGGTAGCGAAAAGAAAAGCAATCGAAGAACCTGAAACAATAAGGCCAAAGAGCAAAAAGTCAAAGGGTCATCCTCAAGAATCAAACTTCAAATCTAGACTTCCAAAGGAATGCAACTTAACAACATCTATGGAAAATGTCTACTTTCTTACTAAGGATGAGCTCAACTATTGGCCATCACGAAGAAAAAGCCAAAACATCAAAGGAATTTGGGAGGATCCTGCTGCCACCATCATATGATGAATGGTCATGAAACCAACCATTGCAGAGCCCTAGAGGGGATGATCATAAACTTCTTTCGTCAAGGAAAAATCCATGAGTTTGTAAAAAGAATTTGAGATAAAGTCAATAAAGAGCAACTTTCTATAAAGAGAAAATCTACATGGTTGGAAGTGAAATGCTCCTTATATTTGGATACTACCTAAGATGGTAGTCTACCTAAGATGGTAGAAAAGCCTCTGTCCACACCGAGGTGGCCAGGGCAGAGCACCTCCTGGAGGGAGGGCGGGTAAGCCTTTAGCTGCGCCATAAGAGGGTCAGGTTAAAGCATCGGACAAGCCCTTGGCCATGCCTCTGGTCAGGTCAAGGCACCTCCTGGAGGGAGGACGGAGTAAGCATTTATCCATGCCATAAGATGGCCAGGGTAAAGCATCGAACAAGCCCTTATCCACACCGCAAAAGGGCCAAGGTAAGGCACATCCTTGAGGGAGGATGGAGCCATGCCATAAGATGGCCAGGGTAAAGCACTGAACAAGCCCCTGTCCAGGCCGCAAAAGGGCCAGGGCAGGGCGCCTCCTGGAGGAAGGTCCGGTAAGTCCTTGGTTCCAGTCTCTAAGATGAGCTAACCAGGAGCACCGGACAACAATAGACTAAGACGTCCAGGCTCAAGAAGAGGCCCGCTAAACAATGGACTAAGACGTACGTCCATGCCCAAGAAGAGTCCCGCTAAACAATGGACTAAGATGTCCAAGCCCAAGGGGAGGCACATTCAGCAATAGACTAAGATGTCTAAGCCTGAGAAGAGGCTCATCAGATCATGAACTAAGATGTTCAAGATCAAGAAAGAGGCATTTCAAATTACGGACTAAGATGTCCAAGCTCAAGAGGCAACTAGACAAATTACTTATATACAAGACCTGAAGGGTTCACACATCAAAGGAGTAGAGCAAGGCACCGCTTATAAATACCTGAATCTGGGTTTTGGGACTTTCATTTCTAAACATCATCTAAAAATACCCGAATTTGAGTTTCGGGTCTCTTATACCAGAATTTCATCCATTAATACCAGAGTCTGGGTTTTGGGTCCTTCACATCTAAATAACATCAATTAATACCCGAATCTGGGTTTCAGGATATTCATTTCAGAACTTCACTATTTAATACCCGAATCTGGGTTTCGGGACTCTATTAATCACTGATTACCTTAATGTACCTGAATTTGGGTATCGAGACAATTGCTTATTCGAACCTTAATCTGGGTGTGAAATTTCAATAATAGAATTCTATTTTTCTATCACGAATGCCCGAATTTGGGTCAAGGAATACTGTCATGAATATCACTGTAAAGAGTTTCTGAATTTGAGTTTTTGATTTCTAATTTACCAAATCCCATTAATGTCAAGAAATGGGTCGACGGATTTCTACTTCCGAAATTCAGAAGGCAATTTCTAAATTTAGTTCTTTATTAAATATATCTTAAAGGTTTCATTCCAACAATCATGCCCTTGTGGTAAGGCGGGATTTTCTATCAGCAAATTTCAGATATTCCAGCCAAATGGTTGAAATTAAATTCTCCAACATTACTCATCACGATTGAAGAAGGGATTTAAATGTTTGATATAGATTATCTCTCATGCAATTAACAAGATGATTTATTAATTTAAGCAAACAATATACATAGACTAGTATGTCAATTTCAAGTTAACAATTAGAAATGTTGTTTGCTTTATACTTTTTAGGGAAATCAGCATAGCAAAGAGAATTGAAAGATTCAGCAAAATCGGAAATAATGAATGAGTTATCAAAAAGCGCCTCGAAAATGACATCACAGAAAAGGATTGCAAATCAGGTGCTACTTTCCAAATTTATATAATTTACATAAGTCATAAGAAAATTTACAAGTCTATGAAGTTGTTTACATACATATATATATATATATATACACAAAACAAGTTCATTCTAGTCGGACTTACAAATAAATTACAAATCTTGAGCGGCCTTATTAAGAGTCTCTGTGACTGAGGGATCCACAGCATGGCGAATGGCCCCGTGGAGAACTTCCTTGAGTTTCCTCTCTTTTTTCCTTATTTTGTTCTCGTCATCAATGGCATCAATGTTAGTTTTCAAAGTGCGATTGAAAGCTCTATTTGCTGCCCTAAGGGTCTTGTTATCCCTTTCTAATTCCGCAACGCGCTTTTGTAAAAGATAAATATCGCGCTCAAGCTTTTGATTCTTGGTGGCATAATTATTAATAGTTCGAGAATATTTAACTTTCTATTGTTCATCAAAATACTTTGCTATTTCGAATTTGACACTCCTGCACCAGTTGCCCACAACGTTCTCATCTAAGCCTAGGCGAGAGTTGAGCATAATAGGAAATTTTTCGGCTACAAGAAGTTTCGACCTTGTGGGTTTGGTAGCCGTAGGAGTAGAGCGAGGGACCGATAAATTAATGCTTGAAATCTTTTCCCCCATAATGAATTTCAGTGATTCACACTGTGCTTGACTATCCTTTAATTTCAGCTCCAAGTCACTTATTTGCTGAATGAGCTCCGACATCTTATGATCAAAATTGATTGAAGGATTTGTTTTCACTTGTCGCTTAAGCGTGGTAATCGTTTCATCTCTACTTTTAATTTCGGCCTCAAGGTGGATGATGTGATTTTTTTGGCCGCTGGCGATGATTTTCTGAATAACATATCTTTTGTGCCATCTCATAGCCTCAATATTACCACCAAAGCGTTCTAATAAAATGTCGTCGCTAGGCACAATCCCTCCACTTCTTTGCAGCAACTTCTCTCTAATAGCATCAACGCGTGATAATAAATTATGAGGAAGAGAACTTGAGGATAAATGTAGCTCTTATTTAAGCAAAAGAAATAAAACAGAATCAAAATTAGAATATTAAAAAAATTATCTTTACTATTATAATAACGAACTACAACTTAAACAACAACGAAGTTAAAAGATACAACAAGCAACTGGATTACATCTAAAGTTTAGAAACTGCACTTCTAACTTTATTTAGTGAGTTAGGAGAAAGTGTAACTGTTGGGTCGAAAGGAATAGTGACTCCTTCTGGGGTAATGACTGGCGGCATTTGCTATAATCCCACTTTTTGGTTGGAGGACTATTGCGACCGCAAATTAATTTTGTATGAAATTTTCTGATCTCCCTAAGAAACGTTTCTTTCTCATCCCCACGGAAATCAAAGAGGAGGCGAGGGTATTCCAAATAAAGATTTTGTAAATCTCGAAGAAAACAATATCTTGCTAATTTCGAAGTCTTTAAAAGTGATGCCTTTTCGTGATAAAATCTCCTCACTTTAACATATTGGCCTAAATGATCTCTAGGAACAACTCGGCCAAGTGAACAGTCGTTCTGTAATAGTATAATAAAGAAAGGCTAAACATAAAAGGCAACGCTGAAACATATATTCATAAATCTATAAATTGTTACATATTTACAATCACTCATCTTGTAACAACCTTGGATTTTATATAAATGTAAATTGATAATTAAATTAAATTTTGAATTAAAATTGTGAAATTAATTGATAAAATGAAGAGAGTTTCCCCTATCTCCAAATAAATTTGGTATAAATCATTTAAATTTAAAATTATTGTAAATATTGTATATATATATGTATATATTGGATTTGAAAATAAAATCTTAAATAAATGGTTTTAAAAATAAATAAATACACTTATGTTGGAGATAGAAACAAATATGCAAGCTAACATAATACAATAACCATAACAATTACAAAGTAAAACTTAAGTTAAATATTATATAATCTATAGTAAAATATATATGTTGCAGGCATAAACATCTCAGTGTATACGAATGTAAGTAGGGTAAGTATGCTTAGCATCTAAGTCAAACAAAAATAAACTTGTGTAAGATTTCTAAGTACATAAAAGAATAAAGTATGGGCTGTTGTAGACTTGATAAGGAGCAAAGCATTTAATGCTATATCTCTAGTACACAAGACATTTCATTTCCAGCTTCTTTTTGGATAAAAATCTCTGAATTTTCGTGTACCTGGTCAATAAACAATTGAGTATACTTGTTTATTTATCAACTTACCTCATTTCATTTCGTATACAAAAGACTTAGCAATTCCAGTTCAAAGTTTTAAAAGAAAAAGTTTCAATCAAAACAACAATTTTATCAAATCTCCAAGCAATGTAAAGATCTAAGCTTTCAAGTTCCAGTTCAAACATTTCAGCTTTCAATGTTTCAAAGCCAGTTCAAAGTTTCTGGAATCAACAACAAAAATATGCAAGTTCAAATTCCAGTTTCAAGTTTCCTGTTTTCAAACAAAAAGAACAAGCTCTCTGTTTTAAAAAGACAGGTGAGTAAACTTTTAAACTAAAATTTAAATTAATCTGGAAATCTCTGTGCTTATGATTTGTTTATATGAGTATATATATATATGTGCAAGTTTCTTTGTGAATCTATGATGTGTGCATATCTGTTGTCTTTTTTAAAAACTTCTCTGATCTTTGTTCAAGACTCTGCCTTTAACCTGTTAACATGAGATGCCATTAGTTTTGATGCATACGACTTATGGTTTAAGTAACTGGTGATGTATGATTGAAAATGTGTTTGTATGATTGTTTTTAGGACTCTGGAACTTGTGTGAATGTCTAGTTATTTACAGTGTTCATCTCTGTTTTAAAATTCCAGAGATTTAAAACTTAGTTTTAACTACAAATTCTTTTCACTCAAATTTCCTTTAGGCTTAAGTGTTTTAAACAAAGTTGTTGTTTTAAAACTAAACTAAGCTTTAAAAATAGTTGCTAGGATTATAGATAGAAACATTGTCTGGAAAACTGAAAATACAGAGAAACTTGAACTATGTTAAAATCAAACTTTGTAATTTGTTGATCTAATGATATATCTTAAATAGTCTATGAAAGCTAGGATTTTTAAAATCAAGTTCCCAATTTTTAATGTACTATTGAATGTGATAATTGGTGATGTATGAAAATTGTGTTCTCGAGTCTCTCTGGCGATCTGGTTGGTCTGGGAAGTTGTCGTGTTTTCTGGAGATGGAAGAACGATCGGGGATATCGGCAAAAATGTCTGATGGTGATATATGTCAGTGGGAAGGTGGTGATTGTCATTTTTTAGTTAGGAACCCTAGTTTAGCTAAGGTAGATAAAATCGATCACCATGGTCACTATCGTTGATCGAGCTTAACCGGGTTCTGGGAAACGAAAGTTGACGCGTAGTCGAAGTCGTGGCCGGAGGGATTGACTTTCAGGTGATCGGAGGTCGGCGAACGACGCGTTGCCAGGTTTGGGGCGAGTTCGAGATGTTGGGTTTCCAGGCTTCAGTTTGTAATAGAATTTCGTATTCGAGTGAGATAGAAGGATCTGGTGATAGGAATGGAGTTTGGGGATGATCGTCGACGAGGGAACGTCGTCGAAGTCGATCGGAATCGATCGAGATCGTTGTGCATGTGCATGGCGTTTCACTGGTGGTCGTTGAGGATTTTGGGTGTAGCAGGGAAATGGTACGCGAGTTTCTCGAGTAAATGAAGGGGGTGACCCGAAGGTTTTATTGGTTCGACTCGTAGCGATTAAGGAAAGGCTCGGGTTATCTTGTGGTTGCCAGTTTTTAAAAGCCTGGCAGTTTCAAGTTTTAAAAAAAATTAAAGCTGGGTTTTAACTAAGTTTGAAACCAAAAATTTAAGATGGATTCAAATTTGCTTTGGTTTCCTAGTTTTAAATAAATATGAGTTTTATAAAAATAAAATGTTTTAACAACTTTTTAATGTTAAAGTAGATTTTAAAGTGTGTTAAATTTTGTTAGGATAAATTTGTATTTATTTTGAATCTAAATTGAAATCAGAATTTGATCATAAATAATAAATGTTTTATCCTTAAATAAATGTAGATTTAAGGATTTGTAATTATTAAGTTAATTAAAAATAAATAATTAACTAATTTGATTAATTAATGATTGAATTAATTAATTTAATAATTAAGAGTTAAATTTGTTAATTAAGATTTAAGATAATTAATTAAAGGATTAATTGATAATCCAAGTTTGATTAATAAAAATGGTTTATAATTAATTAATGATTAATTAACCAAGATTTGTAGTTTATTCATAAGTAATTAATCTGGTATAAATTAATTATAATCAGATATTAATTGATCTTACTTATGAATATTTGGATTCTATTGGATGATTTGATTGTTTGATATCCCTGATATATGATGCTTTGTGATACATTCTGATTTATGTTGTGATATGTAATTTACTTATCTGTGATATATATCTGTGATCTGTGCATGAACGATAAGCGTTATAGTTTATATCGCTTATTAACTATATCCTGTAGTTTGATCTGTGATGATTCATTGTGTTGCACTATTGTGTTAAACCCCTGGACTACACTTTTATACACACACATATGGATTTCAAGTGGAAATCGGTTAAGTCACAGATGATTTAAATCTGATGTTTTGAAATTGAAATTTTAATTTCAATTGATTTTGAAAATGGATTTGGGTTAAATGTTAAAGCTTTTGAAAAGGTGTCTTCAAAGATAAAAACTATTTTGAGTAACTTGGTAAAATTTCCAATTTAAATAATTTAATTTAATTTGAATTCAAAATAAAGAATTGAATTCCACGGTTGGAAATTACGTTTAAAAAATGTTATAAATATGTTTATATGAAGTTAAACCATTTTAAAAGTATTGTTTGAGAATTTGAATTTATCCCAAGAACCTTAACTCGTATAAATGAATCAGATTTCCAAAATGAAACTGTTTGTTTTAAAAGAATAATAGCTTTCAGATAAGAAAAGAAATTCCAGTTTAATTAAAGGAATTTCAAGATTGAATTGAAAAATGGTTTTCCAATTTATGAATGAATTCTTTTTGAAAGCTATGAATTAAATCTGTTTATTTTTAACAGATTTAAAATGATGATTTGTTTAAACCATTTGAAATGGAATTGTTTTGAAAGCTATAAGTTAAATCTTTGTTTTAAAGATTTAACTAGTTAATCCAATTGAAATGGAAATTAATTTGGAAAATCTGTGAATGAATCTTTTATTTAAAAGATTAAAATGTGCAAATTGTTTAAACCGTTGAAGGTTGTTAAAATGAATCTTTTTGTTTAAAGATTTGAAAATGGTAATTTGTTGAACCATTTGAAGAAAAAGTTTTGGGTAATAAGTTGTGACTTAATTGAAATCCCATTATCCATATGTTTTGAATATTACGCTCACTATTCGGTTTAGCCGGGAGAGGACCTTTGTGTCACATAACCCATTCCGAATAAGTGATACGTCGTATATGGATCGCATTTGAAGACCGGTGTTGAAGACCGGGTATTTGCGAGAACGATAGGATAACCTATCGATTGTCTCTGCACTGAGTTGCTCCAGTATAGAGATTTCCTAAGTGATGGGAAGTCCGATCGGGATTGTGAATACCCGGATTGCAAGGGCTTCTTCGGAAGTGCCTTCGGTTCTGTTCGAACCCGGAACAGACTTGTATGGTTACATGTCTGACATTACACTTTGAGATATAAAGCTGATTTCTTTCAAATACATTTCTGTTGGTGGTGGAGAATTTATTCTCTTAGCTTAACGCCCTTCTCTGAGACGTACGAGCTCAGAGGTTATGTAATTGAAATTTATCAGCGATATATTCCCAATTTGGTAATGTGACATGCTGAGTGTTGCTGTGTGATGATCATCGTTTGATCATTCGTGATATGATCATTTGTTTGATCATTTATCTTTGTGATCATTTCTTTGATCATCTGTTGACCCAAAGCATGGCTTTGTGACAAAGCGTAGCTTTGTGGACGAGACTTCGTCAGGGCCTCACAACCCAGAAATGGTCGAAACAGGAATGTTGCGGCAAGGTTATGAGGGTCGCGCCCTTTAGGGTATGTCATTTCCTTCTGGAAAGGGGTGGTATCATGGTATGGAGCCTAGATACTTACTCATGTGGACACACTTTATTTATGATGTGTGATGTTGTTACCGAGCGCTCGGATAAAGGTCCCAAAGGACCGGGGGATGGCATATTCGTGAGTTACTTGGTACAGGGGTAACCCGGCCTTGTGTTGGCAGAGAGCAGTTTATCTCTCGGGACGTCCAGCCAGAGGCGATCCCATTCGGCAGTAGGAAAGGAAGTTCCTTAGCCTGACCATTTGTTGGAAATCCATTTCCCAATATGGAACTTTTACGGTTTTAGTTGTAGAACCTACCATTTACTTATGGTGGTGCCCCACTGTTTAGATGGTAGCTATAGTAGGCATAGTTCGAAATGTCTATGTTGGCTACGATTAATATTATACTTTCAAAATGTTTTCCACTATGCACTAATAATAATAATCTAATGATTTGCGTAGTAAGCATGTTTGACTATCATAAGAATAAATCTCCTCCACTTCTGCGTTTGCATTGTGTGTGTGGCGGGAGATCTTATGGTAGTTTCATTTTCCAAAAGCATTGCGGATATTTTTCTACTTGCTTTATTGTTGTTGTTTTAAAGATAAACTGTTTTTGTTGCTCACACCAGTCCCATGACTGATCCGGAGTTTATTGTTCCCTTCCTAAACTCTGGGTGCCCACCATTTTCCACACGGGCAGTCTAGAGTTGGGTTTCTCAGATATTCAGGTTGAGTAGATTATCTGGAGCTAGTCAGTCCTTGGACGACTGACCTTGCTTTCCGCTAGCTATGGATTGGAGCATTCTATTGGAGATATTCTATCTGCTGCTGGTGTTATCTATTTTCTTTCCGCTGCTATTTCTTATATCATATCTCTGATGTATATTGATATCTGTTGTATCATTCTATTGTATCATATTGTATCAGATTTTTGTATCTATCATTGTATCAATGTTATATATATTGATATATTCTTTTTCTTCTGCTGTGTTGTTATACTTAATGGTGTTATAAGCTCCGGCGACTCGGATTTGAATGGTCGAATCTACGGCATTCGAGTACGATGTAAAGTACGGATGTCGATCATCGAGCGGGCAAAATCCGCTTCGTTACACATCTAGTTCATACAAAATAGACTTAGAGAAAAAATCAGTGAAAAATTTATCTTTATATTACTTAAGCTTTTCAGCGGGGAGATTTTGAGGAATTGACCTAACCCGTGGTAAATTCCAACAAGCTCTGGGATGCGGGTTAGATCCGAATTCGTCTAAATATCTTTTGTGAAAACGTCTAAGTAAACCCCCGCTGAATTCACCTAAGTACAAAAAATCTATAATCGAATGTCTACAATAAGCCTTATACAAAAAATTAACTAAAATATCCCTTTCTTCGATCGTCATTCAAAATAAAGTAAGAAACTCTCGATTTACCTTCAGGAGAGCGTCGTATCGGAGGCTCGCTCTCTTTAATAAGGGGGCAGCCCTCTAATATTTAAAAGACGCTCGTACAGAGGTACTCTTGTCGAGATTATGATACTTTTCTGAGAGAACATTGTGCTCCTTTATCAATTTGTCTAATTTCCTATATAACTTGTTAATTTCTGCTTGTTTTCTTTCAAGTTTGGTCCTATAGGGAAAGGTGGACTTCTTCCTTATCTAAAACAAATAATTTTGCACTAATTGTTATCTTCGAAGTGAAAGGTATTTAAACAAAGAATCTCATACCTGAGAAACTGGGATGGAAGCCTGGAAGGCCTGCTCTTTCTCTTTTGGATCCTCAGTATGAGCAGGAACAGGCTCGTCCTCAAAGGGAGCAGAAGGCCCGATTGATGAAGGTGGAATATCCTTCTGAGGAGATGTCTCTTTTTAAGGAAATTTAGCTTGGTCGCCACCATCTTTTTCAGAAGTTCCAGAGGGACCCCCTTTATCTCCTCCAAGACCTTGGCCTCCAGTAAGGACATCATCATCATCACCATTGTTATCATCATCACTACCATCGTCGTCATCATTATCTTTTTCCTCAGCGGCGTCATCTATGTCACCCTCGTCCTCGGAGTCTGACTCGATATCAAAGGAGGGGACATCAAAAGAAAGCAATTCAGAAGGATTAATTTTCTCCTCATCCGCAGGCTCGATCCCCTACTTCATCTGATTAATTTTACCCATCACTCTTTCGGCTAGGGCAGGATCAGGTGAAGGAAAGCCAAAGCCAGGGCAATTTTTGTAGTTGTCGGTATATGCAAGCATAAGGGCATCTTCATAATTCTTCAGCATTATTTGCCCCAGGGTGGCGTCGACAAACTGGGACACTTGCTGCTTGACATCAGTAAGGGTACGGACATCAAGTTTAAGCGAAGCTTTGGTCTTCTTAAATTTATCTGTCAAAGAGATGTTTTTCGTGACCAGGCGAGCCTTCTTGTCTTATGAGTCCTTCAAAGTGAGCTCAATGGCAAGCTTCTCGTCGGCAACAAGTTGATGAGCACACCTTTTTGCCTCTAGATCAGACTCGACTCGAGCAAGAGAGGCCTTAACGCATTCCAACTCTGTTGAAACATCATTTTTGGCAGCCGATAGAGAAGATACTTGATTTTTAAGTTCAGTATTTTCCTCCTGGAGCTTATACGATTCAGTAGAGGACTTTGAAACATGTTCGTTCAAAGCCAACCAACTTTTAGAAATTTGAATGAAAATGTGACACAAGCTAGTGATTTAGAAAAAAACGATGGTGATAAAGTCAATCAAAATAAAATTTATCAGAAGTTGTTGCTCGATCAAGGAATGGCAGTGCCCTGCCAAATCTGGGACAGCTGAAGGCAGGTGGATAAAGGAGAAAGATTCAGAATGCAAAATGAACTCAATTATCTCTTCAAAATTTGTAGATGGAGAAGCAGAAGACAAAGGCTTCGGAGGAATTTGTTTCACAGAAGGAGTCTTCAATAAAGCCAGTTGCATCTGCTCAAGTGCAGCCGGGGAATCAGAGATAGAGATGCATGAAAGAGGGTCAGGATTAGGCGAGGTTTGCTCCGGTTTATCTTTGGGGGCTTCAACAACAAGGCTCTTCGGAACTTGTTCAGAAGATAAGCGCTCCTCCTCTTCATCCATATCTATAACTTTAGCAATTTTCCTCAGAGGCTGGTATACGGAAGATTCCATTAGCTTCCTTTTGAAAGTTTGCTTGGACTTTGCAAAAAAAGCAATAATTGATGTTACTTTAGAAGTTGGTGGAGGAGGAGCAACACTGCTGACATGCACTGTAACTTGAGATACAGTTGGAAAAGTTAGAACAGATTAAAGTTAGCATAATAATTCAGGAAGCAACAGAGGTAGAAAGCGAACACTTGGCTTATGACATACCAGAGCGGTCAGTGCAAATAAAAGGCATGGGGGAGAAAGTTGAAGAATCTCCCAGGGATAGAAAGCGTTTTTCACGGGAAGTATGTTGGACAGAGGGTGGAATTCCTAGGATCTTCTGGCCCGTTGGTAGAAGAGAATGATTTCTTAAGTTTGAGGGGGTCAGTAGCATCAGCCTGCTCCCAACTTGACTCGACATTGCAATAAGAGAGTCAACTGTTTTCTTGTCGACTTCATTAAGCCCCTTAGCAGGGACATCTGATAAAACAGAGATTAGGCAACATAAAACATTGAATAGGGAAGACAACACAAGTCAAGACTTATGGGGAGAAGCAAAAGTCCCACGAATATTAGCAAAGCATTTGACGAAGAAGAACTGGTTCTCCCAGTCACTAAATTTGTTGACCCCATCAGATACTAACTTCTTCTGGGGGTTAGCTCTGTATATTTATTTGTTGAGATTTCTCAGCTTTTCCAACCTGGTTAAGAAGTTTAGCACTTCAGCGTTAAGAGAAGGGAGCCCGAATTCCAACGCCATCATCTCTAGAGACAGGAGATAAGTGTAGACGTTTGGAGACAACTGGATTGGGGCGATTCCAACATGAGATAGATATGAAGATAAGAACTCTAGGAAAGGTAAGAATCTTCCATGCCATATGTGGATGGCAGTAAAAGAAAAATACTCTTAAGGAGGGTTGTTTATGGTGTCAGTTTCCTGAGGGGGAATGGCCTCAATTCCGGTGATGCCAAAATCATTGGGGATGGCATTAACTTCATCTTGGGTTGCAATGGAAGAATGCATGTAAATGGCTTCAGCTGTTATCCCGCCTTTTGGCAAGTCCGTGACACCAAGAACTTGATTAGAGACCAGTGATAGTTCGTCTTGGAGATCGGTTACACGCAGGCTCACTACGGATATCGATGAATTTTGTCCGAGTCCGTATCGAGCCACGATTAACAAGACATAACAATTGAAGCCTGGGAAGCCAACGTTCCAAGTTTCAAGACGATCCTAGTTCGTATGCTCAAGATATCACCAACGAAAAATGGAGTAGACAGTCCTAAGTTCGAATCCATAGGCAAAGCCTATGTTCGAATCCATCAGGTGGCCGAGCTTCGTATCCATCAGCCAAATCCTTTGTTCGAATCCATCGGCCAAGCTCTAGTTCGAATCCATGGGACAACCTTTGTTCGACTCCATCGAACTTCCTCTACTTCGAATCCACGAAACATAACCCTGCTTCAAATCCATCGAGCAAGCCATGGTTCGAATCCATTAAACCATTCCCTGCTTCGAATCCATCAAAGGGAAGGTCTTCGAATCCATGCATTTGAAGAACTTCGACTCCATCCCACGACTATCTTCGAATCCATTCAGCTGAGAAGCCTTCGTAACGATCATCTATGGCCTACCCTGATCGATACGAAGGAAACATCCATTCGATCGATTCGAAGGAGCATACTTTCGAATCCGTTACCTCGAATCCACCAAGTCAAAGCGGATAAAACCATGGATTCGACCCAGTAAACTCGGAGAAAAAGCTGGATCAACCCGAGAAGCGCGCGCGACACGTCACCATTCACACGCACAAACCATCGATTCGACCCTATCGATTCGAAGGGGATCGATTCGAACCAAGCTGGTCAACCAGAAAGGCAATCTTGAATCGATCATAACTTGAGATCTACACGTCCAAATGCTATGAAATTTTCACAGAAGCTTGTTCACATGTTGAAGAATGTCACACCAAATTTCAGCTCGATTGGATGATTTCTTGATCGATTCGAATGGACTTCGAATCGATCCCAAAGTGGGCCCGGATTTCCTGAGAGCGGGCATGTGGGCCCCCTCATGTTCCAGAACTGGTCTCCCTTCAATTTAGATGAAATATCAGCCAACCTCCTACACCTATAAATAGAGCCCCTGGTCATTCAGAAAAGGGGTCGGATAATTCTAAGAGCTAAAGAGCGCCCATACTCTGCCAGATTTACTCAAAATCACCACGGTTGTCTTAGATTCAGACTTAGCTTATAAAACCAGTTGTACTACATTATAAGAAATTGTAATCTTCAAGTATCGAGCAATAAAATCATCAAACTTCATAGTGGACGTAGGCGAAATGCCGAACCACTCTAAATCTCTTGTCTTTGCAATTTATTTTATGCTATTTGGAGTTTTTGTTAGATAATCCACGGTTATAATTTTCATTCTTCACTTTCATCTCTTCAAAAACTTCCGAAGAGTGTTGTGCCCATTTTTGGTACAAACACTTTGGTGCTTTCACTGAGAAAAAACCAGTTTTTTCTCCTGCTCCTTGGATCTACCATCGATACCGGATTGCATAAATCCAAGAGGAAGATCCAGATCTCTACTCTAGAATCCTTCCATTCTATTCAGATTTGCATAAAATCTAGGAAAGGAATCTACTGCTCAAGATGGTTAGCACAAGAATGGCTTCTACAGCTGCTAATCAAGAAGGTCGGGATGGACAAAATCCTACACAGCAGCTACAATCCAATCAAGACACTGCTCACTCGGATCCGTCTGGACCAGTCACCAGACAAGAGTTCCAAGCGTTGCTTCAAGAACTGAATCAAAGTCGGCAACAGCTGGCCGAACAGTTGCGTGCTAATATTGAATTGACCAATCAATTAAATCGCCGAAGGCATAGGAGGACCAGGAGGGATGATGCTTCCCACTCATCCACTGAAAGTTCTGCTTCATCTGACTATCACGGCAGATCCACGCGTCCCCGATTAGATGCGAATCGTACACAAGCTACCGGATATCAACCTGCCTTGACTGTAGGGCAATTGAGGGTTGGACCGTCAACTAGCCTCCAGACTGGACCCTTAACACGAGGAGGCCCTACTCCACAGTATACCATGGACAATCGCACTGCAACCGCCGCGGTAGAAACAAGGGTTGATACCCGGAATCTGTTAGATCCGAATAATCAGCAATGTGGGCGTACTCCTGAACCATACGACCCAGAAGATGTCGAGCCAAGGAGGCGAGACATAGGCCGTCGACAGCGTCCGGTCCAAACTCGCGCTGTGGAACCCAACCACACCTTAGCTCAGCATGCATAGAATGTGGCTATACCCGATATTTCAACCATGATACGTCAAATGATTCACGAGAGCCAAGGGCTTACCAATGACGACTGGGGAATCTCCCGTAGTCATACTCCTTTTACAGACGAAATACTATACGCTGAACCTTCTCGGCGATTCAGAATGCCAACTCTCCCTATGTACGAAGGAAATTCCGATCCCAATCAACATATTTTGAAATATGAATGGTCAATGAGCATCGCAAGAGCTGATGATGCAGTGAAGTGTCGAAGTTTCCCCATCTCTCTGGGGGGATCGCGACAATGTGGTTTACAAGGTTGCCATCCAGATCTATCTCTTCGTTCGATCAACAGGCTAAGAGATTTGTGGAACAGTTTCGTATACATGTTGCTAGACCGAAAGACGTTAACACCCTATCTAGTGTCACCCAAGCTAAGGGAGAGACACTCAGACATTACTTGGAGAGATTCCATGCAGCATGCGTGGAAATTAGTAATCCCAACGATAACTCGATTTTGATGGCATTAACCAAAGGGATCGATCCCGACTCTGAATTTGGAAATTGGCTAGCTAGGAAACCACCCGCATCGTTGGACCGTTTCTACTCCAAAGCCGCACAATTCTTACGACAAGAGGACGCGAAACAGTCTAGGAAACAGGACGATGCGATACCCAGAACCGAAGGAATACAAAGTAATGTAGCAGTTAAGCAGTCCGGTGAGAGTTCCGGAAAAGTTCAGTTGAACATACAGAACAAACAAACTCAGCCAAGAGGCAACAGTGTTCAGGACAGGAAAAGAGATCAAAATCGAGGCCCACAACGTAGGACCCCAATGTTTGATAATTACACGCCATTGAATACATCGCTGGAAAATGTGTATCTGCAAACTTGCAACACTGTGCAATATAATAAACCTGCTCCGAAGCAATCATCGGAGAGGCAGATTCAAACAGGGAAGTTTTGTAGATTTCACGAGAGTTTTGGCCACAATACCAATGAGTGTCGACATTTGCAGGACCTCATCGAAAAGTTGATCAGGGAGAGAAAGTTAAACCAGTTTGTGCGGGCGCCGCAGTCTGGTGGTGCGGGCCCTTCAAATCAGAATCGTGCACAAAATCAAGAAAGACAAGAGGAACCCGCTCGTACGGGCGAAAGGCTACTTATCAACACGATAAGTGGTGGTCCCCACCCAGCAGAAAGAAGCTGGGGGGAAATGGAGTCGTATGCTAGTTCGATCAGGCATGCGGACTTCGAATGTTGCAGTAATTGTGAGGATGGAACTCCGGCTAAACAACAAAAGATAATGTCTGATGATATCGTATTCAGGAGCCGAGACACTGATAAAGTCGAAGCCCCTACAATCAACCCACTAGTCATATCTGCCCAGGTAGGTCCTGCTTGGATGAAGAGGATCCTGGTTGACAGTGGGAGCTCTGTGAATATCTTGCTTAAACGGGCTTACGATTTAATGAAGATGGAAGCAAAGGATTTGAAACCCTGCCAATCCCGAATCCACGGTTTCAACGGGAGTGCTACGATACCCATTGGAGTAACAGAACTACCGGTGGAATTGGGAGTGGGAGAACGCCGGAGAGTCCAGATGTTGCAGTTTGTCGTTTTAGATATTGATTCACCGTACAATGCGTTTTTGGGCCGACCGGTCCTTGCTGAGTTCAGGGCAGCCATTGCCCCATGGTGTCTAACTCTGAAGTTCCCTACTGATCATGGAATTGGAGTCATTCAAGGAGACCAGGCAGCAGGAAGAGCCTGTTATGTTGCTGAACTGCGCAAGGTGCAGAGAAAAGAGAAAGGAAAGGGCGTAGAGGAATCTCTCTGCGTCCGTTTTGCTGATGATTGACAATTAGTGCCTGGGCCCCGGCCCGGGCACCACGACCAATTCCTTAAAGATCTTGACCCTAGAGACAACGAAGATAAAGACGAATCTAAAGAGAATCAAGCTTCCCCAGCCGAACTGACTGTGGACATCCCAGTCAGTGAAGATGACGATTCAAAAGTACTAAAAGTTGGATCTCAACTGGGAAAACAGACACAACAGGAATTGGTTGAATTTCTCCGAGCGAATCTCGACGTTTTCGCCTGGACACACTCTGATATGTGCGGAATCTCACTAGACATCGCGAGTCACTCCCTGAATATTGATCCGCGACATGTTCCGGTCAAGCAGAAAAGGCGTGGTATGGATCCAGAGAGATCTGCTGCCCTTAAAGAAGAAGTTGATAAGTTGCAATCGAATGGATTCATCCGAGATGCTTTGTATCCGGAATGGGTGTCAAACCCCATACTGGTTCGAAAACCGAATGGAAAATGGAGAACTTGCATCGACTATTCTAACTTAAACAAGGCTTGTCCCAAGGATAGTTTTCCACTTCCTCGAATCGACCAGCTCGTAGATTCAACGGCTGGACATGAGTTATTATCTTTCATGGATGCTTATTCTAGCTACAATCAAATACCTATGCATTTACCTGATCAAGAACATACCAGCTTCGTGACTGATCTGGGACTCTATTGCTACAGAGTCATGCCTTTTGGTCTAAAAAATGCCGGAGCAACATACCAACGCTAGGTCAACCGGATATTCGCCGACCAGATCGGGAAGACCATGGAAGTTTATGTGGATGGCATGCTAGTAAAGTCCCGATTTTCCACAGATCACGTCAGAGATTTAGATGCGATGTTCCGCATTCTTCGAAAATATGGAATGAAGCTCAACCCATTAAAGTGTCATTTCGGTGTCGCCTCTGGAAAGTTCCTCGGGTTTATCGTTAATGCTCGAGGGATAGAAGCAAATCCCGAAAAGATCTGGGCAATAAGGAACTTACAAACTCCAAGAACCATAAAACAAGTCCAGAGTCTCAACGGGAAGGTGGCAGCACTAAGCAGGTTCATTTCAAAATCCACTGATAAATGTATTCCTTTCTTTGATCTGATCCGGAAAGGAAAGCGAAACTTTGAATGGACCCTGGAATATGAAGACGCATTCCGATCGCTAGTGCAACATCTTTCCACACCATCGATCCTGTCAAAGCCGGTTGACCACGAACAATTATACCTTTATCTGGCAGTATCAGAGCATGCAATCAGCGCCGCTTTGGTTCGGGAAGAAGACCGAGTGCAGAAACCGGTCTACTATGTTAGTAAACGGCTAACAGGAGCCGAGAGGAATTACCCAAGATTAGAGAAGCTGGCTTACTGCCTGGTCATTGCCTCGAGAAAGCTTCGCCCTTATTTCCAAGCTCATCCTCTTACGGTGTATACCGATCAGCCGTTACGACAGGTCCTCACGCGGCCTGAGACGTCTGGTAGGTTGCTCAAGTGGAACATTGAACTAAGTCAATTCGACATCACCTATGCTCCGCGGCGGGCCATTCAAGGACAAGTCCTAGCCGATTTCATAGCCGAATTTACTGTCCCAGAGGACTTACCCGAAACCAGTGAATCCCCCGAATACATTTGGAAGCTGTATATTGACGGTGCGTCAAACGACCGATGTTTGGGCGCTGGTGTTGTGCTTGAAACTCCCGAAGGCCAATCTATATGTTATGCTTTGAAGTTTGGTTTTTGTGAAACCAATAATGAAGCCGAATATGAAGCCCTCTTAGCTGGACTAAAGATTTCCAGAGATTTGAGAATCATCGCCGTGGAAATTTATTGTGATTCACAATTAGTCGTGTGTCAAGTACGGGGAGAGTATCAAGCGAGAGATCGAAGGCTGGTTGCTTACTTAGCTCGAGTTCAAGAAGTACTGAATCAGTTTGATTATTATGCTATTTATTATATACCTCGAGAACGCAATCAAAAAGCCGATTCATTGGCAAAGTTAGCTAGCACAGGTGAAGCACAGCAAGTGGGACTTGTCCCCGTCGAAACTTTGTCCTTCCCAAGCATCGATCAAATAGAGACGAGTTTTGTGTTTGAAACTGCTCCCTATAGAGAATCATGGATGACTCCATATCGAAACTACATCGAGAATGGGACATTGCCTGAGCACAGAAATGAGAAGAGACAAATTCTACGAAAAGCTTCACGGTTCGTCATTCAAAACGGAGTCATGTATAGAAGGGGTTATTATGTTCCTCTCCTCCGGTGTATCGCGCACGATGAAATTAAACGAGTGTTACATGACGTACACGAAGGAGAGTGTGGCGATCACACCGGCGGGCAAGCTCTCGCCAAGAAAATACTCCGATATGGATACTACTGGCCGACAGTAAACCGAGATGCAGCAAACTATGCCAGAAAGTGCGATAGATGCCAGAAACACGCCCGAATTCCAAGAGCCCCACCTACCAAGATAACTCAAATGGTCAGTCCCTGGCCATTCGCGATGTGGGGCATCGATATCATCGGCGCTCTTCCTTTGGCAAAAGGTGGTGCGAAGTACGCCATCGTCGCCGTCGACTACTTTACAAAATGGGCTGAAGCCGAAGCTCTTGCAACGATTACGACAAAGAAAGTAATAAATTTCGTAGTTCGCAATATCATCTGTCGATTTGGACTCCCGCATACCATCATCACCTATAATGGAGCCCAATTCGAAAGCGCAGAGTACAACAATTTCTGTCAACGGTTTCATATTCATAAAAAATTCTCGGCAGTTGCACATCCTCAGGCAAACGGTCAGGTTGAAGCTGTCAATAAAGTTATAAAATCCATTCTGAAAAAGCGACTGGAAAAGGCCGGGGGCAAATGGGTTGATGAACTTCCTATGGAATTATGGGCCTATCGAACGACTCACAAGACCGCAACCGGACACACCCCAGTTTCCTTATCTTATGGTTCAGAAGCCGTTATTCCAGTCGAGACAGAAGATTTTTCCCATCGCGTGACTTATTATGATCCGAAAACAAACGCTATATTGCTTGCTGAATCTTTGGATCTACTAGATGAGAAGTGGGAAGAGGCCGATTTGAGAGCGGCCGCACATCGGGGTCGGGTCGCCCGACTGTACAATGCCAGAGTTCGACCTTGAACTTTTGAACTCGGCGATCTCGTTCTCAAGAGAATCTATCCGGTTCCTTCACACATGAAACTGAATTGGGAAGGACCATACATGATTACACAAAGACTCGGAGATGGCACATTCAAACTATCGACCGTTGACGGTTTTGGTTTGCCAAGAGCCTGGAACAGCGAGAGTCTCCGTCGCTATTACACATAACAGGCTCTATTTATTTCATTATATTTTTTCCATTTAGCAATTTGTTTCTGCACTTCGAAATTAGAATTTGTAATAAGGCAACTGACTTTGCCATATTTTCTTATTTCAGCAATAAAATGCCATTTCTTCGGGCCAGAGCTGTGATTCATTAAATACAATGTACAACATCATGATGCACGGAGAGCTGAATTCCATCCTGCAAGTGGAATTTATTCAAGTAGGGAGCGGCTGCGACACGGTCGGCCACTCGCTAAGTGAAACTCGAGCTCGGGGGCAAGCCATCACATCAAGGCTAAAAATGGGTTGATACACGACGATCCTTCGCACAACTCCGTACTCCCAGAGTGGGAGACGGAGTATAAACATTTACTAAACTCTGTACTCCCAGAGTGCGAGACGGAGTATAAACATTCACTAAACTCCGTACTCCCAAAGTGCGAGACGGAGTATAAACATTAATCAACTCCGTACTCCCAGAGTGCGAGACAGAGTATAAACATTAATCAACTCCGTACTCCCAGAGTGCGAGACGGAGTATAAACATTCATCAACTCCATACTCCCAGAGTGCGAGGCGGAGTATAAACATTAAACAACTCCGTACTCCCAGAGTGCGAGACGGAGTATAAACATTCATCAACTCCGTACTCCCAAAGTGCGAGGCGGAGTATAAACATTACATCAACTCCGTACTCCCAGAGTGCGAGACGGAGTATAAACATTACTTAACTCCGTACTCCCAGAGTGCGAGGCGGAGTGTAAACATTACTTAACTTCGTACTCCCAGAGTGCGAGACGGAGTATAAACATTCACTTAACTCTGTACTCCAGAGTGCGAGACGGAGTATAAACATTACATCAACTCCGTACTCCCAGAGTGCGAGATGGAGTATAAACATTCACTTAACTCCGTACTCCCAGAGTGCGAGACGGAGTATAAACATTACATCAACTCCGTACTCCCAGAGTGTGAGGCGGAGTATAAACATTACTTAACTCCATGCTCCCAGAGTGCGAGACGGAGTATAAACATTAAACAACTCCGTACTCCCAGAGTGCGAGACGGAGTATAAACATTCATCAACTCCGTACTCCCAGAGTGCGAGGCGGAGTATAAACATTACTTAACTCCATACTCCCAGAGTGCGAGACGGAGTATAAACATTAAACAACTCCGTACTCCCAGAGTGCGAGACGGAGTATAAACATTCATCAACTCCGTACTCCTAGAGTGGAGGCGGAGTATGAACATTACATCAACTCCGTACTCCCAGAGTGCGAGGCGGAGTATAAACATTATTTAACTCCGTACTCCCAAAGTGCGAGACGGAGTATAAACATACATCAATTCCATACTCATCCCTAAGACTGGGGGCAGGACTAAAGCAAAGCACGCTTGTTGAACATTTGTCTAAGAGAAGATTGCAACGAAACGATTGAAAGACGACTATCAAGCGATCAATTGAACAGAAATATTCAGCATGAAAGACTGCAGTTTTTCAAAGCACGTCATGTTTACACAAGACGTACTTTGGGGGGCAAATGTTATCCCGCCTTTTAGCAAGGCCGTGACACCAAGAACTTGATTAGAGACCAGTGACAGTTCGTCTTGGAGATCGGTTACACGCAGGCTCACTACGGATATCGATGAATTTTGTCCGAGTCCGGATCGAGCCACGATTAACAAGACATAACAATTGAAGCCTGGGAATCCAACGTTCCAAGTTTCAAGACGATCCGAGTTCGTATGCTCAAGATATCACCAACGAAAAATGGAGTAGACAGTCCTAAGTTCGAATCCATAGGCGAAGCCTATGTTCGAATCCATCAAGTGACCGAGCTTCGTATCCATCGGCCAAATCCTTTGTTCGAATCCATCGGCCAAGCTCTAGTTTGAATCCATGGGACAGCCTTTGTTCGACTCCATCGAACTTCCTCTGCTTCGAATCCACGAAACATAACCCTGCTTCAAATCCATCGAGCAAGCCATGGTTCGAATCCATTAAACCATTCCCTGCTTCGAATCCATCAAAGGGAAGGTCTTCAAATCCATGCAGTTGAAGAACTTCGACTCCATCCCACGACTATCTTCGAATCCATTCAGCTGAGAAGCCTTCGTAACGATCAACTATGGCCTACCCTGATCGATACGAAGGAAACATCCATTCGATCGATTCGAAGGAGCATACTTTCGAATCCGTTACCTCGAATCCACCAAGTCAAAGCGGCTAAAACCATGGATTCGACCCAGTAAACTCGGAGAAAAAGCTGGATCAACCCGAGAAGCGCGCGCGACACATCACCATTCACACGCGCAAACCATCGATTCGACCCTATCGATTCGAAGGGGATCGATTCGAACCAAGCTGGTCAACCAGAAAGGCAATCTTGAATCGATCATAACTTGAGATCTACAAGTCCAAATGCTATGATATTTTCACAGAAGCTTGTGCACATGTTGAAGAATGTCCACACCAAATTTCAGCTCGATTGGATGATTTCTTGATCGATTCGAATGGACTTCGAATCGATCCCAAAGTGGGCCCGGATTTCCTGAGAGCGGGCATGTGGGCCCCCTCACGTTCTAGAACTGGTCTCCCTTCAATTTAGGCGAAATATCAGCCTCCTACACCTATAAATAGAGCCCCTGGTCATTCAGAAAAGGGGTCGGATAGTTCTAAGAGCTAAAGAGCGCCCAGACTCTACCAGATTTACTCAAAATCACCACGGTTGTCTTAGATTCAGACTTAGCTCATAAAACCAGTTGTACTACATTATAAGAAATTGTAATCTTCAAGTATCGAGCAATAAAATCATCAAACTTCATAGTGGACGTAGGCGAAACGTCGAACCACTCTAAATCGCTTGTCTTTGCAATTTATTTTCTGCTATTTGGAGTTTTTGTTAGATAATCCACAGTTATAATTTTCATTCTTCACTTTCATCTCTTCAAAAACTTCCGAAGTGTGTTGTGCCCATTTTTGGTACAAACATCAGCTTTCTTCAAAGAACTCATGATTTTGCCAGGTGAAAACGTTTTAGTTAAAATCTTTGGTTATTTATGAGTTTTGAATACTTTCAAGAATTAGACAAAGAACCTACTTAGATGACTTAAACATAAAACAAATATGAAACTTCAAGATTGTGCAAATAGATTAAGTCAAAAATCAAAAACACTAGGTTTCCGACAAGGTCGAAAGGAAAAGAGCATCATCATTTAAAAAGCATACCTCGACATTGTCGAACGCCTAAATAAAAGTGTTCCCGGAGCTATCGACAAAATCGAAAAGATAAGACATAATATTATCCATTCATCACTTTTCAACAGTTTTGAAAGCTCTATAGGAACCTAGTTGCTCAGGAAAGATAGTTAGGATCAACTCAAAAACTTAAATAAATATATACACTACAAACATTACATAAACTAGACGACAGGACCCTTCGACATTGTCGAAACCAATAACTTAGGTTATCTGAGGAAAAATGTTGATGTAGTCAAAACCTAACCTATTTATTAAAGCCGAAAGGTTCTAAGTTAAACTCATAAGCACTTATGACGTTTCAACAAAGTTGGATAAAAACAGTTCTAGGGGTTCGACCTAGAAGGTAAAGGTGGTGTCGAAGGAGGTCTAATGATTCCAAGAAATTAACTATGAAGAGTGGATTGCAATCGAAACTATGGGTTTCGACTAAGTCGAAATGTTTTGCTATGGAAGAAGTTCCTAATCTCTACCTAATAGCATAACCTTTCTAAAAGGATGATCAAATTGGCATTACAACACCTTTCGACCCCATCGATAGGGGCTAAGGAAGCAAAGCCAATGTTGCCGCCTCAATCTCTTTTGAAGGAGTAGAAAAGTCATTTTTGGGCGCTAAATTTTTCATCCGTACATAAGAAACTTTTGGGTAAATGAATCGGGTTTAATTAACCCCCAGACTCGATTGCAAATCCAGGTTTTCCAAAATTTCTTCACGAATAAGAAAACCCAAATCTATTAAGAAAAGAAATTCAAAAGGAAATCAAACCGTCTCAATTTCAAAAGTATTAAAGTAATTATCGAGTTAAAGACCCAGATTTCCCAACAACGAACAAAAAAAATAAAAATATAGAAAATTTTGAAATAAAATCCAAACCCGATAAGGGAATGGGTTTAATTAAGTATCATCCACTGTAAACTTCAAAATCATAAACGAAAAATAAAACTTTAAAAATTCCTGAAACTAGATTAGAGAAAGCTTTTCAGTAAATCAATTGAAATCTTCCTTCAGAAAAATCAAAATTCGAACATTTTCAAAAATGAATTTCAAGTTTAAAATATGGAAGGATAGAGTCCGATTGAAGTTAATAAAATAAGGTTAAATTTAAAACTTACGAATTGGATTTGTTGGTTGTTTTGATTTATGAAAGCAAGATGGAAGTTTGAGGATCTATAGAATTCTTTTACTTGTGTATGAAATTTCGATTGCAGGAAAAGTGAAAGAGGAGGAAGAAGAAAGGCGTACCTTATAAGAAAAATCGCCCAAAGTTATCAACCGTTGGATCAAATTTGAATGAGCGGCCCAGATCCATGCAGGAAGGCCAAGAGGTGGGAAGCTTCTAGGTTTCAGAAAAGATGACTTGGGAAGTCAAGAGCATCCCTTCGCGGGGGAGGGGGGGTGTTACTCCAAATATTCACCTTTCGACCAAGTCGAGACCTCCTACAAGAAAGAGCAAGAGAGAAGAGCTTCAGCCAAATCTTTCAAAGGAGACGAAGGGATGCTGCCATCAAAGTTTAAAAGCTTCAAGACCTTTCAAAGGTGTCGGAAGGTTCGTCCTATCAATATCTACAGAGTTCTTACCTTTCGAAGAAGGTGAAGAAGTCGAAAGCTCCCTTCCGCTGTCTTTCGATAAAGTCGAAGCCATACCTTTCGAAAACAATAAAGAATAGCTCTTTCAATATACGCCAAAACATTCGAAACCAATGGTTTCGCCATCATTCAAACTGCTAGGAAGCAATTATTACTTGAAGCAACCCCTTTGAAAGCTATAGTAAGCCTTTCGAATTGGTCGAAACCAGTGTGGACCAGGAAGGGTTTCGCATCAGATCAAAACAAGAGCATGGGTATAGCCAACATCATCGAAACCAAAGGTAAAGGCTAACAACATAGTCGGAAGCACTTTCAAGACAACTCAAAGCAGAGAAGCGCTACCATACCTTTCGATAAAGGCAGCAGCTTGCTTAAGTCTCTCAATAGCCACCTTCCGACCCAGTCCAAAGCATCAGGGTCGAAAGGTGCCAGGCCACGTCTATAAATAAGACCCAAAGGGTCACGTTTAGGGGATCCGATTCGTCTCATTCTGAGCTTGTATTCTCTTAAGAAAAACATTGTAACCCTAATTTGTAAATCAATTTGGGAATTTAGAGAAATAAAGTCTTTGGAGTTGGAGAAAGGGAAGTTTCAATTACTTTATACTATTTTACTATTTCATTTTAGCTTTTGCTGGATTCACTTCTATTTTCGAGGTTTAACCTCTATCGAAAGGCTCCTATCAACATAGTCGATTCCTCTTCAAGCCCCAATAATTTCTGTAACCCATTCGAAGCTATCTACTTTGTGATCAAAAGCCTTCGACAAGGTCGAAGCCAATCCTCTAGACATCAAAGTCTAAAACTAATGATTCCAACCTGAAGAAGTTACACCCACGGCTTTCGTCCAGGTTGAAACCTATCTCGGATCTACTAAAGCTTAAGATTTCCCACCTAACTTCTAGAGAGATAAGTCCCCAAGCTTTCGACAAGGTCGAAACCTCCCATCCTGCTTGATAACCAGAACCCAAGCCAATCAACAGCTTTAGGCCTCCAACCAGTTCGAGACCAATCTAAAAGAACTTAACTCGGCGTATATCAATCAGATCAAAAGGAAGGCTTTCAAAGGAGATATCATAACTACCCAACAGGATCAAAAGGTCACTTAACCCATAATCCAACCCCTTTCGACACAGTCGAAAGCTTTGTTTGAGGGATACCATTAAATAAAGTCTAATCGAAAGGCATATCTAAAAGGATTCACACCTTCTTTTCTGCACTACTTGTATAAAGGATTATTCACCTTTCTTAGTATCATTTTGGGGTGTTGACAAGAAATCTTGTTAACATTGAGCGATCATCGTTGAGTTGGACTGCCAATCCGAGTGATACATAGTCATATTGATCTGATCCGGTCCGTACTCCATCACATTGATCCGATCCGATCCCCAGCCTAAGGGAAGTGAAAATCCATACTTAGTCATTTCTTGGACACTATTTTCTTGAAGCTGCTTGACTGTCATCCATAGCCTTCCTTATATCTGATGCCCGCACCCGATGACCATCTATCCGGGCTTTCTGCCTTAATGATCACAAATCCATTTAACCAACTTTATGGTATCACGTCCTTGCCAAAAGGCGGGATAACATTTGCCTCCCAAAAAATGCCTTGCGATAGGAAGGTCTGTTTTGACTTGCCATAAATCCGAAGTCCATAATCCATCAATAGCTAAATTTCTAATCCAGAATCTAATCTTTTTCCAAACCAAGTCACCGTAGTCCACGATTGTTCCGAGTCAATAGCCAATTCCAAAACCGTTCCAAATCCTTGGCTGGATAGCCGAATCCATATCCAGCCAAAGCCAGTAACCGAATCCATGATCTCACCGGATCGTTTGCCAATTCCAAGGTCTCGCCGGACCAATAGCCTGGTTCATAGCCTCTCTTGACCGATCATAACTTTTCTGAGTTTTTGCTGAACCCTATCCAGTCACTCTCCGACGAAAGGGGGAACAACGATAAGTAAGCCGATCATGTCTCTCTCCGACGAAGAGGCAATACTTCCTGCACTCGAGTTCAATGTCCCTGAACATAAAGCGATGTCATGGCCTTCCTAGGCCGATCATGGTCTCTTCGGACCCTTGCTGGACCCCACTCACCCTTTGGCGAGAAAGGCACAACGATAAGCAGGCCGATCCTGTCGCTCTTCAACGAGACGGCCTACTTCTTGCTTCTTTGGTTCCGTATCTTCGGTCGGAACATAACGCGATCTGTAGGGTATTATTCTCCAGCCTCGATCCCCCAATCGAGGACTTAATATTAATCCATGTACGAGTCCATTCCGTTCCTCTCCGATGACGATACTTGCACCTTGCGGTTATTGCCCCGTCTCTTCGGTCAGGACAACCGCGACCTGTTTCATTTATTACGTTTAAAAGAAAACCTGAGCATTCCAAAATCCATTCATTAAATTATTAAATTTAAGTTTTTACAACCACAAAACAAGAAAACTAAAAACAGGGAAAACCAAAAACTTCCCCTCCGGGCCTGACGGTTCGTCATCATCTCATAGCATGCTTAAGGACCAACCTCGATCCCGTACATGTGTAAGTGACTTAGCCGTTTTATTTTAGAGTTTATTATTTATTTAGTCCATTCCATATCGATCAAGAGATGACGATCTATGACCTTGATCCAAGGCCATTTCCATTTGATGCAGACGGTGGCTGCTCTTGTTCCACCGCCACAGTTCGAGTCCTTATATATTGCAATATCCTGCCATTCCTGATGTGTTCCTCAACCATATCTTTCAAGTTCCTGCAATCGTTGGTAGTGTACCCCCACAACCCGTCCAGCTCATGGAATAGGCAATATTTTCTTGATGCCCGCTCGCGTTCGGTGGGCTCTCTCCTTACCGGCCTTTGGTATGGATGGAGTCCTTGGGTATCCAAATAAATCCTCTTCAAAGTCGTTTAAATTAGTATAAGAAGAGAATTTTGGTTCTCTCCTTTACTACTTTGATCCGTCGATGCCATCATCCATTTTCGGCTTTCCTTTATCTTTGCTTAAACCTTTCCCGGACGTGGCCACAGCGCCACGCGATCGGTTGTGGTGGTCCCCCTCCACTTCCTCTTTGTGCATCCATAGTTGTTTGCTTGAATTCTGTAACATCCCCTACTTAGAGGTCCGAAACTAACGGCTACGGATGCTGTAGTCATCCATAGTTATTAATCCTCGATGACCAAATATGGTAATGTTAGATACATTGATATAACAGAAACACATGGATATGGAAAAAATTTAAAAATCAACAAACAACTTTCTCAATCCATTTCAAAGCATTTCAAATTCATTACATAATCCCAATACGAGAACCACGTTTAGAGAAAATATAATTATTACAACATACGCCAAGAACGACATGTGAAGATGTCCCCTTGGATGATCAGAGTATATAACTAGGCAATTAAACATCTTTGCCTTTACAACAATAACACAGCGGAATCAAAATAGAAAAGAACTCTAAATAGCTATCATGCCTCCTGCATGTCTTCTGAACATATTCGTCTAAAGAGGTACTTGAAAACCTCAACTCTCAAACTACTCAAAATCAATTGAGCACCCGAGAGTTTAAGAGGAAAACATAAACTTCGAGTCAGATATAAAGCCTGGTATGAATAATAATCTACCATCTTAAACCATGTACATATCTAGTGAGATCACGTCGCTTAGCGGAACGGGTTTTCCCCTCACTAGTATCCTAAAACTTTATAAAATCAAATACTGTGCTCCTTCATCCACAATGGTTAAAACATAGAAGTTCACAATAATATGGTGATATGCAAAACAAGTAAATTAATTCTGGATTTCCCATCCCCATTCATTTTTGACTATCTGTCTCAGTTCTAGTTTCTAGGGTTACTATTAACCTATTATTTTCATGGGCTGACTAATAACCTTTTTAATGTTTATATACTCCATATCCAGTTTCATAGTTTTCATGGGCTTACTATTAACCTATTTAAATTTATGGACTCCCTGTCCTATTTCATAGTTTTCATGGGATCACTAAGAACCTATTGGCCCTTGCCAATAACATAATTGTTTCATGGGTTTTTCCCGAACCTATTGGTAACCCCAATAACTTCCCTTTTATCCTAGTTTTTATGGGTTGACTAGGAACATATTGACATATGTCAATAACTTAATACGGATATAGTTTTCATGGGTTCACTACAAATCTATTGGCCCCTACCAATTACTCAATCTAATCATAATTTTCATGGGTTTACTATGAACCTATTGGCCCCTGCCAATAAATTTTCCTAAACATAATTTTCATGGGTTTACTATGAACTTGTCTATCTGAAAACTTCAATATTTAGGCATCCTACTGTAATACCCCAAAATTTTGTGAAAAATCATTTTTGTAAAATGATTTAATTTTGAAATATTTAGATTTAAATATGGTGAAATTTCTGGAATAAATAGTGTGCAAGTATATGTGTGCACGTGCACACTGAAATGGCACAAGAAAGAACTCCAGATTTCTTGGATTTAAAACAAGAATTAAAGAGCAATACAAACATGATTTTGCAACATGGTTATTTGATTTCTGAGATTTTATGGGTCATCTTAGAAAATAAGAAAAGTAAGTTTTACTTTAGATCAGTAAACAAATTTATTTAAAACCCAGAAAAGAAAATAATATATATATATTTGTAAACTTGTATACATATAGGTGCATATGTTTCTGAATTTAAAAGAGGAATTAAAATAAGCCTAGATAAGATATGTATACAAATATACATTTTTAAATACTGAAAAGTACATATATATATATTAGCAAGTGAAACCATAACATTAAAATGACATGAAATGTGATACAAGTCAATATGCTTGTGTAGGCAAAAATAGCAAAGGGGATTTTCAGAAATAATTAAAATAAATAGAATAGTCACACTTTTGACATGACTAAGTGAGTGGCCATTTTCTGAAAAAGTAAAAGAAAGAAAATGCAGCCTTTAAATTGGTTAATATGGCCGGGGTAATATGAATGAAAAATGCATGATGCTAAGCCAGGACAGAAATGGAATTCTGTTTCAATAAAACCCTAGAGGAAAAATGCTTATAAATAGGCAGTTTAGCCAGTAGAATTATTTTACCCCGAGCTGCATAAAAAATAAGAAAAGAAGAAGAAAATATTGAAAGGAAGGAGAAAACACTCAAACAAGAATTTTCTGGATTAATAAGAAGAAACATTTAGGTGAGTAATCTCACTGAGTTCATGGCATTAAGACCTGAGTTGAGGCAGCCACTTTTTATATTGCCATTTATGTATTTCTGGTTTTGATGTATATGATTTCATCAATGCTTTTTGGATGTTTTATTTTAAATCTGATATGATTTAATATGGATGATTTTGATGATCTTTGATTGGTTGAGACATTTGTCTTTGGATGAGTATCATACTGTTTTATTTATACTCATAAATGTTAAAGTTTAGGATCTTAAAAATTATATAGAGAATACTCTCAACTGTTATAGATCTATGGCATGGAAACCTTATAAAAATGATTGGAGCTGCATTATACTTGGTATAAGTGCTGAGGCTTGAAAAGAAAAATGTTAAGGGTGCAATAGAAATTTTCTAAGTGCTGAGCCCTTAATCAAAAAAAAAAACCCACAAGCTAAAATTATGATTGAACCAGATCTTGAATCTGAATCAATCATAAAGGCTTGCAGATCAGTATAACATGCCATGCCTCTTTTACAGTTGAAAATGTTCTTATATTTACTAAGATCAAGACATATTGACCCCATTTAGGAAATGACTGTCTGATTATTTCTGAGGGGAAATTATGCTAGAAGAAATTATGGATGTTTCCATGTTTGCAGTGACATGTTCACTTAGCATATTTGATGTTAGGATTTAAGACAATACACTAGTAAATAAACTAGGGAAGGGAAGGCCAAGATGACTGCTGGAATGCTTGTCATATTTGAAGTATGCAAGTTGGCACATGGTTTGTTTAAGCCCTGAGATCTTTGTGCAATGATGTGAATTAGTTCATTGCAATGTGTCCCAGTGATTCCTTAATAGCAGATGAGGCAGGGATTTAAATTGAATATTACAACCTGTAAATGAAGAAATAGGAATGTGGATATTTCTTAGGTTGAATGGTATGGAACCAAGATGATTCCAGTAAATGAAATTGATGCCAATAGATAATCATGTTTGCATGATTATGTATGCAAGTGAAGGAATGATAAGTGAATATATCATACCTGAATCAACTTAATTATACTATGTTAAAATATTTGATTGCAGAAATTTGCTTAAATAACAAGTTAATACCCTTATATTCTCTATTGCTTAATATCATGAATGAATTGATGTTATTCATACCAGATCATAGATCTGACCCTTGTTTGCTCATGGCATCTGGGGTGTCTCATTTTAAAATGAGGCAGCCACTTATGTTCTTTCAGGTAACCCAGGCACTAAGTAAAAATGAAGTTATGGCTTTTATGGAGGAGTGAATGAACATGCTAGCTAGTCTCAATAAGAGTTTAAATTGATTATATCTGCATGTATTCAGGAAAAATATTATGTTTCTAAGACTTCCAGTCATGTAACGAATTCTATTATGGTTAGATGAACTAGTTGTATCATGTTAAATATATTGTTATGCACTAAGGTTTAAAATCTCAAAGGAAAAATCTGACTGGGAAACAATGAAATGATTTTAATTATTGATATGAATGTTTGGAAGAGAAATATGCACATGTAGTTGAGCTACTGTTTTGTATAATTTATATTATGTATTAGTTAACCTTGAGACATAACAGAGCACTGAGTTTTAGAACTAAAATCTGGATTTAGCAAGAAGTAAACTTAAAGGATTTTATTTTCTTTTTACTGAATTGCTTTGTAAATAAATCTGAATTCATTTCTGAATTGAATTAGGAAAAGTAAAATGTTTTTCTAAAAGCTTCAGATAGAATGAAATGAAAGGTATCTCCCTTGTTTTTGAACTAGTGTATAGCATATACAAGACTCATGAGTTAACCAGCCTCAACTAAATGAAGTATTGGTTGATCATGATAGACTGTATCTTGAAAATATAGATGCATTTCAAAGCATAGTACATTTAGCAATTGTTTCACTCAGTTTTCTGGAAACTGGGCAAAGGTAATGACATGTACATAAATACCTGTGTACATGTTGATAAATTGGGCAAAAATATAAATTTAAATTCTTAAAACAGTTGTAGGAATGGGTTTTAAAAATAGTTATGTAAAAAGAATTGTTTTGTATGTTAGGTTATAGGCAAAATCAAATATATATGCACAATTATAGGTAGGTATCAGATTTCTAACCATACAGGAGAAAAATAAAAAGAAAAACCAAAAATTGTGTTTGAACCGACCAGCATAGCACTCGAACTCGTGACCTTTCATGTATAAGTTAGGCGCGTTTCCATTACGCCTAGATGTTGCTTGTGTTCACTTAGGATCCACTTACTTTTATACTGAATTTGATATTATCCAGACTTTAACATAATCATCTATATTAAAAGCTTGTTTACCACTGATTATTACTTGATCATTTCTTAATCCTAATAACAGACTTAAGTACATGTTTCTAGTGGATATTATGGCCAAAAATCCGAATACAATAATTTATCTGAATTGCTAAAAATCTAAATCAAACAGAATGTTCTTGTAAAAAAAAATGAAGTATACACTCTGAACTTAGATAAGAAGATCACATACATCTTCATATGTATGTGTATGTTATTAGATATACACTGATATATTTATATTGGTAAGTTATTTTGATCCTGGATATATTTTGTTTATTGGAAAAAGAAAATGACCTTGGAAAAGATATTTGCAATGAATGATATATCTATATATCATCTCTTAGCAAAAAAAAAAATCCTTATGAAATTAGGGTGGAAATAGGAGGGTCATTTCAGTTGGTATCAGAGCACTTGGTTGCATTGATTGTTAAGTATTATAGAAATGTATAATGTCTGTTTGTTTTGGATGAAATAATTTAGATAAGAAATTAGAAATTATAGAAGCACTCATAATATACTAATACCATTTACCCAGAATTTAGTTAGCAGAACATGGTAGGAAGAGGATCTCATCACAATGCAGGAACCAGTGCACCTCAAATGCTTGATATGCAAGAATTTGTGAGGGTTTTAAGAGATGGAATTGGGCATAGGCCTGAGAACCCACATGAAGAGCTTCCAAAACTACTGAAGACTTATTCCAATTTGGGAGGCAAGAGTTTTGAAGGAACAGAGAGTGTGATGGAAATTCAAGCATGGTTGAGAACACTTGATAGGATTTTCAATGACATGCAGTTGGATGACCAAAGGAAGAGGCAAGTAGCTTCTAGACAACTGAAAGGGGTAGCTTTAAGCTGGTGGGAGGTGATCATAGCTGGAAGAAATGAAAATGAAATCACTTGGAATCAGTTCAAGGAGATGTTGGAGGCAAGATTTGTACCAGCATCAGCCAAGACCATTTTGCTTGAAGAATTTATCAAACTTAGGCAGGGAACTTTGAATTTCACTGAATACACTCAAACGTTTGAGGGGCTATCTAATTATGGAGCAATGCTAGTGGCAGATGAAGCATCCAAGAATGATAGGTATATAAAAGGGCTGAACCCAGGACTTAGCAGAGCTATGCTACCATATGCAGATAGAACATTTGATCAAGTAATTGATCTGGCTTTGAAACTGGAACAACATGACAAAGAAAGAGAGAAATATAGGAATTTTAAGAGCAACAACAAGAAGGATAAGGGAAGATATCACCCTTATGATAAAAAGAAGGAGGAGGCAGACAACAGGAAGAGTAAAGATACTAAAGCCAATGATACTAAGAAGAAATTGGTTTGCCATCATTGTGGAAAAGAAGGACACATCAAACCAAGGTGCCCAGAGTTAAAAGGAGGAGCCTTCAAATGCTACCTATGTGGGAAAGAGGGGCATATGAAGAGGAACTGTCCTGAGAATAAACAGCAAGGGAAATTGGCAACTTTGGAAGGAAAAGGCAAATCTGCAGTGAAAATTGATGCTGAAAATCATGGCCAAGTGGAAGGTACATTACTCATTTGTGCCATACCCATACCAGTAGTATATGATACTGGAGCAACACACTCTTTGATTTCCTATGAATTAGTTAAAGTGTTAAAATTAAACTGCAAATTGGTTGAAACCCCATTGCTTGTACAAAGTCCCCTAGGGAGTTCTAGTGTTTTGAACATGAATTGTGTGGATGTGGAGTTAAACATAGGAGGAAATATTTTTATTTCCAATTTATATGTTTTAAATTACCCAAATATAGGAGTTATATTGGGGGTAGATTGGTTAAGGCAATTTAAAGCCATAATTAATTTAGACTCATCCACCATATCATTGCAAGATTCTAGAGGCCAGAGAATCACAGTTCTATGTGAAATAGCTAAGGAAGGGAAATTGTATCATTTAGTTGACTTAGAAAAAGATCTGAGTGAACTAACCATTGAAGAAATTCCCATAGTTAATGAATACTTGGATGTGTTTGGGGAAGTTAAGGGTGTTCCACACCACAGACCAGTTGAGTTCCAAATTAATCTCATTCCAGGAGCAAGTCCAATAATCAAGAAACCTTATAGAATGGGGCCAAGTGAACTGAAAGAATTGAAAAATCAGTTGGAAGAATTAGAAGGCAAGGGATTTATAAGGCCAAGCAATTCTTGCTGGGGTTCTCCAGTAGTGTTTGTAAGAAAACATGATGGTACCTTGAGAATGTGCATAGATTACAGAGAACTAAATAAAGTAACCATCAAGAATAAATACCCATTGCCTAGAATAGATGATCTCTTTGACCAACTCAGTGAAGCTAAAATATTTTCTAGGCTAGACTTAGCATCAGGATTCCATCAAATGAAGGTTGAAGACTCAAGTGTTAAGTATACTGCATTTAACACAAGATATGGCTTATATGAATTTTTGGTCATGCCATTTGGTTTGACAAATGCTCCTTCATATTTTGTTGATTTGATGAATAGAATATTTAGAGATTATCTAGACAAGTTTGTACTGATTTTTATTGATGACATTTTGATTTATTCTAAGACAGTGGAAGAGCATAAAAGTCATTTGCATTTAGTTTTGTCAAGACTAAGGGAAAATGATTTAAAGGCAAATTTTTCAAAATGTGCATTTTGGAAAGAAGAAGTGCATTTCCTTGGGCATGTCATCTCTGCCAAAGGAATATCAGTAAACCCTAACAAAGTAGTGGCAATCCAAGCATGGAAAAGGCCTAGCACCATCAGTGAGATTAGATCATTTATGGGGATGGCAGGATATTATAGGAGATTCATAAAAGATTTCTCAAAAATATCATCACCACTTACCAATTTAACTAGAAAGAACCAAGCCTTTGTATGGACAGAAAAATGTGAGCAAGCTTTTATCAAAATAAAAGAAGCCCTGATTGATGCACCAGTATTGAGAGTGCCAGAAGGAAATGAAAATTTGGTTGTGTACACTGATGCAAGTGGCTCTGGGTTAGGGGCTGTGTTGATGCAGCAAGACCAGGTGGTAGCCTATGCATCTAGGCAATTAAAGCCACATGAAACCAGGTATGCAACCCATGATCTTGAACTAGCAGCAGTTGTGTATGCTTTGAAACTTTGGAGACATTATTTGTTAGGTGCCAAATTCATTTTGTACACTGATCATAAGGCACTGAAATATTTATTCTCACAAAAAGATTTGAACATGAGGCAACATAGATGGGTAGAGTTCCTAGCTGCCTATGACCTAGATATACTGTATACACCAGGCAAGGCAAATAAAGTTGCAGATGCCTTGAGTAGACAACATGCCAAGGTAGCCATGTTGATGATGGAAGAGTTTAGGGATTTGTCTATACTTACTGATTTGGAAATTGAGGAAAACAGTGAGGAACAAATGATGCCTATTGAAGAAGGTAAAGGTAAAGGAAAATTAAGTATGATATCTCTGCAATCAGATTTACTTCTTAAGATTGGACAAATGCAGGAACAAGACTTAAACATGATGGAAAAGAAAATGCTCATATCAAAAGGGGAGGAAGTAATAAATTATCAAATTGATAAAAATGGTTATTTAAGGAATAAAAATAGGATATGTGTTCCAGAAAATATAGAATTGAAAGAGGAAATATTAAATGGGTACCATAGGAGTAAGTACTCCATACACCCAGGTAGCACCAAGATGTATCAAAATTTGAAAAGAAATCTTTGGTGGAAGGGGATGAAGTCAGATGTGGCCAGATATGTTGCAAGGTGCATGACTTGCCAACAAGTCAAGGCAGAGACACAAAGGCCATCAGGACTATTGCAACCCCTTAGTATACCACAGTGGAAGTGGGAGGATATATCTATGGATTTCATAGATGGTCTTCCTAGATCTAAGAAGGGAAACACAAGTATATGGGTAATAGTGGATAGGCTAACTAAAGTAGCACATTTTATCCCAGTTAAAACAGAAAGAAATGCTCCAAAATTGGCTCAAATATTCATGAAAGAGGTAGTAAGGTTGCATGGCATACCCAAAACCATTGTGAGTGATAGGGATACCATCTTCACCTCAAGATTTTGGAAAAGTTTTCAAGAGGCTATGGGGAGTGAATTGTGCTTAAGCACTGCCTACCATCCACAATCAGATGGTCAAACTGAGGTGGTGAACAAAGTCTTAGAGGATTTGTTGAGAGCATGTACACTGGACTTTGGAGGCAACTGGGAAGACCACCTCCATCTAGCTGAATTCACCTACAATAACAGTTACCAAAGCACCATAGGGATGGCACCATTTGAAGCCTTATATGGCAAGCCATGTTTATCACCTATATGCTGGGTAGAGGCTGGAGAAAGGGCTATTCTTGGACCTGAATATGTTAAAGAAACCACAGAGAAAATTGGGTTAATAAGAAAAAGAATAGCAGCAGCTCAAGATAGGCAAAAGAAATTTGCAGATAGGAAGAGAAAGCAAGTGGAATATGAAGTGGGAGACTTTGTTTTCATCAAGATTTCACCTATGAAGAAAGTCATGAGATTTGGCAAGCAAGGTAAGCTTACACCAAGGTATGTTGGACCCTATAAAATTCTGGAAAGAATTGGTTCATTGGCTTACAAATTAGAACTACCAGAGGAGATGAAAGCAATGCATAATGTTTTTCATGTGTCCCAACTTAGAAAATGGGTACATGATAAGGAAGACATTTTGGAAAAGCCTACCAAAATTCAAATAAATCCTGACTTGGTTTATGAAAAAGAACCAGTGGGGATTATAGCCAAGGAAGAAAAGAAATTAAGGAGCAAAACCTTGAAACTAGTTAAGATCCAGTGGAGTAGTGATCCTAATGACTGCACATGGGAGTTAGAGGATAAGATTAGAATGGATTATCCTAAGCTTTTTGCAAATTAAAAGGTAATTTTTTTTTTCTGGAAAAATTATTTGTTATGCATGGTTGATATGGTTGAATTTGTTTGCTTATGCATATATTTGATAAGTTTTCAGAAAAGAAAAATGATGCTTACTAAATGTTAGAAAAATTGTGAGGACACAATTCCTAAAAGGAGGGGTGAATGTAATACCCCAAAATTTTGTGAAAAATCATTTTTGTAAAATGATTTAATTTTGAAATATTTAGATTTAAATATGGTGAAATTTCTGGAATAAATAGTGTGCAAGTATATGTGTGCACGTGCACACTGAAATGGCACAAGAAAGAACTCCAGATTTCTTGGATTTAAAACAAGAATTAAAGAGCAATACAAACATGATTTTGCAACATGGTTATTTGATTTCTGAGATTTTATGGGTCATCTTAGAAAATAAGAAAAGTAAGTTTTACTTTAGATCAGTAAACAAATTTATTTAAAACCCAGAAAAGAAAATAATATATATATATTTGTAAACTTGTATACATATAGGTGCATATGTTTCTGAATTTAAAAGAGGAATTAAAATAAGCCTAGATAAGATATGTATACAAATATACATTTTTAAATACTGAAAAGTACATATATATATATTAGCAAGTGAAACCATAACATTAAAATGACATGAAATGTGATACAAGTCAATATGCTTGTGTAGGCAAAAATAGCAAAGGGGATTTTCAGAAATAATTAAAATAAATAGAATAGTCACACTTTTGACATGACTAAGTGAGTGGCCATTTTCTGAAAAAGTAAAAGAAAGAAAATGCAGCCTTTAAATTGGTTAATATGGCCGGGGTAATATGAATGAAAAATGCATGATGCTAAGCCAGGACAGAAATGGAATTCTGTTTCAATAAAACCCTAGAGGAAAAATGCTTATAAATAGGCAGTTTAGCCAGTAGAATTATTTTACCCCGAGCTGCATAAAAAATAAGAAAAGAAGAAGAAAATATTGAAAGGAAGGAGAAAACACTCAAACAAGAATTTTCTGGATTAATAAGAAGAAACATTTAGGTGAGTAATCTCACTGAGTTCATGGCATTAAGACCTGAGTTGAGGCAGCCACTTTTTATATTGCCATTTATGTATTTCTGGTTTTGATGTATATGATTTCATCAATGCTTTTTGGATGTTTTATTTTAAATCTGATATGATTTAATATGGATGATTTTGATGATCTTTGATTGGTTGAGACATTTGTCTTTGGATGAGTATCATACTGTTTTATTTATACTCATAAATGTTAAAGTTTAGGATCTTAAAAATTATATAGAGAATACTCTCAACTGTTATAGATCTATGGCATGGAAACCTTATAAAAATGATTGGAGCTGCATTATACTTGGTATAAGTGCTGAGGCTTGAAAAGAAAAATGTTAAGGGTGCAATAGAAATTTTCTAAGTGCTGAGCCCTTAATCAAAAAAAAAAACCCACAAGCTAAAATTATGATTGAACCAGATCTTGAATCTGAATCAATCATAAAGGCTTGCAGATCAGTATAACATGCCATGCCTCTTTTACAGTTGAAAATGTTCTTATATTTACTAAGATCAAGACATATTGACCCCATTTAGGAAATGACCGTCTGATTATTTCTGAGGGGAAATTATGCTAGAAGAAATTATGGATGTTTCCATGTTTGCAGTGACATGTTCACTTAGCATATTTGATGTTAGGATTTAAGACAATACACTAGTAAATAAACTAGGGAAGGGAAGGCCAAGATGACTGCTGGAATGCTTGTCATATTTGAAGTATGCAAGTTGGCACATGGTTTGTTTAAGCCCTGAGATCTTTGTGCAATGATGTGAATTAGTTCATTGCAATGTGTCCCAGTGATTCCTTAATAGCAGATGAGGCAGGGATTTAAATTGAATATTACAACCTGTAAATGAAGAAATAGGAATGTGGATATTTCTTAGGTTGAATGGTATGGAACCAAGATGATTCCAGTAAATGAAATTGATGCCAATAGATAATCATGTTTGCATGATTATGTATGCAAGTGAAGGAATGATAAGTGAATATATCATACCTGAATCAACTTAATTATACTATGTTAAAATATTTGATTGCAGAAATTTGCTTAAATAACAAGTTAATACCCTTATATTCTCTATTGCTTAATATCATGAATGAATTGATGTTATTCATACCAGATCATAGATCTGACCCTTGTTTGCTCATGGCATTTGGGGTGTCTCATTTTAAAATGAGGCAGCCACTTATGTTCTTTCAGGTAACCCAGGCACTAAGTAAAAATGAAGTTATGGCTTTTATGGAGGAGTGAATGAACATGCTAGCTAGTCTCAATAAGAGTTTAAATTGATTATATCTGCATGTATTCAGGAAAAATATTATGTTTCTAAGACTTCCAGTCATGTAACGAATTCTATTATGGTTAGATGAACTAGTTGTATCATGTTAAATATATTGTTATGCACTAAGGTTTAAAATCTCAAAGGAAAAATCTGACTGGGAAACAATGAAATGATTTTAATTATTGATATGAATGTTTGGAAGAGAAATATGCACATGTAGTTGAGCTACTGTTTTGTATAATTTATATTATGTATTAGTTAACCTTGAGACATAACAGAGCACTGAGTTTTAGAACTAAAATCTGGATTTAGCAAGAAGTAAACTTAAAGGATTTTATTTTCTTTTTACTGAATTGCTTTGTAAATAAATCTGAATTCATTTCTGAATTGAATTAGGAAAAGTAAAATGTTTTTCTAAAAGCTTCAGATAGAATGAAATGAAAGGTATCTCCCTTGTTTTTGAACTAGTGTATAGCATATACAAGACTCATGAGTTAACCAGCCTCAACTAAATGAAGTATTGGTTGATCATGATAGACTGTATCTTGAAAATATAGATGCATTTCAAAGCATAGTACATTTAGCAATTGTTTCACTCAGTTTTCTGGAAACTGGGCAAAGGTAATGACATGTACATAAATACCTGTGTACATGTTGATAAATTGGGCAAAAATATAAATTTAAATTCTTAAAACAGTTGTAGGAATGGGTTTTAAAAATAGTTATGTAAAAAGAATTGTTTTGTATGTTAGGTTATAGGCAAAATCAAATATATATGCACAATTATAGGTAGGTATCAGATTTCTAACCATACAGGAGAAAAATAAAAAGAAAAACCAAAAATTGTGTTTGAACCGACCAGCATAGCACTCGAACTCGTGACCTTTCATGTATAAGTTAGGCGCGTTTCCATTACGCCTAGATGTTGCTTGTGTTCACTTAGGATCCACTTACTTTTATACTGAATTTGATATTATCCAGACTTTAACATAATCATCTATATTAAAAGCTTGTTTACCACTGATTATTACTTGATCATTTCTTAATCCTAATGACAGACTTAAGTACATGTTTCTAGTGGATATTATGGCCAAAAATCCGAATACAATAATTTATCTGAATTGCTAAAAATCTAAATCAAACAGAATGTTCTTGTAAAAAAAAATGAAGTATACACTCTGAACTTAGATAAGAAGATCACATACATCTTCATATGTATGTGTATGTTATTAGATATACACTGATATATTTATATTGGTAAGTTATTTTGATCCTGGATATATTTTGTTTATTGGAAAAAGAAAATGACCTTGGAAAAGATATTTGCAATGAATGATATATCTATATATCATCTCTTAGCAAAAAAAAAATCCTTATGAAATTAGGGTGGAAATAGGAGGGTCATTTCACCTACATTCTGGTCTATCTGACATCCTGGATGTAATTCTACTCATTCAAGAGTTAATTCAAATTATATTCACTATTGGGTCAACCTAGCTGGTTGTTCTGTCATTTCTCCCCAAAAAAAAGTTATGGGTCTCTTATAATGTGAATATATATATATATATATGAAGAAGTAAACATAATAACATAATAATACCAACAAATGTGGTTTAATATCCTTGAAATCATTCTATATAAAATTTGGTTAATCCCTTTAACCTATTAATCAAATAAAACTTCTTCAAAATTCCATACTTAAAATCATTCCACACCCTTTTATTATGCCATGGTTTTTCTTTAAAATGAGATTGAGTTATTTGTTTTGAAAACTAAGGCATTCGAAATCTTAAAACCTTACTTTCGAAACCATTGGAAAACTTCCTTTCGAAAGAATTAAAATCTTCTTTTCAATTAGGCACATGCCTTTCAAAACCTTTAAAACCTTTCTTTCGAAACCTTTCGAATGTATTGAAGTGAAACCATTCAATTTTAGAAGCATAGCTTCGAAATTATATGAAAGTACCCCTTTCGAAACCATTTGAAAGTATCTCTTTTGAAACCATTGAGTTTTTCCGTAAAATATCTTTTGGGTCAAAGTGAATATAAACGAAAGTATCTCTTTCAAAACCATTCATATAAAAGTGTTTGAGGAAAAACTTGATGGCTTCAGAACCATCCATTCGAAAGCACAATTCATTAAGGTATAACACTTGAAGTTTAGCTTCAAAACCCCTATCGAAGCCATTGCCATCGAAACCATTAACCCCTTTCGAATGCTTTAGGAAGTGGCACATATTTACAAAACAATGGCTACCTTTCGAAAGAATTGATATCTTCAATTATTTCGAAAGGCATAAGGTTGGTAGAAGGGTTTCTATTAGGTTGAAACTATCCCTTTTGAAATCATTAGTTTGAAAACTAAGTAACTCATTCGAAAGCCATACTTTAAACGATAAGGCAGCAGCCCTCTTTCAAAAGCTATTCAAAAGACCCCTTCGAAAGCATTTATTTCGACATTTTCGAAAGCATTTAGTAAAACAGGCTAGCACATTTCTTTAGAAAATAAAGGTTTATTCCCATCGGAAGCTATGTTTCGACACCATGCCGTCCGCCTTTCTCCAATCGTACCAATGCTTATACCTTGTGTATTGGTTTCGGCTTTGTGGGGTTTCGACTTGATTGAAGGTGGAAGCTATGAGTCGAAAGGTGGTTCTAATAGAGGCGGAACCCACTTTTCTGGGTAAAAGCTGATTAATGCCAATAAAAGCAATAATTTTATAACTAACTCGCCTATGTGTAAACATTTGATTGGATGCCTCAATTTTTCAAATTTATTTACAAAAATAACTACCGCATAATTTCAGATATAAACCAAGATTAATTTAACAAATAAGCCCTTCCATTAAGCAAAAGAATTAAATTATTTTAGTCCTCCTTTCGAAATAATTTAATTCTAATAGTAAATCACTTAGGAAAAATCCCCAAAAATCATAGAAATTCACTTTTAATATGTTATCTAACATATCTAAATTTCTGACCCAAATTCTCAATATAATTTCCGAAATAAATTTCTAAACCTAATCAACCATATTTTCTTTTTAAAATTCATAATAAATTATCCATGGCTTGGAAAATTATGAAAATTAAAACCCAACTCCAAAATCATGTTTTACATGACATAAATTTTTTTTCATGGCATTCGAAATTACTTTTATTGGTTTTACCCTTAAAACCGCATAAAATCATATTTAAACAATCTTGTTTAAATCAAACATGTTATGGTCCAAGCATATCATCATCCAAATCATCATAAAAAGGGATTTAGTCTTAAACTCGAAAACAAATGATCATAAAAACAAAATAGAGAAGATATAGATTATTATTCACCTTGATTAAGATAACGAATTTGAGAGTTGATTGAGATTAATCCCCTTGCTTATATCCCGAGCTTTGCTTTAATTTTCTCCTCTTTTCTTCTTTAGCAATAGCCGGCTATTTTACTCTTTTGTTTAAGTTTTGGTGAAAAATGAACGTGAATGGATGGTAAAGCCGTGGATATATAAGGGTTATGGTAATAAGGTGCGGCTATTTCCTAATATGTCCTTGTATAAATTAATTAGCCTATAAGCCATTTTTAAGCCCATTTAAATAATTAAGCACGACCTTTAATTATTTATTCAAATCTCAATACCCTTATCACTCTAATGTTTACATTATTCTATTTAATTTATCTAATTTAATCCCTTGAATAATATTATTAAAAATTAGGGGTGTTACAGGCTCCTCTCCTTAAAGAGTTTCTTCCTCGAAATTCAGTAAGGACTACATACAAAACATAGCAATCATCTGTTACAACTCCTAACATCCATACTAGCCTACCTGACTAGCAATTGTCTATAAAAATCTAATATAGACATATCCTCAAAGAAGATCAGGATAAGTATCTCTAATCCTGTCTTCTGTCTCCCAAGTACAGTCCTTCTTGTTGTCGCTCCACTGAACTTTCACCAACTTGACTGTTTTGTTCCTCAATCTTTTCTCATCTCTCGCTATAACCCGAACTGGTTGTCTAACAAAAGTCAAATTAGGCTCTACTATCAAATCTTCCAACCTCGTCAGAGGAATAGTAGTCTCTAGATCATGCACATACTTGCGAAGATGAGACACATGAAACACATTGTGGACACATGCCATACTACCAGGCAACTCTACTCTGTATGCGAGCTTTCCAATCCTTTCTATAATATGGAATGGATCAACATATCTCGGTGCCAGTTTCCCTGACTTTTCAAATCGTATCACACCTTTCATCGGTGATACCTTAATGAAAACCTTATCTCAAACTGAGAATTCTAGGTCTTTACGCCTCTTATCTGCATAATGTTTCTACCTAGACTGAGCTTCCTTCATCCTTTCTCATATCAACTTAATCTTATCTGTCGCCTCTCTAACCAGATCTGGACCTAAGACTAATCTGTCTCCAGTCTCCAACCAACATGCTGGCGATTTGCATGGCCTTCCATACAAAGCTTCAAAAGGTGCCATTCCTATACTAGTCTGGTAACTATTATTATAGGAAAATTCCACTAAATGCAGGTGATCTTCTCAAGATCTACCAAAGTCCAATACACAAGCTCTCAATAAATCCTCGAGTACCTTATTAACTCTCTCTGTCTGCCCATCCATCTGAGGATGATATGCAGTACTCATCTTAAGCTTGGTACCCAACACTTCCTATAGACACTTCAAGAATTCGCTAGTGAGCAAAGGATCTCTGTCATTGACTATAATACTAGGAATCCCGTGTAGTCTAACTATGTTATTCATGAACAACTTAACTAAAGCAGGTGCCGTCCTGGTTGACTTAACTAGAATGAAATGGGCACTCTTGATCAATCTGTCCACTATGGCCCATATACTTTCATTTCCTCTATTTGACGTTGGATACCCATCAATAAAGTTCATGGATTTCGAATCCCATTTTCAAACTAGAATCTCTAAAGGTTGAAGCAATCAACTCGGCTTCTGATGTTCGGCTTTCACTTGTTGATAGTTTGCACAATGCCTAACCCACAAGCCAACATCCCTCTTCATACATTCCTAATAGAAGCTCATCTTCATATCTTGATACATCTTGGTCCCTCCAGGATGAATTATAACCTTGGATCGATGACATTCTCCAAGAACTTCTTTCCTCAGGTTCTTCGCATTTGTAACACACAACTGTCCTTCTTTCTCAACCATCCTCTTTGGTCAAGACTAAAATCCTTTAGATCATCGATCTCAGTTCCAACCTTAAGCCTTCTAATCTTCTTGGCTAATACTGGATCCTCTTTCTGCATAGAAGCAATCCTCTCGATCAACACTGGTCGAACTTCCAAACAGGACAACATGGCGGTATTCTGACTAGAACTAGCAGTCGACCTTAACTGCACACTACAAGTAGTGAAAGCTTCTAAATCTTTCCATTCTTCCAACATAGCAAACACCACATTCTGATGTCTTCTACTAAGAGCATCTGCTACTTTATTTCCTTTCACAGTTGTATACTCTATACCAAAATCATAAGCAGCCAAAAACTCTAGCCACCTCTGTTGTATCATATTCAACTCCTTCTGAGAGAATAAATATCTTAAAAACTTATGACCCGTGTATAGCTCAAATCTCTCCCCTAAGAGATAATGTCTCCAAATCTTCAATGCGAAGATCGCCACAGCCAACTCCAAATCATGAGTAGGATATCACACTTCATGCGATCTAAGCTGTCATGAAGCGTAGACAATAACTTTGCCCTTCTGCATCAGCACAGCTCCTAATCCAGTTTTGCATGCATCGGTATACACCAACAACCCTTGGTTTCTGTCTGGAACTACTAACACAGGTGCATTGGTCAACAAATGCTTTAACTTAAGGAGTGCTTCCTCACATTTGTCGGACTAGACAAACTTCACCTCTTTCCTGGTTAGTTTAGTCAAAGGCACTGCTATCCGCGAGAAATCCTTGATGAACCTCCGGTGATAGCCAGCATGTCCGAGAAAACTCCTAATCTCAGTCACCATCTCTGGTCTCTTCCAATTATTCACAGCTTCGATCTTATCTGGATCGACTGATAAGCCTTTCTCTGAAACTACGTGACCAAGAAACTTAACTCTTTCTTCCAAAAATGACATTTGGTAAACTTCACCTTCAGTTGATGCTGCCTCAGCGTCTCAAGCACCACCCTAAGATGATCCTTATGCTCTCTCTCATACTCAGAGTACACTAAAATGTCATCTATAAACACCAATACAAACCTATCCAAGTACTCTCAGAAACCTAGGTTCATCAAATCCACGAAGAAAGCAGGTGCATTCGTTAACCCGAATGGCATTACTAACCATTCGTACGAACCATACCTAGTTCGAAATGTTGTCAAAGGAATACTATCCTTTGCCACTCTTAACTAATGGAAGCCTGTCGCCAAATCCAAATGGGAAAACACTTTGGCTCCACAAAACTGATCAAATAGATGATCAATTCTTGGATAATGATACTTATTCTTAATCGTCCTCTCGTTCAACTTACGATAGTCGATGCACATCCTCAACGACCCATTTGGTTTCTTCACGAATGCCGCGGCCGCTCCCCAAGGCGAACTGCTTGGTCTGATAAAATTCCTTCCTTCTAGATCCACTAGCTGCACCTTCAATTCCTTCATCTCGGTCGGTGTCATCCTGCTAGGTGGTCTACTTACAAGTTCAACTCCTCCCATAAGATCTATCAGAAACTCAACAGCTCGTTTCGGTGGTAGTCCTGTGACCGGCTCAAAGACATCTGCAAACTCTCTTACTACTCGAACCTGACTTAACTCTTCTTCCACTTCCATTGCACTTAACAAAGCACAACTACTCCGGTCAGAATTCTCCACTGAGAATATGATTTGGTTATGACTATCAGGGTGTCTTAGTGATATCTCCCCATGGCAAAATATCATAGCCTCATACTTACCCAACCAGTTCATACCCAAAATGATTCCGAAATCTACGAAATCAAAAACATACAGACTGCATGCAAACTTATGACTTAACAAGTCAAGTTCTAACTGATCAGATCTCATCCCCAGAGTTGCATACCCTCCTATCGGATTCGCAACCCTTAAGGAAGTAACAAAGTATGTTGTTTCTAAGCATAACCTATCAATCAAATTCTGAGATATAAATGAATGTGATGCACCGGTATCAAATAGTATCCTAACTAGTATACCTTGAATCAAAAGTGTACATTCCATCGCAGTCTTCCCTTTTTCATCTGCAGTTGGCCTAGCAGAAGATGGTTCAACAGCAAAAACCTTTCCCTTGTCCGTCCTGACTGGCTCTGGAAACTGGTTCTTATAATGCCCAACTTGATCGCAGTTAAATCACTTCAGGTTCTTCTTTTCTGCAGCCTTCTTCCCCTTGTCTGACCGGCACTCATGAGCATAATAACCTTTCTTGTCACACTTGAAACAAACTAAATCAGCCTTTTCCTTCTTGGCAGCCTTCCTATTTTGGGCTTCCTTCTTCTTAAAGAACTTCCTCTTCTTTCCTTGAGAACCTTGCATTTCAACTGGCTTCTCTCTAGCGCAAACAACAAGCATCTCTTCATGGCAGATTGCCATCTCCACAACCACATTACAAGGATCATGGATATGTGTCAGGGTCGCCCTAGCAAGCTCAGGTCTCAATCCCCGAATAAACCTCTCATTTCTCCTGATGTCGGTGTCTATAATAGCATGTCCATACCGGGACAACTCATCAAACTTTGTAGCATACTCAATTACCGACATTTCTCCCTGCCCCCAAATCCATAAACTTTCTCAGCAATGCTGACTTAGCAACTTCAGATAAAAACCTCTGTTTAAAATCTCCCTCTAAAATCTGCCCAAGTCAGCTCCTCCTTTGGAACCCCGGCAGTAAAACTATTCCACCAATGAAGTGCTGCCCCTTGCAACTACCTAGAGGCCAGCCTCCTCTTCTGCGCATCATCCAAACCCAAATCAACAAAGATTCTCTCACAATGTAACAGCCAATACTCAACATCTATAGCATCCTCCATTCCCATAAACGGCTTTCCACCAATACTGGTGTAATCCCTACTCAGTTTAGCATAATTATTCCCAACTGGAGCCATGTGATTAGCTCATCTTCTAGCAACACCAACAGCAACTCCCGCTTGCATCATATTGAAGAAAAACTGATACATCGCCCCCATATCCACTGGTGGATTTCTAGCACCCACATTGGCATCAGCATTTTGGTTAGCATTAGCCCGTCGACCCGGGTTCCTCCTGGTGGGTCGAACATTTCCATTAGTTGTGATGCTTCCTCCACCGAGATTTCCTCTTTCGTTTCCTGCTTCCTTATCTTCTTTCTCGTAAATCTACATACGAACCTTAGTAAGAAACAAAAGAACAGTCTAAGAGAGAGGGGAATACGTACTTATATACCAAATACAAGTACGTTACTATAGCATTAACCCAAACCCCGATCTTATTTTTCGATTCATTGGATTATGTTTGAAAATCTTTTACGATTAATTTTCTTTTAAGTTTCATAAATCTATGCTCGGATACCAACTTGTAACATCCCCTACTTAGAGGCCCAAAACTAACGGCTACGAATGTTGCAGTCATCCATAGTTATTAATCCTCGATGACCAAATACGGTAATGTTAGATACATTGATATAACAGAAACACATGGATATGGAAATTTTTTAAAAATCAACAAACAACTTTCTTATTCCATTTCAAAGCATTTCAAATTCATTACATAATCCCAATACGAGAACCACGTTCGAAAAAAATATGATTATTAGAACATACGCCAAGAGCGACATGTGAAGATGCCCCTTAGATGATCAGAGTATATAAGTAGGCAATTAAACATCTTTGCCTTTAAAACAAAACAGCGGAATCAAACTAGAAAAGAACTCTAAATAACTATCATGCCTCCTGCACATCTTCAGAAGCTTATTCGCCTGAAGAGGTACTTGAAAACCTCAACTCTCCAACTAACCAAAATCAATTGAGCACCCGAGAGTTTAAGGAGAAAACATAAACTTCGAGTCAGACATAAAACCTGGTATGAATAATAACCTACCATCTCAAACCATTTAGGTATCTAGTGAGACCACACCGCTTAGCGGAATGGGTTTTCCCCTCACTAGTATCCTAAAACTTTATAAAACCATATACTGTGCTCCTGCATCCGCAATGGTTAAAACATAGTAGTTCACAATAATATGGTGATATGCGAAACAAGTAAATTAATTCTGGATTACCCATCCCCATTCATTTTTGACTATCTGTCTCAGTTGTAGTTTCTAGGGTTACTATTAACTTATTAGTTTTCATGGGCTGACTAATAACCTGTTTAATGTTTATGGACTCCCTATCCAGTTTCATAGTTTTCATGGGCTTACTATTGCCTAGTTAAATTTATGGACCCCCTGTCTTATTTTATAGTTTTCATGGGATCATTAAGAACCTATTGACCCCTGCCAATAACATCATTGTTTCATGGGTTCTCCCTAAACCTATTGGTAACTCCAATAACTTCCCTTTTATCCTAGTTTTCATGGGTTGACTAGGAACCTATTGACATCTGTCAATAACTTAATCCGGATATAGTTTTCATGGGTTCACTACAAATCTATTGGCCCCTACCAATTACTCAATCTAATCATAATTTTCATGGGTTTACCATGAACCTATTGGCCCCTGCCAACAAATTTTCATGGGTTTACTATGAACCTGTCTATCTGACAACTTCAATATTTAGTCATCCTACATTCTGGTCTATCTGACATCCTGGATGCAATTCTACTCATTCAAGAGTTAATTCAAATTATATTCACTTTGAACCTGTCTATCCAACAACTTCAATATTTAAGCATCCTACATTCTGGTCTATCTGACATCCTAGATGCAATTCTACTCATTCAGGAGTTAATTCAAATTATATTCAACACTGGATCAACCTAGCAGGTTATTCTTCCCTTTCTCCCCAAAATACAGTTATGGGTCCCTTATAATGTGAACATATATGTATATATATATATATAAAGAAATAAAGATAATAACATAATAATGCAAACACCTGTTGTTTAATATCCTTGAAATCATTTTATATAAAATTTGGTTAATCCCTTTAACCTATTAATAAAGGAAAACTTCTTCAAAAGTCCATACTTAAAATCATTTCAAACTCTTTTATTATGCCATGATTTTCCTTTAAAATGAGATCGTTTTGAAAACCAAGGCATTCGAAACCTTAAAACCTTACTTTCGAAACTATTGGAAAACTTCCTTTCGTAAGCATTAAAATCTTCTTTTCAAAACTCTTGGCACCTGCCTTTCGAACATGTTAAAACCTTTCTTTCGAACCCTTTCGAATGTATTAAAGTGAAACCATTCAATTTTAGAAGCATAGCTTCGAAACCATATTAAAGTACCCCTTTCGAAACCATTGTATCTCTTTCGAAACCATTGTATCTCTTTCGAAACCATTGGGTTTTTCCTTAAAATATCTTTTGGGTCAAAGTGAATATAAATGGAAGTATCTCTTTCGAAACCATTCTTTATCATATAAAAATATTTGGGGAAAAACTTGATGGCTTTAGAACCATCCTTTCGAAAGCACGATTCATTAAGGTAAAACACTTGAAGGTTAGTTTCGAAACCCCTATCGAAGCTATTACATTCAAAACCATTAACCCCTTTCGAAAGCTTTAGGAAGTGGCACATATTTACAAAACAAAGGCTACCTTTCGAAAGCATTGTTATCTTCAATTCCTTCGAAATGCATAAAGTCGGCAGAAGGGTTTCAGTTAGGTCGAAACTATTCCGTTGGAAATCATTAGTTTGGAAACTAAGTAACTCATTCGAAAGCTATTCAGAAGACCCATTCGAAAGCATATATTTCGACACCTTCGAAAACATTTAGTAAAACAGGCAAGTCCATTTCTTTAGAGAACGAACCAAAGGTTTCGTTCCCATCGGAAGCTATGTTTCGACACCATGCCTTCCGCCTTTCTCTAATCCACTACGTACCAATGCAGATACCTTGTGTATTTGTTTCAGCTTTATGGGGTTTCGACTTGATTGAAGGCGGAAGCTATGAGTCGAAATGTGCTTCTAATATAGGCGGATCCCACTTTTTCGAGTAAAAGCTGATTACTGCCAATAAAAGCATTAACTTTATAACTAACCTACCTATGTGTAAACATTTGATTGGTTGCCTCAACTTTTCAAATTTCTTTACAAAAATAAGTGCCGCATAAATTTTGATCTAAACCAAGATTAATTTAACAAATAAGCACTTCCATTTAGCAAAACAATTAAATCATTTAGGTCCTCCTTTCAAAATAATTAATTCTCATAGTAAATCACTTAGAAAAATTCCCCAAAAATCACAGAAATACACTTTTAATTTGTTATCTAACATATCTAAATTTCTGACCCAAATTCTCAATATAATTTCAAAAATAAATTTCTAAACCCAATTAACCATATTTTCCTTTGAAAATTCATAATAAATTATCTATAGCTTGGAAAATTATGAAAATTAAAAGCCAACTCCAAAATCATGTTTTACATAACATAAAATTTTCTCATGGTATTTGAAATTATTTTTAATCGGTTTTACCCTTAAAACCACATAAAATCATATTTATAAAGCTTGTTTAAATCAAACATGTTTTGATCCAAGCATATCATCATCCAAATCATCATAAAAAGGGATTTAACCTTAAACCCGAAAACAAATGATCATAAAAACAAAATAGAGATAATATAGATTTTTATTCATCTTGATTAAGATAAGGAATTTGAGAGTTGATTGAGATTAATCCCCTTACTTAAATCCCTAGCTTTGATTTAATTTTCTCCTCTTTTCTTCCTTAGCAATGGCTGGCTATTTACCTCTTTTGTTTATGTTTTGGTGAAAAATGAACGTGAATGGATGGTAAAGCCGTAGATATATAAGGGTTATGGTAATAAGGTGCGGCTATTTCCCAATATGCCATTGTATAAATTAATTAGCCTATATATAAGCCATTCTTAAGCCCATTTAAATAATTAAGCACGAACTTTAATTATTTATTCAAATCTCAATCCCCTTATCATTCTAATGTTTACATTATTCTATTTAATTTATCTTATTAAATCCCCTAAATAATGTTATTAAAAATTAGGGGTGTTACAAATCCCTTGGTATTTGTTTAGTTACTGAGCGATCATCGCTGAGTTGAACTACCAATCCGAGTGATCTATAGTCATATTGATCGGATCCGTACTCCATCACATTGATTCGATCCACTGCCTAGGGGAAGTGTAACGACCTTGAATTTCCGACCCAATTTAAAAATTTTGAATCCATTTTTTTTATATAAATTTGAAATTTATTTACGTTCTCAATTAACGTCCAAACTTCGTATATAAGATGCGTCTAGTTAGTTCTAGATATAGGAAAAGTTTCATCGCAAAATATCGCAATAAATTTTGTTCGTGTTTTATTGTATATCAATTCGTTTTAAAATGCGAAAATTTTCATCTTCCAAATCTAAATATTTTACACAGTAATGTTGTGAAAATTTATCTGATCAAGACGTCACATTCCGTTTCGTCAAATTCCGTCGTCGTCTGCTTCATTTAAATTGTTTGTCAAACGAACAATTTAATCGGTGTAAAAATTTGAGTTTTGAAAGAACTGTCATATCGCCAATATCTGTGTACCGTTGTAAGCGCCTCGTCACGCCGATCATAATGGCATATTCATTTGTACAAATCAGAGTTCGACGTAAATCGTCGCGCTAATTTAATCGTTCCAAGCGGACCAGTTAAATAATATTCAGCCCAAGTTGACAGCCCGTACACATTCAAATTTAGAAAGGAAAATATGGGCTAAAATGAATTTATTACGGTGGTTGGTAGTTGGTTGATAGCATGGGAAAACATGTAGTATATCTCGGAATTCACACAAAAATATTCTCTGTCCATTTGTTCATTTCATCCCTTCGTATCCCTATCTGTACATAATTCAAATCTCTGCACTTTGATTTCGTTGTAAAAAAAATTCCAATCAGGTAAGAAACCACTTCTCTGACACTTCCTTCTCTCTTCTTCTCTTTATATTTTTGTTTGTTTTCCACTGTCATATTTGCAAAGAAATGAAGTAAACTCCTCACCTCACTCCTCCGACCTTGCCTCACCACCTCACCACTCTGCGCGCACCAATCCTCAGCCGAACGCGCCCCAGTCCAACGCGTTCCCCCACTCCAGATCTGCCCCACACAGCACACGACACCGCGACCCTCACCTGCGCCGTAGCCTCCAGCCGACCGTTCCCTTCACTTCGCCCCACCCTTACCGTCGCCCGAATTGTACGCGCGCCACCCCTAGGCTGTGTCACCCACTCCAGCGCGCATCACCGTCCCCTTCAACCAATGCTCCGACCTTGCTCCGCCTTCGCCACTTCACCCCACTCCAGCCGCGACCGACCGCGCGCACCATCCTCCGGACCTGACCCCTTCGACCGCTGCTCCAGCACACGCGCACCACTCCACTGGCCAAACCCGAACCCGTGACGACTTAGCTCCACCCAAACCTCGATCGAGCCACCACAAACTTCACGCGACAATTCCACCTCCCTCCGACCGCACGCACCACTACTCCGTCGCCCTGCCCCTCGCCTGCACCGCCCTGGCCGTCGCCCAGTCCATGCCGAGAATGCTTGTGGAAAGTTTGCATGCATATAAAAAAAAGTGTTTTGCTGCACAAAGATTCAAGATTGCGCTTAAACTCATATTTGCTGTCATGCATATATATATACAGTGTATATATGTTAAAGTAGCTGAATAGTAGTGACAGATTTTTCTTCTCTGTAATTGTACAGCAACTATCTAAAGCTTCCCACCTTGCAGCAGCACTAACTTCTCAGCTCTTCCTTCTTTTCTTTATTGATTGGTAAGTGCGTATATATATGATTATATATATATATATGAACGTCCATATTGAAATTTATACCATTTCTTTCTTGTCGATGGTTGCAGCTTGTTCGATTGTTCCTGTTTGTGTTGCGTTCGAGTCAAGTCTATTTGTGCCTCTTTGTGCTTCGTCGTTTATTTTCTCTAACCACTAAAGATGAATAAATTTCACGACTTATATTATTATTCGATGATAATCAAGTTTGGATGATAATATTGATGATTGTTTGATGTTAATATTGAATGTTGAATTGTTAACACATGTAGTGATAAATAATATACACTTGAAATTAGACGTATGGTAGTTAACACTTTGAAATTTACATATGTACTTGAATTTGAGAAAATTAAAAAAATCTGTATAATATGACCTTTGAAATGTCCAAATAGTTGACACGTAGAAATATAGTTAGTTACACCTTGAAACATTGTAAACAAATTCATGTCGTGTAAATTTGATGAAGTATGAAATTGAATAAAGTAGATAACAAGTGTAAAATTACATGAAATAATAGTGTAATAATCTTTAATCTACACGAAATGATAGTGTAGATTCTAGAAATAATTGTATTAATTTACATGAAATAATAATGTAAAAATAATACGATTATTTCGGGATTATTTAAATTAATTATTATGTTGTTATAGATTGTTTTTATTGCTTGTTTATTTACTTTGACACCATCCCAGTTATCACACTGCAAGTTCCCTTTACTATGCTTCTAATTTTAAATTTAATGGAATCGGGTTGAAATGATAAATACCCAAATAAAACACTTGACCTAGGATAGAGAATTAAATAAAAACCCGATTGGTCGAACAATTTGATTTAAAATAAAAATAAAATAAAGATTTGATTTAAAAGAAAATGAAGGGTTTTAAATAAATTTGGAATTTTAAATTCTAGTGAAATTTAAAATGTTAAATATTTGATAAATTGAAATAAATATTAACAAATGTTGATGAAGTATGTTGTTTCGAAATTTAATAAATTGTTGAGTTAAGTTTTGGTAAATTTATTTAATAATTAAACGAATTTGTAACTTGTTTACCGAAGAAATTTAATGTAACGACCCGATATTTTGGACCATTCGCATCCATTATAAGTGTATAGGTAGACACTCATGCCAGAGTTGAATTGCTCAAAATACCGCGTTGTTAATTTAAATTTGGAAAAACTGAACATATACAGTAAATAAATATAATTACAGATCACAGACATAGAGTAATAAGTGCAGCGGAAATAAAAGAGATAGTAGTTCATGAAGCTACTATATAAATATATAAGATACATCAGAGTTTACAACAGAAGAGTAATACGATACATCAGAGTTAAACCAGATACAACGGAAGAGTAACACGATACATCAAATACAAATCAGAATACATCACTGGAATCATCGAATACTGAAAGCAGAATAGATGGCTGGATCTTCAAGCAAAGCTCCAACTTCAAAGGTGAGTCTCGAATACTGGTACACTCAGTCTGACCCGAGCGTAAAGCAAAACACAAAACACTCGAGTCAGGATTAACATTCTTATATTAATAAATCCAACTCAAGTGAAATAGCAATTGAAATACAAGTAACTCAAAGGATGTTTGGAATAACCATCCTTTAAGGATCCGTTAAACTATCTACTATGTAGTAGTGTACGATAAGTAGATAATGTCTATCAGTAATATAAAGATATCAAAATAGTGTTAAGTCATGGCCCATTCCACCCTTAACACATTTTTATTCCCAAAAGCATATACAAGACCGTAGTTTCCCCAAAACCGGAAGTCACCAGAGGGCAATCCATATACTAAAGGTACAAAACAGTTTCGTAGTGGTCGCGAATAGGGAATACAAGTATGACAAGGCACATGAGGCAATACCCAAGGTAGTGACACTACCGTTTGCCTGATCCGGACTGGTGAGAACGCAACGCCGCAGTGCCCGCAACACCGTGAAACAACACTCCCAAAATCAAGGGTGCACCAATCGACAACAAGTAATGAGTAGTTCGAAGAAGTGTGTCCACTTGAGGTAGCTAATCCTCCATTGGCCCGGCACGGCTCCTGTTTTAGTCATTTCCAATTTGACACAAGTGTCAAGGCTATCCATCATCGTTCTCTTTCTTCAGTCATCACGTACATCATTCTAACCACTTCGTTCTGGATCAACACTCCACGAATGTTAGTTATTAAAGTGGTTTTCGGTATCGACAGAGAGTATATCCATAACCGATCCCGGTCTCTTTAATAACTCTCGTGATTATTACACCGATTGGTCGTTTATTTATTTCAAAACCAAATCAAATTCAATTTCAATTAGAATTTGTAAACCAACATTTCATTTCTCTTTCGAAATCAATTTCCATAATTTACGTTTCAAAACTTCAAAATGACCATTTTAAAATCTTATAATTCAATTTCAATTTCTATTTTAACAATTCAAATATTGATTCAAGTTCGAATACAAGTTTCATTTCGAAAACATTTAAATAAATTTTATTTAACATTCAAATCAATTTAAACTCATTTATCGATTTCATTCAGTGTTCGTTAAGTAAATTTTCATTTAAAACAATTTCTGTTTAATTTCCAATTCATTAAATCCATTATCTAAATTCAACTTCCTTATTTCAAAACTTACAATTTGAATTAAATTAAATTCATCAAATCAAATCCTTTAATTTTCAAGTCTTACATTAATTCCAATAAATCACATTTTATTTCTTGTTAAAGAAATTCAATTTCACTTATTTACTTACTTAAATAATTTTCCAAAACTTAATTAATAAAGAAACTCAATTTCAATTATTTACGAAGTAAAAATTTACTTATTCAAAGTTCAATTTTACTTATTAAAGAATTCAATTCAATTTAATCATTAAATAATTCAATCTTATTTAATTATTAAATAATTCAAAACTTAATTATTAAATAATTTCAAAGTTTAATAATTTCAAACTTAATTATAATTTCAAACTTAATTATTAAATCATTTCAAAGTTTAATAATTTCAAACTTAATTCAATAATTTCAAACTTAATTATTAAATCATTTCAAAGTTAATAATTTCAAACTTAATTATCAAATCATTTCAAACTTAATTCAATCATTTCTCAAATTAAACAACATTCTTCCATCAATTACATTGTTAATATTTTGTTTCAGATTTTTATATATTAACATTTTCCTTTCATTAAAATTCAAATTTCAACTTCATTTCAAAACCATATTATTAATTCAAATAAAATCTTCAATTTATTTTCAAATCAAATTATTGACCAATCGGGTTTTATTTAATTCTCTATCCTAGGTCAAAGTTCAATTTGGGTATTTATCATTTCAACCCGATTCCAATTCAATTCAAAATCAAAGCATAGTAAAGGGAACTTGCAGTGTGATAACTGGGATGGTGTCAAAGTAAATAAACAAGCAATAGCAACAAACAATAACAATCCAATAATCAATTTAAATAATCCCGAAATAACCGTATTTATTCGCATTGTTATTTGTACGAATTAATATTATTATTCCTAGAATCTACACTATCATTTCATGTAGATTAAAGATTATTACATTACGGTTTTCACTTGTCATTCAATTTCAAATTTTTACACTACAACAATTAATCCAATGTACGTTCAATGGTTCAAGTGTAATTATCACTATTTTATATGTCAATTAATTTAACAAATAAAAGGGGTCATATTCAACTAATCAAATTCAACATAATGTCGATTCAAATTTTTAATTATCCTACGTCAAATTTTACTTGCATAATATTTATCACTTTATACATTTCAATTTTAACGTCCAATTGTAAACATACAACAATCAATCATTTAACAACCAAACTGGATTAACATTGCATATATAACAGATATTGGTGTCAGATGTCACAGGTGAACTGATATAGGTAATAACAGTGTAAATATCTAACAGCAGCATATTTCAATTGTCGTTTCAATTGAAATCAAATTTAATAAATAAAAGAACGTTAATCGTGAGTGAGTGCTCACCTTTCAAGGCTATAGAAATTTGATGATGGAATGAGTTTCGAATCCAAGAACGAATTGCAAAGCAAAGTAGATTGGCACGAATTCGACAGACAAGCTGATAATGAGGAATTAATAAAACAAATCAAAACAGAACAGAGTCGATTATGATAATTGGTATATGTGAACTTGTATATAACTATATAAAACTATATATATCTCAAATTTTATTATTTTAATTTTTTTTTTTAAAACTCATATGAGCGGCATATATTTATACTGTAATAACTATAACATAAAACAGTGTTCTATACTTAAACTATAGATGTAACTTAATATACGCTACTGAAAACGCATGATACTTAAAACAATGAAAAAAAAATTAAAATTATATAAAACTATAGATGTTATACACATAAAACAGTACCCACATCAAGGTTTTAAATCTCCTCGAGATCAGCCGAGATGAAAATCCGAGATATTAGCCAAAATCCGAGATTTGGCAGCTTGGTTAGTTATAAGTCTTTTAAATATCACCCGAGACAGCCGAGATATTTGCCCGAGATATTGGCCAAAATCCGAGATTTGAAACCTTGACCCACATAACCTCCCTTATAATATAACAGGTAATAAAATGTAAGTTTATATATACATGACCGGTGACAGTGGAAGACCAAACAAAACCCAGCTCTTATACATGCTTAATAAACCAATTTAAAATATATATATAACTTAACCGAATTGAAAGATTTCAAAATCTATGCATAACATATATATTTTACAACTTCATATACCCATATATAGAACTGACATATATAAAATTTATACAACTCTTTAACATAAATTGTTTACACGTATTCATTTCAAAAGATGTTCTGCATCTATTATGTTTAAACCAAATGCAAAAATGTGCTTACAGCAGTTGATAATACAAACTTAAATTTTACAAAAATCTGTTTAATACAAACATGTTATAAATACAACGTACCATAACTTACGTTTGTTTACCTTTAAAGTATAATATATATTACAGTATTACCTTAAATTATCTAATGTAAATCGTGCACATATGCTAAAGTAACTTTATACTTTATAACCTGAATATTAAAATAAACTTATAAACTAACAGACTTGTATAAGTGAACAGAATTGTACACTATAAATAATGTATATACTTAACTCATATATAACTATACCATATAAATTCTCAGAACAAAGAAAATCTTATATTTATAATATATATATGAAAATCTACCCTCTTACCTACAACAAAGGAAGGCACCACAAGAAGGCTGCAGAGCTCGGCGGAAACGCGGCTAGGATGCGGAGCTCGATGCTCGACTGGGAAGTTTAGGGTAGAGGATGGTTCAAGGTAGGAGCTAGGCTTGGTTGGGGTTAGCGGAGTTGGTGGCGAAGTCGGGTTCGGTGATGGTGGAGGTGAAGTTGTGGACGAGTTCATGGTGATACGGCGAGGATGGGTTTGCATGGGGTGGCGGATCTGATGGGTACAGGTGGAGAAAAGTACAGCGGTTGGCGTTCGGAAAGAGTTAATGGAAGTGAGGCGCAAGGTGGAGAGAGTAAGGTCGAGGGTAGGTTGCGTGAGTAAGAATGGTGGAGGACGTGGCCAAGGCAAGAAGAAATGACCTGGGAGGGATAAGCAGGAACCCAAAGCAATTGTGAAAAGCAAATTGATTTTTTTTTATGCAGAACGAAAATAAACAATGAAGCAAAGAGGGAACAAAAAGACACAACCGATATATTTTACCAGTGAATTGGAAAGGTCCAATGTTGATTTCGAGAATTGTAAAAAAAATGGCTTTTGAAATAATACGGTCAAACAATGAATGGTCACTGTAATTCAAAAGACGTACCGGTGTAGTTAATCGTTTAACGGGTTTCGACGTGTACCGGTGTTCGAAAAGCAGAAGTGAATATACCGTAGAGAATGACACGACGATACGGTCACAATGATATATGGATATCAGTGGTTCGATTGAATTATAAAAATTCGAATTTTCAAATAGCGGAAAATGCAAGAAAAACGCTGAAAAATAAGATCGACGGAGCCAAAGATGTCCGAATTTGGAAAAACGACAAACTGACATCTTGTTCAGAAGATGGTTTAGAATTTTTCAATGTAAAAATATTTAGGTTTTGGAAACATATTATTTTCATTGCTTTTTAACTGATTAAATTGAAGTAAATTTACGTGCGAAATAAACTTTCGTATTTTCAGACGAAAATTTACCAGTTGTTATGTTTAACTAGACGCATTCCAAATATTAAATTTTTTTTTCAAAATTTTATCGTTTGAAATTTCGCAAAATTTCAATTAATAACGTTATTAAAACCAGTTAAATTTACGGGTCGTTACACTCTCCCCCACTCAAAACTTTTCATCCCCGAAAAGGAACGAGGTAGGATAATAGAAACAACCAGAAAGAAAAACAGATTTGAAATGCAAAATAACAATTAATTTAAACCATATATATAAATTCAAATTTAAATTAATTGATATTCTATGATTGATTTAATCCATTTGATTTCACTAAAATCAATCTCAACTATTTCTAAATTTATTATCCTATTATCCAATTATCTTCAATTTACAATTTTTAAAACCATAAATTTGAATAGTCTTTTATTATAATCATATTTTCATCAACAATTTTAAATTCTTCTTTATTCCAAATTCTTATTAAGTTTATTTCACTTAATATATCTTATTACATATATTTAAACCATATAAATTAATTTAAACCATATAAATTTCAATTTAAATTAATTTATATTCATTAATTGATTTCAAATTCAAGGTATTTCCATAAGTTGATCTAATTTCAATTTATAATAAACCTTAAAATTTATTTTTTTCCAATTATCTTATTATTATATTTATCTCTATTAACATTTTATAATTAAAATTTAAGTGTATAACATTTGTTATAACCACTCAAATTTTATTTATAAATTCAATTTATATTATATATTATCCAATTACATATTCAACTTCTGAATGATTTAGGTAAGTTGTATTAGAATGCAGTTGAACAATATACAAATAAAAATTTTCCCAATTCAATTATTCAAGTTTAAATATTTATTCCAAATTTTGGTTTTATTTATAATTAAAATCATCCTTTAACAAAATTTAAGAATTAGATTTCCGATTAACTTTAAACAATTTGGAGATATATATAATATATTTATATCAAATCACATTAAATTTTAAAATAAGATACCTATATATATGTGAATCAAAATGTACTGACGAAATTCAAATCAAAATATATTTTTTTTCAAAACAAAACCGTAGCAAACCTACAGAATGGTTTCTCCACTTCGAAACTCGAAAATGAATGTCGATGATGCGGCCGCCATCACCGAAATTATTTTCCAACGACAAAGAGAAGAGCACTGATTTCAATCTTTTAAAATTCTTTGAAAACGATTTATATTCGAAAATATTTTAAATACTATACACTTTAAAACTTCAAATCAAAGTTTGAAATCACTGGAAATTAAATTCTCAAATTTTTATTTAAATTCCTTTCAAATCCCAAATCAATTTATAACCAAGTTTCATAAATTCATTTATTTATTTTATACAATAATCAATGGTTTACAAAACAATAAATGAAAGTCAAATATTATTATTTCTGACAACAAATTTATTAACACTTTAATTTCAGAAAAATTTATACTTATATATAATATAATCATACAAAACTATTTTATTTACTAAATTTGAAACAATGTTGTGTCAGTTTGCTCTGCTCAAGTGTTTTGGAGATCCTATCGATAGCGCTGATCAGACGAATCGATCGGAAACCCAAATCACATCAACAACTCAAACAACACAATATATAAAACATTTTAAATATTAATTTACAAATACACTTCCTCGCTCGGCGATACAAGAATGGATTTCAAATCAAGGATAGAGATTTAAATTTTTGATGGACTCGTATCAAAGAAAAATTTTGATTCGAAGATAAGTTCGAAACAATGATATGATGATTAAATAACAAAGTAAGAAGATTGATAAGTTTGTATAAATCGCGGGCAACCTTAACCGGGTCGACCGTGACTTCAAGAATAAGATCGATGCAGAATTTCGAGGCAAATCTACATTCGATCTCGGAAATAGAATTCGGCATAACCAAAGATGTTAGCATCTAAACCGAGGATATATAAATCTCCGGTGAATCGATGCTATCGTAAAAGAGTTTTACTCCTTTACGAATCATTCGAAGATTGGCGAGACCGCCGATCTATTATAGATATCATTCAAAATGGAGTTATGGGGTGCTCCAGAATTGAAAGAAGACGAATAGTGAGGGACACGAATGAATTTCGGAACCGAGGAGAACGTTCCAAAAATTTAAGGAAATTGAGTCAAAGGAAGAGATTGAAACTCGAATGAGAGTGATTCTGTAAGTACATTTACCCTATATGTTAAGTTTTGCCTAGAGCTACCAAAGCTCTGATACCAATTGTAACGACCCGATATTTTGGACCATTCGCATCCATTATAAGTGTATAGGTAGACACTCATGCCAGAGTTGAATTGCTCAAAATACCGCGTTGTTAATTTAAATTTTGCAAAACTGAACATATACAGTAAATAAATATAATTACAGATCACAGACACAGAGTAATAAGTGCAGCGGAAATAAAAGAGATAGTAGTTCATGAAGCTACTATATAAATATATAAGATACATCAGAGTTTACAACAGAAGAGTAATACGATACATCAGAGTTAAACCAGATACAACGGAAGAGTAACACGATACATCAGATACAAATCAGAATACATCACTGGAATCATCGAATACTGAAAGCAGAATAGATGGCTGGATCTTCAAGCAAAGCTCCAACTTCAAAGGTGAGTCTCGAATACTGGTACACTCAGTCTGACCCGAGCGTAAAGCAAAACACAAAACACTCGAGTCAGGATTAACATTCTTATATTAATAAATCCAACTCAAGTGAAATAGCAATTGAAATACAAGTAACTCAAAGGATGTTTGGAATAACCATCCTTTAAGGATCCGTTAAACTATCTACTATGTAGTAGTGTACGATAAGTAGATAATGTCTATCAGTAATATAAAGATATCAAAATAGTGTTAAGTCATGGCCCATTCCACCCTTAACACATTTTTATTCCCAAAAGCATATACAAGACCGTAGTTTCCCCAAAACCGGAAGTCACCAGAGGGCAATCCATATACTAAAGGTACAAAACAGATTCGTAGTGGTCGCGAATAGGGAATACAAGTATGACAAGGCACATGAGGCAATACCCAAGGTAGTGACACTACCGTTTGCCTGATCCGGACTGGTGATAACGCAACGCCGCAGCGCCCGCAACACCGTGAAACAACACTCCCAAAATCAAGGGTGCACCAATCGACAACAAGTAATGAGTAGTTCGAAGAAGTGTGTCCACTTGAGGTAGCTAATCCTCCATTGGCCCGGCACGACTCCTGTTTTAGTCATTTCCAATTTGACACAAGTGTCAAGGCTATCCATCATCGTTCTCTTTCTTCAGTCATCACGTACATCATTCCAACCACTTCGTTCTGGATCAACACTCCACGAATGTTAGTTATTAAAGTGGTTTTCGGTATCGACAGAGAGTATATCCATAACCGATCCCGGTCTCTTTAATAACTCTCGTGATTATTACACCGATTGGTCATTTATTTATTTCAAAACCAAATCAAATTCAATTTCAATTAGAATTTGTAAACCAACATTTCATTTCTCTTTCGAAATCAATTTCCATAATTTACGTTTCAAAACTTCAAAATAACCATTTCAAAATCTTATAATTCAATTTCAATTTCTATTTTAACAATTCAAATATTGATTCAAGTTCGAATACAAGTTTCATTTCGAAAACATTTAAATAAATTTTATTTAACATTCAAATCAATTTAAACTCATTTATCGATTTCATTCAGTGTTCGTTAAGTAAATTTTCATTTAAAACAATTTCTGTTTAATTTCCAATTCATTAAATCCATTATCTAAATTCAACTTCCTTATTTCAAAACTTACAATTTGAATTAAATTAAATTCATCAAATCAAATCCTTTAATTTTCAAGTCTTACATTAATTCCAATAAATCACATTTTATTTCTTGTTAAAGAAATTCAATTTCACTTATTTACTTACTTAAATAATTTTCCAAAACTTAATTAATAAAGAAACTCAATTTCAATTATTTACGAAGTAAAATTTTACTTATTCAAAGTTCAATTTTACTTATTAAAGAATTCAATTCAATTTAATCATTAAATAATTCAATCTTATTTAATTATTAAATAATTCAAAACTTAATTATTAAATAATTTCAAAGTTTAATAATTTCAAACTTAATTATAATTTCAAACTTAATTATTAAATCATTTCAAAGTTTAATAATTTCAAACTTAATTCAATAATTTCAAACTTAATTATTAAATCATTTCAAAGTTAATAATTTCAAACTTAATTATCAAATCATTTCAAACTTAATTCAATCATTTCTCAAATTAAACAACATTCTTCCATCAATTACATTGTTAATATTTTGTTTTAGATTTTTATATATTAACATTTTCCTTTCATTAAAATTCAAATTTCAACTTCATTTCAAAACCATATTATTAATTCAAATAAAATCTTCAATTTATTTTCAAATCAAATTATTGACCAATCGGGTTTTATTTAATTCTCTATCCTAGGTCAAAGTTCAATTTGGGTATTTATCATTTCAACCCGATTCCAATTCAATTCAAAATCAAAGCATAGTAAAGGGAACTTGCAGTGTGATAACTGGGATGGTGTCAAAGTAAATAAACAAGCAATAGCAACAAACAATAACAATCCAATAATCAATTTAAATAATCCCGAAATAACCGTATTTATTCGCATTGTTATTTGTACGAATTAATATTATTATTCCTAGAATCTACACTATCATTTCATGTAGATTAAAGATTATTACATTACGGTTTTCACTTGTCATTCAATTTCAAATTTTTACACTACAACAATTAATCCAATGTACGTTCAATGGTTCAAGTGTAATTATCACTATTTTATATGTCAATTAATTTAACAAATAAAAGGGGTCATATTCAACTAATCAAATTCAACATAATGTCGATTCAAATTTTTAATTATCCTACGTCAAATTTTACTTGCATAATATTTATCACTTTATACATTTCAATTTTAACGTCCAATTGTAAACATCAAACAATCAATCATTTAACAACCAAACTGGATTAACATTGCATATATAACAGATATTGGTGTCAGATGTCACAGGTGAACTGATACAGGTAATAACAATGTAAATATCTAACAGCAGCATATTTCAATTGTCGTTTCAATTGAAATCAAATTTAATAAATAAAAGAATGTTAATCGTGAGTGAGTGCTCACCTTTCAAGGCTATAGAAATTTGATGATGGAATGAGTTTCGCATCCAAGAACGAATTGCAAAGCAAAGTAGATTGGCACGAATTCGACAGACAAGCTGATAATGAGGAATTAATAAAACAAATCAAATCAGAACAGAGTCGATAATGATAATTGGTATATGTGAACTTGTATATAACTATATAAAACTATATATATCTCAAATTTTATTGTTTTAAATTTTTTTTAAACTCATATGAGCAACATATATTTATACTGTAATAACTATAACATAAAACAGTGTTCTATACTTAAACTATAGATGTAACTTAATATACGCTACTGAAAACGCATGATACTTAAAACAATGAAAAAAAAATTAACATTATATAAAACTATAGATGTTATACACATAAAACAGTACCCACATAACCTCCCTTATAATATAACTGGTAATAAAATGTAAGTTTATATATACATGACCGGTGACAGTGGAAGACCAAACAAAACCCAGCTCTTATACATGCTTAATAAACCAATTTATTAAAATATATATATATAACTTAACCAAATTGAAAGATTTCAAAATCTATGCATAACATATATATTTTACAACTTCATATACCCATATATAGAACTGACATATATAAAATTTATACAACTCTTTAACATAAATTGTTTACACGTATTCATTTCAAAAGATGTTCTGCATCTATTATGTTTAAACCAAATGCAAAAATGTGCTTACAGCAGTTGATAATACAAACTTAAATTTTACAAAAATCTGTTTAATACAAACATGTTATAAATACAACGTACCATAACTTACGTTTGTTTACCTTTAAAGTATAATATATATTACAGTATTACCTTAAATTATCTAATGTAAATCGTGCACATATGCTAAAGTAACTTTATACTTTATAACCTGAATATTAAAATAAACTTATAAACTAACAGACTTGTATAAGTGAACAGAATTGTACACTATAAATAATGTATATACTTAACTCATATATAACTATACCATATAAATTCTCAGAACAAAGAAAATCTTATATTTATAATATATATATGAAAATCTACCCTCTTACCTACAACAAAAGAAGGCACCACAAGAAGGCTGCAGAGCTCGGCGGAAACGCGGCTAGGATGCGGAGCTCGATGCTCGACTGGGAAGTTTAGGGTAGAGGATGGTTCAAGATAGGAAGCTAGGCTTGGTTGGGGATAGCGGAGTTGGTGGCGAACTCGGGTTCGGTGATGGTGGAGGTGAAGTTGTGGATGGGTTCATGGTGATACGGCGAGGATGGGTTTGCATGGGGTGGCGGATCTGATCGGTACAGGTGGAGAAAAGTACAGCGGTTGGCGTTCGGAAAGAGTTAATGGAAGTGAGGCGCAAGGTGGAGAGAGTAAGGTCGAGGGTAGGTTGCGTGAGTAAGAATGGTGGAGGACGTGGCCAAGGCAAGAAGAAATGACCTGGGAGGGATAAGCAGGAACTCAAAGCAATTGTGAAAAGTAAATTGAAATTTTTTTTTATGCGGAACGAAAATAAACAATGAAGCAAAGAGGGAACAAAAGAACACAACCGATATATTTTACCAGTGAATTGGAAAGGTCCAATGTTGATTTCGAGAATTGTAAAAAAAAATGGCTTTTGAAATAATACGGTCAAACAATGAATGGTCACTGTAATTCAAAAGACGTACCGGTGTAGTTAATCGTTTAACGGGTTTCGACGCGTATCGGTGTTCGAAAAGCAGAAGTGAATATACCGTAGAGAATGACACGACGATACAGTCACAATGATATATGGATATCAGTGGTTCGATTGAATTATAAAAATTCGAATTTTCAAATAGCGGAAAATGCAAGAAAAACGCTGAAAAATAAGATCGACGGAGCCAAAGATGTCCGAATTTGGAAAAACGACAAATTGACATCTTGTTCAGAAGATGGTTTAGAATTTTTCTATGTAAAAATATTTAGGTTTGGGAAACATTTTATTTTCATTGCTTTTTAACTGATTAAATTGAAGTAAATTTACGCGCGAAATAAACATTCGTATTTTCAGACGAAAATTTACCAGTTGTTATGTTTAACTAGACGCATTCCAAATATTAAATTTTATTTCAAAATTTTATCGTTTGAAATTTCGCAAAATTTCAATTAATAACGTTATTAAAACCAGTTAAATTTACGGGTCGTTACATTTAATTGTGATTATTTAATTAGATAAGTAAATAAGTGAATTTGAATTTCTTTAATAAGAAATAAATTGTGATTTATTTATTGAAATTAATACAAACTTGTAATTTAAAGAATTTAATTTGGCGGATTCAATTAAATTAAATTTATAAGTTTGGATATAATGTAGGTAAACTTAAGTGAATGAGTTAATCAATTGGAAATTTAATTGGAATTGTTTTGAAACGTTGAATTTATTTAATTTAAATAATTATTGAATGAAATCCATATATAAATTTAAATCAATTTTTGAATTGCTTTAAATCAAATAGAAGTTTAATTGTGTAATCAAGTAGAAATTTGAAATTTGGAAACTTGAAATTTTTGAAACGTAAATTAGGGAAAATGATATAGAAAGTCAAATGGAATGTTGACTTTCGAATTTTAAAGTGAATTGATTGGATTTTTGAAATTTATTAAATGACCAATCGGTGTAATAATTACGAAGTTATTAAAGGGACCGGGATCAGTTAGGGACATACTCTCTGTCTAAACCGAATACCACTTTAATAACTATTATACACGGAGTGTGATCCAAAATGAAGTGATTGGAATGATGTACGTTGATGATTGAAGAAAGAGAATGATAATGGATGACTTTGACACTTGTGTCGATTTGGAAATGACTTAAACAGGAGCCGTGCCGGGCCAACGAGGTTTGCTACCTCTAGCGAACACACTTCTTCGTAACTACTCATTACTTGTTTTTGATTGGTGCGCACCCTTGAATTTGGAGTGTTGTATCGCGGTGTTGCGATCGTTGCGGCAATGCGTTTTCCCCAGTCCGGATCAGGCAACGGTAGTTTCACTACCTTGGGTATTGCCTCATGTGCCTTGTCATACTTGTATCCCTATGCGCGACCACTACGTTTTGTTTTGTATTATACCTATGGAATACTCCCTGATAGCCCACTAGTTTACGGTGGAGTTTACAGTGCTGTATAGACTATGATGCTTATATAAAATGTGTTAAGGGGAATAATGGTAACGCCTTAACGCTATTTTGATACTTTATATTACTGATAGACATTATCTACTTAGCGTACACTATTATATATAGATAGTTTAACGGATCCTGAAAGATGTTCATTCCATTCATCTTTGAGTTATTATTATTTCAAAAAAAATTGTGCCATATTATCTTGTATAAGAATATATGTCCTGACTCGAGTGTTTGTTTGTGCTTATGCTCGGGTCAATCTGAGGATTTCTGTTGCTGTGCTGCTTGGAAGTTGAAGACTTTGATGACTATCATTAATCTTTATCAGTATTGCTCTACTCTATTGTGATAATTGTATCGGACATCTTTGTATTTCTATTTCACCATTTGTTTGAGACATTGTTGTATTTACTTAGTAGCTTCATGAACTACTATTATGACATTGTTGTAATTCCGTTGCGTTATTCTGTTATATTGTATCTGTTTGTGATTCTGTGATGATTCTCATTTATATACATATACTCCATTAATGATTCGTGTTTTGTATTATTTAAGTTGATATGTGTGGATTATTGTCAATTTAAATGGTCCAAATATGCGGGTTGTTACAGTTGGTATCAGAGCTTTGGTTCCCGAAAACCTTAGCCTGTGGAGTTGTAAAGCTCATTAGAGATTGGGTAACAATACCCAAGAATAAGGAGAATCATTTCAGAATCTATATCCTTTGATTCCATCCTACTTATTGAATTCGTTTGATTAGAATTTCCTTAAGTTCTATAGATTTCTATCTTTGATTCTAAATCACTTTTGGTATTCCAAGATGAGTACCAGAAGGAACGCTAGAGGAGGAGGTAGAGGAAATGCTCCCGCACCACGTGCCCCAGCTCCTGCAGTCATGTTCTCTACTTTTAGCAAAGAATACACCCAGCTTGGCGGCATCAAATTCTCTAGTTCCGAGAGCATCATTGGAGCGCAACAGTGGCTGAAGAGCCTGGAAAGGATCTTCACTGGTCTTGAGATTACTGACGCGCAGAAGCGTCAATTGGCCGCTTGGCAGCTTCAGGATGCGGCACAGGATTGGTGGGAGTCAGTAACCTCCCGTACTGACGAAGAAACTATCACCTGGGCCCAGTTTAGGTAAAATCTAACTGAAATTTCATCCAAATAATGCCTTTTGCCTCTTCGAATCTTGATTCATCTTTGTCTCGTTTGTGAATAGGGATTCTTTTTCGGCTCAGTGGATGCCAGTAGCCGGAAAGGCTCAGCTCTATCGATCATTTATGGACCTCAAGCAGGGTAACATGACTTTCTCCAAGTATGAAAGAAAGTTTAACGAACTCTCCAAGTTCGGACCTAGCTTGATTGATACACCACTTCTGAAAAACGAGAAGTTCATTCATGGAGCACGTCCAGAGTACTATGATCTCCTCACAACCCATGTTCATGGCACTTTCACCGAGTTGATGGATTACGCTCTTAGATATGAGGGAAAGCCGAAGGGTGCATCAGCCACCAAGGCGCCAGTTGTTCAGCCATCCTCTAGTCAGCCTGGAAAAAGGAAGCCGAATTTTGAGGAGCAAAGGAAGAATTGGTAGAAGACTACCGGGCTTGGCTACTCCCAGAAGAAGCCCATTAACTTATCCTCCATTACTTGTTTCAAGTGCGATCAGAAGGGTCACTATGCCAACAGTTGTCCAACATCTACCAGTGCCCCCATTCCTCCACCTCAGGATACCAGGAACAACCTCTGTCATGTCTGTTTGCAGCTTGGCCATTTCAAGAAGGATTGCCCCTTGTATCAAAAGGGCAAGACATCTGGAGTCTTTGCTATGACTTCTTCCACCCGTGCTCCACCTACTCCACCTGCTCCTAGTGATACCCGAGGTACATTACAGAGTACTTTTATGTTGCATACTTTACCCGTTAAAGTTCTATTTGATACTGGAGCAACACATAGTTTCATATCTATTGATTTGTGTAATAAACTTGAATTGGAACCCATTCTTTCCTCAACTTTCTTATGTGTATCAAATCCCATTGGGGGACCTGCTAACCTCAAAAGGGTATGCAAATATGTCACGCTTATGTATGGGATGCATCGTTTCACTTGGGATTTCTATGTCCTTGGATTCGAAGCATTCGATATCCTATTAGGTGTTGATTGGCTATGAAGGTTCGAAGCCGTTATCTCTTGCAAATCTCGAACCGTCTCTCTAATTGACGACAAGAGTAAACCTTTAGTTATTAAAGGTAAATCGCCTCAGGAGTGTGTTGGAAGTTTTATATTCTCTCTTGACTCTCATCCGAATGATCTAAGCTCTACCCCGATTGTTCAGCTTTTTTCTGATGTGTTTGGAGAAGTCAATTCTCTACCACCTCCGCGGAAAATCGAATTCCGCATTGATCTTATTCCAGATGCTCGACCAGTAGTTATCCCTCCCAAGAGAATGGCTCCTAAAGAGAAGGCAGAATTGAATGCTTAGATTGAAGATTTATTTGCTAAAGGCTTGATACGGCGAAGTCATTCAGAATGGGGAGCTGCAGTTGTATTCATCACAAAGTCGGATGGTTCTCTCAGAATGTGTGTGGACTATAGAGAGCTAAACAAACTCACACACAAGAACAGATATCCAATGCCCTGCATTAATGATTTATTCGACCAGCTCTATGGAGAAAAAGTTTTCTCTCAACTCGATCTGGCTACCGGCTTTCACCAACTCGGAATTGCTGAAGAGAGTATTCCTAAAACAACATTCTGTACTGAAAATGGTTTCTTTGAATGGTTGGTTATGCCGTTCGGCCTAACTAATGCTCCAGCTTATTTCGTCGATTTGATGAACAGAGTTTTTCGTGATGTTCTTAACAAGTTTGTTCTTGTTTTCATCGATGATATTCTCGTCTTCTCTAAAGATGAGAAAGAGCATAGGTCACATTTGGATTTCATCCTTGAAACTCTTCGGAGTCATCAACTTAAAGCCAAGTTCTCGAAATTCCACTTTTGGAGAGATGAAGTTCGATTTCTTGGCCATATTGTTTCGGAGAATGGGATTTCGGTCGATCCAGCTAAGATCGCCGTAATCAATGTAAGTTCTATCCTTACTTATCATTTCTATCCGAACATATTATCTCTATCTAAACTCGAATCCTTTGAATTTGCAGGATTGGGAGACTCCCAAAACTCCTACATATATTCGTAGCTTCTTGGGCTTAGCCGGATATTATCGTAGATTTATAGAAAACTTTGCTCGGATTGCCGCACCGCTCACCACACTGACCAGAAAGGATGTTAAATTTAATTGGAATGAAAAGTGCGAATCAGCTTTCAATGAGATGAAGCGAAAGTTGACCTCTAACCCAGTCCTTACAATTATTGACGGAAGCGAAGGATTGACCGTATATACTGATGCTTGCCGTGATGGGTTAGGAGCAGTTTTAATGCAGAATGGAAAGGTCATTTCCTACGCTGGTCGTCAGTTAAAGACCCATGAAACAAATTATGCAACTCATGATTTAGAGCTTCTCGCGGTTGTATTTGCTCTAAAGCTATGGAGGCATTATCTTTTGGGGACCAAATTCGAATTATTTACAGACCATAAGTCATTGAGATATATTTTCTCACAAAAGGATTTGAATCAGAGACAAGTCCAATGGCTCGAATTCTTAGCTGCATATGATCTCGATATTAACTACACCCCAGGGAAAGCAAACGCCGTAGCCGACGCTTTGAGCAGAAACAGAGCAATGATATGCTGTAATCTTGTAGAAGGAATGTTATTTCAGCTCGTTGTCTCCCCAGCTCTTATGGATCGCATCATAGCTAAACAATATGAGGACACTTTGCTCTATTGTATCAAGGAAATAGTTCTCGGTAGAGTTGGAAATGTTGACAGTAAGATGGGTGCACAAGTAGATAGTAATGGAGTTTTGAGGATCGACAATAGAATTTGTGTTCCAAATGGTGACGATTTAAGACAGGAAGTGCTGAGAGAAAACCATCAATCCTCGCTTTCATTTCATCCAGGAGTCACAAAGATGTATCAAAATATGAAGAAGTTATATTGGTGGAAAGGGATGAAACGCGATATCTCTACCTATGTTAGTAGATGCACAACCTGCCAACAAGTTAAGACCGATCATAGGAAGACGGCAAGATTACTTCAACCTCTAGAGATTCCAAGTTGGAAATGGGAGCAGATTTCCATGCACTTTATTGATGGGCTACTAAGGACCAGAAGGGGTAATGAGAGCATTTGGGTGATTGTCGATAGGCTGACGAAATCCGTTCATTTTATTCCAGTCAAGACCACTTGTACTGCTTCGAGTTTGGCCGAGATATATATGAGGGAAGTTGTTAAACTTCATGGTGTACCATCAAGTATCGTATATGATAGAGATCCTATTTTCACTAGTAAATTTCTGGAAGGCATTTCAAGATACTTTGGGCACTAAACTGAATCTGAGCACAGCTTATCATCCTCAGACAGATGGTCAAACTGAGAGGGTGAATCAGATTTTGGAAGACCTTCTCCGAGCTTGTATTATAGAATTTGGTGGATCCTGGGAAGACCATCTCCATTTGGTTGAATTTACCTGTAATAATAGTTATCAGGTAAAGAAATCAAGTTTCAAATTTGAATAAGTATATTTGAATTGGAATTAATTATCTTTGATAAATCAGGCAAGTATTGGTATGGCACCGTTCGAAGCTTTACATGGACGGCCGTGCAAATCGCCGGCTTGTTGGATTGAGTCTGGAGATCGATTAGGGCTTGGTCCAGAAATGATTATGGAAGCTTTCGAGAAGGTTAAAGAGATCAGGAGGAAGATAAAGACGGCACAAGACAGACAGAAGTGCTACGCTGACAGAAGAAGGAGAGATCTCAAATTCAGTATAGGAGACGAAGTATTCATCAAAGTGTCGCCTTTGAAGAATGTTATTCGATTTGGAAGGAGGGGAAAGCTTGCTCCCAGATTTGTTGGCCCGTTTGAGATTACGGAAAGGATCGGAACCTTGGCCTATAGAATCGCATTACCCAAAAAGTTTGTCGGTGTGCACAATGTGTTCCATGTTTCACATCTCCATAAAGTAGTGCGCGATCCATCTATGACCATTCCCACTGCTCAGTTGGAAGAGTTAGTCATCGAACCTGACTTGACCATTGAGCGGAAGCCACTTCGGATAGTAGACCGTGAGACGAAGCAACTTAGAAGGAAGTCGATCAATCTCGTCAAAGTTCAGTGGAGTGCAGATGACCGAGATTGCACATGCGAAACTGAGGATAGTATTCGGGATTCAAACCCCGAATTACTGATTCCAGGTATAATTCATTTTTCTCAAATCTATCTTGATTTCTACTTGTTTCTTTCCTACTATCTCCACCTTGTTCCTTTTCGAGGACGAAAAGTTTTGAGTGGGGGAGATTGTAACGGCCCTGAATTTCCGACCTAATTTAAAAATTTTGAATCCATTTTTTTTATATAAATTTGAAATTTATATACGTTCTCAGTTAACGTCCAAACTTCGTATATAAGATACGTCTAGTTAGTTATGGATATAGGAAAAGTTTCGTCGCAAAATATAGCAGTAAATTTCGTTCGCGTTTTATTGTATATCAGTTCATTTTAAAATGCGAAAATTTTCATCCTCCAAATCTAAATATTTTACACAGTAATGTTGTGAAAATTTATCAGATCAAGACGTCACATTCCGTTTCGTCAAATTCTATCGTCGTCTGCTTCATTTAAATTGTTTGTCAAACGAACAATTTAATCGGCGTAAAAATTTGAGTTTTGAAAGAAATGTCGTATCGCCAATATTTGTGTACCGTTGTAAGCACCTCGTCACGCCGATCACAATGGCATATTCATTTGTACAAACTGGAGTTCGACGTAAATCATCGCGCTAATTTAATCGTTCCAAGCAGACCGGTTAAATAATATTCAGCCCAAGTTGACAGCCCGTACACATTCAAATTTTGAAAGGAAAATATGGGCTAAAATGAATTTATTACGGTGGTTGGCAGCTGGTTGATAGCATGGGAAAACATGCAGTATATCTCGGAATTCACACAAAAGTATTCTCTGTCCATTTGTTCATTTCATCCCTTCGTATCTCTATCTGTACATAATTCAAATCTCTGCACTTTGATTTCGTTGCAAAGAAAATTTCCAATCAGGTAAGAAACAACTTCTCTGACACTTCCCTCTCTCTTCTTCTCTTTATATTTTTGTTTGTTTTCCACTGTCATATTTGCAAAGAAATGAAGTAAACTCCTCACCTCACCCCTCCGACCTTGCCTCGCCACCTCACCACTCCGCGCGCACCAATCCTCAGCCGAACGCGCCCCACTCCAGCGCGTTCCCCCACTCCAGATCCGCTCCACACAGCACGCGACACCGCGACCCTCGCCTGCGCCGTAGCCTCCAGCCGACCGTCGCCTTCACTTCGCCCCACCCTTGCCGTCGCCTGAACCGTACGCGCGCCACCCCTAGCCTGCGTCACCCACTCCAGCGCGCATCACCGTCCCCTTCAACCAATTCTCCGACCTTGCTCTGCCTTCGCCACTTCACCCCACTCCAGCCGCGACCGACCGCGCGCACCATCCTCCAGACCTGACCCCTTCGACCGCTGCTCCAGCACACGCGCACCACTCCTCTGGCCAAAGCCGAACCCGAGATGACTTAGCTCCACCCAAACCTCGATCGAGCCACCGCAAACTTCACGCGACAGCTCCACCTCCCTCCGACCGCACGCACCACTGCTCCGTCGCCCTGCCCCTCGCCTACACCGCCCTGGCCGTCGCCCAGTCCATGCCGAGAATGCTTGTGGAAAGTTTGCATGCATATAAAAAAAGTGTTTTGCTGCACAAAGATTCAAGATTGCACTTAAACTCATATTTGCTGTCATGCATATATATACAGTGTATATATGTTAAAGTAGCTGAATAGTAGTGACAGATTTTTCTTCTCTGTTGTTGTACAGCAACTATCTGAAGCTTCCCACCTTGCAGCAGCACTCACTTCTCAGCTCTTCCTTCTTTTCTTTATTGATTGGTAAGTGCGTATATATATGATTATATATATATATATGAACGTCCATATTGAAATTTATACCATTTCATTCTTGTCGATGGTTGCAGCTTGTTCGATTGTTCCTTTATGTGTTGCGTTCGAGTCAAGTCTATTCGTTCCTCTTCGTGCTTCGTTGTTCATTTTCTCTAACCACTAAAGGTGAATAAATTTCACGACTTATATTATTAGGCGATGATAATCAAGTTTGGATGATAATATTGATGATTGTTTGATGTTAATATTGAATGTTGAATTGTTAAAACATGTAGTGATAAATAATATACACTTGAAATTAGACGTATGGTAGTTAACACTTTGAAATTTACATATGTACTTGAATTTGAGAAAATTAAAAAAAATCTGTATAATATGACCTTTGAAATGTCTAAATAGTTGACACGTACAAATATAGTTAGTTACACCTTGAAACATTGTAAACAAATTCATGTCGTGTAAATTTGATGAAGTATGAATTGAATAAAGTATATAACAAGTGTAAAATTGCATGAAATAATAGTATAATAATCTTTAATCTACACGAAATGATAGTGTAGATTCTAGAAATAATTGTATTAATTTACATGAAATAATAATGTAAAAGTAATACGATTATTTCAGGATTATTTAAAATAATTATTATGTTGTTATTGATTGTTGTTATTGCTTTCTTATTTACTTTGACACCATCCCAGTTATCACACTGCAAGTTCCCTTTACTATGCTTCTAATTTTAAATTTAATGGAATCGGGTTGAAATGATAAATACCCAAATAAAACACTTGACCTAGGATAGAGAATTAAATAAAAACCCGATTGGTCGAACAATTTGATTTAAAATAAAAATAAAATAAAGATTTGATTTAAAAGAAAATGAAGGGTTTTAATTAAATTTGGAATTTTAAATTCTAGTGAAATTTAAAATGTTAAATATTTGATAAATTGAAATAAATATTAACAAATGTTGATGAAGTATATTGTTTAGAAATTTAATAAATTGTTGAGTTAAGTTTTTGTAAATTTATTTAATAATTAAACGAATTTGTAACTTGTTTACCGAAGAAATTTAACTTGTGATTATTTAATTAGATGAGTAAATAAGTGAATTTGAATTTCTTTAATAAGAAATAAATTGTGATTTATTTATTGAAATTAATACAAACTTGTAATTTAAAGAATTTAATTTGGCGGATTCAATTAAATTAAATTTATAAGTTTGGATACAATGTAGGTAAACTTAAGTGAATGAGTTAATCAATTGGAAATTTAATTGGAATTGTTTTGAAACGTTGAATTTATTTAATTTAAATAATTATTGAATGAAATCCATATATAAATTTAAATCAATTTTTGAATTGCTTTAAATCAAATAGAAGTTGAATTGTGTAATCAAGTAGAAATTTGATATTTGGAAACTTGAAATTTTTGAAACGTAAATTAGGGAAAATGATGTAGAAAGTCAAATGGAATGTTGACTTTCGAATTTTAAAGTGAATTGATTGGATTTTTGAAATTTATTAAATGACCAATCAGTGTAATAATTACGAAGTTATTAAAGAGACCGGGATCGGTTTGGGACATACTCTCTGTCTAAACCGAATACCACTTTAATAACTATTATATACGGAGTGTGATCCAGAATGAAGTGGTTGAAATGATGTACGTTGATGATTGAAGAAAGAGAACGATAATGGATGACTTTGACACTTGTGTCAATTTGGAAATGACTTAAACAGGAGCCGTGTCGGGCCAACGAGGTTAGCTACCTCTAGCGAACACACTTCTTCGTAACTACTCATTACTTGTTTTTGATTGGTGCGCACCCTTGAATTTGGAGTGTTGTATCGTGGTGTTGCGATCGTTGCGGCGATGCGTTCTCACCAGTCCGGATCAGGCAATGGTAGTTTCACTACCTTGGGTATTGCCTCATGTGCCTTGTCATACTTGTATCCCTATGCGCAACCACTACGTTTTGTTTTGTATTATACCTATGGAGTACTCTCTGATAGCCCACTAGTTTATGGTAGAGTTTACAGTGCTGTATAGACTATGATGCTTATATAAAATGTGTTAAGGGGAATAATGGTAATGCCTTAACACTATTTTGATATTTTATATTACTGATAGACATTATCTACTTAGCGTACACTATTATATATAGATAGTTTAACGGATCCTGAGAGATGTTCATTCCATTCATCTTTGAGTTATTATTATTTCAAAAAAATTTGTGCCATATTATCTTGTATAAGAATATATGTCCTGACTCGAGTGCCATATTATGACATTGTTGTAATTCCGCTGCGTTATTCTGTTACATTGTATCTGTTTGTGATTTTGTGATGATTCTCATTTATATACATATACTCCATTAATGATTCGTGATTTGTATTATTTAAGTTGACATGTGTGGATTATTGTCAATTTAAATGGTCCAAATATACGGGTTGTTACAGGAAGTTCAAATCCATACTTAGTCATTTCTTGGACGCTATTTGCTTAAACCTGCTTGATTATCATCCACAACCTTGCTTATATCTGATGTCCGAATCTGATAACCATCTATCCAAGCTTTCTTCTTTGACGATCACGAATCCATTTAGCCAACTCCATGGTATCACGGCCTTGCCAAAAGGTGGGATAACAGATAATATCTTCAACTTGGATGAGCAATGATTATTCCTTGCAAACAAAATTTTGAAAAGATAGAGTGAAAGACGGTGAAGGAGCCACCAAATTCTTGAAGCTTAAAAGACCTGCAACTGTAAGTGTTAAACCGTAACTAATAGATTTGGTCAAGTAGTTCACTGTTGAACCAAGAATTATTCGGGCTTTCTATCTGTTTCTAACGGAAAATTGAAAAATGTATTTGCCATGGTTAGAATGGACATATGTTCGATGATCCTGACATCATTGCATGACTACTACATAAAAATTTGTCACGTATTTGACGACAGATCGTTCATCCTTGGGGCGTAGGACAATCCAGTCCGCACGAGTCCCATGGCCTTTCACTACACCGGGTTATTTTACTTCGGAGCATAATTGCTCAGGGTAGAGATTGAACCCGCCTCTTACTACTAGAGGAAAGCCCCATCTCCACTGAGTTACTAATGCGGACTTGTCATGCATTTAAACCATTGCTAATATATATAAAAATTAGTTGGTGAAGGTTTCATAATGTGTTTTTAGTATATTGTGAAGTTTAAGTATTACAGTGGATGTTTTAAGTGGTTTTTGGTATGTTACTTCAAAAATAGTAAAGTATAGATTCATGTTTTGGTAAGGTAATCTTTTGCAAACTTTTTTTTACGTAAAGCAGTAATATTACCGTCAGTTAGGGCTGTCAATGGATACTCGAAAAATTCGAAATTCGTCCGCATTCGCATCCGAAAAGCAGATAAATATGCGATATCCGGAAAAATGGATGCGGATGCGGATACGAAGACATCAACATTCGAAAATTCTCCGTCCGGTTTTTATCAAGATTATAGTTCAAATTATGTTTATTTTAGTACAGTAAAAGATATTTGTTTATTATTTTATTAAGTTAGTAGTTTATATTATATGCACTTAATCCTTATTAACTCCTCGAAACTATTTACTATCATCATATTTGTTAATTTTTGACACTTTTATAATAAATGAGATTGAAAAATATTTATATTAATCTAAAATTTTCTTTTTATAATTCTTGATTTATCGGTTGTTAGTGGATAGAATAATTATCCGATATCCGTTCGTATCCGCAGATGCGAATATCCGATATCCGAAAATAATTTTGGATGCGGATATGGTATTATCTGCATCCGAAAGCATCCGTTGACAAGTCTACCTTCAGTGTAGGACCGCATACTTTCAAGTATTTGCATCTACACATCTAACTACCGAGTCTACTAGAGTTGAAAAATTATATACAAACCTCTTTCACGGTAATTACATACATGTCTTAATTATAGTGTAAATTCATATACTAAGAGCATCTCTAAGCAGAAGAGACGTTTTTTAGGGAGAGGAGAAGGAAGAAAAAAAAGCGTTGACGCCTCCCACTTCTCCAGTAGTCGAGTTGAAGAAAACGATCTTTTTATTTAAAATAAAATAAAATATATAAACGGTATTCAGAAAACCATTTAAGTGATTGATTGAGCTTTTTATAACCATTTTGATTTAAACGGCAATCTTAAAACTTGTTAGTATATAAACGGTTTTCCATTTGCCGTTTATAAACCCACGTTCAGTGGGAAAAAAAGGAGGAAACCCTTACTTTTTTTTCTTTTCCTATGCTCAAATCTACATTGCTGGAGCGTGGTGAAGAAAAAAATAAGCGCGAATTCTCCCAATTTTTAATCAAATTCGTTCCGCTGAAGATGCTCTAACCAGTATTGTCTAATCTTTTACCTAGCTACTGATATCAACGGCAAGCATAAAGTGGATCAGGTTTATGTGTCAAACCACATTAAAAAGCGTGTAACATCACTTAAGGAAATTACTCAAGTTTATTAAACATACCCCTTGCAGGACGCCAAAGAACTTACGATGTTAATAAAACTTGCTACTCTTCGGAACACAGATGTACAACTAGACGTGGAACAGTCATAGGAGGGTAATCTTTGTAGCAGAAATAATCTATTAGTTTATCACTCGGGATGATTCAAAAATGGGTCGCGGTAAGAAAAAGACTCATGGAAGAGCAAACGAGAAGAAAAGGAAGACATAGTCATGTAGGCAAACAACCGTAACGGCGTACTGCTTATTTGAACCCACTTCTCCACTCTTTGTATTTTTATTACAATTTGTGTTTGCACAAAAAATGGACAAACACCTCAAAGTTGTATGATTTAGTAGATCTTATGTTATTCTTAGTGATTTTGGAGGTTTATGCAACTATATGAAAAACAGGGGCTAAACTGTAAAAAGACACGCAGATTTATAGTGGTTCAGCCAGAATGTGCCTACATCCACTTTATATGTTATTTCTCTTCTTTTATTGTGATTACAAGTACAAAGCTTTGATACAAGTAAAAGAAAGTTGTTTGAGAGTTCCTTCCGTGCTTGAGCTCTCAAAACTTGTCCCCCATTGTTGTACCCCTGCCCCTCTATTTATAGAGTGAGGCTGGGAGCAAGGGTCTTGGATGTATACATCTGCTGGTGGGCTTGGGCTGATGCAGTCTGGCCTGGCAACCTTGGTTTGGTATAGCTCTGGCCCAGTTGTAAGTAGACGGAGTTTGGTTCGGTAGGACTTCGGTAGGACTTGGTTCGGAGGTGAAGTGATCCGGTAGTATTTGGTTCGGTGGTTGGTTGGATCGGTGGGGTCGTGGAGAGGAGTTGATTCGGCAGTGTTGGTTCGGCATTGAGTTGGTGATATGGTTCGGTGAGGCTTGGATCGGTGGCTTCGTTGGTTCGGTAGGATGGAGTTAGGCTAGTCCGGTAGGAGTTGGTTCGGTAGGATGGAGTTTACCGAATGGACGTGGCGGGATGAGAATGCCGGATGGGTTTCTATTGGGCATGGGAACCGAATGAAGTTCTGCCGAATGGGCCCTGGAGATTGTCAATGCCGAATGACTTTTAGGTAATCCTGGGTGGATGCATCTTGCTTTTTGGTCTCGAGGTCTTCTGGGTGAGAACACGCCCAACAATTTGTAACTTTGTTTAACATTGTTGTAAAAACAAGTACCTACGTTGTACTTTCCTCTTTGCATTTTAATTTCATTTCGTTTTTCATTGTACGTCATTTGCACCATATATACCGTGCTATTATGAATAACATTTCCTCTGTACAAGTGAATCTACTCCATAGTACTGTCGCGGCTTGTAATTCTTTTTCAAACTGCATTCTCTTTTATCAAGCTTCAGCGTTGCCTTTTCCGACTTTAATATTTTTCCATTCTCTTCGGTCACTGGAAATTAGTATTACATCCGTTTAGTTGTTTGTCTTTTTACCATGCCAACTTGGGAATGTTATATTGCACTGACACACAGGAATATTTAACATGTGATTCCTATTTACTAACCAACAACTTTGCCTTCACTGAATGGTTCAAGCGCCAGTCTGATTCTTTCTGTGCAAATTTGTCTACTGCCTTCAAAAGCATTCTGTCCGCTTGAGATCAACCACTTGGATTAAATTTTAAACAATTGCAATCGCTGCATTTGTTTTAAATCATTTTTTCATTTTTACTTACCAATATATACTCGGTTTTAAAACTCTCTCCCACCGGTTTTGAACTGTTAGTTGGTGCATGCTTAATAACTTACAACGGGTACTAAAATATGAAAAATTATACGCTACTTTGAGCACATGTAGCTTTATAGACATAACTTCAACAACATACACATATCAATCTCATTGACAGAAGAATGAGGAACATTAACATCCCATGGACACAAACTTCAAATTTGTGCATCTACCCGTGAGCTTAGCACGGAACCACACTGGTTTTATTTATATAACAAAACCAACGAATGGAAAAAAACAGTATTAAAGTAAATTCTCAGCAAACTTAATTCGTAACTTTTATTAACTTTTTTCCAACGATATTCATGAGTTATCAACAATCATCTGTGTCATGTCCATTCTTCCAATAATATAGGTAGAAAGCATAACCCCCTGTTGGAAAATGTTTAAAATGTTTTAAATAATAAGTGAATTATTAAAACAATTGACTAAGTATGAAATGTCTTCTATTATATGAGAATATGAATAGTCACACATTGTGCTATTATATGAAAGATTCTTAGAAGCTAAGTTGGACCCTTTGAGCACCCAATGATGCTCTTTTGTGAGAAGGGAGACCATGCTTGACCACCACACACGCGCGCGCACCGATCCGACCCGGGTCGGGCTCGGGCTTGTAGTGGTGTAACACTTATATTTTTGATACAAAATTATTTAACCGTTTTTAGACCGACTGTTTTTGATCCGTTATTTTCTCAGATCTATTTTTAGAGACCACGTTTCCTCCAACCAGCAACGTTCTTTGTGCTATTCCGCCTTCTTAACTGATAAGCAGACGAAACAAAAAGAACAGCATCTCATTCAAATTCATTTTTTTAAATTCCACAGATTCGAGGAACGTTTTTTGAGTGTAAACAAAATCGGTTCGTACTTGCAAACGAATCGATACCACAAAAATATTGAGAGGTTGTTTTATCCTAGAGGCGGCGACAATTGATCCGAACTTCTTTGCACTGCACAGCAGATCGCTGAAACGTCTTCAAGAGAGTGACGTAGTCCACGACTCAGCCGAATATCAACGTTGTTTTCAACAATTTGAAGACGATGCCACCAACGATGACTTCCGCTGCAGATCTAGATGCCGCTACTCCCGCTTCACTCTTTCAGGTCCCGATGGTCTCTGCTGCGCCTTTCAGGTTCGAGGGCCTTCACTTCAAACGTTGGAAACAAAAGATGGAATTCTTCCTGACCATAAGAAAAGTGGTTGCTGTGCTGACAACTGACAAACCACAGCTACTGGATAGACCAGACGAAGCTGACGCAGATCTGATGCGAGCCTGGACAGAAAAATCAAAGGAATTGCAGAACTGGACAGAGCAAGACTACCAATGCAGAAACTTCATTCTCAACGGCCTCAGTGATGACCTCTACGACTACTACAATTCCGACAAGACAGCCAAAGATATCTGGGAAGCGCTGCAAAAGAAGTATGATACAAAAGAGGCTGGAGCGAAGAAATATGCAGTCAGCCGCTACCTGAAATACCAGATGACGGATGACAGGTCAGTAGAGATGCAATCTCATGAGCTTCATAAAATTGCTCATGAGAACATCTCCGAAGGTATGAGTTTGGACGAACAATTTCATATTGTTGTTATTATTGATAAACTGCCCCAGGTTGGAAAGATTTTAAGAATGTGCTTAGGCACAAGACTAAGGAATTCTCCTTATAGAGCTTGAGCACTCGCCTACGTATTGAGGAGGAAGCTCGTAAGCAGGACCAGAAAGAGGAAGTGCTTGTTGTCACCAACAACAACACTAAAAAGTCTAAGCCCGCAGTTCTGAAATCGAATCCGAAAATTTTTAAGATTCAGAACCGCAACAAACAGAATTGGAACCCGCAAGGGAACCAAAAGGGACAGCAGAAACCGACCCAAAAGAATGATTCTGGACAGTTGTTTCTGTGTTACAACTGTGGAAAACCAGGTCATATGGCACGCAAGTGTAGGAACAGACCAGGCCCTGCACCACATGCTAACCTGGCTGAGGAGCCTCTTACGGCTATGATTTCCGAGATTCATCTAGTTGGTGGATCAGAGAGTTGGTGGGTAGATACTGGTGCATCCCGCCATATCTGCTACGATCGTGCTATGTTCAGTACATACACGGCTGCTGATAATAAGAAAGTGCTGTTGGGAGATTCTCACACCACTACAGTTGCTGGCATTGAAAATGTGGAAATAAAGTTTACCTCTGGAAAGACAGTTCTTTTGAAAGATGTGATGCATACTCCAGAGATGAAAACGAATCTGGTTTCTGGATTTCTCCTTAATAATGCTGGTTTTACTCAAGTTATAGGGGTTGATTTGTACACTTTGACTTATAAGGGGATGTTTGTAGGGAAGGGTTATGCTTGTGAGGGTATGTTTAGACTTAATGTTGAATCTAATAAAGTAATCATTTCTGCTTATATGTTGTGTGATTTTAATATCTGGCACTCTAGATTATGTCATGTAAATAAACGTATAATTCATAACATAAGCACCTTAGATTTAATTCCTAAAATGTCATAAACTGATTTTGATAAATGTGAATTCCGTAGTTAAGCAAAAATCACTAAGAAACCCCATAAATCAGTTGATAGAAATTCTGAACCCTTAGATTTAATTCATTCTGGCATATGTGAGCTTGATGACACTTTGACTAGACATGGACACCGTTACTTCATCACTTTCATTGATGATGGCTCTGATTTCACTTATGTATATCTTATGAAAAATAAAAGTGACGCATTTGATATGTTTAAATTATTTAAAACTGAAATCGAGAATCAATCTAATAAGAAAATTAAGAGACTTCGTAGTGATAGAGGAACAGAATAAGAGTCTAGTCCATTTCTTGATTTTTATAAATTGCATGGTATATTCATGAGAGAACTGCACCTTATTCATCTGAAATGAACGGTAAAGCTGAAAGAAAGAATAAGACCTTTACCGAATTAGTTGTAGCTATTTTATTAAATTCGGGTGTAGCAAAACATTGGTGGGGGGATATTTTATTGACTGTATGCTATGTATTGAATAGAATCCCTAAATCAAAAGGTGAGATTTGACCTTTTGAAATTTTAAGAAATTATAAACCAAATGTATCTTACTTTAAAACTTGGGGATGTTTGGCATATGTTCGTATACCTGACCATAAGAGAATAAAATTAGCAAGTAGAGCATACGAATGTGTATTTATTGGCTACGCTATTAATAGCAAAGCATGTAGATTTTATGACCTGAATACACATAATATAGTAGAATCTAATGATGCTGATTTTTATGAAACTAAATTTCCTTTTAAATTGAGGAATAGTGGGGGCAGGTCAAAAAACTCCGTGCCTATAGGAACAGAACTTAATGAATCTTCTGAAATCGAACCTAGAAGAAGTAAAAGAGCAAGAGTTGATAAAGATTTTGGCTCGGTTTTTGCACTTTTACTATAGAGGAGGATCCCACAAACCTCCAAGAAGCCTTATCTTCATTAGATGTCGATTTTTGGGAAGAGGCTATAAATGAAGAGATGGATTCCTTGAATCCAATAAGACTTGGCACTTAGTAGATTTACCACCTAGTTGTAAGTCTATAGACTGTAAATGGGTACTTAAAAAGAAATTAAAACCTGATGGCACAGTTGAAAAATATAAAGCCCGTTTGGTAGCTTAAGGTTTTAGGCAAAGAGAAAATGTAGACTTTTTTGATACTTTTTCACCCGTAACTAGAATCACATCCATTCGAGTACTAATTTCATTAGCATCTATTCATAATTTAATAATACACCAAATGGATGTTAAAACTGCTTTTTTAAATGGTGAATTAGAAGAGGAAGTTTATATGGACCAACCTAAAGGCTTTGTAATTCATGGTCAAGAACATAAAGTTTGCAAACTATAAAAATCATTATATGGTTTAAAACAAGCACCTAAACAATGGCATGAAAAATTTGATAACTTAATAATCTCAAATGGTTTCAAAGTTAATGAAAGTGACAAATGCATTTATTATAAATCTGAGAATGACATTTGCACTATAATATGTTTGTATGTAGATGATCTACTTATTTTTGGATCAAACATTCATGCCATAAACACTGTTAAATCTTTGTTAAGTGCCAATTTTGATATGAAAGATCTAGGTGAAGCGAGTGTAATCCTTGGTATTAAGATTACTAGGTCCGAAAAGGGACTTTCTTTGGATCAATCTCATTATATTGAGAAGATCTTAAAGAAATACAATTACTTTGACTGTAAACCTGCATGTACACCATATGATCCTAGTGTAAAGCTATTGAAGAACACTGGTGAAGGTATAAGACGGTCTGATTATGCGAGCATCATTGGCAGTCTTCGGTATGCCACTGATTGTACTAGACCCGACATTGCCTATGTCGTGGGATTATTATGCAGGTTTACTAGTAGACCTAGCATAGAGCATTGGCATGCTATTGAGAGGGTCATGAGATACCTAAAACGAACCATGAACCTTGGATTACATTATGAAAAGTTTCCAGCTGTCCTTGAAGGTTAAACCGATGCAGACTGGAATACTTTATCTGATGATTCAAAATCAACCAGTGGCTATATCTTTAGCATTGCTGGAGGAGCTGTTTCTTGGAAATCCAAGAAACAGACTATTTTGGCTCAGTCTACTATGGAGTCTGAGATGATAGCACTAGCCACAGCTAGTGAAGAAGCAGAGTATTTAAGAAATCTGCTAGCTGAGATTCCCTTATGGGAAAAACCGATACCAGCTGTGTTGATCCATTGCGATAGTACCGCGGCTATTGCAAAAGTACAGAACCATTATTATAACGGTAAAAGACAACAGATACGTCGTAAGCACAACACTGTTAGAGAGCTACTCTCTTCGGGAGCTGTTAGAGTGGATCACATACGCAGTGACGAGAATTTGGCAGATTCTTTGACGAAAGGACCGGTTAGAGAGAAAGTTCTTACGACTTCTAGAAATATGGGACTATTGCCCTTAGATTGTTGAGTCACGCACAATGGTAACCCAACCTATTGACTGGAGATCCCAAGAACTAGGTTCAATGGGTAAGAACAAGTTGTGAAGTGATATGAGTTAAACATGCTATTTTTCATATATATATATAGAAGCACGTATTCCTGAAGTGATTAGAGGATGAGTTAATAGAAACTCTTAATGAGATCTATACTCCATTTGGAGTGGAGTACCTACCTTCAGGAGTACTCTTGATAGACTTGCCTTTGTGAATGTGGAAATTTGGCCGTTTCCTATGAAGTTTTGGGCAAAACTCCTAGAGCATTCACTTAGCTGGGATAGACGTGCATGGCCATAAATGCACGGGCTTATTTGATTGCACTCTAGAAAGATTGTGTGTGGTCTGATGTCAGGAATAGAGTTCAAGACTACATGTCACTCTAGTAAAAATAGAATCTTATCCACTATCCAAAGGTTCAAGTCGAAAGACGCCTTTGTTTATGCACAATCTTATGTTTTTCATAAATTGCTCGAAATTTTTTAAAATTCAAGTGGGGGATTGTTGGAAAATGTTTTAAATAATAAGTGAATTATTAAAAAAATTGATTAAGTATGAAATGGCTCCTATTATATGAGAATATGTAGTCCTACATTGTGGGATTATATTAAAGAATTAATTATTTATACTTGATTCTTAGAAGCTAAGTTTCTCATATCAGACCAGACCCGTATTGGAGAACGTTACATAACGTTCTCACTATTTTTGACCCGTTATTTTCTCAGATCCTTTTTTCGAGACCACGTTTCCCCCAACCAGCAACGTTCTTTTTGCTATTCCGCCTTCTTAACTGATAAGGAGACGAAACAGAAAGAACAACATCTCATTCAAATTCGTTTTTTTAAATTCCACAAATTCGAGCAATGTTTTTTGAGTGCAAACAGAATCGGTTCGTACGTGCAAACGAATCGATACCACAAAAATATTAAGAGGCTGTTTTATCCTAGAGGCGACGGCGATTGATCTGAACTGCTTTGCACTGTACAACAGATTGCCGAAACGTCTTCAAGAGAGTGACGTAGTCCACGACTCACCCGAAGATCAACGTTGTTTTCAACACCCCCTTATAAGCCTTAGGTTTTTTTTGATGATAGATTAATAGGATATGGTCTCTATAGTTTGAAGGAAAATGTGAGAAATGAAATCGTTTAAAAGAGTATACGGATGAGGCTTCTTCCTTTTCCGAACCTTTTCAACTTTTTCATCGGATCTTTTCAAAATTTCATCTTTGAGCTTTGATTAAAGCTTTACAGTAACCGAGTAGACAACTCCTTTATCTCTTGATTCATGGCATGGACCATTTTCCTGAAGTGAGTCTTTGAGATACTTCAAAATATATCTGATGTTAAGGGACAGATGATCTGGACCAGGCAGTATTGTTTGCTTTCATCCTCATTTGTTGAAACCAATATAATCTGTCGCTAATTAGTGTCCTCATTTATAAGCCAAATCCTGATGCTTAACGGTAGATCGGAAAAGAAATGTTCTTTTGTGGGAGCCTGGTTGACATTATCCATGTTGAATTTGGTAAGGGTAAAAAGATGATAAGGTGGACGAGATTGAACAAGAAACACGGAGGTTAGGGCTCTCCTTTTGGAGCCAAATTGTTGAACATGTTTTTCGTTGTTCAACAACTAATCACCAAAGGCCGACTTCAGCATGGAAGAGCTTTGGCTTTAGAAGTGAATAGAGTATCAATAAAAAAAAGTATTTCCGTTGACACTCCAAAAATGAATATAAGGGATCAAATTTTATGAGCCCTCCGATTCTTACAAAATTGATATGAGGAGTACACAACCTTTAATTAAAATTACTATATTTGCCTATTTTGCCCTGGTTAAAAAATCTTCAAATTATTACTTCAGTCAAAACAAAATACACGACATCGTCGGTTGAACAAAAACTTAATTTCAATCGTTGTTGCAATTTCGACGCTGCATATGTTTACAAAATATTTCTTCGAAGGTAGGGTTGCGTAATATTTTTTATTCGGCGGCATGGTGTAGTTTTTTTTATATTTTTTTTCGTTGTGGGACTACCGATTTTAACATTTTTGTTCTGCCCCCCGTCAATTTTTTTTCCAGCGGCACAATGTCGTTTTATATCAATTATTTCAGTAACCCCTTTCGTATGTCGTTAAGAATAATATTTTCCTCTGTCTTTTCCTGGTCAACAAATACTTAAATTGTACGCGCAAAACCCTAAAAAATTTTGATTGTTTTGTTGAACAAAATTTACACTACGAATGCTTTCTTCAGTAAGAATTAATCTTGTTTCTTTCTCATTCGGAATTTCATTTGCGGATGAGTTTGATTTCTTCATTAATTATTAATTTGGATTAAAGATTAAACAAAGAGATCAGAAGGAACTAGGATGAAAAAAGGAAAATGGGCAAATTAGTCAGTTTAAAATTTAATTTTATGAGGAGACTAATTTTATCAGCATACCTCATAGTAAAAAAGAAATCTTTTTAAAAATTGGTCCGCTCATATCCATTTTTGTAATGTCAATAGTAATATCCAAAAAAGAAGCTTACTAGTAGTAAACACTAGAAAAATAGCAAAGGTCAGAAGTAAATTCAGCAAAGTAAGAAACATAGAGATTTATGATGGTTCGGAAAACCCTCATATCCACTATTGGTACTTTTTTTATTTAGAGTTATGTTCGAAGATATAGAAATTACAATGGAAACCACTAACGAGTTTTACATGTTTATCTAAGCTAGAAAAGTAATATTTAGTATTAATATTTGAATTATTACTTGTCCATTTGTTGTGGGATTCACACATATTTATTGTTGTTTTTCTACTCTACTACTGGTCGAGAGCTTTTGTTGTGGATTTGTTACTTGGAAGGTCGGGGGGGCTATGATTGAGACACTTGTAATTTGGTTACACAATGATTGATGCAGATTGATGATGTGTTAGTTGCTAATGCTATCGGTTTCTCCAAAAGCTTTTCCTGATGGTGACACATGGCGTTTTTGAATGTATGGGATTATGTAGTTTCATAGTATGGTTGCCGCATGTTGTTCAAGGCACTTGTTCTTAGGTTGATCTTTTTTTTTTGCAAATTACCTATAATATTTAATATATATCTCATTTAGGAATTGGTCATTGAATTCCTACACTTTTTTGTTATTCAAATGACGACGATGACAATGATAAATAATAATTCATACCTTCTCATTATTTAACTTCAACTAATGGTTATTTTGTCATGTATATAAAAGAACATTTATAATGAACATCTCAACATATAATTCCCTTGCCATTTTAGTTATAAATACATTTTCCTCTTAGTTCTTGTATGTTAGAACTAGACTTCTCAATTTTGATGATGGCAACTCCATACTAAATTTTAATTTACAATAGTTGAAGAAATATCGCTATAGCTTTAAAAGAGAAATAAGGAATCACACTCAATCTTTGGAAGATCGTTCATTGGGAGAAGACTTGAAAAGTATGTATTAGTGAGTTATTTTGTCTTAGTTTGTATTGTTAAACTCACTAGAACCTCACATCACTATTCCATATTCTCCAATAGGTATAAGTAAAATTATAAATTTTCTATATATATTTAAAGCATTTAAAATGTTTCTAGAAACTCAAATTAAAGTGTCCACCGGTGGACCAGTACATCAACGCACAAGATAAGTTGAAATTATAGAAACAAAATTTAATTATCTTTTCATCTCAATAGTCGTGTTTCTTCCTCCTTCAGACGCGACCTTCTGTAATAGAGGGCAATTATGCCCTTTGATCAACCCTGTTCAATTCTATAAGTAACTATGATTTCAACGAGTTTCATTACCTTACCACTTTCTGATTTTCTAATCTAATCGCTGAAACCCTATTCTATTATGTATTCTTAAATCAACGATCATTCATTCATAAAATCAATTTTTTGATTTCTTTTTTAATTTTGTAAACTCCTGCACATTCATCTATAAATCAATTTTTGTGAGTTATAGAAGATTGTACTACGTTGGGCAAATCTGCGTATTGAAGACACGAATTCTATCGAAGTTTGTATTTTATCATGTTTGTGTGAAAGACCTGTTTAGCAACTCGGGCAAGTGTATAGGCCTATTCCTCCGAGCTAAGCGACGGTGTTGGTGAATAAAAGTCAAAATAAGAGATTCTGGGACTGGACGTTGGATTGTGTAAAAAGTCTGGTGTGCAAACTCTTTACTTTACTTTATTTGCTTAATTGCTTATAATAATGCTTATATGTGTTATATAATTATCCATATACGATTCTACACACTTTCATTTGGTATTTGAGCTAGTTATTTTCATAAACCGTAATGAAGTTTATTGAATATAATAATATGGCACACACAAGCACTTTTGTAGAAGGACAATCTACTTGCTCGACCCCTGCTATTTACCGGTAGTGATCATAACATTTGGTCAACTAGAATGAGAATTTATATGAAAGCAGACGGTCTTGAAATTTGGGATGCTACACAAACTAAATATGAATTATAACCATATCATTAAACGCATGGACTCCCGAACAAAAGACTATTGTAACCGATAATTCAAAAGATATGAATGCTCTTTTTTTGCTTTAGATAAAAATGAATTTACTAGAGTTATGGTATGCAAAACTGCTTATGATATATGACTCACTTTACAAGTCACTCACAAGGCATAAGTCACTCACAAGGCATAAGCAAATTTAAACAATCTTGAATAGCTATGTTAAAAAGTCAATTTTAGAATGATAGACAATGGAAATAATTCCAATATGTATTCCTGTGTACAAGACATTACACACACTCTAGTAGGATTTGGTGAAACCGTATCCGAGTTTGATTTTTTTACAAAAATATTAAACTCTTTAACCAATGACTGGGAGAGAAAAGTATTAGCAATTGAAGAAGCTAGCACCATGTCTCAGCTCAAGGTTGAGGAGTTAATTAGTTATCTACTGCTCTATGAAGTGAATATGTAAGCTAGAAAATTTTAGAACCGAGAGAAAAGAACGATTGCATTCCAAGTTGAGGAGAACTTTGAACTAGATGAAGACGATATGGCATTCATAGCTAAAAACTACATGAAATTCAAAAGGCAAGTAAAGAGAGAAAAAAGCAATAGTAACAATAGCTCAGGACTCAAATGTGTTGGCTGCAATAAATTCAGACATATTATAAAAGAATATCCATTACAAAATAATGGAAAGAAGGAGTTCAAGAGTAAGAATAGATTTGAAAAATTCGACAAGAAGAAAAAATCTGCATAGCCACTTGGGATGATTCTGATTCCTCATCATCTTCAGATAGCTATAGTGATAGCGATGTTGAACATGCTAAGGTTTGCTTTATGGCCACAAAAAGATAAGGTATAATCTGATTTCACCTGTAATGAATTATTTGAATTTTGTATAGAATTAGATGAAATAATTAGAAATTTAAGTGAAACACACAAAGAAATCATAGTTAATTTAAATAGGGTAAATTAAAAATAATTATGTTAAATGATGAAAAAGCTATTTTGGAAGAAGTAATTGAAACTCAAAAACAATTTTTAGAAAAATCTGATTCTGAAAATGGAACATAAATTTTATTTCAAGAGAGAATGGAGTTATATAAGGAAATATTTTTTAAAGAACTCAAATAACAATTTAAAACTTTCAAATAACTATTTAAACTCTAAGGTAGATTATTTGGAAAAAGAAATTAATTCTTTAGAAAAAAATGCTAGTTTATGTAAAATAATTAAAGAATTAGAGAATTCACAAAAATTGTTAGAATATTTGACGGATAAAATTTTTGTGCTGGAAAATGAAGTTGATTAATATAGAAATGAAAATGTTTAATTGTCCAAAGAAAATTGCGAATTGATTTCAAAAATAAATTTATTTGAATCTAAAAATTTAGAATTTAAAGAAAATTAGAAAAAATTCTACAAACGTATCAAAATTTAATAAAGGTCAAGAAAATTTATCAAATTTAATAAAAAAATTCTAGACCAGCACACAAAAAAGGGTCTTGGTTTTAAAAAGGATAAGAATAAGAAAAATCCAAAGAAAAATAATTTTCTATATACAAAATTTAAAAATATAATAAATCTAAAAGGGTAAAAGGAAATTTTAAAAATAAAACAATAAAAATATGGATTCCTAAAACTAGTAATAATCTCATTAGAAAGAAATACATAAATAAGTTTATCTTTGAGGTTCATAATAATATTAATTATTCTTTTAAAAGGTTCTACCAAACCCTCTGGATATGATTACCAAAAACATAACCCCAGGACCCTAACATAAAAAGTATGTGATATCCCGGGATTTTGGACAATAATCAATTTTTTAATCTATATTTAAAAATTAAATTGATTGATAATCTTTGTTAATAAAATTTGGATAAATTTAATAATTTAATTAAATAAATATTTAATTAGTGAATTCTATCTTTTAAAAGTTAATAGAATGATTTCTATTTATAATGTATATATATAATTTTATATATTGTAAATAGATAAGTTGGTTTGAATTTAACAAATAAAATTATGTTTTCAAATTTCTAATATATATTTGGTAATTTGGAAATTATGATTTAAATTAATATTAAGCTTTCCAAAGATATTTAATAAATAACTATATAGTTTTAAAATACATATATACATTTACATAAGAATTATTAATTAAGTGAAAAATCTTTATTAACATTTTAAATATATACTCATTAATTAAAAAAGGACATGTGTTATTATTTTAAAGCCTCCATATTACAAGTGTTAATTAGTTAAATATGATATAGGACAAGTGTCATTCAATTTGGTTTTCTTTTATTTTTATTTAAAGTTAAATTTTAGCCTATATATATATTCATATTTCCTTCCATTCTTTTTCTATTTTTCTTTCTAAATCTAAAGCCAAGTACAAAATCTGCAAAACCTTTTTCTAAAAACAAAATTCCAAACCTGAAAACATTTTCTCAAAAACCCTATACAAACTCCTCATAAACGAATCTATAATCAACATCCTCCTCAAAATCTGAGATGCAAATCTAAGCCTGTAATCCTCTTCAAAACTACACCTGGAAATGCATTTTCACAAATTAAACCCAAGCCTGAAATTCTTCAACCCTGTTTTGAGAGCAAGCAGATACAATACTATCTGTAATCAAGCCTTAAGCCATTTTTCAACAAGTTTCAAAGGCATGCAAGTTTTAAATCAAACAAAGGCACCTTCCAGTTCTCAAGTTTTCAAAAGACAAATTCCAGCAAAAGTTTTCAAAGCTATTTTCAAAAATGAAGGCTCTGTCTTCTTCAAAAATAAGGTGAGTAACTTTTAATTCTAAAATCTAGTATGGTTGAATAATAAATGTGTATTGATAAGTGAATGCCTGATATTTGTGTGCATGTTGTTTTTAAGTACCCTGTTCATCATTATCTTAGGGAAGTAACAAATTCTTTTTAAAATGCTTAAGTATAAATGGGTACATGTGAATCTCTGAAGCAAGAATGGTTGTATATATATGTGAAATCTCTGTGAATATTGGATGATGGATGTGTGCATGTTTGTGAAATATCTGTACCATCTCTGTTTCAAGTTTCTAGACAAAGTTTGATTCAAAATCATTATCTCATGGTCTAATCTTTATTAGAATGTAAGATTAAAACAAAAATGGTTTGTTTCATTTTAAACTTTAGTTTAGAGTTTAAAATTAAGTCAAAATAATATTAACTTGGCTTTGGAAATCATAAGTACCAGAATGCTTAAGCTAAGTCAAAATTTAAGTTTAATAATTCGTAGATTCAGGGTTATGAAACAAATCCCTAAACAAAATTATGATTTTTAAAAATAAAATCACCAATTCTAGTATTGGAATCAGAGAGCAGTTCATAGTTGTCTGGATTATGTATTTTGGCTTGTTACTGTTGATCTAAATGATCGGAGAAATCAAGTTTACTTCTGGAGATGGAGGAGTGGTCAGTGATGACGAAAAAATTATCTGATGATGATATACTTCACCGTGGAGATGGTGATGGGGAAATTTGGTTTGTAGCCCTAGTTTGGGTAGAGTTGGTATATTTGATCGTCATGACTCCTATGTTGAATCGAGTTCAACGAGATTAAGGGAAATAGTAGGGGAGATGTTGGCGATGGTGTAGACGGAGTTTCAGCAACTCCGATGATCGTAGGCATGAGTACGAGAAGTTTTCCAGGCTTCGTGGTGGTTCGTAACTTTTGTTCTAGGTTTAGTCTTGAATGCTCGAATTCGTTTTCATGTTCGTATTGATGATTTTGTTGGTCGAGATCGGGTTCTCAGGTGATTGTCGATGTGAGGAAGTCGTCGTGGTTGATAGCAGGTGATCGGAGTCACCGTGCATGTGCACGGTGCACTGTTGAATCTGATGAAGTCTGGGTTTTTGGGTATGTTGTAGTCTCGAGTTTTCTCGAGTGAATTAGGTTGTGGACTCGAAGTAGGTTGGATTTTGGCTCGAAGTAATTAAAGTAGGTCGGGGAATTTCTAGGTTAAAGGGAAAACCTGCTCTGTTTTAAAAATTTTAAAACTGGGTTTTTAATTTGTAAGGAGATTTAAATTTAAGTTTAAATCTAAATTTAAAAATAGATTCAAGTTTAATTTGAATCTTAGTTTGAAAATAAATTAAGTTTTTAAATTCAAATTGTTTTAAATAACTTAAAAGGTGTTAAGATATAAGTGTATTTAAAAGAAATTGAATTTAAAATGGAGTTTGAAAATGTAAAGAAAAGATTTAAATAAATTTTTTTAAAAAGTTAAATGTTTTAATAAATTTAAATGTTATGTTATATTTTAAATGATTGAATTTAAAATGGAAATTTGGAATTAGATTTGGAAATGAATATTTCAAATAAACTTGTGAAAAATAATTTAACTATAGGTAAGAAAAAAGTTTTATCTTAAAGTTAAATTAGAATGTAATATTTTGTTATTCATTTAAGTATTAGAATAATTAAATGGATAATTAACTTATTTTATAAGTAAATGAAATGGAAAATTACTTAAAGTAATTAAGGATTTAAACTTAAGGTTTAAGATTAATTATTCTTAGAATAATTAACTTGTAATTTAAGAATCATTAATTAAATAAGGTTAAATTTTAATTAATGATTAGAAGATAATTAATCTAGTAATTAAGATTGTTTAAGTTATAGTTAAGCACTTAATTAATAAATAATTAGTGATTAATTAAATGATTAATAAAGATAAATTAAATAGTAATTAATAATGATTAATCTAAGTTAATTACTTAAGAGAAGTAATTAAAGAATTGATGAAGATCATTAAGTTGAGATAAGTAATTAATTAATGTGATTAATTTTTATAATTAATTAGATTAATTAAGGATAATCAATTATAGAAATGGTTAAGTATATTTATGGAAGTAATTTGGATTCAATTACTTTTTGGAATTAATCAAGGGATTAATTAAAATTAACTAAGGAGTAATTAATTTATTTAATGAAGTAATTAAAGATAGTTAATTACTGAATGTGGTTAATCAAGAGTGATTAATAAATATGGTTTGATTAAAGATTAATTACTTAATGTAATTAATTTAAATATAATTAATAATTAAAGTAATAATTAAGGATCATTAATTAATATAATTAATGATGTAATTAAGGTTTGATTAATTAAGATTAATTAATCAATAAAAAGTAATTATAAAGTAATTTATTAATGTAATTAATTTAAAGATTAATGTAATTATAGTAAATTAATTAATGAAGTAATTAAAGGTTAATCACTGTATTTGATTAAGGATAATTAATTTGTAAAATTAATTAAGGATAATTACTTGAATGTAATTAAGGGGTATTAATCAAGGGTGATTAATTAAGATGATTAATGTGAGGATAATAAATTAATTGATTGTAATTAATTAATGGTTAAGTAAGAAGGATTTATAAAATAAAGTAATTAATTTAATTCACTTTAAATTAATTAGAGATGATATAAATCATTACTTATGAATGGGTGATAGTATTGAATACTTGGCATTGGTTGATATCTCTGATGAGATATATGTTGTATGATATGGATGTTAGTTGAATTGTATGGATTATCTGATAATGTTGATTATCTGTTATAAATTATCTTTCTTTGTGTATAAAGATAATAAATTAAATTGTTTTAACCTTTAAAACAACTTGGCCTTAAAAGATACGCTTTGGATTTCGATGAGACCGGGATCGGGTTTCCGTATACCGGATTTCCAGGTCTGGAGACCCGAATACCACATCGATCCAAATTAACGATAGGTCGTGAATCAAGTGAAGATGAAGATTCAGAGTGCAAGGGTTATTGTCGTTAACTCTGAGGGTGATTCCAAAACGAGTGTAACGAGATAATGCCTTCGGTTTCGTTCGAACCCGGAACGAACTTGTATGGATTGAATGCTTTCAGCACATCGTCAGGTGGACGATGAGCATTCTAAGTGATGTGTTCTTTTCTAAGGTAATCGTGACCTCAAGCCTCACAAACCGGGAATGGCTAAAACAGGGGAGGTGCAGCAAGGTTAGTGGGTAGCACCCAAGTAGGACAAGGTTACCTCTGTCTAGATGTCCCTTTCTATTTTCGACTTAGTGGTGCGGTTGCTGATCCCAACCGTGAGGTATCTTGTGCGGGAATTATCCAGTAAGGGATGTTCCGGCCTTGTGTTGCAGGGGATTGGGAGTGATCCTCGGTACGGTGATCTAGGCCACGTACTGTGACGGGCGGTACCCCGGTAGCCCTGCCATTGTATGGAATCCAAACTCCAATAAGTGCCGTACGTATTAGTTGTGCCCAACTATGTTGGAATGTGAGATGTAAGCATTTCAGCTATTTCATATTTACTTGAAAACTCTAGACCCTATTATAATACAATCGAATTTCCTATCAAATGTTTTGGTTAGCGTAAGGTAAAAACTTACCCATATTTATTGGTGGGGAGTCTTACGTGATACCTTTTCTTTCAAAAGGTTTTGAAGTTAAACAAGTTTAACCTGTTACTCACACCAGACCCATGTCTGACCCAAGTTGTTTATTTCTGTTTTATAAACTCTTGGGTACTCAAATTTTTACGAGTAGCCAAGGGATTCAGGTTTAGCTTTGACGAGTAATCTGGAGGAGCAATGGAGCAGGAGGCTTCAGCGTTGTAGATATAGATAGTAGTTTCCGCTGTGTTGATCTTGTTTAGATCTTTGTTTTGTATTGAGATGTAATAACTAGACAGATGTTTATAATTGTCTAGTATATGCTGTGTAACTTTGTAAAGTGTTGTATACTATGTAATAGTATATGTTATTAATATAATTTATTCGTTCCGCTGTGAGATCGTTGTTGTTGTTTCTTTCTTTCTTCTCTTCTTTTCTATTTTCTACCCCTTTCTTTCTTATTAATGATACGACTTTCTGTGGAGAAAAAGTCGGGTCGTTACAAAGTAGGTACCAATAAATTTATTTATTTTTTACAGGTATCCACCCACATTAGTAAGAAAAGAAGATGGATTATAGACAATGGATGTTCTAACCACATGACGGGAAACTTTGATATGCTTACAAATATCAGAGCAATGGATGGAGGTACCGTATCTTTCAGTGACAATTCTAAAGGATACATCATCGGAATAGGGGACGTTAGCAATAATGTTAATCCAAATTCACAGTTAATTACTAATATTTATCTTGTTAAAATTTAAAGCATAATCTGTTAAGTATTAGTCAGCTATGCGATAAAGGATTTAAAGTTAAATTCAAAAAAGATAACTTTAATATGTTTAATCAAGATGAGAGATTAATTTTTGGAGGAATAAGAAAAAACGAAATATTTATATTTTGAATATGAAAGTTAATAATGATAGTAAATTATATCTCATAGCAAATTCGAATGATCCATGGCTATGGCATAAACAGTTTTTCCATATTAGCTTTAAATTATTAAATAAATTAACAAAAATGAAATTTTAAGAGGTTTACCTAAAACGAATTTCAAAGCAAATAATTTATTTGACGCTTGTCAAAAGAGAAAACTAAGAAAAACTTCTTTTAAATCTATTAATGAAATCTCTATTGGCAAACCTTTGGAATTACTTCACCTGGATTTATTTGGTCCAACTCAAGTTAGATCAATAAATCATAATAAACATGTTTTTGTAGTTGTCGATGATTTATCAAGATATACTTGGACCTTGTTTTTAAAACATAAAAGTGATACTTTCGAAATGTTTAGGAATTTCATAAAAAGAATTCAGAATTTAAGAGATTTAAAAGTTAAAAATATTCGAAGCTACCATGAAGGAGAATTTGATAATGATGAATTTACTAACTTTTGTAACAAAAAGGGAATTAACCATAATTATTCTTTTTTAATAACACCAAAGCAAAATGGTATTATGGAAAGAAAAAATAGAACCTTGCAAGAGTATGCCAGAACATTGCTACTACTGGTTGTTATGTTCTAAATCGTGTTTCAGTTCATTCTAAAACTTAAAGTAGCCATTATGAACTCTTTATCAACATAAACTTACAATATCATACTTTAAGATTTTGGATCAAAATGTTTTATTTTAAACACTAAAGATAATATTGGTAAGTTTGGCTCTAATGCCGATGAAGGAAATTTATTGGTTATTCAAAAAAAGTAAATCTTACCTTATATTCAATAAAAGAACTACTCAATTGAAGAAACCTCACATGTATCTTTCAATGAATATTTAAACAAAATAGACGATGATGCCGAAATAACCAATGTTAATCAACTATCAACTACTATTTAAAATACAGAACAAGATAAGTCTAATGAAGTTACCCAAGAAATACTTAATTCACATAAAAATAGAGAACCCCAAGAATTTTACAAGATCATCCTATTGAAAATATATTAGGCGACGTTATCACTGAAGTGTTGACTCGAAGACAACTAAATGAAACGAGTCATTTAGCATATATATCTACAATTAAACCTAAAAACTATAAGGAAGCATGAAAAGACGAATAATGGATTATAGCCGTGCAGGAGGAATTAAACCAATTTGAACTTAATAATGTATGGGAGTTAATACCAAAACCTAATGATCAAACTGTAATAGGAACTAAGTGGGTGTATAAAAATAGAAGTGATGAAAATGGTAATATAGTAGGGATAAAGCTAGACCGGTTGCTCAAGGATACGATCAGGAGGAAGGAATCAACTATGACGAGACCTTTGCTCCTGTTGCATGACTGGAAGCAATTAGAATACTTCTAGCTTTTACTTGTCATCAAAATTTTAAATTATATCAAATGAATGTTAAAGTGCTTATTTAAATGGTTTTATAAAAGAAAATGTTTATGTTGGACAGCCACCCTTATTTAAACACGAAGAATATCCAGATCATGTTTATAAACTTAAAAATGCTTTATATGGTGACAAACAAGCACCACATATTTGGTATGATAGACTAAAAAGCTACTTAATAAATTATGGCTTTGAAATTAGAAAAGTTGACTCAACATTTTTTATAAACGTGAAAATAATGACTTATTGATCGTTCAAATACACATTGATGACATTTTCTTTGGTTCTATTAATGAAAGATTTTATATTGGTTTTTCTGAAATAATGAGAAAAGATGAAATTTCACATATGGACGAATTAGATTATTTTCTTGGATTACAAATTAAATAGTTAAAAAATGAAATTTTTATTTCACAAGAAAAATATTGTAAAGATCTAATTAAAAGATTTGGTGTCGATAATATGAGCAGTAAGCCATTGCCAATAAGCACAACTATTCACCTAGATAAAGATGGAAATGGTAAGGACGTCAATAAGAAACTTTAGGAGTATGATTGGATCATTACTTTATCCAACAGTTAGTAGCCGTGATATAATGATGAGTGTGTGTGTGTGTGTGTTTGCGTCCAATTTCAAGCTAATCTGAAGGAATCACACCAACGAGCAATTAAATGAATTTTATGATATCTAATTGGAGCTAAAGATTACGGTCTCTTCTGTCCAAAAGGATGTCCATTTGAATTGGTATTATACAGCGATGTTGATTTTGGTGGATGTTGTACCGATAGAAAAAGCACTAGTGGTACTTACCACTTTATAAGTCAATCTTTAGTTTCATGGTTCAGTAAGAAACAAAATTGTGTATCTTTAACTACGTGTGAAGCAGAATATATATCAGCTGCTCTAGCTTGCGCTTAGATAATTATATGCAATAAACACTAATGGATTAGTGTAAATTTAACTAACTCACCTATATACTGTGATAACACTAATGCAATCAATTTGGCGAAAAATTCTTTAAATCACTCTTGAACTAAGGACATTGATATAAGACACCATTTTTTAAGAGATCATTTTGAAAAAGAAAATATCGCTCTAGAATTTGTAAACACTGAAAATCAAATTGTAGACTTATTTACAAAACCATTAAATGAAAATAGGTAAATTAGATTACAACGAGAATTAGGAATTTGTTCGATAAATGATGTAATTTAAAAATTATTTTCAAGTAATCTATATGATTTAGTATTTTTCAAAATTCTTAAATTTAATATACATATAAATACATACATACTTACATATATATAGACATACATATATACATACATACATACATACATACATACATATATATATATGTATATTAATGATTAGTAACCTTATTAAAATTAGATATACTAATAAAATTATTGTAACAAAAATCTATTAAAGTTTTATTGAAATTAAGTTTCCATAAGAAGGGTTATAAAATTATATATCAACATTTAATTTTTTTATAATATTTAAATGGTGATTACTTAGAAATTATCTAATAAAAATTCAAAATTAATCATAAAATTCACTAAAATGTTTTTTTATATTATTTTGAAAAATAAGCTTATTAATAGAATACATATTTCAACATAAATATAGTACACACACACACATAAGTAATAAGAATATATAAAAATCTATTAAACTTGTGATTCAAAATTCTCACTACAAAATGCTCCACCGATGCATCTGTCGAGAACAATTGGTCCATCGGTGACGAAATATGTTTTCAGAAGTAAAGCATTTTAAACTTCACCCTCTCTTTTATTTTCATTTTTTCTAAAGTAAAAAACAATTTCAAAAACCCTTGCCCCATTATCCAGCCCTAATCTCATAAATCTCATCATATTTTCAATAAAAAAATCAAAACTTTGGTCATGGAAAGAGGAAAAAGAAGCATCTCATTAACCGCCTTTGGTTCTATCGACGAATTGCTCGGCGACGAGGTTCAAAATTGGCTAAAAAATAAACGAGAAAACATCAAGAAATTGAAGGCTCTTATTGTCGATGATCACCTTGGTGGACAACTGGTAAACTTGAACTCTCTAAACTTGTGCGATATTCGTAATTTGTTTAACCATGCCGAATTGGTGAATATTATAAACTTGAATGGCTAAGAAAAGATATTTATCCTCGATGCATTTTTACGCTAATTTAGAGGTTGAACATAACAATAATGGTTTAGTTCTCTAAACTAGCGTAAAAGATGTCGATATTGCCTTCAATGAAAGTGAATTAGATGAAATATTAGGAATTTCATCGAAATGAGTTTCGTTGGATGAGATATTTTGATGAAGAACTTATTATTCGCTAAATACTTTACAACACTAATGGTAATTTGACTACTCCAAATTTAACTCACCTTGCCTGTATTATCATTCGAATCCTTCAACACAATTTAATACCAAAACTAGCAGTTTCATTGAGATTTATCCATTAGTTCGTATAGCGACGTATGCTATTTTGGGAGATATTCGGCTAAACTGGGTTAATGCAATAATGAGTTACATAATGGAAAATCGATCGGGAGATAAGCTAAAGTATAATCCATATGGGAATTTGATTACAATAATTCTCCTACGATTTGGTGTTGTGTTGGATAACAAAACTCCGATTAGACATTCGTATTCGAGTGTGTTTGATGATAAGGTTTTGAAGCCGATGAAGATACCATCGACGCCAACGAGATTACTATTGAGACTCCAGTGTATGAGTTGGCCAAGAAGACATTCCTGGTCAATCATCCCACATCATACTTCTCCTATGCATACATCTCCATTTGAAGCTCGTATTATCGCAAGTCTTGAGAGGCAAGACCAATTGATTCAAATGATTCATAAGGAGTAACTGGAATATAAGAGAGAATTAGGAGTTATTAGATCACTTCTCACACGACTGTGCAGAACTGTTTGGACTAGAGAGAGCGAGTTGGTATTAGTAGTGAGGCTAGTGCAACACTTCAGCCTGCACCAGTCTCTCAGCCTTCTGTTCATGATTTTCAAGCAGGACTTCATGGCTTTGGAGCAGCATGTCCTGCATTTCAGGCAATTGAACCTACCAAGATGGAATCTAGAGGGACAAGAGCTAGACCACACGCCACTGTCACTTATGCTTCAGGATCACTAGTACGTTATCCAGCACTAGGCAGAGAGCACACATGATTTACAAAGATGGATTCCACTCCTTCAGGATATCATAATTTTCCTTGATTTGCAGCCTCTTCGATATGGTGTCACATTATGGTTCATTATTTGTATTGGGTTGTAAGACATTAGTTTGGCATTTGTTATGTGTTTGCATAGCTTGTCTTACATTTTTGTTGATATTGACATTTGTTGCATCTTGTATGTTGCTTTGTTCGTCTTCTAACATTAACATTTGTGTAGACCTGTATGATGTTGTGTCATTTGTAGTGCCTTGTGATATGTTCTATGTTTGTCATTATTGTCATATTTTTGTGATATCTTTTATGATGTTAATTATATGATATATCGTACACTATTATTTATCTTTTCAATGTGACAAAGGGGGAGAAATAACCGATCATGTGCATACAATCAGGGGCTTACATTTAGGGGGAGTAAAATAATATTTTTGTGCATATAGTTAGGGGAGTATTGCATTTGTACCATTCATAGTAAACATCCCTTCATGAGCACATATGAGTTGTTATCATCAAAAAATGGGAGAATGTTAGAACTAGAATTCTCAGTTTTGATGACGACAACTTCATGCTAGAGTTTAAATTACAATAGTTGAAGAAATATCACTATTGCTTCAATAGAGAAAGAAGGAATCGCACTCAAGTTTTGGAAAATCATCTATTGGAATAACATTTAAAAAGTATGTATTAGTGAGTCGTTCTATCTTAGAGTTATGTTGTTAAACTCATAAGAACCTCACATCACTATTCCATATTCTTCAATATCGTATAAGTAAAATTATAAATTTTCTATATATATTTGAAGCATTTAAAATTGCTTCTGGAAACTCAAATTAAAGTGTCCATCAATTGACCGGTGGAAGGCCACCTGTGGACCAGTGCATAAGATAATTTGAAATTCTAGAAACGTATTTTTAATATCTTTTCATCCCAATAATCAAGTTTCTTCCTCTTCTTTAGAATTGACCTTCTATAATGAAGAGAAATCATATCCTTTGATTAACCCTGTTCAATTCAATGAATAACTATGATTTCAACGAGTTTCATCACCTTACCACTCTTTGATTTTCTAATCTAATTTCTTAAACCCTTTTTTTTATATATTTTTAAATCAACAATCATTCATTCATAATAATCAATTTTTTGATTTTCTTATTTCCTAACTTCTACACATTCATCTACAAATTAGTTCTTGCGAGTTACACGAGATTGTACTAGATTTGGAAAATCTGTGTATTGAAGACACGACTTCTATTACAGTCAGTATTTTATCCAATTTGTGTAAAAGACCTATTCAGTGGCTCTGGTAAGTGTATAGGCCTATTCCTCCATGCTAAGCGATAGTGTTAATGAATAAAAGCTAGAATAATAGATTCTAGGATTCGATGTAGGATGGTGGCCCGAACCAATATAAAAAATCTGGTGTGCAAACTCTTTACTTTACTTTATTTCCATAGGTTCTTATAATACTCTTTATATAATGTTATATAATTTAGCCATGTACGATCTTACACACATTTATTACTAAGTGAGAGTATTTATATTCTTAATTCTTTAATGTCACACTTTTATTACTAAGTGAGAGTATTTATATTCTTAATGCTTTAATGTCGAAGGGATTATTATAAAAAATGTCACAAAATACCCTTAGTAAAATATGATGTAACACATATATTCTATTTCATTTTGTCATTTCCAACTCTTAAACCTAAAGAAAATTAATGATGCTAAAAGCGTGAGTGAGACTAAGAAAAAGGTGCTTCGGAAAAAGAAGGGCAAAGGGAAGGTTACAAACGAGTGCCATTTGTTTTCCCTTTGAAGGCTATTGAGATCGATGATGACATAAGAAGTAGATACAGTGGGGATTAACAATGGGAGTGCATGGTTCCAATCGAGAAGCATCCACTTGATGAGTCATCCTTCACTTAAATATACTTTCATAAGTTTTAGGGAGGGGAGGGGAATTATACATATATGTTAATTGTATTTACATATAACTTCTATGTATTGGTGACTTGAGGTTGATTTTTGCTTGAGGGACTTGCTTGCACTCACAGTTATTGTATTAATTTGAGTATCTTGATGGGTTTGTACATTTTCCCTTTAAGGTTACTATATTAATTTGGTTATCATGATCGAGTTTGAGAAATTCTAGAATATCAGTTTTAACAAGAGTGGTGGCTAGAAGGCAATGATGTTGTGGTTAAACATGAAAAAAAACACTTCCACTTATAACAAAATAGGATTGGTTAACCTCTAGCTTGGGATATAGAGCAACTAAGCGACCATGCATGGTCATCACTAGTGCTTGAGATTGATATAAAGAGCTAGTTAAGGTAAGTGATTGGTGGTTATTAGGTGACCACATCTTAGGAGTCTGGATTTGAGATAGAGTGATGTGATTAGCATTTACATGAAGATCGTGTTTCGACATAGAGTAGAGATATGTGACCATTAACCTTCGGAGAACCAAATAGTGAGTTATGAGATATTCGATGGAATGCATTGTTAGATTGGTTGAGTTTCCAAGTAGATAGACGGAACGAGGGATTGAGGATGCACGGTATTGAGAAAGCATGCATAATGGTGTCATTTGTTAGTTTATCATCTTCTCATCCTTGTATTTTATTTGTATTTCTAATTTCATGATTATTATTACGCATAAACGATTATATGCAAGGTTGTAATGATCGTTAGGCGGACATTAGGTAGTTGGTTTGGAGTGCAATTTAATAGTCTAGACGGGGATTGGTTGAATATTAATCGAAGCTAGTCATTTTTGACGAACTAGGTGTATTGTAGAACATAGACTTATTATTTGATTTGACAATAATCAACCAAATTGAAAATTTGAGAGTTTGGATAGGTTTAGGAGCAACCAAGTAAGAAAGACCGCCTTAAACAAGCTTATAGATGCTTAAATGATGCATCAAGCCTCGCCTAATTCTTAAGTAATGCTTTGATAGTCATCTAGATGCTTATACATGGCAGCAAGCCTCACCTAATGCTTGGTTAGGGTAGGCTAGGAGGATGGTTAGGTAGTAAGACTCGTCTAATTCCTTGGAGGGGCCAAAGTTATGTTTGGAAGGATTTTTATAATAGTGAATAAATGTACTTGAAGTGTGTCACATAACATAGTTGTCAAAGTAGCGAGCAATGTAACAACCTAATTTGTAAGGGTACTTAATAATAAGTATTTAAGTAATTAGAATGGATTTTTAAAGATTAAACAAGAGTAATTTGGAATCATTTGGGCAATTTCGAAATTTGCATAATATTGGGTGGTTACTCAAGAGATGAAAATATAATTTATTTTGAAATTTGTATTTGATTTGTGCCGAGTAAAAATATGTAGATGAATAATAAAAGGAAGAAGAAAATAAATGTTTAAGTAATCTACATAATGCCCAAGCCCATAAACCCAAACTTAAACCCAAGGCTTTTTATGCATGTCATTCCTAAGCCTAGAAAATTCTTCATTCATTATGAAAATGTATTCATGTAAGCTACTTTCCATTATCTTTATTTTATTTTCTAACTTCATAAGAAAAAGCTAGAAAACCTCCTCCTTCCTAAAAATTAAAATAAAATCCAATAAAATCTTATAAATTCCCAATTTGATATATATATGCATCTCCATATAATACTACACCTATGGCTATGAAGAAGTTGATGTTTTGATCAAGTTATGGAAATATGGAATTTGCAAATGAAGAGGGAAGTGTATGTAGTAAGCTTATTAGACAAGCTATGACCAAGGTGAGTGTTTCTCACTCACGAATCTATGTATAAATTATTGATTTCATGTTGAATGAAGTGGTTGTGATTGTTTACTCACTGATTTGTTATTGAATAACTGGTATGCATTTTTTTTGATCAATTGGTTAGGTATTGAAGTGTTTTGAATTATGGTATTTTGGAAGTGCTTGGATAGAACTGTCATAACTTTCGATTGGATGTTTGGATTTAAGTGAGATTATTTTTAAACAAAAGGTATTTTTATAAGGAACAACTTCTATGTTGATCAATTTTTGAAAATCAAAAGTTTACTAATGATAAAATGTGTTTGAAAATGAAGTAACAAATCTGGCCTGAGTTTATGTTCTGAGATGAAGTATTGTTGTATTTTAATTATAATTTTTTGATTTAATGATCCGATTTAAGTGAGGTTTTTTTCAATTGAAAGGTATTTTGTAGTGAACAACTTTTATGTTTATCACTTTTTAAAAATATAAAGTTTGCTAAGCCTGAAATGTTTTTCAGAATGAGGTAATAACTCAGGCTTGTATTTTGAGATTTAAGAATTGTAGCACAGAATGGTTTGGTCATAACTTTTGACTTTCTTATCTGTTTTCTATGATCTTACTCTCATTGGAAAGCTATGATAACATGAAACGAATTTTTTTCTTTGAGACTAATGTGAAAATTTGAGTTTATCTTAGTGAAATTGATATTTTAAAGGAGTAGACCGGTTTTCAAAAATCCAATTCAAAATTTGTATCATTTGGTAAAATTGCCATAACCTTTGATGTACTTCATATTTTTGTGATCTAAAATATGTTATGGAAAGCTCTTTGATTATGCTACAATATTTCTTTTGCAAGTATTAAATTATTTTGTCTTTTTGGCCCTTTTAACTTAATTGCGATTTGCCTACAGGAAGATTTAACTTTTTACTCTTGTTATATAGAAAATTATGGAATATTTGTCAAGTGTAATATTTTGCTTTACAAATTATTTTTAGGGTTAAGAAAATGAGTTTTCTAATGTCAATTGGTGAGTTCTAATATAGAAAATTATGGAATATTTGTCAAGTGTAATATTTAGCTTTACAAACTGTTTTTGGGATTTCAAAAGAAGAAAATGAGTTTTCTAATGTCAATTGGTGAGTATTAAATTATAATAAATTTATAAAAGATGGAGAAATTAATTATTTTTTGTAATAAATATATTAAATTTCAGTTAGTAATTATTTAGTACATTTAAAATATATATTTATTATCCATTTCTAAATATTATTTTGTTATATAAAATTATATGTTGGGAATGATTCATTATTAAATATTGATTTGTTTGTTGTTATATATATATGTTTATATATATATATATATATGAATAATCTATTTTACATTGGCTTTTTTGATCATTTTTTTATTAGATATTGATTTTGGATGTATGAATGATTCACCGTTGATGCTGTTTTGATTACGGATTGATATGATATGGTGATGACATCCTTCTATATGGATTCGTGACATTTTATATTAATATTGTTATTTAATTCCGTGTGACAAGAATGTGAATAAATAGAGTTATAATACCGTTTGAGATGGAGTATTCGGTAATATTTCTTCGGTATTCTTTGGACCCGTTATATAGAATACCGAAGGATTGAGTGTGATATGTGAGCTTTGAATAAACGGACTAGTAACACACGGTGGTATGGGATGCCATTGTGTTATTTATTCGGTTATCTTTTGCTTGTGGACGACATTTATATGAGGATTTATTATGTATGATGTGGCTCGTTATGGTTAGTCATGTATTTAGCTATGTGTCACCATATGTACCATGTAGTGTGTCGACACAAGTGTGTAGCCGTGTGTCAGCTATCATATATGCATATTTAGTATTTGTCAATCATTGTTCGACTTCCTTCATGGTGCGAAAGTTGAACCAGATTGGCCAGTATCCATCTTGGCAGCCTGATCGTTGTGGTCATGCTCCGACTTCATGACACCCTTTTCTTATAGCTGTGTGTCAGCAATGTTTATAGTCGTGTGTTAGAAATGTTTATAGCCATGCGTCGATAATGTATAGAGCTGTTTGTCAGCAATGTATAACCCCTATGTCACCTAGGCCAGCAGTCAGTTACCTTTTGTGACAGTGTGTCGGGTCGTGATCAATGCATAACATAGCCTTGCAGCATGTTTATAATATGCGGTGGATATTTTCGCAATTTTGAGGGGGAGATAACTGATGACTGCAAGAGCCGTGTCAAACGAACACGTGTGAGTCCCCTAGAGCAGGTGTGTGCGCGCTGTCAGCCTGCCGTCTGGTTCTGGTATGTGTTATATAGACATATGCTTATATTTCTTCATGAGATGATGAGTTGTGATTATACCTGTAACAACCCGCATATTTTACGATTTGTATATTTAAATGTTTTATTTAAATATAGCAACGTTAATCGGATTAAAGTCCGAAATGTTACTTTTTGTAAACAGTCGAATTGGAACTCGAGACCACTTCCATTGAGTCCAAAATGGCGTTTACAACTTTTTTAAGTATAAACATTGATATGTTTGGAGTTGATTAGAATTTTGATGTTTTCATTTGGGGCTTTGGGTTTGGGTTTCAGTCCACTAACCCAATAAGAGAACCCAACTCCTTTATCAAACACTCTAACTCAACTCCTCTTCATTCGTTTCATTCCTCGTTACCTAACACTCAAGCTCAAGAGAAAAATGGGGGAAAAGATTGGGAATTAAAATTCCTAAACCCTAGTTTAATTAGGAAATACAAATTCAAGTCCAAAAATCAAAGAGAAGCTTAGGTAAGCATTCCCTTCTTCTTCTCCATCTCAATTCCTCTCCAATTTTCATAAATTCATAAACCCTAACTTAGGAATGTTTGCTTATGATCTTAGATTGGAGCTCCTAGAGTTGAAGTTGAAGAGAGATTGATCTTTCCTTTGTTTTAAAGCTTCTCACTTGTTGTTTTGGGTTTAAAGGTGAGTTCTTTAACTCACATCTACGTCTATAACTTTCATTGTTGTTAGGTATGAATTCCTAATATTTGTGCATGTTCATTTGCTTTTGATTTGAATTGATTTGGTGAATTTTCCAAATTTGGGGGTTTTGGTCCCATTTTATGAAAATCTTACTATGGATTGGACGTGATATTTGGGGTGTATCGAAGAGCCTATAAGGCTGGGTTGTCGCTTGGCATAAATTCCTAGTCGTCGTTACTCGTCCAATCACTTTCGAAACGTTTTGGCCATTTTGGCCTAGGCAAACTGTTGCCCAGGCCAAGTGACCATACGTTTGGATAACAAGTCCAGACATCTGGTTATAGACCTGGAGGAAAAGAAAATAAGCACGTAGAAAATAAATGGCAGAGACTAATTTTAGATGTCTGAAATATAGGTTCAGACGTCTGGATTGGGTCTCAGACATCTGCTCCGAAATTTCAGACGTTTGGGAGGTTTTCTGAAAATTTCCAGAAAACAAATCCAGACGTCTGGATTCTAAACCAGACGTCTGGAACTGTTCAGTTTTACCTATTTGCCTATTTTTTGAGTGAACTTCCAATTTTAATCGATTTTTGTTGAACTGGTTAGTTGTTATCACTTATTATCGACTTTGATGACTTCTTTCTTTGGATTTTTGGGAATATCCATTTGATGGATTTGATATCGATTTTTATGGATTTAATTCACATCGTCGTATGTGAATTTTTGGTGATCGATTGTTTCTACAATCGTTTTTCGGTGATTTGTCACTTTTAAAAATACAAAGGTTTCTATACTAGTAGTAAATATCCAATCTATTAGTATATACAAACCTTTACCTCATTCGTATGAGAAATCTAATTAAACGGCTTAGCAAAACAAGTGGTATGAAATGCTTGCGTTTACTTCGTCGGTTAATTCTTGGACTTGTTCGATTGAACTCCTGTGACAATTTTCGAGTGGAAATCTACAATTTGTTCGTAAATATTTAAGTTAAGCTAGTGGTTATGGGACATGAAGCTAAACTCTTATATTTACTAGCTTAGTGTGATTCACACTTCTTATTGATCAATGGTGATCATTTTGTGATTTAGACTAGCGATGTACGATGTCTCTTTGTTTGTGTGGGGGGACTAAAAACCCCGTTTGTGGAACTTCTGTTCAATTTGGTGGGGTAGTGATCCATGGTCTTCGGGCCATTTGTGGAGCCTCGGCTCAAAATTGATGGTTAGCGACCATGGAATAGTGTTCCGTTTGTGACACACGTGTTTGTGAGTTTTCATGCTCCCATTTGTGATAGGCCTCCCCCTTTGTGTTTTTCTGGATTTCTGGTTGTTGATTTCTAGAATTTATGTTTCACCAATTTTGATGATATACATTGATAAGCTCTATCAATATTTGTGTTTTGGTGAATAATTTAAAGAATATGACATTCTTTTTGGTGTTAGAGAATATTTGAGATATTATATGATTTTTGTTGTTATCTGATGTATACTTGTTACAGTATGGCATTATTGTTATCATATGTTTATGTGATATCTCTTATCCTATCTCATTTTATCTGATATTTATAGCTAGACTGATGCGTTTATTATTTTCTTCTTAAATAATACTCGAGTCAGACCGAGGTATTTCAGGTGCTTCTACTTGACTCCTTATATGGGACCATCATCTGATTTTTGGCTAACTACTTTAGATCAGTAGTTTTTGTTATTATACATTTGAGATAGAGACTCCTTGATGTATAATTATTCTTTTGTCTAGCACTTGTACCTATTCTTTTGTGATGTAGTGGATCTTATATGACCACTATTTTGATGTACACCTTTATGTGATATATTCATATCTGTTTCCGCCTTTGTGATATGAATATCTGTGACTAATTTGTGTTATGCTTATTTCTATATTTGTTTATGAAGCCCACATAGCCACTGTGTAGTAGCTTTGAGTTTGTGTTTGATATGTCTGATTCCCTCTTGAAAGGAAACACAAGCCATATTATCTGACATATCGGTACTCGCACAAAGCAATTACACAGATCATCGCTTCTCAACGGCCTTATTCTTCGTGCTAGTCGATGGCATTACCCCGTAGTGTCCTTGGCTTAGTGTGAGTATAGAGGTGGGGCGTCACAATACCCAGGACTATATCTAGAGTATGACCAATCCTTATACCCTTCTTTGACATGTGTGACCTATTATCCTTCTCAAGCGTGTATTTCCGAATACCTTTTCATTGGTGTGTGTTTCCAACTACTATTCATTGGCATTTGTTGCCAATTATCTTCTTAGACGTGCATCGTCTATTATACTTTATAGGCGCCAACTATATTTTTATTGGCGTGTGCTGCCAATTATATTTCCCATTGGCATGTGTCGCCATTAATATGTTTTGTTTATGGATGTCTATTTATATTGATATCTTGGATATTTTATTATTTGAGATTAAGTGATATAGTTGGGCATAACTACGTACTAGCCTAATTATACATGGTGATATACCTTTATAGATGATTTCGGAATTTGAATGTTGATTTATGGATATAGATTCATCCATTTGATGTTGATTTTGTGATTTCTGATTTAATATGTTTTCTACATATGTGATGATTTTTTTAGGGAAGGGTTTGTGATTTTTGATTCGATGTACTTTTATAAGAGTGATGATATCTTTATACCTGGTCATGTGATATTTGATATTTTGTGACATTTGAAATTGTTTGTGAAATTTCACTTATACACCAAGCATACATTACCGCATATGTATTGATATTATGGATACTATCATATGATTATACCCTGCATATATTGAATTACTTATGTATATTGACCCTATAATTTAGACATAGTTTGACCCATGTGTTATTTACATAATACTTGGGTCAGTCCGAGATACATCAAATACATGGACGATATGACCAGCTTGTACTTAATGGGCATAGTGGAGGTTAGGTATAAGCTTAGTTGCATGTTATTGTATATGATATACTTCATGTATGTATATCTTTAAGTTATATTCTAGACATGAATTATATATTGTATATTATATTTTATCGTTGTGGTTCTAACTCTGTGTTCTTTATATTTTCTTTATATTATGTATTGTTCTATCCTAGAGGCACACATGTTTATTGCTTTGTGTCGATGTTTTGTACGCATAGATGAGTTATTTATTTGATGTTTCAATAACGTACCAGAGTTAGCCCAAGGGAATATTCATGTATATAACCCATATTGCCTCATTCTTTATATTATTTGACAGTATTACCTAGTAATATTCTTAGATAGCATGGGTATAGAGGTAGGGGTGTAACGAGCAAGGTGAAGAGTAATAGAGCTCCTGAAATTATTATAGATTTGCTCAAGGAAGTGTTATAATCCTTTTCGACCGATTGGAAGCAAAGAGAAAGAAGTTAGAAATTTATCAAAGAAGATAACATAAAAGCCAAGTTAAAAGAAAGGAAAGTGACCTGAGGTGAGACTTGAAGTCTACTCTCGGCCACATTAAGAAAAACTCAAAGTAAGTCCCAATTTAAAAATTAAAGTAATTTCTGAATTGGATAATAAGGAAGGTAGGAAAGCACTTTAAAAATGGTGAATGGGCTAAGTAAAGTGCTTGATGAATGCTCAAAGGAATGCTTGAAATGGGCTTGGAAAGTAGCACTCAAAGAAAGACCTAAAGCAAACTTTGGGATCGCTCAAGCTAAACCCCGGAGCATGTTCTGGGGTAGTGCTCAAATGGGCACTTAACTCGACACAAAGAGGGTTCATAAATGAGCGCTCAAAGATTTGAGTGGGCCAACTTGAGACAAACCCTGAAGCATTTCTTCCATTTCTCTACCACTATTTTACAATTTTATACTACAAACTTGTACTCAAATTTAATCATTGTAAAACACATAAACATACACATATACATATATAAAAGGAGATAACAAAAGCAAGGAAGTGGATGTAGAACATTTGTTATTGAACCACTATAAATCTAGTGTCATCTACTTATTATACTTTTACTATTTGTATTTAGATTTATTTGATTTCTACTACTTCCCTACCATGCTTCTATTTTTCTTTCCATTATTTCATTCTTGGTGTGTTTTAAAATAATATGAAGATCTTCAGCTATATTTCTTATCTAAAGATCTATTAATATAAATAATATCGATAATTTTTTAACAAAGTATATAATATTTCTAACTCAAAAAATTCTATACAGAAGGTGAATTTATCTATGTGAAAAACTTTTGGATCTAATTTTTTGATATAAACCCATGTAGATCTAGATATAAATGTTATTTTCGAAATAAAAATATTATAAGAATGATATTTTATTTATAATAGAATATACCTTTCAATTTTTTTATTATGAATAAAAAGCATTATGCTGTATGAAACACAACCCACAAAGGCTAGTAGTTCCTTATTTGGAGGTGTAACAGTATTACTATGGTCAATTTAAGGCCGACTTTGATTCATAGCCTAAGAACATACAAAGCAAAAGCCAACTTTACAAACTCTTACGAATAAATATTGATAAAGCTTAATCAAGGACGGAGATGATAGCAAAAGGTTCCTAAGGGCACCAGTTGGAAAAGGAAGCAAAGGCCAATCAATTTCAAATGCTGGAGCATGAGATTTCTTTTGTGATGCAACTATCTATCCTGGTGTGAAAAGAAGGCAAGATGCTAACAATCAAGGTGACTTGAAGAAGTCAAATAAAGTACCATGAAGTCCAAGCACGTGGTAATCGAAGCAGAGAAAATAAGGGTGTTAAAATTGATAAGAGTTCAACCCTTTCCAGATTAAAGGTGCAAAAGAGCTCAAAATCCTAATGGAAGAGGAGGTAGCCATTTTTGAATCCAATTAGGACCCAACACTCAGCTTTCAATAAAGATGTCCAATCCGGTAGGGAGATTAGTGAACTGATTTAAGGTGTACTTATGAAATCATTTAAGACAAAAAGTGACTATGCAGTCACCCTAAGGAGATCCAATGTAACAATCCACTATTTAACCCTTTGATTTAATACAATCTAAGATGTGTAAATCTCAAAAGCCAACAATGACGAGTCATTAAGAGATGATAACAAGAAAAATAAAAAAAAAACATAATCTAACTATATTTTTGTGAACCGAAAACGGGATGGGAAAAATATATTATATGAACAAAATATATATCATATCACGTTTAAAGCAATCAAAACTATCAAACATGTCTGATATAATCTAATCCAAATCCAACTTTAATGTCAAATGATTTTTTATATATAATTCATATACATAAGCAACATCAACGTCATTCGCACCTTCAAACATCATGTGATCGATAAGACCTAACTCCATCAACCTAACAGTGATAGGCCTAAGAGGAAAAACATAAAAATTGGTCAGAAAATAGTCTAAGTAAGTGAAGTAAATCTACTTTACCACATACTATAATTATACTCATAAAACATTAAGATTAGTGATGATACAAAACATCATACTCAACTTGTTTTATCTACAACCAACGAGTTTTTTCGATAATACAACATGTATGATTGACTTATGAGAACAAGGCCATAACCCAAATGACAATGCAAGGAAAGCGATACCGTCTAACCATATACACGCCAAGCCCAAAACAGTGCTTGGACAATGAAACGATCTAACCTATATACATGCCAAGCTCAACCCCTTTTGCATTATCACATGGCTTAGTCATAAAAGGACTCCATTCCATATACTACCTATGAACTCATTTTCATTCATCTACAAGCAACTCATATACTACATAGTGATTGTGTCACCATGATAATCAATAGGGTTAAATTCAACATTGTATCTAAGCATATGTCATTAACGATCGTAGCATCTAATATCTACACATACAATACTATAAACACATCCACCTATATATGCATCCAATACATCCAATTCATATAATGTAGTTGCTTTAAAAAGTGGTTCAAAACATCACACGAAAACCCAGTTCAAAAATATTAACACCTATTGGCCCCATCATGTTGGGTCTACGTTTAACTCGACCCAACAGGACCCCATCGGGCCACCAGTGGCGGTCATGGCTAGGCACAAAAAGTCATTTCCTTTGCCTTATTTTATATTTTTTGATTTATTTTTATTTTTTAATTTCCTTTCTTTAATTTATTTCTAGGTTTTTACATGTTGTTCTTGCATCATTATATCAGTTTTCCATCAAGGAATTCATGTCAAATTCATCATCAATTTCCTTATTTTCATATGTTTTATAAATTAAGTTTTATAGTTATCAAATATTATTCTTAACTTAAAAACACTTTTACATAGTTAAAATACAATTAAATTCAAAATAAGTCATTGTTAATGTCTAAAATTTTCATATCACATGTCCAACTATATTTTACATGATTTAACATCTTGTACTATGTATATTTTGGAATATACTTCTATTTTATATAAGTACCCAATATTTCTATATTCTTAATCATATATTATATATACACATTGAAATATATAATATTTCATTGTTATTCTATGATAAATGTATATTTTCCAGAAATTTATTCCACATTATTTGAATTATATTATATGAAATCAAGTCCATTTACAATCAAAATGTATCTGATTCTTACACAAACAATACATTTACATATCTATATATATCATACATACAGACATATACGTACATATGTACATACATACATACTTGTATGTATGCATGTATGTATTAATCAATTAATAAATTTTGAAATCATTCTCTGGTTTCATTATTTATTTTCCAGAAACCATTTTAATATAATTTAACCCAAATTTATATGCTTTCCACCTATATAAAATCGTATACTTTCATTTTCAATACTAGTAAAGCCACTTTATATCTTAATCAAATTAATTGATCCAGCATTAGTTTAGATTTTATTTCAAATTTAATTCGTTTTAGTTACTGTTTATAACAGTAAATAATCAAAATCAATCCAAATATCTATCCTAAAACCATACAAATTACAATAGTTCATAGGTATAATCAAGTAAGTGCCAATTTAGGGAAACCACGCTCACATAGATAGTTTAGACTCAAAAACTGTGCAAAGTTTCCAATTACTCCACTATTTGGATTTAATTAAACATGCTCCAAATCTTCGTATCTCTAACCGAAATTGGTATTAAACCATTGTCCTCATTGATTTGATATATTATTTGTTGAATTTCATTAAGGTTTGAACAAGAATTATTGATTTGAGTTTGTCTGAGAAGTGTGTTCATGAGGAAGGAAGGAAGAAGAAAAGAATGTATGTATTTATCATTTTAGTTTAGAATTCCGAGAACCCATCTATTTATAAACCAATTCAAATGTTTGTTCACTAATTAGGGCCAAGTCCATTTAAATATAATTTTTGATAACATGAGTGATACTTTTATTCAAGCATAACACTCTTATTGATGTCCTAGGGGCTCAAATCCACGACCTCTAGAACCTCTGTCTAAAACACCATACATCTAACCACTTTAACTAGAGGTCCTTGACCAAGCTTTTTAAATATTTAAATCCCGTTTATGAAAAATATCCGTGTCTCTCATCCTAACCCAATCGAGGATCGCTTTTAGTCAGATTAGATCAAAAAAAATTAGCCGTCGCTATGGTGCAAATTTCAAATGCTGAAGCATAAGATTTCTTTTGTGATGAAACTGTCCAACTTGGTGTGAAAAGAAGGCAAGGCGCTAACAATCAAGGTGACATTAAGAAATCAAATAGAGTACCATCGAGTTCAAGCATGTGGTAATCAAAGCAGAGAAAATAACGGTGTTCAACTTGATAAAACTTCAACCATTTCTAGATTAAAGGTGCAAAGGAGATCAAAATCCTAATGAAAGATGTAACAACCCTGCTTTCTACATCGTATAAATTACATAAATTTAATTTAAATAAAAAATATTCGAATTTGATTTTTAATAATTATTATTTTGAAAATAAATTCTTATTTATTCAAAGTATATTTAACAAAAGATTTTATTTTAATAAATTGAATTAAATTAATAAATTCTTTTCAAATAATATATTAAAATGGAATAAATTGTTTGAATTGAATATAATTTTTTTTATAAGTGTAAGTGATTGTTATGTGATTAAAATAGTGGAAAATTAATAATTGGACATTGAATTGAATTAAATTAGATGATTATCGAAATATATTCGATATGATGAAGTGTAAACTAATTTAAATCAAATTGAAATTTATTTATAAATAAATTATAAGAAGCTGTGGAAGGAAAAGACATGAATAATTAAAATTAAATTGAATTGAAATCAAGCCCAAAACAATTATAGCCTAAGCCTATTGAAACTTAATCATTTCTACCATATTCTAGAATACTCCATTGCCTCCCTCTTCAAACTCAACCCAAAACCCGACTCCACCACTTAACCCTAATTATCCAAATCAGAATCGTGCAAAAAGGGAACAAACACACAAATGGAAGCAAGCACGACACTGCGGAGACCTCGATCACGTCTATAGAGGTTCGATGGTAGGCTGCTGGGGTGATGTAGCTGGGTGCACATATGAGAAGATCGCATTCTATGATGCACGATGACAGTGCTAATGACACGAGCGGTCAGGTGGCTGGTGCTACGTTTGAGGAGGACGCGACTTGGGTTTGCATGCGGTTGGCATATAAACGATGGCTAGTCTGATGGTTTTGGTAGATGGGCTGAAGTAGTGAAGATTGGGTTTAAGGATTATGGACATCGTTTTAGTGATTAAATTCTTTTACTCACAATCACTATTTATTACTTTGCATTTTGTGCTTGATTGTGCTATGACATTGAATAGTTGATTGGGTTTACTGGCATTGTTTGGGTGAGTTACTTTTGATAACTCACCACTTTGATTTAGGTCCTATTTTTTTTACAAATTTGTAGATTGTTTGATGATGAGTTGTTTATTGATATGGATTAACCGGAAATTGATCGTTATTGGGTGATATTTTTTGAAAGAGTGTTGTTTACTTTAGACGCATTATGTTTTATGTGTATATTGGTTTAATTTAATGATGGTATTAGTTGAACACAACACTTAAAATTGATCAGAATGGAGTAAATGAAATTAGAAGATGAAATTTTGAATTAAATAAATTATTTAGAAATAAATAGTGAATTTCAAAATAATTTTCTTATTTAATATTGAGGATATTTATGGTTAATGGAAATTTGAAAGTTGAACGATTTTGAAAAAAAAAAGTGGAATAATTTTGAGAATCGTGTGAATAGAGATTATTTGGTAAATTAAAAGTTTTGGGATTTTATCACATAAGTCAATTTTAAGAATATTTATATTTTAATTTATTCATCACTGATCATAAAAATATCTACAAGTTGTTTATGAAATAATATCTGAAATTTATATTTTAAAGTGATAATTTGATTTATTTGGATTTAATAGACTAGAAATATATGAATTAATATCTTAAAATAATAGTAAGTTGAATGCAATTTATTTACTGGATGAATATTAACATTTATGGGATTTGTTATATATATATATATCCATACACACACACACACACACATATATGGATAAGTGAATTTTTGGAAGTCATATATTATTGTGTTTAGTTATGAATTATTTTGGGAATGTATTATATAAGGTAGAATTTAAGTTTGATGAATTGCTTCTTAATAATAATAGTTTTGAAAGGATTTGGAAGGAATGCGGGTCTTAAACACATCGGTTATAGAATATTATTGTAACAACCCTGGTTTTGCAATTACCTGTTAATAACAATAATAATAAATTATAATTAGATTATAATTTATTAATCAAGAGATAAATATATTTGGGAAAGGTAATTTAAATATATTGTGTGAGTCAAATCTAAAATTTGGGTTTTTGGAATTTACTTGGGGAAAATTTGAGAAAAGGGGTTGTTTAATCATTTGAAAATGATTAAATATGGAGTTTGGAGAAAACTATATTTAGTTAGGAGTAAACTTGAGGAAAATAAATTTAAATGATGAGTTTGAGTTTAAACTTGAATTAAATAAAAGGTTGGGGATAAATTGAGCTTCAAATTCAATATTTGACTTTGATTAAAATTTGAAAATGGGAAACAACATTTTTTTATTAAAATTGATAATGTGTAAAATTGTGATAAAATAGGAATTTATAAAATTCCTATGGGTTATATTGCATTAAATTGAAATAAAAGTGCAAACGGTGAATTTTGAGCAAAACAGTGTTTTTCTAAATATAATTGAGTTAAAAATAAATGTTAAACATGTAAATATTGTTTGGAAAATATTTATTTGAGTCTCTAAATAATTTTTATTATGGTTTTACATTTAGTTGTGACAAAATAAAATAGTTTGGATAATTTTAATTTTGAAATTTGTAAGTTTTGTACAAATAAAATCCAAATTTAACAATATTTGTAAAAATGAAAATTTATGATGTAGATATGTTAAAATGGTGTTAAAAATGGGTAAACTAATTTTTAATATGATTGTGTAGTTTTTACAAAGCTCAAACATTTCAAAATTTGTTCATAAGTTGATAAAATAGTGTAATATGTAGACAAATATGTACTAAGTGTTGTTTTTTGCCTAATTAATCAAACACCTCTTCACACTTAAGCTTAATGGATCATAATTAAGCCCATAACTAAGCATTTGCTAAGAAGGGTCTGGAGAAAAAGGTTTTGTACGTTCATTTGCTCAGAAACTTTGTCTTCTCCATTCCTAAAAACTAACAGTAAAAGGAAAACCCTAATTCCTCCTCAAACCCTAAGCTAAACCCTTGCAAACCTAATCAAAATTGAGAGAAAATTGATAGCTTTTAAACCTACAGGTAATATCTGCAAAATTCATGGAATTATTTCATCCAAAATCATGTTTTTGTTGGTTATTCCCATCTTGTTGTTTGCATGTTACAGCAAACTAATTTACAGGTGATTTCTAAGCTTTTTGAGTGGAAAAGTTGCTGTCTTCTACAAATTGCTTGATGTAAATCACTAATTTTTTGCTGCCAATTCAAGGTGAGGGTTCCCACACACATTCTAGCTTGTTTCACTTTTCGTAGTGATGAATTGGGTTGTCTAACTTGCAAATTCGTTTGTTGTAACGTTGATTTTCTGAGCTGCTACAAACATGGCCTGTGTCCATGTTTGAGACAGCGTATCTCTTTCGTTTCCTGTCGAAATTCGTTAATTCTTTTTCCAGTTGAAGTTTAAAGTGTTATAAAATGTGCACACAAAATTTCAGTTCAATCAGAGGTCATTTGGTCATCCGTTAGTCGCCTGAAAGATGAATCCGAGATGGTTTTCAGGCCTGCGCACATTCCCGTTTTCTGAGCTGCTGCAAACATGACCTGAGTCCCTGTTTGAGACAGCATATCTCTTTCGTTTCCTATCAAAATTTTGTGATCCTTTTTCCACTTTAAAGAGTATTTGTTGAACTTTATGCATGACAAATTTCAGGTCATTCCGACCTCTGTAGCTTATAGAAATCTGCTGCCGAACTTTGATTTTGAGCATGTTTTGCTCCAGATTTTCACCCTGAAACCATTGCCTGGGTACAAATTTGAGACATCATAACTTTCTCATACCTTTTCCAAATTACGTGATTCTTTTTACAATTTAAAGTATTGTTTTTGAGCTCTATGCATGTCCAATTTGAGGTCATTCTGACCTCTGTAGCTTATAGAAACTTGCTGTCAAACTTTGAATCGGAGCATATTTTGCTTCAGCTGAAAATTTGAGTTGTTTTTACATGGGTTTCTAAAGACTTTGATCCTATATGGACAAGCCAATATTATACTAAATCCATACATTGGATTAGTAAGGTTATGTGTGTATTTTGAATGTTTATTTCATGAAGAATTTTGTGCATTTGCTGACACCGTGCACATTTTATAAAATAATTTCTATAGGAGACTTATATATATAAATTTCTATCGCTTTGGGACAAACGCTTTTTCTGGATTTTTTTTTTAAAATGAAATCTCCTCAAAGCTATATAATATACTATATCTTCAATATATAGAGTTTTTCGAAGAAAATATTCAAAGGATTTCAATTTTTTTAAAACTCGTTTTCTCGGACAAATTATTTTCTATATAAAATACATGTTTTTGCACACTTCTAGCATATGAGAAAGAGAATTAAATGATTTAGTAAAACACGTGGTATGGGACACGTGCGTTCACTTTTTCGGTTAATTCCGGACTTGTTCGTTTGAAGCTATTCACCTTCAGGTCGTATTTGCCGATGAGATGAGGCAATTGTTGTAATTTAGATGATTTGTTTTCTAGTGTGGCATTGACTATCAGTTAGTAAACTGATAAGTGAGAACATATGGTATAGGATGCACTATTACCACTTTTCGGGTTCCTATATGAGAGTTGTGACACATTCACGATGTTATTGCCAGTACTTAGGCTGTTGGGCCACTTATTGAATTGTTGGGTCCTATGTGTATATATAGCTGTTGGGCTAATCATGGACTGTTGGGTCCTATTGAGACTGTTGGGTCTCTTATACACTGTACTTAGCAGGCTGTTGGGCCACTTACTGGACCGTTGGGTCCTATTTTCATATAGTTGTTGGGCTAATTTTTGGACTGTTGGGTCCTATATTTTGCATTGTTGCTTTTCTAGATTTCTTTATGTTGATTTCTAGAAATTTGATGATTTATAAATGTTTTCACCATAGTTGCCTTTTGTTGGATTTTTTTATATAGCCTGAGTGCTATCATGTAGATTATATGGTGATTACATTTTTGGAGTTTTGAACTCTTTGTTGAGTTCTATATATTGTGATTCATTGTTGCCATTTTTTGGCGTTTTTGAGATTTGTAATCTCCTATTTAGGAGTTGGAGGTGAATGCCATTATCTTAGCTATTGCTATGCCGATGATATGAGGCGTACATTTGTGACATTTGATGTTGTTGTTTAACTTAGCCATTATATTGGCTATTGATTATGCCGATGATATGAGGCGTACATTTGTGGTTATTTGATTGTTGTTGAACTCACCTTTTCGAGAAACTCTTATGATATACATTTAGAGTTGCTTCTTCTCTTTCGAGAAGAATTGTTATCATTTATCCTTGTACCTTACTTATCTCATACTAATCAGTTGTTTAAGCTAGACTGACCTATGTATTTTTATATACTCGGGTTGGACTGAGTTGTTTCAGGTTAGTTATCTGCTATAGGACTTTGCAATAGTGCTTCCGCCTTGGATATTATACTTATCTCCTTTTGTGTAGTTTTGTATGACTCTGATATGTATCTATTGTTTTGACTCGTTGTATATTGTGTGGTCCTTATACCACTTCTGATGTATCATGTTGTATTGTACCGGGATGTATTTGTGTATATGTGTGTATATATATATATATATGTTTGACTATTGTTCTGTGATGTGTTGTAAATATTGTTGTTATATTTTGTTCTGATAGATCCGTTATCCACTTTAGTTTTGGATTAAGTATTTATTGAATATGTCGATCCACTTGAGAAAGGAAAAAAATCAGAGCACTAAATCGACGTATTTAATAGATGTTTAAGACAAAGCTATAGATGGTCGCTCCTAACCAGCCTTATTCTCCGTATTAGCAGATAGTATTACCCAGTAATACTCTTTGTTAATGTGGGTCTCGGGATGGGGCGTCACAGCTTGGTATTAGAGCTGAGTTCAGAACAAAATATGTTAAACACAAAACAGAACATATATTACGGTACATCAAAGTACAATATAAGTGTTACGTAATCCCTTATTACTGTGTCCTTAACCTTTTCGAGTCCTTTGGGGTAGATATAAGTTGAGAATATGTCTAGGAATACATTTTTATTCCGTAGTATTCCATACTTGAATTAATAATGCCTTACCCTATGAGGAATCCTCATCGTGATCGCTCTATTCAAGATTTCTTCGATATGGATGCGTTACCCTCATTCGTATCGAAGGAGTTTGTTGAAATTATTCATTGGATGTTTCTTATCTTGTTACTTCTTTGAGGATTCCGAATTCTATTGAGGGGATCCACAATACTTGGCATGTTGTGTGACAATATTGAGGTTGTTCCTTGTAGTTTTTCTTTTCGTGCGAATTTGCACATTATTGACCATCTTGGGTTTGATGTGAATTTGGGGATGGATTGGCTTGCATGTTATCAAGCCTGAATCCTATGTTTTGAAAGGATCCTATATCTTAGGTATACTAATCCAGTTGATCTGTTGTCTCTTGTTCTTCGGAATGTTGATGGTTATTCCGAAGTATCTTTAATCGCTCTTGAGTCTCGAGATGATGATGAAGTATCTCGAATTCCTGTTGTTTGTGATTCTGCTGATGTGTTTGAGTCCGTTTTGGGTTTGCCACCCAAACGGGCAATCGAGTTCCGTATTGACCTTATTTCTGGTTCTTATGAGTGGCTCATTGTATCGTTCGATTTAATGAACGCTCCAACTTATTTCGTCAATCTTATGAATCGAGTATTCTGGGAATATCTCAATGAGTTCGCCCTTGTATTCATGATTAATAACATGTAAAGCAATAAATTTAAATTCTAAATCTTTCTCATTGAAGATATACTTATAAGAATAACTGGATTCTTTTATTGGGACAAGCTAAGCGTATTTTGTAAATTAAATAAGAGACATGTTTATCATTTAGAAATGATTTTGTGTTGGATTGTCCATCGAGTGCATTGAGAATTCTGGTCGATGAGCTTGATCAACGTTATCGATAGAAATTTCCTAAACGCTATGATGAGACAGTCAAACACGATAAAATTGAGTTGTAATAAGTAAAAGTTGAAAACAAATTAAAATGAGTTTGAATATTAAACTTTTTAAATGGAAAATGCAGCCATTGAACTTTAGTGAGTGTGGGATATAAGTGGCGAGGCAGTTTTGATCGTTGGTCAACTCTACACCCAATCAATCAGGTTTTTCACTATAAACCAATAGCGAGGCAATGCCATTATATTATGGAAAATTTTTGAAACTAAATATGATTATGTTTTAATTGGTTGTATAAGTACAACCTATTGTAATTTAAATAATGACATCTTATGATGATTTGAATAAATAAAGTAAATTAATTCTAATTTAGGAGATGTCTTAATTGGAAATCATATGATGCTTTGATGAATAACATGATGTATTCGACATAAAATAATACATTGGTTGGAGAATATTGGAATAACAATTAAATATTTTTGTTCATAGCTAAATTTGATGACTTTAAAATTTATTTTGGTAATTGTTTGTTTGAAAATAATAATAATAATAGATAGTACGATTTAAAACTCTATCTTAAGGGAAATTAATGAAATGCTAAATTTAATTTTCTAGCGTAAATTTGTGGGTAAGCTTTAGTTTTAAAACTTTGATAGTATTAAAACTTGTTGGTATGAAATTGTAAAATTCTTTTGAAAACAAGTTTGAGTTAATTATCAACTTTAATTAATTTTATGTTGATAAAAATATGGAAATTTAATTTGAGACAAGAGAAAATATGAATTTAAATGGTTTATTTGTTATAAAAGGCTAAACTAAAGAGGGTAAGGTATAATAAATAAGCAGTCATGAGATACAATCCTTTAAAATTGTGAGAACAATTTTAAAATTAATATTGAAATCCAAAATTTATTTTGGAAGAATGATTCCCTCTTATTAATGGAAGAGATTAGTTATCTCTTTCAAAATGAGTCTTTAAAATTAATTGTTGAAAAGTTTGAGTTAGTGAGTTAATGAAAATATTTCCTAGTGAATAGTTTCTTTAAAAATATATATATAACTACTTGAAGTTAACTATAAATTTGAATGACTTAGCTTTCCGGAAGGAGGATCTTGAATAAATGATTTAACATAAAAAGCATGTTTTGAAAATGCAGTTTGAATTTGGAAAGCTTTGAAAAATACAAATTTTAAAATTTGAGTTTAAAGCTGAAATATTATTTGGAAAAAAGTGCTGTATTAAAACAACGATAACTTGAGATTTATAACTCCAAATGAGTTCAATCTTTTTGTAAATGAAAGTGCTTTTAGTAGGCTAAAATTTTCTTTTCGCCATTTTGAGAGATGTTGCTATTTATTCTGTCTAAAATGGGTTTGAAACAGATAGACATTTCTGTCCTATTAAGAAATTTTCTAAGATTTAACCTGAAAGTAAAACTAGCATAACTTTCAAACCGTAAATCCGATTTTGATGATCTTTATATTTCTGGAAAACATAGACCGAGTAGAACAACTTTCATTTTATAAAGGTTTTCAGATTTTGTTGTTTACTATGTCAAAACTCGTCTTCTTTACAGTAGGTATGAAATGAATAATTATCTATTTCCCCTTAATAATTAAATGTAGTGCTTCTTATTATGGATATGAACTAATATCATCTATTTGAGCTAAGTACAGGTGAAAGAGGATAGTTGGACTATTTTTGAGAAAAAATACTATATGTAAGATTATACAAACTCGCTTTTAAATGCTAAAAAGAATGGTATGGGTTCGTATTAAGTTTTTAAGTATTAAATTGTTGATATATGTTGTGTTCCGACCTAATGGTCGATGTATATTATATAAATCATTTTTGTAATATTGCAAAAGCTCCTCCGTGCAAAGGAGACTCCGTCGATTTTTCTAGAAATTTCTAACACTTAAAAAATTTGAGAAACGAATTTGAAAAATTTATGTGTTATAAATTAAAGTATGTTTATGGAAGAATTAAAGAATAGACAACTCAAAATTTTTATTTACTCTAAATAAAGAGTAATGAATTTAAATTAAAATCTAAGTAAGAACCTTTCGGAAATTTTCAAGTGTTGAAAATTGAGAATTTAATTTTGAAGATAATGGGTTTAAAAACTCTAAAAGTATTTGAGTAGTAAAAGAGAATATAAAAATCCACTTGTGTTAACTTGCCTTTGTGCAATTATTTTACAACTTGCATTTATGAAGTCGTATGAGTTAGGTGGTATTTGGAGAAACCACCTACTTCTTATTGGGTTTTCTTTCCATAATTGTTGTCAATCTAATATCGGTATGACTCCCTTCGTAGTGTTATACGGAAAGTTGTATCGATTATCATCTTGTGGGTTGGAGTCGGGGATAAAGTTGTGACTAAATCCCGACTCTATTTATGAAGCTTCTGAGGAACCGATCTCACCAGATTTATCTATTGTGTAGCCTCCAATTCGTGTTCTTGCTTCAAAGGTGTAATGCCTTCGAAATAAGAATATTTTGCTCGTAAAAATTTTAATGGTCCACTAATCCCAATAACTACACTTGGGAAACCATTGAATTTATTGAGCTATCTTTTCCGAGTTTTCAGTTTTCCTACGTTGAGGGTGAGAAATTTAAACTCTAGCTTATCTATCATTCTTTGCTTGATGAAATGAATCATGTTGAATACAGCTCTTCTCTAGAAATTGCGAGGACGTAATTTTTATAAGCGGGAGTCTGTAACAACCCTAGTTTTGCGATTACCTATTAATATCAATAATAATAAATTATAATGAGATTATAATTTATTAATCAAGAGATAAATATATTTGGGAAAGGTAATTTAAATATATTGTTTGTGTTAAATCTAAAATTTGGGTTTTTCGAATTTACTTGGGGAAAATTTGAGAAAAGGGTTTTTTTAATCATTTGAAAATGATTAAATATGGAGTTTAGAGAAAAATATATTTAGTTAAGAGTAAACTTGAGGAAAATAAATTTAAATGATGAGTTTGAGGTTAAACTTGAATTAAGTGAAAGGTTGGGGATAAATTGAGCGTCAAATTCAATATTTGAATTTGAATAAAATTTGAAAATGGGAAATAATTTTTTTTAGAAAACTTGATAATGTGTAAAATTGTGATAAAATAGGAATTTATAAATTCTATGGGTTATATTGCATTAAATTGCAATAAAAGTGAAAACGGTGAATTTTGAGCAAAACAGTGTTTTTCTAAACATAATTGAGTTAAAAATAAATGTTAAACATGTAAATATTGTTTGGAAAATATTTATTTGAGTGTCTAAATAATTTTTATTATGGTTTTACATTTAGTAGTGACAAAATAAAATAGTTTGGATAATTTTAATGTTGAAATCTGTAAGTTTTGTACAAATAAAATCCAAATTTAACAATATTTGTAAAAAGGAAAATTTATGATGTAAATATGTTAAAATGGTGTTAAAAATGGTTAAAATAATTTTTAATATGATTGTGTAGTTTTTACAAAGCTCAAACATTTCAAAATTTGTTCATAAGTTGATAAAATAGTGTAATATGTAGACAATTATGTACCAAGTGTTGTTTTTAGCCTAATTAATCAAACACCTCTTCACACTTAAGCTTAATGGACTATAATTAAGCTTATAACTAAGCATTAGCTAAGAAGGGTTTGGAGAAAAAGGTTCTGTATGTTCATTTGCTTAGAAACTTTGTCTTCTCCATTCCTAAAAACTAATAGTAAAAGGAAAACCCATATTCCTCCCCAAATCCTAAGCTAAACCCTTGCAAACCTAATCAAAATTGATAGAAAATTGATAGCTTTCAAACCTACAGGTAATCTCTGCAGAATTCATGAAATTATTTCATCCAAAATTATGTTTTTATTGGTGAGTGGAAAAGTTGCTGCCTTCTTCAAATTGCTTGCTATAAATCTCTAATCTTTTGCTGCTAATTCAAGGTGAGGGTTCCCTCACATATTCTAGCTTGTTTCAGGCTTCGTAGTGATAAACTGAGTTGTTTAATTTGCAAATTCGTTTGCTGTAACGTTGATTTTCTGAGCTGCTGCAAACATGGCCTGAGTCCATATTTGAGATAGCCTATCTCTTTCGTTTCCTGTCTAAATTCATTGATTCTTTTTTTAGTTGAAAGTTAAAGTGTTATACAATATGCATACAAAATTTTAGTTTAATCGGAGGTCATTTGGTCATCCGTTAGTCGCTTGAAAGATGAATCCGAGATGGTTTTGAGGCCTGGGCACATTCTCGTTTTCCGAGCTGCTGCAAACATGGCCTGAGTCCATATTTGAGACAGCGTATCTCTTTCGTTTCCTGTCGAAATTGCATTATTCTTTTTTCAGTTTAAATTATAGTTATCGAACTTTATGCATGACAAATATCAGTTCATTCCAATCTCTATAGCTTATAGAAATCTGCTGCCGAACTTTGATTCGGAGCATGTTTTGCTCCTGATTTTTACCGTGAAACCATTGCCTGAGTACAACTTTGAGACATCATAACTTTCTCATACCTTGTCCAAATTGCATGATCTTTTTCCAGTGTAAATTATTTTTGTTGAACTTTATGCATGTCAAATTTCAGGTCATTCCGACCTCTGTAGCTTATAGAAACTTGCTGCCAAACTTTGAATCGGAGCATGTTTTGCTTCAGCTGAAAATTTGAGTTGTCTTTACATGGGTTTCTGAAACAAATTTTGATGTTGGTTTCTAAAGGCTTTGATCCTATATGGACAAGCCAATATTATACTAAATCCATATATTGGATTAGTAAGGTTATGTGTGAATTTTGAATGTTGATTTCATGAAGAATTTTGTGCATTTGTTGACACCGTGCACATTTTATAAAATAATTTCTATAAGAGACTTTTATGTAAATTTCTATCGCTTTGGGACAAACGCTTTATCTGGATTTTTTTTAAAAATGAAATCGCCTCAAAGCTATATAATATACAATATTTTCAATATATAGAGTTTTTCGAAGAAAATATTCAAAGGATTTCAATTTTTTTTAAACTCGTTTTCTCAAACAAATTATTTTCTATATAAAATACACGTTTTTGCACACTTCGAGTGTATGAGAAAGAGAATTAAACGATTTAGTAAAACACGTGGTATGAGACACATGCGTTTACTTTTTCGGTTAATTCTGGACTTGTTCGTTTGAAGCTATTTATGCCAATGAGATGAGGCAATTGTTGTGATTTAGATGGTTTATTTTCTAGTGTGGCATTGACTATCAGTTAGTAAACTGATAAGTGAGAATGTGTGGTATAGGACGCCCTATTACCACTTATCAGGTTCCTATCTGAGAGTTGTGACACATTCACGATGTTATTGCCAGTACTTAGGCTGTTGGGCCACTTATTGGACTGTTGGGTCCTATGTGTATATATAGCAGTTGGGCTAATCATGAACTGTTGTGTCCTATTGAGACTATTGGGTCTCTTATAAACTGTACTTGGCAGGCTGTTGGGCCACTTACTGGACTGTTGGGTCCTATTTTCATATAGTTGTTGGGCTAATTTTTGGACTGTTGGGTCCTATATTTTGCATTGTTGCTTTTTTAGATTTCTTTATGTTGATTTCTAGAATTTTGATGATTTATAAATGTTTTCACCATAGTTTCCTTTTGTTGGATTTTTTTATATAGCCTGAGTGCTATCGTGTGGATTATATGGTGATTACATTTTTGGAGTTTTGAACTCTTTGTTGAGTTCTATATATTGTGATTCATTGTTGCCATTCTTTGGCGATTTTGAGATTTGTAATCTCCTATTTAGGAGTTGGAGTTGATGAATGCCATTATCTTGGCTATTGTTATGCCGATGATACGAGGCGTACATTTGTGACATTTGATGTTGTTGTTTAACTTAGCCGTTATCAAGGTTTTAAATCTCGGATTTCGGTCACGTCTCGTCTCGAAGAATTTAGAGAGCTCATCTCGTATCGGGTGAGATCTCGAACGAGATGAGTGCATCTCGGTCGTCCATCTCGGATTTACATCTCGGTTTCTAAAATTCATTTCGGAGTTATCTCGGAGTATATGTCATGTCGAAAATTAATTTTCATACACCTAAATTTATAATACTATTCACTACCTTAAGGAAACACTATGCACTTACCTTGAATATATCACATGCTTATCATTAGTAATTTAGTATGGAAAAATATCACTTGTATCATGTAAAATAAACAAATAACTAGATTTCATGAATAATGTTCAATATAATGTCATATGAGATAAAGTAGACAAGAAACAAGCCATAATATATGCACATTTACTTTGTTTGATCATTCACTTAACTTTTCTACACAATATAATGTCTCATTTCTACCTTTTCTAATTTATAGTGCTGCAAGGGAAATCTTAATTTTATAACTTGAAATACAAATGTCTACAAGTAGAATTAAAATATTCTAGTTTGATTATAGTATTTAATTATTAGCAAACAAAATCTCATTAAGCAACTAATAACAAAGAAATTTCAAACAAACGTAGAAAATAGCATATATAGTACAAACAATTTTCAAACATTTAGTAATATTATAAGAAAAGCAAAAAAATGATGTACGAATGAACATGTAATCATCAAATGAAATTAATAGATGAAATAGAATTCCTTTATTACTTAAAATAAGCCTTGAGGAAAAAAATTATAGCAGCAAAGACTAAATGAAATCAAATTGGGAATCCATTTGGAACATAAAGTTAAATAAGTGAAGCTTAAAAGTTATAGCCACAAAAAAATAGGGTTAGGAAAAAAACTCAAGAAAGTGTCGAAAAAAGAACATTGAAATCGGATGTAAATTAATTTGGATCAGAAACCTAAATGAAAACCATAAAGTGAAATACTTACCATAATCGATGTAGATTTTATCATCTTCTTACATTAGTCACTGCCGTAAAATAAGAGACGAATATTAAATGAGATTTATACAAGAAATAAGGGTTAAAAAAAGTACAATTAAGAAGGCTTAAATTAAGGTAAAGGATGAGCCAGCTTAATACGGAAGAAGAGTTGATTTTTGCAAAATTCAACAACTCGGCCGATATCTCGCTATTAAATCTCGTCCAAGATATCAAACGAGATACCGAAATATCGTCCGAGATTTGGGTCAGACGAGATTCAAATGAAATAGCCTGTTTCGAATCGCCCAGGCTTGAAAACGAGATCTCGGCCGAGATCTCGGCCGAGATGAGCGAGATTTAAAACCTTGGCCGTTATATTGGCTATTGATTATGCCGATGATATGAGGCGTACATTTGTGGTTATTTGATTGTTGTTGAACTCGCCTCTTTCGAGAAACTCTTATGATATACATTTAGAGTTGCTTCTTATCTTTTGAGAAGAATTGTTATCATTTATCCCTATACCTTAATTATCTCATACTAATCAGTTGTTTAAGCTAGACTGACCCGTGTATTTTTATATACTCGGGTCAAACCGAGTTGTTTCAGGTTAGTTACCTGCTATAGGACTTTGCTATGCTGCTTCCACCTTGGATATTCTACTTATCTCCTTTTGTGTAGTTTTGTAGTCGTTTTGTATGATTCTGATATGTATCCATTGTTTTGACTCGTTGTATATTGTGTGGTCCTTGTACCATTTCTGATGTATCATTTTGTATTGTACTGGGATGTATCTGTGTATATGTATATATATGATTGACTGCTGTTCTGTGATGTGTTGTACATATAGTTGTTATATTTTGTTCTGATAGATCCGCTAGCCACTGTAGTTTTGTATTAAGCATTTATTCAATATGTCAATCCATTTGAGAAAGGAAAAAAAGCAGAGCACTAAATCGATGTCTTTATTAGATGTTTAAGACAAAGCTATAGATAGGCGCTCCTAACCATCCCTATTCTCCGCATTAGTAGACAGTATTAACCAGTAATACTTTTTGTTAATGTGGGTCTCGAGGTGGGGCGTCACAATTATATTATGGCTTTAGGAGATTATTTTGAATAGAAAATCCTTATTGGAAAAGTAAAATTATTTATACAGTGTTTAAAGGAAATCCTAAATTATAAAACTAATTTAACATTATTTTATTCTCAATTATTAAAGAAGAACTTTAAAATGTATGTATTATTTTTAGAAGGAGTTTTAAGGGATTTGGATTTGAATGAAGTTCAATTTATAGATTTCCTTGAAATTAAATAAGAGATTGCTAATATTTATTTTCGAAACTATAAATGGATTTTGAGGAAAGAATGCAAATTTTATAATTCGATTCTCTATCGACAGATGTTTGAAATTGTATTGAAGATTTTTTAAAAAGTGTATTTTAAACTCCTTTGGAATTAATTTAATAAAGGTTATATTTTTGTGTAACGAGAAATTAGAACAAACCGAGTTAGAGTATCTTTTGGAATGGGACTTTTAGTAATATTCTCTGGTTATTCTTTGGACTTGTCATGTAGAATAATGTTATGTGAGATTCTAGGTTCCGGGGAAGTTGAGTAAATATGTTAGTGCCACCGTTTGGTATGAGACATTAGGTAATATTATTATTCTGACACTCTATTGACTTATGGTATAGAATATTATGTGAAGTTTGGTATGGTGAGAATTTTGAGTAAACCGACTAATAACACCATTTGGTATGGTGAGAATTTTGAGTAAACCGACTAATAACACCATCTGGTATGAGACATTCAGTAATATTATTCTGATTACTCTTTTGACTTATGGTATATGATATTACTATGGGTAAGGAGTATAGTTTACGAGCATTAAGTAAACGAGCAACTAACACTAGGTGGCATGGGATGCCTACGTGATATTTGTTCGATTACTTTCTGTAAGTGAGGGACGCTCTTATTTTATGGGTTAATGTCTAGAGGAAGGGTTCGTTGTGTGCTAATTTATGATGTGTGCTGTTTATGCAGATAGACTAGAGTCCATCCTAGTTGGCTGATCGTGGGGTCGCGCCCCAGATCCGTGGCATTACCTTATTATACGTATTGTGTGCTGATATCTAGATTATGTGATGATATGCCCGGATGCCCCACTAGCCAAATAGTATGCTACCATTGGCTAGTGGGAACATGACCTTAGTATATAGATGGACATAGAGGCGCAATGATAGGGAGTAACCAAGTCCGTGGGGTGTGCTATGTGTTGTTAATGCTATATGTTGTCCCCAGGAGCGTGCTGTGCAGCTCCAATATGAAATTTGTGAGATTATTTGATTATATTACACTATTTAGATACCCCTTCTAGACATATATTCAACAACGAGGACCTCTTAACCCATTGGAGCGTGATGTGTGCTATGAGGCTCTTAATTAGAATACGTGATTTGAGATATATATACAAATACCAATTTATAACACCTCGCTTGATTGTGTGCTTGTTGATAGTTGATTCTCATTTGTGTTATGGATGTATTGGAGAATGATGATTGGATATTAGTTTGAGTCATCCACTGTGTTATCGTTTTATTGATGAGTGTTACTATTGCATGTTTGGATAGGTTGATGTCTTATTTACCTATGTAATGTGATGTTTATTTTGAAGGGTGATGATTTATGCATGGTATGATATATATATATATACATATACATATACATATACATGTACATATATATATATATCACACATATGTGTGTGATATACTTGGGACGTTCACACATATTTGTTAGATATATTTATAGCACCATGCCAGTTGTTATTATACACTGACATCTATATTATATACATAGTCTGACCCATGTGTTATGTATATAATACTCAGATCAGTCCAAGGCAGATATTACAAGCTTATGGACGAAGAGACTAGATTAGGATTGTTGTGCGTAAACAAATGCTAGTTTATTAGTTGATTAGTGTACCATTATCTATTTTTGTAGTCTCGTGTATATTGATAATGTTGAGATGTATATATCAGATTTATACATTGTTTATTTTTGAGATAGCGGGAGTTTGTTCTGTTTTATATCCCACTCAGACTTTTGTATATTTATTATTATATGTTATCACTGCTTGGATGACTATGTGTTCTCTAAGATTTATTTTATACTCTATATTGTTCTATTCTGAAAACATACGTGTTTATTACTTTGTACTGATACTGTATGTATAGGTGGGTTGTTTATGATTTTTGAAATACGTATAGTGTTAGCCCAAGGGAATATTCACATATGATAGCCCAATATCGCCTCCTTCTCCATATTATCAAATAATATTACCTAGTAATACTCTTTGATAGTATGGGTATAGAGGTGGAGTGTTACATTTGGTATTAGTGTAGGTTTAGAACAATATAGAGTATAAGAGACACGAGCCTTAGCCTTATATGAGACTTAGAGTCCATGTTCCCGTGGTTTATAGTAGATTATTGTTTATACTTAAGTGATAGTAGGAGTCTACGATGACTACTGGGGTAATCATCTGGGATGTACTTGTATTTTTCTTATTATATAAATATATTTCTTCTACCATTTTCTAAATGTAAGTCTTTGTATGAGATGTAGAGAACTTGATGGAGGTTGTGAAGGTAGAAGTAGATAGTCCAGCCAATAGTGTTGGTATTAATGATAAATATTAGACCCTTGTATGGCTATAAAACAAGAATAGAGTTGTTCGGTTTGGGAAGCTGTAATCTTTAATTCGAATCTCGAATTGAATGCTACACAATTCAAAATTATGATGAGGCGAGATGAGTAAGAAGATCAAGTAGTGATCAGAGTTGTGCACTGGAAACTGATTGATAGTTTTCCATTAGAGGAGTTTATTTGTTTGTTTGAAAATGTGTTGTATTATTGTATTAATGTTTGTTTGATATTATGGGTAGATGTTGTGAGACAAATTGCATTATTGTTAATGGTCAATGAATTTAATATTTATGCCAATTACAAAAATAAATATTTTTATACAAACAAGCATATGATATAATAAAATATGAATTTAATTTGTTAAAGTGATTGAAGATCATATTTTCGAATAATGTTTGAGATTTCGAAAAAAGTAATAGTTTGAGATAATTTGAATTTTTTTTTGGCAAGGCCAGACGGTTTTTATAGTGGACCGTCCACTTTTATTACAAAAAAGTAATAAAAACATATAAGAACCAGGAGTTAGACCGATCGCCTAAACTACTAATTATTTGGGACTAATCTAGCTTATAGCACAGGAGTTAGGCAACATGCCTAAACTACTGAAACGGTTTTTATAGTGGACCGGCCACTGTAACTCACCCATTAGAAACTCACTAAAACAACGTTACAACTCACAACATCACCACGCAGGGTGAACATAACACTAGAGTAGACACTTATACAAACTTACTCTCACACCACGCATGGTGAAAACATGACAACGACTGCACAAAGCCAACAACAACTAACAAAAATCATTTCACTTGCAAACAACAGGTGCAAGAACAACAACAAACAAGATGACGTCAACCAAAAAAGACTCAAACAATAACATACCACCAACATAAGAGCGCAAACACAAACTCCATGATAACAACAAATGCCAAACAAAACGCACAAATCCAAAACCCAGGCAATGACAAGCAGTAGCACTCCAACGCTCAGCACGACAACCAATAACATAAATAAACTAACCCCCGTTGCAAAGCAATCGCCGAGGCCAGGGATGAAGAGGCGAGAAAACAGCACAGAGTGCGGAAACCATCGGAACACCGGGAATTAGAGACGCGTTAGGAGTAGGCAAACAAATCAGCCAATCACCAAAGAAAACCCCAACATAACCCCCATGAAATGAAGACTGAAGACATGAGAGGAAGCCAGATTGCCTCGTCACCAACACCAAACCTTCCAACGAGCCAATTCCAGAACCAACCACGACAAGCTGATCCCAAAAAAGCTACGTGAACAACCTTAGTCAAAACTTGACAAGGCGACGAAGCAAGCAATGGCAACCGCCACGACAGGGAAGGGAAGGCAAAGAGGCTTGGGAAAAATCAGATCGGAAGAGGAGATAAAATGCGTCCAAGCAGAGGCTACAACCAAAAATCAAGGCGTATCTGAAGGAAAATAATGAAATCGAAAAAAAAGGATTTGGTAAAAGGCGAAAGGAGCAAACTAATAGCAGCGAGGAAAGCTGGGGCCTGGGGAGAAAGGAACAATGAAAAAAGCGAGAATGGACGAGAATAGGAATGTGAAAACGCAAGGGAGGCGGCTGGGAGTTAAGCCCTAGTCCCCATTGATGAGAGAAAGCTCATTTCAATTGATAAGTTGAATATTAATTTCAAAACATTGAAAATTTGGATGATAAATATTAGTAATGATTTTGGAAAGATGGTTTGAAGATGGAATAGTACTTTAAAGCAATCATATTTTGTGATTGGAACATTTTCGATTAAATGTACCTATTTTTGTTAGATATTGGAAATACTTTGGTTTTTGCAAAAAATTGTTTTCCATATGAAAACATTTAAATATATTTATTTAAAGAAATTTTTGAAGCTGATTTCGTGTTAATTTGTCCTTCCAGTGCTTTAAGAATTCTAGCTGATACGTGTAACATCCCCATACTTAGAGGCCCAAAACTAACGGCTACAGATGCTGCAGTCATCCATAGTTATTAATCTTCGGCGACCAAATATGGCGGTGCTAGATATATTGATACGCAGATCATAGAAATATGGAAAAAAAAATTAGCAATTCAAAAACACATTTCCATATTCAAATCAAAAAATTTCATATTCATTACGTAATCCCAAATTAGGTTAACCACGTTCAACAAAATATAATTATTACAATTACACCAAGAGCGACATATAAAGATGCCCCCTTGGTTGATCAAAGCATATAGTAAGGCTAGTAAATCTGCCAGTACAAACAAATACACAGCGCAAAAGGAAAACTATAATAACTATCGGCCTCTTGCATGCCTTCGGAATCTTTATTCGTCTAAGAAGAGAACCTGAAAACCCTACACCTCAAACTACTCAAAATCAATCAAGTACCCGACAGTTTAAGGGAAAAACAAAAACTTCGAGTCAGAGATAAAACCTGGTATGAATAATAATCTAACATCTCAATCCTTTTTAGATATCTTGTGAAACCACGCCGCTTAGCGGAACGGGTTTTCCCCTCACTAGTATCCTAAAAACTTCATAAAGCCATATACTGTGCTCCTACATCCACAATGGTTAAAACATACATTTTCAAATTATTATGATGATATGCATACTAGAAAATAATTAGGATTTCCCATTCCCAGTTTAGTCTGACACCCTATCATAATCATAGTTTGTAGGGTGACTATTAACCTTTTTAGTTTTCACTGATTTACTAATGACCTTGTTATACCTAATAGACACCATGTCCTATTCGAAGTTTTCATGGGATCACTAAGAACCTATTGGCTCCTGCCGATTAACTTAATCAATTCATGGGTCCTCCTGAACTTATTAGTCCTTCCAATAACTAATCACTTTATCCTAGTTTTCATGGGTTACTAGGAACCTATGGATTTATCCAGTAACTCACTTTACATTCTAGTTTTCATGGGTTGACTAGGAACCTACTGATACTTCCATTAACCACATCTTTTCCTAGTTTTCATGGGTTTATTAGTAACCTATTGACTAATGTCAATCCTTAATCTGGATATAGTTTTCAGGGGTTCACTACAAACCAATTAGCCCCTGCCAACTATCCTTAATACATAGTTTTCATGGATTAACTATGAACCTGTTGGTTTCCTCCAATAACTACTTAATCATAGTTTTCATGGGTTTACTATGAACCTTTTGGTTTACACCAATGACTACTTTATCATAATATTCATAGGTTTACTATGAACCTTTTGGTTTACACCAATAACTACTTTATCATAGTTTTCATGGATTTACTATGAACCTTTTGGTTTACACCAATAACTACTAAGTTTAGGCACCCTATAATTTTGGTCACCCTAACTTCATGGATGCAATTCTACTCATTCAGGAGTTTAAGAAATTTATATTCACTCTTGAGTTAACCTAGATGGTTCTCCTACCCCCTTTTCCCCAAAATACAGTTATGGGTTATCATGTGAATATATTCATATTTGAAGAAGCAAATCACAATTTAACAATACCACTCTAGTGGGTTTAACACCTTTTAACTTATATTTTTCAAGGCAATACTTTTTCAAAATTATGTACTTAAGTCATTACAAAGCTCCTTTATGTAAGCCATGGGCTTTCCCTTTAAAAATTTGAATATGGATTTACAAACTTTTTGGCAACGTCGAAAGCTTCTACTTTTAAACCCTTTGAAAGCATAGGTCATTTCCCTTTTAAAACAATAGGCTCCGGCCCTTTTTTTACTTTAAACACTTCCTTCGAAACCTTTCGACTTTGATAAAGTATTACTATATATAAGAGTAGAACCTTTCGAAACCAATGAAACTCAAACCTTTCAGAAACTCACTGGGTTCGATTTAAAACATGTGGAAAACCTACTTTAAAACCTTTCGACTTTATTAGAAGCTACCTTTCAACTTTGTCGAAAGCTCTACTTCGAAAGCTTTAAAGCATATCATTTAAAACAATAGGCCTCTGCCTTTTAAAACAACTCCTTTGAAAGATTTGGGTTATACTTCAAGTATAAAACAAAGTAAATCATCTAAGTTGAAAGCTTTAATACATTTTGAAAGCATTGGAGAAGCGGCTGGTTTTAAAACAAGTTGACCTTTCGACTTTGACAAAAGCAACAACTTCGAAAGGTTGGTAAAATCGAAAATAACCTTTCGACTGTTTTTGAAGGTTCAAAACAAAGCAATAAGCGGCAATAATCTTTAGAATGTGTCGAAAGATTTAAAACCTTTATCTTAGATAAGTGACTTGGTCGAAAGCAACCAAGTCGAAAGCTCTTATTCGAAAGCTCTTATTCGAAAGCAAAGCAGGACTCTATTGGTTTATAAAACAAACATACTCCAACCTCTTTGGCAATCAACCTTTCGACTAAGTACCCTTCGACATTGTTCAATTCATTACGTACCAAGTAACTTGATACCATATGCATTGGTTTGACCTTGTCGAATGCTATAACCTTTCGACTGTGTCGAAAGGACTGGGTCGGAAGGTTTGATGCCTAAAATGGTTGAAACACGCTAAAAGCATGATTTTCTTGTTTTTAACTTAAAAAATATAACTTTTCAACTAACCTGCCATTATTTGTCAAATTCTCATTGGTTGATAATTACTTTTCAGAAAATGGCTGCCACTAATTTTAGAATTAAATAATAATTTTATTTTATAAAATGCCCTTTCTCCTTAATTAAATATATAAAACATTTAAGTTCCGTACCTTAAATAATTTTATAAATTTATCAAATCACTCGGTAAAATTCTAGAAAATCTATTTAATATGTTTTCCAACATATAAAAATTTCAAGCCCAAATAATTATTAATTTAGCCGTAAATAATTTATAACCCAATAAATCATTTTCTTCACTAGAAAATCAATATAAAATCCACATAAATTCAGAAAATTATGAAAAATAAAACCCATCTCTAGAATCATGTTTTCCATAACATATAATTTTCCCATGGCATTTAAAAATCATTCCGTCTCAGTTTTACCCTAAAGTTGTGTATATCTCCATTTAAACAACCTTGTTTAACCCATATAAATCATAAATCTAGCATATAATCATTCAATATATCATAAAAATAGATTTACACTAAAATCTGAAACCATATGATCATAAAACTAAAATAGAGATGTAGAAATTATTATTCACCTTAGATTAGATATGGCAATTGAAATTTGGTTGTGATAGATTCCTTCTAACTTGAATCCTAATCTTTTGCTTTGATTTTTCTCTTCTCTTCTTCCTAATGGTCGGCCTTGCTTGCTTGCTTACGGTTGTAAATTTTTGTTTTGATAAAATGAACGTGTATGACTAAGGAGAATAGTATAAGGGTGGGAAATATGGGTGGCTATTTACCCTAATGCCCTTATGTTTAGTATCTTAACCATTTATAAGTTCATTTGATTAGATAAGCACGTCCACTTAATTCATTAATCACCCTCAATCTCATTATCTACATTATTCTATTTAATTTATTCTAATTAAATTTCCTGAATAATGTTAATAAAACTAGGGGTGTTACAGGCTCCCATCCTTAAAGAACTTCGTCCTCGAAATTCAGTAAGGACTAACTAGCAAACATAGTTATCATCTGTAACATCTCCTAACAACCATATTAGCCTATTTGCCTAGTAACCAGTCTATATAAATCTACTATAGACATAACATCAAAGCGGATCAGGATAATCCTCTCGAATCATGTCCTTTGTCTCCCAAGTACAGTCTTTCTCGTTGTCGCTCCACTGAACCTTCACCAACTTGACTATCTTGGTCCTCAATTTTTTCTCATCTCTCTCTACAATCCGAACTGGTTGTCTAACAAAAGTCAAATCTGGCTCTACTACCAAATCTTCCAACTCTATCTGAGGAATAGTGGCCTCTGGATCATGCACGTACTTATGAAGATGAGACATATGAAATACATTATGGACACCTGCCAAACTGCTCGGCAACTCTATTCTATAAGCGAGCTTTCCAATCCTTTCTACAATCTGAAATGGACCAACATACCTTGGGGCCAACTTTCCCAACTTTTCAAATCGTACCACACCCTTCATTCGTGATACTTTAATGAAAACCCTATTTCCCACTGAGAACTCTAGTTCTTTATGCCTTTTATCTGCGTAACTTTTCTACCGGGATTGAGCTTCCTTCATCCGTCCTCGAATTAGCTCAATCTTTTCCGATGTCTCTCTAACCAAATCCGGACCTAAGACCAACCTATCTCCAGTCTCTAACCAACATACTGGCGATTTGCATGGCCTTCCATACAAAGCTTCAAAAGGCACCATTCCTATACTAGTCTGATAACTATTATTATAGGAAAACTCAATCAAATGTAGGTGATCTTTCCAAGATCCACCAAACTCTAACGCACGCGCTCTCAATAAATCCTTGTTGACCCTCTCTGTCTGCCCATCCGTCTGTGGGTGATATGTTGTACTCATCTTAGCTTGGTACCTAATACCTCTTGTAGACTCCTCCAAAATTCGCTAGTGAATAATGAATCTCTGTCGCTGACTATGTTACTAGGAATCCCATGAAGTCTAACTATGTTCTTCATAAACAACTTAGCCAAAACAGGTGTTGTCTTGGTTGACTTTAACGGAATGAAATGGGCACTCTGGGTCAGCCTATCCACATTAACCCATATGATTTCATTTCCTCTATTTGACCTTGGCAACCCGTCGATAAAGTCCATCAATATCGAATCCCATTTCCAAACTAGGATATTTAAAGGCTGAAGTAACCCACTCGGCTTCTGATGTTCAGCTTTCACTTATTGACAGTTTACACACTGCCTAACCCACAAACCGACATCCCTCTTCATGCCCTCCCAATAGAAGATCTTTTTCATGTTTTGGTACATCTTGGTTCCTCCAGGATGAATCGTAAACTTTGAACAATGACATTCCTTTAAAACTTCCCTCCTTAAGCTCTCTACATCTAAGACACATAACTGTCCCTTCTTTCTCAGCCATCCTCTTTGGTCAAGACTAAAATCCTTTAGGTTACCAATCTCTGATCCGACCTCGAGCCTTCTAATTCTTTCAAATAAATCCAGATCTTCTCTTTGCTTAGAAGCTATCCTCTCGATCATCACTCGTCGAACATCTAAGCAAGACAACATGGCAGTACCTCCACTAGAATTAGTAGTCAATTTTAACTGCACTCCACAACTGGCAAAAGCTTCTAGACCCTTCCATTCTGCCAAAACCGCTAACACCACGTTCTGATGTTTTCTACTAAGAGCATCTACTACCTTATTTCCTTTCCCAGGAGTATACTCTATACCGAAATCATAAGCAGCCAAAAACTCCAGCTATCTCTGCTGCCTCATATTCAACTCCTTTTGAGAGAATAAACACTTTAATGACTTATGGTCAGTATACAACTCAAACTCTCTCCCAAAAGATAATGCCTCCAAATCTTCAAGGCAAAAATCACCGCTGCCAACTCCAAGTCATGAGTATGATATCTAACTTCGTGCGGTCTAAGCTGCCTAAATGCATAAGCTACAACTTTGCCCCTCTGCATCAATACTGCTCCCAATCCAGTACCGCATGCATCAGTGTATACTACCAATCATTGGTTACCATCCGGAACTACTAACACTAGAGCATTGGTCAACAAATGCTTTAACTTAAGGAATGCTTCCTCACATTTGTCGGACCAAACAAACTTCATGTCCTTCCTAGTCAACTTAGTCAAAGGCGCTGCTATCAATGAGAAATCCTTGATGAATCTCCGGTAATATCCAGCAAGTCCAAGAAAACTTCTAATCTCGGTCACCATTTCTGGTCTCTTCCACTTGTTCACAGCTTCGATCTTGTCTGGATCGATTGACAATCCCTTCCCTGAAACCACATGACCAAGAAACTTAACTTCTTTCTTCCAAAAATGACACTTGGAAAACTTCGCCTTTAGTTGATTCTACCTCAGCTTCTCCAACACCACTCTAAGATGAATCTCATGCTCCGTTTCATCTTTAGAGTACACTAAAATGCCATCTATAAATACTAACACGAACCTATCCAAAGTGCTCTCGGAAAACCCGGTTCATCAAATCAACAAAGAAAGCAGGCACATTTGTCAATCCGAATGGCATCACCAACCACTCATACGAACCATACCTAGTCCGAAATGCCATAAAAGAATGTTATCCTCCACCACTCGCACTGATGGAACCCTGTCGCCAAATCCAATTGGAAAAACACTCTGGCTCCACTCAATTGATCAAATAAGTCGTCGATTCACGGAAAGGGATACTTATTCTTGGTCATCCTATCGTTTAACTTGCGATAGTCGATGCACATCCTTAACCACCCATCTGGTTTCTTCACAAACACCGCAGTTACTCCCCAAGGCGAACTGCTTGGTCTAATAAAATTCATTTCCTCAAGATCCACTAATTGCACCTTCAGTTTCTTCATCTCTGTCGGTGTCATTCTGCTAGGTGGTCTACTAACAGGTTCAACTCCCAGCACAAGGTCTATCTGAAACTCAACAGCTCGTTTCAGGGGTAATCCAGTAACTGGCTCAAATACATCTGCAAATTCTCTCGCCACACGAACCTGACTAAGCTCTTCTCCAGCTTCCATGGTACTCAACAAAGCACAAACACTCTTACTGGAATTTTCTATTGAGAAGATGATTCGGTTATGACTATTTGGGTGCCTTAATGATATTTTCGATCCTGGAAAAATATCCTAGCCTCATACCTACCCAACCAATCCATACCCAAAATGATCCCGAAATCTATGAAATCAAAAACATACAAACTACATGCAAACTTATGACCTAACAAATCAAGTTCTAACGAATCACATCTCATCCTAAGAGTTGCATAACCTCCTATCAGATTCGCAGCCCTTAAGGAAGTAACAAGGTATGTGGGTTCTATACATAACCTATCAACCAAATATTGTGATATAAATTAATGTGATGCACTAGTATCAAAAAGTACTCTTACCGGTATACTCTTTATCAAAAGCGTACATTCCATCACAGTTTTCCCTTTCTCTGCTGCAGTAGGTCTAGAAGAAGACGGTGGTCCAATAGCAAACACCTTCCCTCTGTCCGCCCGGACTGGCTCTGGACACTGGTTCTTATAATGCCCAACTTTGTTACAGTTAAAGCATTTCACATTCTTCTTCTCCACGGGCTTCTTTCCTTTTCCAGTTCTACACTCGTGGGCATAATGGCCCTTTTTCTCACACTTATAACACACCAAATCAGCCTTCGCCTTCTTAGCGGCCTCCCATTTCTAGGCTCCTTTCTTTTTAAAGAATTTTCTTTTTCTTCCTTAAAAACCCTGGGACTCAATTGGCTTCTCCCAAGCTGAAACAACAAGCATCTCCTCATGGAAAACGGTCATCTCCACCATCACATGATAAGGTTCTCTAATATGAGTCATAGCTATCCAGCCTAGCTCTGGCCTCAAACCTCTGATGAATCTCATTCCTTTTGACATCAGTGTCAACCAAAGCATAACCATATAAAGATAGCTCATCAAACTTAGCAACATACTCGATCATAGACATCTATCCTTGGACAAGATCCATGAACTTCCTCATCAATGCGGACTTGGCAACCTCAGACAAGAACCTCTGCTCAAACCTCCTCCTAAAGTCAGCCTAAGTCAACTCTTCCTTCGGCACTTCGACCGTCACACTATTCCACCAATGACGCACTAACCCTTGCAACTGTCTGGAGGCTAGCCTTCTCTTCTCTCCATCATTCAATCCTAAATCTGTAAATATCCTTTCACGGTTTAACAGCCAGTTCTCAACTTCAACAACATCTTCCGTTCCAGCAAACGGCTTTCCTTCCAGACTGATGTAGTCTCTACCCAGCTTAGCATAATTATAACCAACTGGAACTATAGGATTAGCTCCTCCTACATTACTAGCAGCTCCTGCTTGCAAAAGATTTTCCAACAGCTGATACACCATCCCCGTATCTACTGGCGGATTTACAACACCTACATTGGCCTCAGCATTTTGGTCAGCATTAGCCTGTCACCTTGGTTTCTCCAAGTATTAGGTCGAGGATTTCCATTAGTAGTGGTGCTTCGTCCACCTAGATTTCCTCTTCCGTTTCCTGCCTCCATATCCACTTTCTTGTATATCTGCATACGAGCCATAGTAAGATATAGAAGAACGGTCCAAGAAAGAGGGGAATACGTACTTAGATATATACCTATATATCAAATACAAGTACGTTAATATAGCGTTAACCCAAACCCCGATAATATTTTTAAATTTATTGGATTATATTTGAAAAAGCTTTTAGGTTTTAATTTTCTTTTAAAGTTTCATAAACCTATGCTCTGATACCAACTTGTAACATCCCCTACTTGGAGGCCCAAAACTAATAGCTACGGATGCTGCAATTATCCATATTTATTAATCTTCGGCGACTAAATACGGCGGTGCTAGATATATTGATACACAAATCATAGAAATATGGAAAAGTTTTAACAAGTCAAAAACACATTTCCATATTCAAATCAAAATATTTCATGTTCATTACATAATCCAAAATTACGTTGGCCACGTTCAGCAAAATATAATTGTTACAATTACGCCATGAGCGACATATGAAGATGCCCCCTAGGTTAATCAGAATATATAGTAAGGCTAATAAATCTGCCTTTACAAACAAATACATAGCGGAAAAAGAAAACTCTAAATAATTATCGGCCTCCTGCATGCCTCCAGAATCTTTATTTGTCTAAGAAGAGAACCTGAAAACCCGAAACCTCAAACTACTAAAAATCAATTGAGTACCCGATAGTCTAAGGGGAAAACAAAAACTTCGAGTTAGATATAAAGCCTGGTATGAATAATAATCTAACATCTCAATCCTTTTTACGTATCTAGTGAGACCACGCCACTTAGCGGAACGGGTTTTCCCCTCACTAGTATCCTAAAACCTTTATAAAGCCATATACTGTGCTCCTACATCCACAATGGTTAAAACATACATTTTCAAATTATTATGATGATATGCATACTAGAAAAAAATTAGGATTTCCCATTCCCAGTTTAGTCTGACACCCTATCATAATCATAGTTTCTAGGGTCACTATTGACCTTTTTAGTTTTCATGGGTTTACTAATAACCTTGTTATACCTAATAGGCACCCTATCCTATTCGAAGTTTTCATGGGATCACTAAGAACCTATAGGCTCCTGCCAATTAACTTAATCAATTCATGAGTTGTGACGCCCCATTAATTTTAAAAATCATTTCAAAAAGATTTGGAGAAGACCGTGCTTGAAAACGAATAAAAACAAGGAAAATCACTCAAACCGATATTCAAATTCAAATTCAAAATAATTCAGAATTGGAATTTCAAAATCTCTAAATTTTGGCTAGTCTATTGATAGACATCATGGCCTATACTCATCATCAAAATCATCTCAAAATTTGCATCAAAACGGTGGCAATTCCAAGGCAAAAGTCGCGAAATATGCTACGAAAGTATACGAACACAAGGCCACAACGCACGCACCTGGGCCAACAAGGGGGTCGACCCAGCCCAGTGGCCAATAAAGATTTCTTAGATTCAGGAACGAACCTGAGCTCGAATCGTTCCCGAAACTGAGTCCAAGAAAGAGTAGACTCATCGAGCTCGGCTATGAGAAGCTCGTACCAGTCGAGAGCACGCTCTTGTAGCATGCTGGATGCCACAAGAACTCTATCGTGGTCAGAAAGATCCATGCGAGAGAAGATGGGCTCGCATGTACAAATCCAAGCTTGGAACTCTAGAACGGACTCGGAGCCTTTGAACGACTTTTCTCCGAGATGAGAGAAATCACTGCATATGCGCGCAAAGACAGAGTTGCACGGAGGAGACGATGGTGTAGGAGTTGGAGGCTGAGTGCTCCTAAATAACTCCATAAACTAATCGACAGACATATAAACGCCGTTCGGATGGGAGCCACTGGACTGCATTGCATCCGAGCATCGTCCTCTACCTCTTCCAGCCATTAGCTGAAAGTTAAGATAAGATAAAGATTATTCATAGGGTAGATATCATTAATTCAATAAGGAATACTACGGAATTAAAATGCATTCCTAGACGTATTCCCAAACTTCTATCCACCCCAAAGGACAAGAAAAGGTCAAAGGCATGATGATTAAGGGATTCTTAACACTTGTATTACACTTAGATGTACCGTAATATGTGCTTCTGTTCTGTGTTTATCATATTTGTTTTGAACTCAACTCTAATACCAAGTTGTGATGCCCCATTAATTTTAAAATTCATTTCAAAAGGATTTGGAGAAGACCGTGCTCGAAAACGAATAAAAACAAGGAAAATCACTCAAACCGATATTTGAATTCAAATTCAAATTAAATTCAAAATAATTCAAAATTTGAATTTCAAAATCTCCTAAATTTGGCTAGTCTATTGATAGACATCATGGCCTATAATCATCATCAAAATCATCTCGAAATTTACATCAAAATGAGTGATAAAACTGTCGCAATTCCAAGGCAAAAGTCATGAAATATGCTACGAAAGTATACGAACACAAGGCCACAACGCACGCACCTGGGCTAACAAGGGGGTCGACCCAGCCTAGTGGCTAATAAAGCTTTCTCAGATTCAAGAACGAACTTGAGCTCGAATCGTTCCCGAAACCGAGTCCAAGAAAGAGTAGACTCATCGAGCTCGGCTATGAGAAGCTCGTACCAGTCGAGAGCACGCTCTTGTAGCATGCTGTATGCCACAAGAACTCTATTGTGGTCAGAAAGATCCATGCCAGAGAAGATGCACTCGCCCATACGAATCCAAGCTTAGACTTGTAGAACGGTCTCAGAGCCTTTGAACAGCTTTCCTTCGAGATGAGAGAAATCACTACACATGCGCGCTAAGACAAACTTGCACGGAGGAGATGATGGAGTAGGAGCTGGAGGCTGAGTGCTCCTAAATAGCTCCATAAACTGATCGGCAGACATATAAACGCCGTCCGGATGGGATCCACTCGACTGCCCCGCATCCGAGCGTCGTCCTCTGCCTCTTCCAGCCCTATTCTCTACATTAGCAGACTATATTACCCAGTAATACTCTTTGTTAATGTGGGTCTCAAGGTGGGGCGTCACATGGGTCCTCCTGAACCTATTAGTCCTTCCAATTACTAATCACCTTATCCTAGTTTTAATAGGTTATAGGAACCAATGGATTTATCTAGTAACTCACTTCACCTCCTAGTTTTCATGGGTTGACTAGGAACCTACTGATACTTCCATTAGCCACATCTTATCCTAGTTTTCATGGGTTTACTAGGAACTTATTGACTGATGTCAATCCATAATCCGGGTATAGTTGTCATGGGTTCACTACAAACCAATTAGCCCCTGTCAACTGTCCTTAATACATAGTTTTCATGGGTTAACTATGAACCTGTTAGTTTCCTCCAATAACTACTTAATCATAGTTTTCATGGGTTTACTATGAACTTTTGGTTTACACCAATGACTACTTTATCATAATATTCATAGGTTTACTATGAACCTTTTGGTTTACACCAATAATTACTTTATCATGGTTTTCATGGGTTTACTATGAACCTTTTAGTTTACACCAATAACTACTAAGTTTAGGCATCCTATAATTTTGGTCACCCTGACTCCATGGATGCAATTCTACCCATTCAGGAGTTTAAGCAATTTATATTCACTCTTGAGTTAACCTAAATGGTTCCCCTACCCCTTTTTCCCAAAAATACAGTTATGGGTTATCATGTGAATATATTCATATTTGAAGAAGCAAATCACAATTTAACAATACCACTCCAGTGGGTTTAAGGTCCTCGAAATGCACTTCATAAAACATAGTTAACACCTTTTAACTTATATTTTTCAAGGAAATACTTCTTCAAAATTATGTACTTAAGTCATTACAAAACTCCTTTATCGAAGCCATGGGTTTTTCCTTTAAAAATTTGAATATGGATTTTCAAACTATTCGACAACGTCGAAAGCTTCTACTTTTAAACCCTTCGAAAGCATATGTCATTTCCCTTTTAAAACAACAGGATCCTACCCTTTTTTTACTTTAAACACTTCCTTAGAAACCTTTCGACTTTGATAAAGTATTACTATATATAAGAGTAGAACCTTTCGAAACCAATGAAACTCTAACCTTTCAAAAACTCACTGGGTTCAATTTAAAACATGTGGAAAACCTACTTTAAAACCTTTCGACTTCATTGGAAGCTACGTTTTGACTTTGTCGAAAGCTCTGCTTCGAAAGCTTTAAAGCATATCATTTAAAACAATAGGCCTCCACCTTTTAAAACAACTCCTTCGAAAGCTTTGGGTTATACTTCAATTATAAAAAAGGTAAATCATCTAAGTCGAAAGCTTTAATACCTTTTGAAATCATTAGAGAAGCGGCTGGTTTTAAAACAAGTAAACCTTTCGACTAAGTACCCTTCGACGTTGTTCAATTCATTATGTACCAAGTAACTTGATACCATACGCATTGGTTTGACCTTGTTGAAAGCTATAATCTTTCAACTATGTCGAAAGATCTGGGTCGGAAGGTTTGATGCCTAAAATGGCTGAAACATGCTAAAAGCATGATTTTCTTGTGTTTTACTTAAAAAATATAACTTTTCTACTAACCTGCCATTATTTGTAAAATTCTCATTGGTTGATAATTACTTTTCAGAAAAGTGCTGTCACTAATTTCAGAATTAAATAATAATTTTATTTTATAAAATGCTTTTTCTCCTTAATTAAATATATAAAACATTTAAGTCCCATACCTTAAATAATTTTATATATTTATCAAATCACTTAGAAAAAATCTGGAAAAATTCTAGAAAATCTATTTTAATATGTTTTCCAACATATAAAAATTTCAAACCCAAATAATAATTATTTTAGCCGTAAATAATTTATAACCCAATAAATCATTTCCTTCAATAGAAAATCAATATAAAATCCACATAAATTCAGAAAATTATGAAAATTGAAACCCATCTCTAGAATCATGTTTTCCACAACATATATTTTTCCCATTTCATTTAAAAATCATTTCATCTTGGTTTTACCATAAAGTCGTGTATATCTCCTTTTAAACAACCTTGTTTAACCCATACAAATCATAAATCTAGCATAATATCATTCAATATATCATAAAAATAGATTTACACTAAATTCCAAAACCATATGATCATTAAACTAAAATAGAGATGTAGAAATTATTATTCACCTTAAATTAGATAAGGAAATTGAAGTTTGGTTGAGATTAATTCCTTCTAACTTGAATCCCAAGCTTTTATTTTGATTTTTCTCTTCTCTTCTTCCTAATGGCCGGCCTTACTTGCTTCCTTACGGTTATAAATTTTTGTTTTGATAATATGAACGTGTATGACTAAGGGAGAACAGTATAAGGGTGGGAAATATGGGCGGCTATTTACCATAATGCCCTTATGTTTAGTATCTTAACCATTTATAAGTTCATTTGATTAGATAAGCACGACCACTTAATTCATTAATCACCCTCAATCTCCTTATCTACATTATTCTATTTAATTTAGGCTAATTAAATATCCTAAATAATGTTAATAAAATTAGGGGCGTTATAATACGCCCGATCAACGTTATCGATAGAGATTCCTAAACACTAGGATGGGATATATGGGCACAATTTTCACAAGTGATATAATGTTTTAGAAAGAAGTAAAATATTCGAGCTATCTTTAAAACTAAGGTTTTCAACTATTTATATTTGAAATTTTGAAAAGATAGTAATATTTTGGAAAATGGAGATTTTTTTTTTGGAAAATAATAAACATATTTTTCTGTATCAAGGTTTTCGATGTGATTATTGCAGCCACCGAACATTAGTGGACAGTCGAAGTTGTTGATGAGGTAATCTTGATCACATGGTCAACATTACAGCTAATCGACGAGGTGAGCAGCTAGAAATTCATGGTGTGGCATCATCGATATATTTATAGATTAGAATTTGAAATTGTTTGGTATGTGATGTTGTGATTATATGCCTACCATGTTACGTGATTGTTCGTGATTTAAATGAATTTTGTGAATATTTCTGTGATATGATACATTGTGATATGAACGTTTATATGTATAAATTTGAACTTAAAATGAATTCTGAAACCACCATAGTGTTAAAAAGTATAAAACAAGAATTTTATTGTTTTGAGAAAACTATGTTATGAAAAAACAAGAATTTTGGAAAATGTCTTCAAAGGAAAGTGAATAATATTTGGAGTAATTTTATAAAACGAGAAGTAGTCTTAAAATGAGAAAGTATTTCATGAATTATTGGAATAAAGTATTGACTATGTGAGTTTTGTGGTAAGTGAAATTTTATAATAAGATAAGTAATAAATATACTATGAATTTGAAATTTGAGTTGTGAGAGAATTAATTAAAGAAGATTTTGTGTACAACATTTTTAAGTATTAATGAAGATCTTTTAATTATGATGATAAGGAAATGTGGCTTATGAAAAGTGAATTTTGTAGTGTTCATATCATATTTGGCTTTTTCAAAATTGATTTCTATTTAAAAGGTATATAAATTTGAATTGTGAACAAACAAGTTTTAAGAAAAGAAATATTTGGAAATAATAATAATATATATGGATTTCTGGTGCTAATGAAATATATTGAAATGGTTGTGTGTTGAAGCAAGGATATAATATATATATATATATATATATATCAGATAAATAGGCACAAGGAACAAGTTGCAAAAAAATTTAGTGTCAGGAACAACAAGTTTGTTTTTTAATTTGAAGGACACTTTTTAGTGTAAATTGAAAATGATGGTTACAACTATCATTCTGTGATTTACACTAAAAAGCGTCCTTCAGCCTAAAAAACAAACTTCTTGTCCCAGAAACTAAATTTTTCTCTAACTTTTTCCTTAAGCCTAAAAACCCCTATATATATAATTTTGAAAAGAGCCAACGGATGTTTTGAAAATTTGATTTCAAATTATTGGAAAATTTCCAAACGAGGATGGTATATTTAGAAGTGATAAAGATTTTTATCGAAAGAGATTTGTATATTTAATGAATGTTTGATAAATGGCTTTGGAAATATTTTTGGTAGTGAAGTCGTTATATAGTATTTTTTAAATACTATGACTAGTTTTGACTTTAGATCTTAAATTATTAATTCTATTTTGCTGATTTTAATTTGATTAGAATGCTGTGTCATTAGATATCCATTTTTGTTTGTAACGCAACATAAAATTTTGAATTTAGCTATGGATTAAACATGAGTTTGTAAAAGAAGTGCGCGCTGTCTAGAAAAATGCAAAATCCATAAACCAATGTTGACTTCATTTGACCATGTCTTTCAAATGGTTTATTCGATTTCAATGTTTTTGCACACTCTAAAGCTAAGAGCATAATTAACTACTTTTATTTTAAGTATTTTGCAAAATTTATCATTTTATAGGCTAAAACTGTAGGTTTATTGATCTTTAAATATAAACTTAATTTTCCAACGATATAAATATAATATTATATAAAAATATATAATTTCTCAATCCCTTCTATGCCTCTAAATCTCTAGATCTAAATCCATTCTTCTTATTTGACTCATTTTCCTTCTACCAAAATATGTATTAAAGCTTATACATATTTTTATTAGAATTATAGATCTATGAAGAGATTGATTTAAATGTAGTTGTAAAGTTTTAGATTTAGGATTTACCACTTCTTCGCATAATTGATTCACCCCTTATTTCTCTTTTATTTTTTGCTATTCTCCATATATATATAATATATTATTTTATAACTTCTATATAGACTAGAATTTGTGGAAAAAATAAAATGGCAGAGCTTCGCTCCATAATTCAGAAAATATGAGAAGAAAAATGAGGGGTTGGGCCTGTATTTATAGGCGCACGAATCAATTTCATCTGTTAGATTTGAATTTATTAAATCCAGGTCGTTAAGCCTCGATTCATTCTTACCGCCATAGTAGCCACCAGTTGACTGCCATACCCCCACTGATCGACCGTTATTAGTTGATTGGTCCTAATAAAGGGTCGATCGGTCGCTTGTATATACGTTAAGTGTTCGTTTTATTCCTTTTATTTGGTACGACTGATTTTATTAACGTTCTTATTTACTACCATTTGTTTTAACAATAATTAATTTTTTTCCTTCCATGCTTAGATTTAATTTGATTTAATGTTGTTAATCAACTTTCTATTTAACGGGTGCTTTAACTTTAGGCTGGTAATATTTGATGTCTTCTATATTAATAAATATTAATATTCATTACCTTTACCCACATCAATCCTTACGAAAGTTCGTCAAAAGAACGCCACGAACATAATGATGCATGTTTCGTAGCCAAATTATGACGTTTTCAAAAATTCTATTTTTGGGCATTAATAATTATTTAACCCTTTTTAACTAATTTCTGTTTATTTTTACCGGTGTTACAATCCTTCCCCCTAAAAAGAATTTATTCTATGAATTTCCTTAAGGACTGAATCATGTATCATAGCGCACAACCATTCTAAGCTATCCATCCTATTAGTATATGATTAGTTTTGCAGCCAATCGTGTACAAATGCATAGTGTATCACAATACATATGATATGTATGAAGAATATTACTAAATCTGCGCCTCCTATATGAATGCATTCTTCAAAACAATTTTAAAACTATGTTGCAAACAACCGATATATGCTGGCAGTTTTATATGTATGCAAGTTTTGAGAATCAAAACCTTTGTTTTTGCACACAAATTTTCCCATGCGTCTACGAATAAAAGTTTGGTTCAACCAATTTCGCATCCAATCCCTACCGTCCAATACCTAGATACAATTTTCTAATATCCAAGATTTTGAAAATCTAAGTTTCCTAAATCAGTACTCTTATGTTGGAAAAAGAATTTAGATTGAGAATTCCATATTTTTATCCTTTCCTTATGTACCCATTCCACTGCACCTTAGGACCTTCTCTTATGCCCCCGATGCTTTTCCTACTTTCCCAAGTATAGTCAACATAAGGAAATTTATTTTTAAATTTCAAAATAGAGTTATTTCAAAACAAGTTTTGTTCCACTATCAACAAGGTATGGAAAAAGAAATTCCAGAGCTAAAACAACTTTTTTCCTTGTCATTAACTATATTTTACATACTGTCACTTTTGCAGAATAGTTTATTTCATATCTGCTAACTCGTTAACTTTTCCAATAGGGCATGTGGCATTCAAAAATCAGAAATCTCCCTTTTTCTCATTAAAAGTTTTTTTCCTACATTTTTGAAATAGTTGGAAAATTTTAAGAGAAAACTTTAATTTTCAAAACTTTCACAAAAATATTTTATATAAAAAGTCAAAGATTTTTCTAACAAAATTTTCAAAAGTGTAATTTTTGTCCAAAACAAATCAAGTCACATAGATTCAGGTGATGGGTTAATGCTTATGATTGATCCTAACTTATTATGCAATTAATATTAAATTTCATAAACTCTTCATTTTATTTTAGAACAACCACAGCATCCAAATATATTATAAATTTTAGCTTTTAAGGCATAGGGATAGTGATATGTGGTTTCACAACAACCTTCAATGTCCTTCGCTTCCTAAAATTTATTTTTCCAAAATTATAAGGTTTTTGGGACTTAACATTACTTTACATTTAGTAGCTAATAAATTTCCTAAATTATTTTATAAACTTCCATTCTTACTTTGTATTAGTCAAGTGTCTACATGAGATTCCTTAGTTATTCTACTTCCCAATATGTAGAGGTCAATCTAGAAAGTCAACATGGTGATAAAATGGAACTACTCTCATATTATTATATGCGTTTTTACACAAACATCGGCAACTAATACTTATAACCCAACTAACCTAAAAGAAACAATTGCTGGGAACTGTCCTTCAACATCAACTGACATTAATGATGTTGTGACCCTATCACTTCTTACTTAAATAAAATGCACATTCTTAGCATGCCATTCCATTATAACCCATGTATCTTAACCTACCTTTTTGGCTTTTAATAAATAAGCCTCATTCATTATTTCAATTATTACAACCAACTTACTATTTTCATTTAATCAAATCTTTTGATTGTATCCTCAATTGTCGGGTATATACTTTCTTTATTTGTAATCTTACATACGGGTATACTCTAGAACTCGTAGAAATGTACTTTGATACCATTTTCCATTCTTTTAAAGTTCTACTTTATGGCTTTTATGCATGTTCAATAAAACATTCATAGGCTTATACTAATATTCTTTATATTCTATAGGGATTTTTTATTTCTATTCTATGAGCATTCGTTGCTTTTTTACTCATAGTCTTACCTTTTACCCCATCCTATATAGGCAGCCATCCCTATCTGCTCCATATCAAAGTTAGTTTGGTTTTTACTACACTTCTTAAAATTATTAAACTTTATAGTTACGACGTGTTTAACCCTAAAACTTATATCTTTAAATTATAAACTTAGAAACTTTTATCTTTAAATTATAAACTTAGAACTTTTAAAACCATATTTTAGGACTTGTGAAGCAAGATTATTTATTAAGTTTCAAAAGTCGATGTTAGCAATTTAAAAAGAACGTTTCCTTTAAAGCCTTTTCACAACAAAGTTTTTACTTCTTAAAAAGTAGGGTTTTAAACTCAAATCATTTATTAAGTTTTGTATTCCAAAAACTCAATTTCTATACCAAATTTTTTTTCCACAAATGCACTTTACATTTTTTCTAAAATATCTTTATTTAATTTGAACAATAAAAAAAAGAGTAGACAAGGACAACATCCATTCTACTACTTTCATATTACTCATGATATTTCCACTTTCATCCTTAGTGGAGATTCTAATAGCATATGAGGGGGACTTTAAATAGGTATGTGCAATTACTGCACATATTTATGAAAACTATCTATTTTTTTCTATATTGTTTCTAATTACTAACTTTATTTTATATAAATTTCTAGATTATTTTTATTCTTATTTCATAATATTACAACTATTTAACTTTCTTCTACCTAAACTTCTCTTATTTAAATTGCTTTTATTTATATACTTTTTCTTTCAATTGACCATCTTCTTTATTGAAACATCGCAATACGTTCGCTTACTACTTTGTTTTAAGGTTCTTGTCACATTTTCATTCTTTTTACCCCACTTAAAGCCAATACCTCTTTCTGTTGTCCATCTTTAAAAGTATTTTTAAAACTTAAAATTTTCATAATCAGAGATCATAAATACGCCCTATTTTCTTTTTTATTTCAAAAGAAATATCTCTTTATTAAAACATCGCAAGAAAGAAGACTTGTTGACCCAACTGCAGCTTATTTGCCTCACCACAACAGTTTTCCATCTCTGGAAAGAGAGGAATCGAAGAGTCTTCAAGAAAACTGCAAAGAATCATCACCAAATTCAGATCGCTATTGAACAAGATGTCAGGAACCTAGTGAAAAGAATTAAAAGCAAGATCTTTACCTGTGCGTCAGAACTGGAGAGCAGTATCCTTCGAGATTGGAAAGTGGATCCGCCATGACTTTTAGCTTCAGTGCTTTCTAGTAGGAGCCAATACTTTTGCTTTTTGCTGTGGAATATATGTTTTATTATTCCAGTTTGGTTTCGTGTTTTTGTCTTACTCATCTCATCTTGTTTTGTACGAGACTTTGTGAGTTTTGTATTGGTCTCTGTGAGGCATCAATAAAATTTACCATTCTTCAAAAAAAAAAAATCATTTTAACTGAAATTTTTGGTCTAAACAATTTCAATTTCTACTAGAAATTCTTTTTGAATAAAATATATTTATTTTCACAAAATTTAATATTTTAATACTTTTCAAAATAGAGTTTTCTTCTTTTAAATATATCCCTTCAAAATTATTTCAAATATACTATATTTTTTTTCAGACCATATATCTTTTTAGACCTTTTTTTTAATTCTTTCATATAGGGTTGAACTAGAGTAGGCTTTGGTTGTCTATTCTTTTGGATCTTCCTTCTTTTCCACTTTACTTTTGACTTATCTTCCTTCAAAATATATTAAAAATCCAACTATCATCTTAAAGTGATTAATACACTCCTTCATTTTAGAGCTGGCTCTAATCTTACTTCCGGATATATGCAATATATAAATTCTTTCCTTCACATTTATCTGGATCTAACGTACATCATCAATCAACAATCCTACGGAGGTCTACTGTCATAGGGTAGCCTAGGCCCAACAAGGGAGTCACATACCATCGAGCTTTAAGGACTCATCTATATGTCGCATTCTTTCTCTTCTTTAGTTAATGCCTTTTAGTACAACTTATCTCCCATGGGGTGATCGGGATAGCATATATTCCTATCGAAAGCATGCAATAAAATCAAGCGATAGTAAAATCTTTATTAAATAAATAGACTTCATCAATAGCATATAGTAAAAGCCTTTACAATTTTGACCAGTTGATCCTTTTAAATAAAATCGACATAATCAATAATTGCTATCCTATATTCATTTTTTCAGTAAAATGCCTCAAATATAGGATTCTAGAAAATGCTATAACACTTATAAATATCTTATGATTTTTTTTATCTGTTCACTCTTGCCATTCACAATCCAACTTTCTCCAGCATTCATCACTTCTAGCATTCTCCACTCTCCACTGTTATTCGCCATTATCCACTACTGCTCGCAATCGTTTACCTCTAAGACCATTATTCTTTTAAAGCTTCAGGTAAGTCTACATCCATTTTCTTTTTATATTAACTTTCTACTTCTGGTCTTTTTTGTAGCACATGATTCTCTCTTTTGTAATATTTATTAGTTAGTCAAATCCATATATGTGTGGTCTTCTTTGCAATGCCTTTTTATTTTTATTTCATTCCTTTGCTGATATTTGAAAAGTGCAAACAAGCAATACAAAATTCGGAAAGCTTGGTGGAAAAGAATTCCAAAAACACATGATTGTTATAACCCTTTATAGCATCCTCTCCTACTACCTTATGGAAGTTATGGTTGGGACCTTAATAGCTATAAAATAAATGGAACTTCTGTTACATGCCGTAAGTATTATGCTTACATTTTGTAGGTACCAAGTAGTTTTACATTCATAAAATTATAAATTTATAACTAGCATCATCACATTATAAAAATTGATAATTATCAGGCATACATTTAAACAGAATTGATGACATAATGGATTTCATTCTTTTAATTCACACAATAAGTTAAACATAAATAAAATAGGTATCTAGAGCTAACGGTTTTAATCAACTTAAGAAATTATTTTATAGATATAATATATATATATATATTCCCTTTGCTATTTCTAATCAACTTAAACTTTAGATTATAGAATTTTTACGATTTTTTATTTTTTTAGTTCTTTTTTTAAATAATACAAGCTTATAGAATAACAATCATCAGTGATGAAATAAATCTTCATTTTATTAATTATTTTGTATTTAAAAGTTCGCTTTCATGCATGCCATTTTTATGTCAATTTGCACTTGCACTACAAGAAAATATATTATTAATAACACCATTTAATAACGCATTATTCTAAAGCGTTATTGTTTGCCTTTAATTATTTGTTTTTTTACTCTATTTGTTTTGTACTGTTCACATGGAACGCTTCACAAAGCGTGAAATCTACTAATTTTTTCGTGGTCGTGGGTTTCTCAAATTATTTCCCTCTCCATCTTTTCTCTTTCATTTCGTTCCATTTTTCCTTAGTCTCCCATACCAGTGGAATCAAATCCCCAAATCACTCTTCAGATCCATTCCTCCTTCACAAACCCAAATCGGATCTAGTTAAATCCTGCACGGTGTCTCCAACACCGGCCCTGGCGTCATATTTGGGGGTGCTTTTCCTGGTGCCGTTAGCTTTCCTCAAGTCATCACCACCACCGCTTCCTTTAATGCTTCCCTCTGGTAGCTCATCGGCCAGGTATTCATTCCATTAATCTCCTTGTAGACTTTTAGTCCCCACCTAACTTGATATTTTCACCCTTGCTTTCCCCTAATTATGATTTTTATGGCAAAAAAGAAAAGGTTGCGTCGGTTCTAAAATAGTGCAGAATACGTAGTTATTGTAGTAGAAGTTTATTCAGTGTATTTTTAGTTCTTATGACATGAATTAATATATTTTTTGCAGATCTTCTAGCCTTGATCAGGCAACAAAGGCTGAGGCTGCGAAGAAACGGGAAGAGGAAAAGGCAACGAAAGAAAGCAAGAAGGCAGAAGCTTGTAAGTAGCGATTTGTCAGATTTATTATGGGCATAAATTTATTTTCCAGATTCATGTTTACTCTTGATCACATGCAGTTTGCAGAACATGTTTGAAGTTTTATTCTCAATTGGTATTTACTCGGTTTCCAAGCTAAAACTCAATTTCGATACTGAGTTAAACTTGGTTTTGAAACCCATTTCAACTCATATTTGAAATTAAATTCTCAGTTAGTGACATAATTTAGAAACTAAACTCGAAACTCGTTTCGAAACTTGGTTTCGAATTTTTGAAACAAACCAAAAGTTGGAGTCCAGATATATATTCTCTAGTCTCAGATTGGATGCACTTCATGAAAGCAACTAGGTCAGGGTGAGAATTTATACCGATTATGTAGTTTGCGTTATATGCCACATGTTCTAGCATTTGTAATTTGAGTTCCAAAGCCTTAAGGTTTGAAATTTTTTGTATCCAAAAATATCTAACCATTGCTTACCACTTTTTTTCATAGGTTGAAACATTCATTTGTTGTGATGCAAATAAAGAGCAAGAACCGCACCCTTTGCCAATTAAGTAAGGTACCTTCCTTTTTCCTTAGAATATTTTAGGTAGGCGTCTATGACTATATTTTCCATATTTAACTTGTTTTAGGAACACATATCAGTTTTAATGATAAGATTTATCGAAATTATGAAGCAAAGTCATTTTTCGTGAAAGGGTATTAATAATTCACAAAGATATGTAATTGTTTATTCATATCAATTTGATGTAATTAGATTTTGTAATTTATCAATCAATTTGCAATGACTGGATACATAATTTAAAATATTTTTCACACCTATTACTTATAAACTTATTGGTCATTATTATTTATAGTTTAAACGACTCGTTGACATCTGCATATATTAGTCTATATTACTAGTTAAAGTATTAATCAGTCTATGTTAGTATTTACAATTTAAAAATTATATTGGTCTGTGCTACCAGTCAAAATACTTCATTGTACTATCATTATTTTTATACTCCATACTATGTATGAATGAAGTGACCCACTTCTCTTATCATATATTTGCAATGATTTTCAGATGAGTTTTTTTTACACAATATAAAACAATGGATCACTTCTCTTAAATAATTCCCCAAGATCCAGAATTTTACCAATATAAAAATATTAGTATATTAATCAAATCATGTCATTTATATATATGAAGATATATAAATGTTTCTTTGCCTATCAGAGTAATTAAAATAGCAAAGAAATTCAATCACACAATATTTCTCACATTTGAGAGATTTTGTGTCACATGGCCGTTTCTATTTTTTTTTTATCTTCTTCTTTTTTCATATAAATTTTTAGGCCTAATTAATTTTTAATTCAAATATGACCTCTTATTTATTTCTTGTTTTATTTCCCAGCTTGTTCTAGAGCCTAGATTATTTATACTTGGATTTACAAGCCATACATTTGATTTCTGGGATTTTGTAATTTAACACTTATTGTTTTTTATTAAATAAAGGTGGTTTAAAACAACTCATGCATATTAGTTTAGCCCGGGATTCTTATTTCAAACACAACATTTTTATGTCAGGTAAAATGCTTCTATTCTGGTTTATTATGTATATAATGGTCATATGAATTATCAGGTGATAAACAGGATTGAAGGCCAAGCAGAGAAAAACAATACATTTAAGCAAAGTGCAAACTCAAACATGCACAAACCAATCATGACAAACAAAATGCACAGATCCAGATTAATAGAGCAAATAATAATCATATGAGTGGTAGTGTTGTGATCTAATCTATAAGTCATACAACTTTTGATATTTGGGACTGGAAAGAGTGTTGAATTTGATTTTAGAAAGATGTTTACATTCTTCTGGGCTAAAAACATGTAAAAATGATGTTCTGAGCCTTTAAACACTTAACACCTTTACTCTGCATACTTGTTTGAATACATATTGTCTACCCTTAACCTTGTCTTGCCACTTAGTATCAGTTTTGAAGTCATGGTATCATATTTTCCCAATTCCAATCTTTCAAGTCTTTCACACTTATAATTTTCAGGTTTTATGGTATCTTAATTCTACTTTTGTTCTAGCTATATCACAAGATTTCTGTTGCAATTCAACTTAGCTTACCCTATGGTTTTTCTTTTCAAAAATCTGGTGACTAAAACTTTAAGCCTTCACATGTACTTATATCAACTTATAGGACATGCATAAGCCTTGCTGGTTAGCCAAAGTTATGTTCAACCTAGATACTTATTATTTTAGCACATATTCATTCAAAACAGTTCTAACTTCATAACTGAAGTGCATCAAGCTTACCAAAGAGAATATGATCACATATCAGGTTATATGACATCTTCTCCTTCACCATAAGCTACTAAAATCATTTCAGAATTTGTTACTTAACTCCACAGCATACAAACACATATAACACTTAAGTTTCTTTTTCTTCTTACATGTTCTTTTCAAGATAACAAAGCAAAAGAAAATCCTGGAAATGCTTAAAACATAATAGAGTTTGTCTAACTTATTTATTACAATAACACTGCTACTTTTCTTAAACACTTTAGAACTCATCAAGATCTCCAAATATCCATGCAAGCAAGCTACTCATGCATCTTTCCCTGCAGCAATACTTTGAACTGCCACAATAAAATGAGACACCCCAAATATTACAAAGGCAACAAATAGGGTCAGAAATAAATTCTGGTGTGAGTGAAATCAAAGAATAAAAATATCTTGTAAATTCTTAAGGCTGTGCAGAGAGCTTATATGTTAGATGATATTCAAATTCACATTAAAACCTGAGAATATGTATATTTAAGTTTATCTACAACCATACACCCAAGCATTCATCCATTCACTTCATTCAGTTGTACATGTACAAGCTCCTATGGATTAACTCCCTAAATTCCATAGCATAATTTCTCAATCTCATCTTTTTATTTTATTTGGTCTGAACTCTTGCCATTGAACACCATATGTGCATTGCAAAGGGGCTCAGTTCTGTTAACCCTTTACACAGAGGCCTACAGGACTTAAGCAAGTCATGCACATACCCATCATCCACCTGATGATGAATAGATCAAGGCATTACTCCTAAAATATTTTATAATTTAGAGACCATGCTTATTTTTCTTTCTGGTAAAATGTTATTAATTAAAGAAATGCTTTATTCTCTTTTCTTCCTTTCATAAATTAAAGAAAGTATACTCGGTGGTTTCAGCCAGACATACAAAGTATTTGTGCAAAGCATCACATCCCATTTTAAGGTCATTCTTATTCAATCATATTTTCTAAATCTTGCATAAATAAATATTTCCAAAAATATTCTCATGCCTTACATAAATCTGGTGAAATCATACAAAATATTATACTTAGATTTACTGTGAACATAGGGCATAGTTTTTGAGAAAAACCCATAAAAACATGTTGGCTTGTGATCTGAACAAATCAGCACATATCTATGATATTGCATTGTTCATATCACTTTTTGAATGAATTAAACATAAGCATGAATCTCATTATTCATACTGCCTACTTCATTTTCTTTTCATTGATACCTTATTTCTCAGTAAATTATTTGGTTCATCTTCATATAAAGCTGGATTATAAAATCCACTTCTGAGATCAGAGCATTTGTTTGATTATTTATATTTCAAAGCAAAACTTGAAACAATCATAACACACCAAAACAGCAATCAAATACTCAACCAAAGCATCAACCATATTCAACATTCATTTATTCAGAGAATAAAAATTAAACAAAAGCATATTAAGTTTTTATAAAAATGATATGGCTGCCCTTAACATGGGTCTTAATGCCTTAAATCTCATAGGTGATTAATCACTCACCTTCCTCTTCTCTTCCCCGAGAATGCTTAAGCTTGAAGATAGTGTGAGTTTTGCTTTTTTTTCTATTTCTCTGTTTTCTCTCAGTAACAAACTGCTGCTATCCTCTCATTTTTAAAACATTTAGCTAGGGTTTAGTAGAGAGAAAAGCCCATTTTATCCTCATACAATTTAGAGAATTATGTATATATATTTATGGCTAAATGTGCCATTTTTGATTTCTATTTCAGATAAAAGCAGTTGCTTCTCTGCTTTTCTGTGTACATGCTATTTGCATGATCCACATATACATTGTTTTTGTGTGACTTAGATTCATTGTATATTTTGTTAGACCTGAATAGTTCAGTTATACTTCTTTTTATTATTATTCCTAGCTATTATTTCTGACCATTTATTTTCTCTTGATTTATTTTTAAAAATGTATTTATGCATAAATAATACTAAATTGGTTTTATGCACTTTAATTATTAGAAGAATTTATTTTATCACTTGATATTTCTCTGGCTACTCATATTTAATATATATATATATATATGAGATATGTGTATGTAAAACTCACTCATACTTGATCATTTTCTTCTCATTATTATTCATTGAAAAATCACTATTCTCTTATCTAATTATTTCACTTGCTCTCAATATTTATTTTCAAACTATTCTATTCTTTAAATATTTCCTATTAACTGATTTTCATTTTTCTCTTCAAAATTATTTTCATCTCAATAATTTGGGTCTTCACATACTCTCCTCCTAAAAGGAATTGTGTCCCATAATTATTATATTTTTTTCCATTACAAAGTATAATTTTATTTCAGAAATTTCAGAAACTCATGCATTCAAAACCAATCAAATACACATAAGTAATATTTAAATCTATTATAATTTTAGGCATGCCTTTAAGCAGAAAATAGATTAGGATATTTATCCTTCATCCTATCTTCAGCCTCCCATGTACAATCATTTTTATCTAAACTCCACTGGATTTTAACCAATTTAATTATTTTATTCCTCAATTTCTTTTCTTCTCTAGCCACAATGCCCACTGGTTCTTTCTTATAAAACAAGTTTTCTTGAACTTCAACATGTGTAGGAGATTCAAGAATGGTCTCCTTATCATGCACCCATTTTCTCAATTGAGATACATGAAATACATCATGTATATTACTCAATTCCTCTGGCAATTTTAGCTTATAAGCCAAAGTTCCTATTCTTTGAATAATTTCATATGGACCTATATATCTTGGTGTTAATTTTCCTGCCTTGCCAAACCTCAGTATTTTTCTCATTGGTGAAAATTTGAGGAATACATAATTTCCTACCTCAAATTCCACTGGCCTTCTCCCTTTATCTGCATATGCTTTTTGTCTTTCTTGTGCTGCTCTCATTCTCTGCCTTACTAATTCAATTCTTGCAGAAATTTCTTTCACATGTTCTGGTCCAAGCAATACCCTTTCACCTGCCTCCATCCAACATGCTGGAGATAGACAAGGCTTCCCATACAAGGCCTCAAATGGAGCCATACCTATAGTGGATTGGTAGCTATTGTTATAAGCAAATTCAGCTAAGTAGAGATGATCTTCCCAACTGCCTCCAAAGTCAAGTATACATGCTCTAAGTAAATCCTCTAAAATCTTGTTAACAATCTTAGTTTGCCCATCTGTTTGTGGGTGGTAGGTTGTGCTTAAGCTTAATTTTGTCCCCATGGCTTCTTGAAAGCTACCCCAGAACCTTGAGGTAAACAAGGTGTCTCTATCACCAATGATAGTCTTGGGGATGCTATGTAATCTTACTATCTCTTTCACAAATAATTGAGCTAACTTGTGAGCATTTCTGTTTGAATTCACTGGAATAAAATGTGCTGTTTTTGTGAGCCTATCAACCACTACCCAAATACTATCATTGCCTCTTCTTGTTCTTGGAAAACCATCCACAAAATCCATTGAAATACTTTCCCATTTCCAGGTAGGTACTTCTAGTGGTTGCAGTAGGCCTGAGGGTCTTTGATAATCTGCCTTGACTTGTTGACATGTTAACCATTTTGCCACATATTTTGCCACTGCCCCTTTCATTCCTGGCCACCAATAATTTCTTTTAATATCATGGTACATTTTTGTACCACCTGGATGTATAGTGTATTTGGTCTTGTGGTGCTCATCCATAACCTCTTGCTTCAGTTCTTCCACATTAGGTATGCAGAGCTTCCCTTTCTTCCTTAAGTAGCCTTTAACATCAACTTCATAATTTTCCACTGATATACCTTGTGATATCATGTCCTTCTTTTCCTTTAAATTAATATCTTGATTTTGCATTTTTCCTATTTTATCAACCAGGGTTGATCTTAAGGAGATGAGACTTAATTTCCCATATTCAATCATGTCACTGTGTGCCTTATCTGATGCATCAATTTCTTTCTTTATTTCTACTTCACTGAGGATTGTTAAATCCTTGAATTCAGTGATCATTAAACTTGCCAATCTTGATTGATGACTACTCAATGCATCTTCCACTTTGTTAGCTTTCCCAGGAGTATATAATATATCAAGATCATAGGCAGCTAGAAATTCTACCCACCTATGTTGCCTCATGTTCAAGTCTTTTTGGGAAAACAATTACTTAAGTGATTTATGGTCTGTAAACAATTCAAATTTAGTACCCAACAAGTAGTGTCTCCATAGCTTCAATGCATAAACAACAACAGCTAGCTCTAAGTCATGTGTAGCATATCTAGTTTCATTTGGCTTGAGTTGCCTTGATGCATATGCTATGACTCTACCATGTTGCATAAGTACTGCCCCTAACCCAGACCCATTAGCATCTGTATATACCACTAATCCTTCATTTCCCTCTAGGACTTGCAAGACTAGAGCTTCCATTAATGCTTTCTTTAATGATTCAAAAGCTTTTTCACACTTTTCTGTCCACGCATATGGTTGCTCCTTTTTGGTTAGTTTGGTCAGTGGAATGGATATCCTTGCAAAGTCTTTTATAAACCTTCTATAGTAACCTGCCATTCCTAAAAATGATCTCACCTCGGTTACTGATTTAGGTCTACTCCATGATTGCACTGCCATGACTTTGTTTGGGTCTACACTAACCCCCTGTTGAGATATAATGTGTCCCAAAAATTTAACTTCATTTTGCCAAAATGTGCACTTAGTAAATTTTGCCTTTAAATTATGTTCTCTTAGTCTTGACAAAACCAGATGCAAATGCTTTGCATGCTCCTCTTCTGATTTTGAATACACCAATATGTCATCAATAAAGACAACCATAAATTTGTCTAGAAAATCTCTAAATGTCATATTCATTAAATCTACAAAATAGGATGGTGCATTTGTCAATCCAAAAGGCATTACTAAAAATTCATACAGCCCATACCTTGTGTTGAATGCAGTGTATTTAGTACTTTTCTCCTCAACCTTCATCTGATGGAACCCAGAGGCTAAGTCTAGCCTTGAAAAGATTTTTGCTCCATTTAGTTGATCAAATAAATCATCAATTCTGGGGAGTGGGTATTTGTTCTTGATGGTAACTTTATTTAATTCCCTGTAATCAATACACATTCTCAGTGTACCATCATGCTTCTTCACAAATACCACTGGAGAACCCCAGTTTGAACTGCTAGGCCTTATGAAGCCTTTCTGCTCCAATTCCTCCAATTGCTGTTTTAATTCCACTAATTCTTTTGGACCCATTCTGGTAGGCTTCTTGATGATAGGACTTGCTCCTGGAATTAATCTTATTTGAAATTCAACTTGCCTATTTTCTGGAACTCCTACAACCTCTCCAAAGACATCTGGGTACTCACTTATTACTTCTATGTTTTCTAGAGTCAATTCTTTTTCAGTCATGCTCCATATTTGATTAAGGCAATTTATCTTGGCTGTTTCACTCATGACTATAATATTTTTACCATTTTCTATTTTCAAAGAAATAGTAAAATTTTCTAAATTCAAAATTGCTTTGAATTTACACAACCAATCTACCCCTAGAATAATTCCTATTCCAGGATATTTCAACACAAATAAATCAGATTTAAACATATTTCCACAATGTTTAATTCTACTCCCAAACATCTTAATCCTAGCAGGCAAGAGCTACCTAGGGGACTCTGAATAAACAAAGGTGTTTCAACTAAATTGCATGTGAGAGCCAATTTATCCACTATGTCTTGTGATATTAAAGAATGTGTAGCCCCAGTGTCATATATAACTGAGATTGGATAATTTTTAATTAGAAGTATACCTTCCAATTGTCCAGAATTTCCCACTACACTTGGTTTTGCTTTACCTTCCAATGCTCCTACCTTTGCTCCTTTCTTGAACTCTGGGCAATTCCTTTTGATATGGCCTTCTTTCCCACAATTATAGCAACTGAATGGGGCCTTCTTAGCTGCTTGACACCTATTGCTCATGTGTACTTCTTCGCCACAGTTGTAGCAAGTAACTTTCTTCTTAATTTCCCCAGTGGTTGCTCCTTCAACTTTCTTATCTACATTCTTCTTGTCATAAGGATGTGCTCTATTTTTCCCTTTCTTTTGATTATTAGCCCTCATGTTCCTAAATTTCTCTCTTGCATTATCATGTTGTTCAAAAGAAAGAGTGAGATCTATGACTTGATCAAATGTTTTGTCTTTGTATGGTAGCATTGCTCTACTTAAACCAGCATTAAGTCCTTGAATAAATCTTGAATTCTTTGATTCCTCATTCCCTATGAGCATGGTTCCATACTTAGACAAGCTCTCAAATTTTTGAGTGTATTCAGTCACACTCATTGGCCCTTGTCTCAATTTTATAAATTCCTCAAGCAGTGTTGCCTTAGCTGTTGCTGGAACAAATCTGGCCTCAAGCATATCCTTGAATTGATCCCATGGTATCTCATTTTCTGGTCTTCCTATGATGATTACCTCCCACCAATCTAGTGCTGCTCCCTTGAGCCTTCTGGAAGCTATTTGCCTTTTCCTTTGATCATTTATTTGCATGTCTGCAAATATTCTTTCTAAGGTTCTCAGCCATGTTTGCACACCCATGACTCCTTCAGTGCCTTCAAAATCCTTGCCTCCTAAATTTGAAAATGTTTTCAATAGCTTAGCTAACTCCTCATGAGGATTTCCTTCCCTCTGCACTGCTCCTTCCCTAAATGCCCTCACCAAATCTTGCAAATTGACCAATGGTTTTGCATTAGAGGATCCTGCTCTAGTGCTTGGTGGTCTTCCTACCATGATTCACTATTCAATTGCATAGCTAGTTAGTCTTGTTTATTATTTCAGCAATTTATTCCTACTGAGAATATTATATTTATTATTTTAATTAATTAATTAATTTTTTTTCCTATGCCATGTTCTTGTTAACATAGCTCTGATACCAACTGAAGTGACCCACTTCTCTTATCATATAATTGCAGTGATTTTCAGGTGAGTTTTTTTTACACAATATAAAACAATGGATCACTTCTCTTAATTAATTCCTCAAGATCCAGAATTTTACCAATATAAAAATATTAGTATATAAATCAAATCATGTCATTTATATATATGAAGATATATAAATGTTTCTTTGCCTATCAAAGTAATTAAAATAGCAAAGAAATTCAATCACACAATATTTCTCACATTTGAGAGATTTTGTGTCACATAGCCATTTCTATTTTTTTTATCTTCTTTTTTTTTATAAATTTTTAGGCCTAATTAATTTTTAATTCAAATATGACCTCTTATTAATTTCTTGTTTTATTTCCCAGCTTGTTCTATAGCCTAGATTATTTTATACTTGGATTTACAAGCCATACATTTGATTTCTGGGATTTTGTAATTTGACACTTATTGTTTTTGATTAAATAAAGGTGGTTTAAAACAACTCATGCATATTAGTTTAGCTCGGGATTCTTATTTCAAACACAACATTTTTATGTCAGGTAAAATGCTTCTAATCTAGTTTATTATGTATATAATGGTCATATGAATGATCAGGTGATAAACTGGATTGAAGGCCAAGCAGAGAAAAACAATACATTTAAGCAAAGTGCGAACACAAACATGCACAAACCAATCATGACAAACAAAATGCACAGATCCAGATTAATAGAGCAAATAATAATCATATGAGTGGTAGTGTTGTGATCTAATCTATAAGTCATACAACTTTTGATATTTGGGACTGGAAAGAGTGTTGAATTTGATTTTAGAAAGATGTTTACATTCTTCTGGGCTAAAAACATGTAAAAATGATGTTCTGAGCCTTTAAACACTTAACACCTTTACTCTGCATACTTGTTTGAATACATATTGTCTACCCTTAACCTTGTCTTGCCACTTAGTATCAGTTTTGAAGTCATGGTATCAGATTTTCCCAATTCCAATCTTTCAAGTCTTTCACACTTATAATTTTCAGGTTTTATGGTATCTTAATTCTACTTTTGTTCTAGCTATATCACAAGATTTCTGTTGCAATTCAACTTAGCTTGCCCTATGGTTTTTCTTTTCAAAAATCTGGTGACTAAAACTTTAAGCCTTCACATGTACTTATATCAACTTATAGGACATGCATAAGCCTTGCTGGTTAGCCAAAGTTATGTTCAACCTAGATACTTATTATTTTAGCACATATTCATTCAAAACAGTTCTAACTTCATAACTGAAGTGCATCAAGCTTACCAAAGAGAATATGATCACATATCAGGTTATATGACATCTTCTCCTTCACCATAAGCTACTAAAATCATTTCAGAATTTGTTACTTAACTCCACAGCATACAAACACATATAACACTTAAGTTTCTTTTTCTTCTTACATGTTCTTTTCAAGATAACAAAGCAAAAGAAAATCCTGGAAATGCTTAAAACATAATAGAGTTTGTCTAACTTATTTATTACAATAACACTGCTACTTTTCTTAAACACTTTAGAACTCATCAAGATCTCCAAATATCCATGCAAGCAAGCTACTCATGCATCTTTCCCTGCAGCAATACTTTGAACTGCCACAATAAAATGAGACACCCCAAATATTACAAAGGCAACAAATAGGGTCAGAAATAAATTCTGGTGTGAGTGAAATCAAAGAATAAAAATATCTTGTAAATTCTTAAGGCTGTGCAGAGAGCTTATATGTTAGATGATATTCAAATTCACATTAAAACCTGAGAATATGTATATTTAAGTTTATCTACAACCATACACCCAAGCATTCATCCATTCACTTCATTCAGTTGTACATGTACAAGCTCCTATGGATTAACTCCCTAAATTCCATAGCATAATTTCTCAATCTCATCTTTTTATTTTATTTGGTCTGAACTCTTGCCATTGAACACCATATGTGCATTGCAAAGGGGCTCAGTTCTGTTAACCCTTTACACAGAGGCCTACAGGACTTAAGCAAGTCATGCACATACCCATCATCCACCTGATGATGAATAGATCAAGGCATTACTCCTAAAATATTTTATAATTTAGAGACCATGCTTATTTTTCTTTCTGGTAAAATGTTATTAATTAAAGAAATGCTTTATTCTCTTTTCTTCCTTTCATAAATTAAAGAAAGTATACTCGGTGGTTTCAGCCAGACATACAAAGTATTTGTGCAAAGCATCACATCCCATTTTAAGGTCATTCTTATTCAATCATATTTTCTAAATCTTGCATAAATAAATATTTCCAAAAATATTCTCATGCCTTACATAAATCTGGTGAAATCATACAAAATATTATACTTAGATTTACTGTGAACATAGGGCATAGTTTTTGAGAAAAACCCATAAAAACATGTTGGCTTGTGATCTGAACAAATCAGCACATATCTATGATATTGCATTGTTCATATCACTTTTTGAATGAATTAAACATAAGCATGAATCTCATTATTCATACTGCCTACTTCATTTTCTTTTCATTGATACCTTATTTCTCAGTAAATTATTTGGTTCATCTTCATATAAAGCTGGATTATAAAATCCACTTCTGAGATCAGAGCATTTGTTTGATTATTTATATTTCAAAGCAAAAATTGAAACAATCATAACACACCAAAACAGCAATCAAATACTCAACCAAAGCATCAACCATATTCAACATTCATTTATTCAGAGAATAAAAATTAAACAAAAGCATATTAAGTTTTTATAAAAATGATATGGCTGCCCTTAACATGGGTCTTAATGCCTTAAATCTCATAGGTGATTAATCACTCACCTTCCTCTTCTCTTCCCCGAGAATGCTTAAGCTTGAAGATAGTGTGAGTTTTGCTTTTTTTTTTCTATTTCTCTGTTTTCTCTCAGTAACAAACTGCTGCTATCCTCTCATTTTTAAAACATTTAGCTAGGGTTTAGTAGAGAGAAAAGCCCATTTTATTCTCATACAATTTAGAGAATTATGTATATATATTTATGGCTAAATGTGCCATTTTTTATTTCTATTTCAGATAAAAGCAGTTGCTTCTCTGCTTTTCTGTGTACATGCTATTTGCATGATCCACATATACATTGTTTTTGTGTGACTTAGATTCATTGTATATTTTGTTAGACCTGAATAGTTCAGTTATACTTCTTTTTATTATTATTCCTAGCTATTATTTCTGACCATTTATTTTCTCTTGATTTATTTTAAAAAATGTATTTATGCATAAATAATACTAAATTGGTTTTATGCACTTTAATTATTAGAAGAATTTATTTTATCACTTGATATTTCTCTGGCTACTCATATTTAATATATATATATATATGAGATATGTGTATGTAAAACTCACTCATACTTGATCATTTTCTTCTCATTATTATTCATTGAAAAATCACTATTCTCTTATCCAATTATTTCACTTGCTCTCAATATTTATTTTCAAACTATTCTATTCTTTAAATATTTCCTATTAACTGATTTTCATTTTTCTCTTCAAAATTATTTTCATCTCAATAATTTGGGTCTTCACAATGAATAGTGCACATTTATATAACAAGCAATCCTATCACATGTAGTTTAAATAATGTGATATTTGTATTTTTTATTTGTAATTTAGTAGTAAAGAGCATAGTCGCAGAGCATGTATTCTTTGCTACTACTATAATACTCTAACAACTGTTTTTTACATTGGGTTGTGCATAATTGCTTTGGCTATACACTTCAATTACTGATATAGTTATACTCATACAAAAATATCACTGATGGGCTTTTTTCCATCTGAAATTGCCAAGACATCAAGTACTTCCCCGTACAACCGAACCAAAAATATTTAATGCAATACAATAACAAAGCTCCTTAGATAAACTCTTAGGCACTATATTAACTACACCCTCCTTTTTCTGCATTTCTCGATCCAGGCCATCATGCTACTGATTACTGTTAACTTTGGAAAGATATATATAGCTACATGCTGTTTAATTTGTTGACAGGTATTATATTGTTCTTATTTATTTTCCCAGATTACCACAGAAAACATTTACCTGCTTATTCCATTTTACCATAACTTTGTGTCAATTAATATGTGGATATAATGTTAAAAGTACTGAATCTAGTGTACCTTTGCTTATATAGTCCTGTTCAAGCTCTTGTAGGAGATACAGTGGTGTACTATTAGTGTTTGATTTAAATTTAGTTCATCTATTGACTAAGTTTTGTTAAAATTAAACAAGTTTTATAAAATTAGTTAATTTTAAGATAACTAAATTTCATAAATAATAATATAACTAATTTAACAAAGTTTTATAAATAATAACAATGATTATGATGATGATGAATTAACTATGTTTATAAAAATTAACTAAGTTTATTATAATAATAATATAATTAAATTAACTGATTTTTAGTAATAATAATAATAAATTTACTAAGTTAACCAAGTTAATAAAAATTAACTAAGTTTTGTTAAAATTAACTAAGTTTAAGTTAACTAAATTTTATAAATAATAACAATATAACTAATTTAACAAACATTTATACATAACGGTGATGATGATAAATTAACTTAGTTTATAAAATTTAACTAAGTTTATAATAATAATAATATAATTAAGTTAACTTATTGGTCATTATTATTTACTGTTTTTCGTTCACATTTACTTTACTATCCATATAGTAATTTTGCATTTTTTCCCCATTCTGATGTAGTTTGCCCCACATTATCTTCTTTTTGTATCTACATAGCCTGATTATGTAAGAAATTACATAATCTCAAATGTCACTACTCTAGCTTTTCATCTATAGAGGAAGGGGTATTATTAACAATATAGTAGATCTATGGCATGTAAATACATATAAGATATAGTAGAATAAACTTGAAATAATTTAATGTCACAATTCCTTAATCTAAAAGTCATTAGCTTATTCAGTAGAAATTTTAGCTAATTATCAAAGATAGAAACATAATGGATAAGGTAGGGGAAACTAAAAATGTTTAAATTTTACAAGAGAATTTTTTTTTCTTTTCACCATGTCGCCCATTAAAAGTGTTAGAATATTGATTTTATTAAATTAATTTTTATATTAGCACAAACTATTTGTCCTTGCATTTCAAGTCACGAACGACCTTTAAATTTGATATAGGAAAGAGGTTACAAACGATTGTATTCTTATTCTTTGTAAATGTTAATATAGTCTGCCAACTATGAACTGTTTATATTCTTATTTTCTTAGCTCTGTTTATTCATGCTACTATTCATCCCTTTTTGTACTTCAAGGCCATTATTGTGATTGAAAACTGAATGAAACTTATGATCTGTGCAATTGCAAGCACAGTAAAAAAAAAGTTATAGCTTGGTAAGTGTATTTAGCTAAGTTTTATAAAAAATTAACTAAAATTATATAATAATAATAAATTAACTGAGATTATAAAAATTAACTTTATGTATTAAGTTATATAAAATATAAATAAACTTATAAAAATAACTAAGTTGATAGTAACAATAATAATTTAACTAATGTTTATAAAAATCAACTATGTTTATAATACTAATAATAATAATTGACTAAGTTTATAAAAATAACTAAATTTATTTATATAATAATACAATAATAATTACTAATGTTTATGAAAATTAACTAATTTTATAATAATAATACTAATAACTACAACAATCATAAATAATAATAATAAATTAACTATAAGTTTTATAGAAACTAACTTAGCTTATAATATTAATGATACTAATAAGAATAATAATAAATTATAAAATATTAACTAAGTTAATTAAGTTTTATAAAAATTAACTAAATTTATATAATAACACAATAATGATTACTAATGTTTATGAAAATTAACTAATTTTGTAATAATAATACAAACAACCACCATAAATAACAATAAATTAACTATATGTTTTAAAAAAAACTAACTAAGTTTATAGTAATAATGATACTAACAACAATAATAATAAATTATAAAATATTAACTAAGCTTACTAAGTTTTATAAAAATTAACTTAATTTATATAATAATAATATTTAACTAAGTTTATAAGAATTAACTAAATTTATATAATAACAACAATTAACTAAGTTTATAAGAATTAACTAAATTTATGTAATAATACAATAATAATAACAACTGATGTTTATGTAGATAGCTTAACTAAAGCAACGTTGAGGTTTATAATATAATAAAAATAATACTAATAATTAAAATAAATTAACCAAGTTTATAAAAATTAACTTCATTAATTAAGTTTTATAAAAATTAACTAAGTTTATAATAATAACAACATAGTTTAACTAAGTTTATAATGATAAATATTTACTTACAGTTTATAATAATAATACTAACAACAATAACAACAATAATAATAATAATACCAATAAACAAATTAAGTTCATAAAATTAACTAAGTTTCATAAAAATTAATTGAGTTTATAATAGCAGCAACAACAACAATAATGATAAATGATAAAGTATTAACAATTTTAACTAAATTTTATAAAACTTAACTAAATTTATAGAATAATAATAATAATTTAACTAAATTTTAAAAATTAACATCTTTAATTAAGTTTTATAAAAATTAAAATTTCTTATAAAATTAACTGAGTTTATAATACTAATAAATTAACTAAGTTTTATAATAATACTAACTTAACTAATGTTTATGAAATAAGGTACTTTCTTATATTAACTAAATCTATATAAGAATAATAAATTAACTAACCTTATAAAAATTAACTTTGTGTATTAAGTTATATAAAATATAAATAAGCTTATAAAAATAACTAAGTTGATAGTAACAATAATAATTTAACTAATGTTTATAAAAATTAACTAAGCTTATAATACTAATAATAATAATAAAGTAATAATAATTAACTAAGTTTATAAAAATAATTAAATTTATTTATATAATAATACAATAATAATTACTAATGTTTATGAAAATTAACTAATTTTATAATAATAATAATACTAACAACAACAACAACAATCATAAATAATAATAATAAATTAACTATAAGTTTTATAGAAACTAACTTAGCCTATAATATTAATGATACTAATAAGAATAATAATAAATTATAAAATATTAACTAAGTTAATTAAGTTTTATAAAAATTAACTAAATTTATATAATACATGAAGTTTTTAACTTGTTCATAGGCTAATATTATCTTCTATGATGCGTCTTTCAGGTACGTAGGCACATAGGTTTGGTGAAATGAATTTGGGAATATGTGGTTGACTGTATTACAAACAAATTTGAAGATAAATTTGTAGAGAGTTTGGTAACAAGATGTAGGTCATATATAGTAAGAACATTAGTATTCAGATATCTTACAAGTTTATGAGTAGATATCAAGTGGACTTAGATCAAAACATAGATTAAATGTTCCATTTCAACCACCTATGAAAGAGACATACACATTGAATATTCAAAATTCATTGTCAATTAAATTAGTTATGCGATCAATTTATATTTTAACCAATACACAACCAATTCGGAAATCAAATCATGAGGTTAACAAATGTGGCCACATGGTAAATTTAAACCTAATTTTGTTACTTGAATTATATTTTAATTTAGCCTTGATCTATCTTTTATTTTGCAATGTTGCAACCCACTCGCTGGTGCAGTGTATTCTGGATCTGATTCTAAAAAATTCATTGTTCCTTATTTATTGTTTCTTGAAAACCGCTTCAGGCAAAACTCATCTTGGACAAGGCCTGTAGGTGATAAAATGCATACACTAGGGTGTTTGATGTTACATATCATTTTCAAATGTCCAAAAGTAAGTTTACTTTCTAATAGCATGTGTTCTTCTATGAAAAATTATGGTGGCAAATCATTGTCAGTTATTTATCTAGTAATTTCTCAAAAACTTCTATTTTTTTCTCCACAGAGATATATTCAACCATATATCACCATTATATTATGTATAGATGCTGAACATGTCTTTGAAACCGCCATAGATGTTGGAGCAACTGTGTCTTGGAGGCCTTTCTTTGTTCAGAGGCATCTGCCAAACATAAATTCAATGTTATTTCCATGTAAGCATTCAACTCTAATTTTTGTTTTTTAAAGATTGGATTAATATGTCTTTTGTTGGTTATGTAGTTGTGGATTTTTTTTAGTTTTGATTATATTAAACGGGTTTAATTTTCTCTCAGTGGTTTTCATTTAGTGCCAATATTTCAAATTACAGAAGTAAAAATTATTATTATAGGTAGGCACTATATATTTCTTGAAACTATTTACATCCCATTTTATTATAATGTGCATATAGATGTTAATCTTCCAAAAAATAGATTTCGTAAACAATTTTTTATAGGTAATCCCAGAATGCACCTGCTACAATGTGGTTGGGGTGGGTTTGCAAGTGTAAAGAAACTTATGGTCGTGGATGCTTTTACCTTTTTAAGGTATGTTATCTTATATTTCATATTTAGGCATATCCAGTAAAAATATGCATCTTGAAGTTCTTGCAAATGCATGGCAGGCTGTCAAACAGAGGGAGAGAATTCACCTTGACTTACCCTAAGCTTCTAATCTTGCAAACAGAGGGAGAGAATTCACCTTGCAAATGCATGGCAGGCTGTCAAAGTTCTTGCAAATGCACGACCCTGGCATTTTTTTTCTCTGTTACTGTCATGACCCACTTTTCCATACAGTTCGAACTGACACTTTACCACACTTGTCCAGTCCAAATTGAACAGAAAGGAGGATAGTAAAAAAAGAAAGTATAAAGAAGATATAAAGAAAATGGAAAGAAAATAGAACAACATAGAAACTCACAGCGGAAACGAATAAATCTATAATATAGAATAAGTCTTTACATAAAAAAAACTATAACTTAAACATATACGGACATCAATCAGAGTATACAACCTATTCAGCATGGACAGTTATAACAACCTTTCCTTACAATTGCTGATATACACAACTAAATGCAACGGAATATAATCATCTAGGTGAATACGACTCTGGGCCTCCCGCTCCTCTCCTAAAGCTCCAATCCCTCCAGCTAAACCTGGAAATATGCTCGGTCTGACCCGAGCATATAGGAAGAACCACACCCGGTTCAGTCTGGTAAAACCAGCTTGAGAATTTAAATCACAAGGAATTTTATTCAATATAACTTTCAAAATCCTTTTAAATATCCCGTAAGACCACGCCACATATAAACACGACGGGTTTTTCTCTTACGGTAACCAAAACACTTTTTATAGAAAATCCAGTGATATTATAATAGTGTTTAAGTACAAATACTTATTAAAATAGCTGAAATTGTTACATTAATTAAATTCTACTAGGCTCTACAACCAAAACCGTAAAGGCACGTATTGGAGAATGGATTCCATACGAATGACTAGGCACTGGGGTACCACCTACCATAGTACACGTCTAGAAAAATGTACCGAGGACCACACCGGGATCCCTTATAACACAAGACCGGACTACCCCTAACCTGGATAGACCGAATATGCTATCACCCCGGGTGTTCCCACCCTTTCCGAGCTCCTTCCATGTATCGTAGTAATAATATCCGAGGGTATCTAGAAAGGTGATAAACACACCCTAATTGGGTGCGACCCACTTAGCCTTGCTGCATCTCCCCTGCTTTTCAGTCATTCCCGGTTAATGAAGTTAGAGGCTACGATTACCTTTTTAAGGAATTTTCACTGAGAATGCTCACTATCCTCCAATGACAATGTACTGATAGCATTCATCCATACAAGTCCGTTCTGGGTCTGAACGAAACCAAATGCACTATTCCTACTACATCCATTTCAGAATCATCCTCAGGATTAGTAGCGATTAGCCCTTGCACTTCAATGCTCCATCTTTGATCCATGCTCTTGTCTTCACTTCGAAAACGTATTTGTTGGATTGAAGTGGTGTTTATATAACTTATCCAATCCCGGTCTCTTCGAAACAACTTTTCGATATTTCCGGTAAACTCAACGCCGGTTCTTTAGCAAATAAACAGACGAACATAAGATCGGAGATCACCTCCTAACTGTTAGTGGATAGATTCCTTATCATCGTCCTAGAAGAACGAAACGAGTTTATACATACAGTATAGCACCTCGAACGGTAATTGTACCACATAATTTCCATGTTTCTTCTAGATATTCCCAAAGTTATGTTTAGGTTTCAGATTTGATAGTCGGTTATTTAACTATCAAATAAACAATCATTCAATCAAATATTTCCTTTTCCATTGAAAACACTAAATCTCCTTTTAATTTAATTTTTAATAAATTAAATCTCTTTATCCAAAATATATACTTATCTTGCCGAACTTAGTATATTCACAAACTTTTTTTTTCAAAAATATTTGAAAACCTTTTTAAAATAATAAGAAAAGTACCGCTGCAGTATCAAACATGGATTCACAGCTCAATGATTATGTCTCTATCCCAGAGAAATCCAAAACTTAACTGCAGGCACTCTTTGCCTCCGATTTCGCCATGAAAATATACCATTACTTTCCGAAAACTTTATTTAATAATTTTCAAAATAATACCTATAAAGTTTCAATATAAGTTTTCCAAGTTCTAATTTGGTAAAGTACTCTTTTATAAAAGTTTACTGTGACGACCCGGCTTTCATTGACCAGAAAGTCGTATCGCTAATAAGAAAGAAAGGGATAGAAAGAGAAAAGAAGAGAAGAAAGAAAGGAACAACATCAGAATCTAAACAGCGGAATGAATAAATTATATTAATAACATAAACTATTACATAGTTTCATATACAACAACTATCAGAGTTACACAATATATACAACACATACTAGACAGTTATAAACACCTGTCTAGTTTTTACAATACAAGATACAACACAGATAATAATGACTCAGAGATCAACACAGCGGAATACTATATCTACGAACGCCGAAGCCTCCTGCTCCATTGCTCCTCCAGAATATTCGTCAAAGCAAACCTGACTCCCTTGGCTACTCGTAAAAATTTGAGTACCCAAGAGTTTATATAAAACAGAAATAAACACTTGGGTCAGACATGGGTCTGGTGTGAGTAAACGGTTTAAACTTGCTTAACTTCAAAACCTTTGAAATCAAAAGGTATCACGTAAGACTTCCCACACATAAACATGGAAAAGTTTTTACCTTACGCTAACCAAACTTGATAGGAAATCTGGTTATATTATAATAGGTCTAGGGTTTTCAAATAAATATGAAATAGCCGAAATTGTTACATTATTAAATTCCAGCATACATAGGTATACAATCAAGTCCGTTATCACTTATTGGAAGTTGGATTTCCATACAATGGCAGGGCTACTGGGGTACCGCCCGTCACAGTACGTGGCCTAGATCACCGTACCGAGGAGTACGCCCGCTCCCCTGCAACACAAAGCCGGAACCATCCCTTACTGGATAATTCCGAATAAAATCACCCCACGGTTGTGTACTGCAACCGTACCACTAAGTCGAAAATAGAAAGGGACATCTAGACAGGGATGACCTTACTCTCAGTGGGCGCTACCCACGAAGCCTTGCTGCACCTCCCCTGTTTTAGCCATTCCCGGTTGATGAGGCTTGAGGTCACGATTACCTTTAATCAGAACACATCACTTAGAATGCTCATCGTCCACCTGGCGATGTTTTGAAAGCATTCAATCCATACAAGTTCGTTCCGGGTTCGAACGAAACCGAAGGCATTATCTCGTTACACTCGTTTTGGAATCACCCTCAGAGTTAACGACAATAACCCTTGCACTCTAAATCTTCATCTTCACTTGAGATTCACGACCTATCGTTAATTTGGATCGATGTGGTATTCGGGTCTCCAGACCTGGAAATCCGGTATACGGAAACCCGATCCCGGTCTCATCGAAATCCAAAACGTGTCTTTTAAGGCCAAGTTGTTTAAAGGTTTAAACAATTCAATTCAATACTTGAATTCACACAGCATTAACATAGATAAATATCACATATTTATCACAGATATATCCAATATCATATCACAGAATATCATAGTATATCATCTAATAGATATCAACCAAATCAGACATTCTACTCAACCATCATTCATAAGCAACCATTTATTAATCTCTATTATAATTAATTTAATCCACTTAAATTAAATTAATTACTTAAGAATTAATTCCTAACCTTGCTTAATCAATCATTAATTAATTACTTATCCATTTAATTAATTAATCATTAAATATTAATCACTCTTGATTAATTATTCATTAATTACATAAAGTAATTATCCTTTAATTAATTTTACAAATTAATTATCCTTAATCATTTATAGTAATTAACCTTTAATTACTCTCATTAATTATAATAATTAATTATCCTTAATTAATTACTTTAATTAATTAATTAACTATAATTAATTACATTATTCCTTAATTAATTACATTAATTAATCATACATTAATTAATTACTTTCATTTATCAACCTTACATAATCATCAACAGTAATTAACTATTCTTAATTACTTTAATTTCTTTTATAAATCCTTTTTGATTAATTAAACCAATTTCATACAATAATTCATTTATCAATTACTTATACTAAGTAATTACTCTTATCCAATCTTATTAAGTAATTATACTTAATTACCAAGTGACTATCTTTAATTAATTAACAAATTAATTAACGTAAATAAATCACATTCATTCCTAAATCATAACTGAGTAACTCATCCTTAATTACCCTTTAAACAAATTAATTAATCCTTGATTAATTATTCTTTAACTATTAATTAATAAACCTTAATTATTAATCAATATCCTTTAATACAAAGTAATCAATCCTTAATTAATTAAACTTAATTAACTAATTAATTTTTCTTAGTTATTAATTAATAAAAGTTAATTATTAATTAACAACCTTAATTACCAATTTAATTAATCCATAATTATCTATTAATCAATCTTTAATGATAATTAACTAACCTTAATAACAGTTAATTAATCCTTAATTAACTTTAATTATAATTTAATAATTTCTTAATTATTAATTAAGAAAACTTAATTATTATTTAATAAAACTTTATTAAGTACTTCTTAATTACTAGTTTAATTAACCCTTAATCATTTAATTAATCCTTATTAATAATTAATTAAATAAATTAATTAGACTTGATTAATTTCAACTCATTAAAAATCTTAATTATCCTTGAGATTAAATATTATCATTAAAACATTTAATCTTAGTAATTAACTTACTTAATTAATTCATTAATTAAGTTTAAAATAAAATAAAATAAAATAAAATCATTAATTATTTATCTTAAATTATAAATTAACAATCCTTAATTACAGGTTAATAAATCACTTGAAAACTTTAATTGTTAATTTACTCATCCTTAACCATTAACTAATTTAATTTAATAAATCACTCTTTATTTATTCCATTATTATCAAACTTAAATTAAGTTTTAAGATAAAATATTTCTTTATTAATTACCTTATTTTCAATATTTAAATTTGAAAATAACTTAAGGATTTAACTTAATATATTTAAGTTAAACAAATCATACAAATTAATTTATACAAACTTTCCATTACAAAGAAATGTATTTTCAAGAAAATGATTTAACTTGATTTTTTTTTTAAAGTTTAAACTTATCTTCTTTATTTAAATTTAAAAAAAACTGGTTTAACATTTATTTTGGGTCTAACCCATATATATTTGGACCAAAACAAAACAAATACATCTTCCTCTTTCTTCATTTTAAAACAGAGTTTAGTTTTAATTTCTAAAACTGTTTTGAACTTAACAGTTCTCTCAAATTCTCGTGTCCAACTCTATCACACACCCGAGCCAAAGCCTTTCTTCCCCGAGTAATTTTTAAACTGTTTGTTTAAAAATTTAAACTGTTAAAACTTTAACAGTCACCATTCAAATACTCGCGTATCTCCCTATAATATTACTCGAGCCAAAGTCAAATTTCCGCGAGTCCTCCCCGAGTACGAACACGAGTAACTTCATCTTCCCCAACCCAAAAACCCACTGACACACGCTAACAATCGTGCACGTGCACCAACGCTGCAACCATCTCCGACCTTTCACGAAGACACTCGCAAGTCGGCGACCATCACCCAATACCATTCCGATCATCACACCACGATCACAAACTTCGATTCAAAAACGAGCTGCCCACATGAAACTGGAACCCAATACTCTAGTCAAAATCCCCACGAACTAGCCCCTCTGACCATCAGACAACGCACCACCAAGTTTACACCACCTCTGATCATCAATGAAGCCATTCCCAAAATTTCATCGAACTCGATGTACCAGAGAAGAAGCAGTAATCCCATTTTCACAGATCGCCCCAAATTAGGTTTAAAACTTAAACCCACTTGCCGCCGTCACCACAACCATCAGACAACTTACCACCCATTTTTGCCGTACCACCAGATCCTTCCTCTACCTCCTTCCAAAATCTCGATCCCCATAGATCTCGTGATCATCAAATATCACCCAAAATCCCAATTCCAGGAAATTCCCAAATTCTTATTCCTTACTTCATTTAAAATCTTGACTTTGGTTCTAAAAATCCTAATTTTACAAATGGATTCAAGACATGAACTTGAATCAATCAAATTCATCATTTGATTTTTACATATTTTAAAAGATCTTCACTGTTGTTTTACAAATACAAGCATATCTCAAAACATATATACTTGTTTATATTTTTATTACCTAGATTATGCTATAACTAAACTATTTTGTCTTTAATTGAAATCCTAACAGTGAATAAATAAATAAAATATGGAATTTTGCTAAACTAGTTATCTCTAAAACTGGAAACAGAGATATATCAACATGCACAGTCAAGTTTCTCATATACATACAGAATACATACATAAAAATAAACATGTAAAGATAATTCATTCAACAATCATTCGAAAGCAAATTTATATCTATTTTAACTTTTGAAAATAATTTGTTTACTCACCTATTATGTTGAACAGAGAAACTGGAAGCTCTGGAAAAATTGAAATGCTTGCTTTAAAAACTTGAAAATCTTGGCCTCTGGTTGTAAGCTTTGAAAACTTTACATTTTGATTTCTTTAAAACTGAAAGCTTTTGAAAACTTGCTGTGGCCTCAGATTTTATTGCATGCAAATCTTGAAAATTGATTACAGACTTGGTTTGAAACAGGAAAATGGTCACAGGCTTTTGAACTTAGGCTTTTGAAATGATTCCAGGTTTGAGAAATGTCAGGTTGAAGATTTTTGATTTGGAAATGAATCAATGTTTTGGTTTGTGGAAATGATATTGGTTTTAGAAATAAATTACAGGGTATTGATTTTGATCACGGGAAGGTTTCAGGTTTGAGATGAATTTCAGTTTGGATATTTGAGCTGGAAATGATTTTAGTTTGGAGATGATTTCGGTTGTACAGTTTTCTTTTGGTTTTAGTTTGTTTTGAAAATGAGCTTAGAGAAGAAAAAGAAATGTAGATGTAGGTTTATATAACTTAATTTATGGTTTATTAAAAATCAAAGAAAAATGGTAAGAAAATGACACTTGTCTCATACCTTAGCTAATTATCTCACACATGTATTTTTCATGTTTAAAAATTTAACACTTGTCATTATCCATTTATATTCTTTTTAAAAAGAGTTTTAAAACTTTTATATTAATTTCTTAATTAATAAATTCATTTCTTAATTAGGAAATGCTTTCCTATATTATAAATAAATGGAAACTTTTAAAATAAACTAAAATAATACCCATTTATATTATAATAAAATCATATATAATATATTTAAGTCAATTTAAAGTGTAAATATACCTTTTGTATTTATTTATTATTAAATAAATACTTTCTAAATTTATATACAAAAATCTCTTCAAGGAAGACAAAAATAAAACAAAAATCTTATTTTAAATAAAAGTCTTGTTCATATATTTTATACCCAAATATATTAAAAAAATTATCTTTTAAAGATTCAAATTTAAATTCAGATTCAAATTCAAATTTTACTTTTAAAATCCAATTTAAAAATCAACTCAACATTTATATTTTAAATAAGCACATTATTAAGTTTGAAATGATTATTTCATTTAAAAACAACTCAAGACAATATATATATAAATTTAAACAATACTTATAAATTTTAGAAATGATAAATCTATTTAAAATCAAATTTATAATCACAACTTAAATAATTATTCTTATTAAAATCAATCTATACCATAATTAAAACATCATATTATTATTATTTGGTTATTTATATTTGAAATAACAATATTATCAATTTTAAATAATTTAAATTAAGAGATTATCACATTTTAAAATTCTCGAAATTCCGGGATATCACATTCCTCCCCCCTTAAAAGAATTTCGTCCTCGAAATTTAAAACAAAAGATAATCCAAAAAAATTTAAATTTATTTTCAAAAATCCAAGCATACACATCAACCATACACTATCAATCAAACAACCATTCATCCAAACAAACCATTTCATCCAACAAACAATCCGTACAAACAAACAACTCTAGCTATCCGGACATAGATCCGGATAAACTACCTAAAATTATCCCGAGTTTCCCAGATATAGATACAGGGTTACTCGCTCTACTGGATCCAAACTGGTAATTCAATACCGAAGCCAAAACACATATCCTCACAAAAACTCAGAAAGATCCAATATACTCGGAGTTATCTTCCTAGTCTTACCCAAACTCAATTGCTTCCTTTTATTGGAGAAATAACAATGAAGTCTCCAACTTCGAATTCCAAAATTCTCCATCTCTAATCCACAGAACTCTTCTAATGATTCTAGGCTGCCTTCACCTTTCCTGATCAGCTCAACCATTGCTGATGCTTCTCGAAACAAACAGGACCAAAAACAATCCAATAAACGGATCCTCTCAAGATCTACAGAAATCCAGAACTCAAACTCTACTCCACAATTATCAGTAGATTCCAATCTTACTTCTCCCATCTAAAAAGACAAAACAGATTCTCTCACCAATCTGACCTTCAAATCTTGAAAAGCTTCCTGTAGGAACCCTCTAATCCAAACACTGCAACTTCCGGTTGCTTCTACTCTAGAACAACTACTTCCAAGCTTTCGTTGCTCAACTCTGATCTGGATGCCGTCGATGAACTTGAACACAAACTAGATCAACACTTCCCATTAAATCTCTGACAACTCTATAACTCCTATTTCTTCTAGAGATGCCTCAAACTCAAGCAAAAGATTTCCCAAGAGAACACTCAAACTATCGCAAGTCACTTTTGCGATCCTATCCAGTCCAATATCCAAAGATTTACTGTTCTTTCTTAATCCATCAGAACAGTCTAGTGCTTGACCAATCCATTTGAAAAATGAATTTACTCCGCAGCTTCTGAACTCCACTTTACAAACTGCTAAGCCAAAAGATCTTCCAGCAGGAACACAGAACACTTGAGCTACACTGCTGACACAGATGCCTAAGACTCCTTATCCAAAGCTTCTAGAGAAACTCGGACCTCAAACCAAACACAAACATCCTGCTGAACTCAGCCACAACAGCGAAGCAGACACACTTCCTTAAACTTGCTCTAAAAGAAAACTTCTTTGGGAACATTCATAGTCACTGCGTCTCATCACACAGCTACAATTTCCTGAGGTATCAAGATACCATCACTTGCTTCAGCTCTTCGGACAGATCCAAACTCCTCAAAAATCCGCTCACACGAGCATGTTCAAACTTATACTTCAATGATAAACTCTGAACCTTAACAGGTTTCCTTCAGAGATCAATGAAATTATTATACCATATCAAAGTTCACTCGAGACGGTATTAGGTCTAGAGTCTCGACAAATACTTCCAATCTCAAACATTCAAACTCCAACTATTTGTAGTCGTGTTTACACACCACTACCTTATCTACCTTTAGAACTCATATTGGAAAACCCAAAAAGGTAATCCAACAAATAGGTAGAATAGATATATATATATATATAGTTATATAAAATTTACAAATACGCTCTCTCAAGATAGACACCACTCCAGAGCCTAGGTATTCACTCAACCTAATGCTCTGATACCAAATGTGACGACCCGGCTTTCATTGACCAGAAAGTCGTATCGCTAATAAGAAAGAAAGGGATAAAAAGAGAAAAGAAGAGAAGAAAGAAAGGAACAACATCAGAATCTAAACAGCGGAATGAATAAATTATATTAATAACATAAACTATTACATAGTTTCATATACAACAACTATCAGAGTTACACAATATATACAACACATACTAGACAGTTATAAACACATGTCTAGTTTTTACAATACAAGATACAACACAGATAATAATGACTCAGAGATCAACACAGCGGAATACTATATCTACGAACGCCGAAGCCTCCTGCTCCATTGCTCCTCCAGAATATTCGTCAAAGCAAACCTGACTCCCTTGGCTACTCGTAAAAATTTGAGTACCCAAGAGTTTATATAAAACAGAAATAAACACTTGGGTCAGACATGGGTCTGGTGTGAGTAAACGGTTTAAACTTGCTTAACTTCAAAACCTTTGAAATCAAAAGGTATCACGTAAGACTTCCCACACATAAACATGGAAAAGTTTTTACCTTACGCTAACCAAACTTGATAGGAAATCTGGTTATATTATAATAGGTCTAGGGTTTTCAAATAAATATGAAATAGCCGAAATTGTTACATTATTAAATTCCAGCATACATAGGTATACAATCAAGTCCGTTATCACTTATTGGAAGTTGGATTTCCATACAATGGCAGGGCTACTAGGGTACCGCCCGTCACAGTACGTGGCCTAGATCACCATACCGAGGAGTACGCCCGCTCCCCTGCAACACAAAGCCGGAACCATCCCTTACTGGATAATTCCGAATAAAATCACCCCACGGTTGTGTACTGCAACCGTACCACTAAGTCGAAAATAGAAAGGGACATCTAGACAGGGATGACCTTACTCTCAGTGGGCGCTACCCACGAAGCCTTGCTGCACCTCCCCTGTTTTAGCCATTCCCGGTTGATGAGGCTTGAGGTCACGATTACCTTTAATCAGAACACATCACTTAGAATGCTCATCGTCCACCTGACGATGTTTTGAAAGCATTCAATCCATACAAGTTCGTTCCGGGTTCGAACGAAACCGAAGGCATTATCTCGTTACACTCGTTTTGGAATCACCCTCAGAGTTAACGACAATAACCCTTGCACTCTAAATCTTCATCTTCACTTGAGATTCACGACCTATCGTTAATTTGGATCGATGTGGTATTCGGGTCTCCAGACCTGGAAATTCGGTATACGGAAACCCGATCCCGGTCTCATCGAAATCCAAAACGTGTCTTTTAAGGCCAAGTTGTTTAAAGGTTTAAACAATTCAATTCAATACTTGAATTCACACAGCATTAACATAGATAAATATCACATATTTATCACAGATATATCCAATATCATATCACAGAATATCATAGTATATCATCTAATAGATATCAACCAAATCAGACATTCTACTCAACCATCATTCATAAGCAACCATTTATTAATCTCTATTATAATTAATTTAATCCACTTAAATTAAATTAATTACTTAAGAATTAATTCCTAACCTTGCTTAATCAATCATTAATTAATTACTTATCCATTTAATTAATTAATCATTAAATATTAATCACTCTTGATTAATTATTCATTAATTACATAAAGTAATTATCCTTTAATTAATTTTACAAATTAATTATCCTTAATCATTTATAGTAATTAACCTTTAATTACTCTCATTAATTATAATAATTAATTATCCTTAATTAATTACTTTAATTAATTAATTAACTATAATTAATTACATTATTCCTTAATTAATTACATTAATTAATCATACATTAATTAATTACTTTCATTTATCAACCTTACATAATCATCAACAGTAATTAACTATTCTTAATTACTTTAATTTCTTTTATAAATCCTTTTTGATTAATTAAACCAATTTCATACAATAATTCATTTATCAATTACTTATACTAAGTAATTACTCTTATCCAATCTTATTAAGTAATTATACTTAATTACCAAGTGACTATCTTTAATTAATTAACAAATTAATTAACTTAAATAAATCAAATTCATTCCTAAATCATAACTGAGTAACTCATCCTTAATTACCCTTTAAACAAATTAATTAATCCTTGATTAATTATTCTTTAACTATTAATTAATAAACCTTAATTATTAATCAATATCCTTTAATACAAAGTAATCAATCCTTAATTAATTAAACTTAATTAACTAATTAATTTTTCTTAGTTATTAATTAATAAAAGTTAATTATTAATTAACAACCTTAATTACCAATTTAATTAATCCATAATTATCTATTAATCAATCTTTAATGATAATTAACTAACCTTAATAACAGTTAATTAATCCTTAATTAACTTTAATTATAATTTAATAATTTCTTAATTATTAATTAAGAAAACTTAATTATTATTTAATAACTTTATTAAGTACTTCTTAATTACTAGTTTAATTAACCCTTAATCATTTAATTAATCCTTATTAATAATTAATTAAATAAATTAATTAGACTTGATTAATTTCAACTCATTAAAAATCTTAATTATCCTTGAGATTAAATATTATCATTAAAACATTTAATCTTAGTAATTAACTTACTTAATTAATTCATTAATTAAGTTTAAAATAAAATAAAATAAAATAAAATCATTAATTATTTATCTTAAATTATAAATTAACAATCCTTAATTACAGGTTAATAAATCACTTGAAAACTTTAATTGTTAATTTACTCATCCTTAACCATTAACTAATTTAATTTAATAAATCACTCTTTATTTATTCCATTATTATCAAACTTAAATTAAGTTTTAAGATAAAATATTTCTTTATTAATTACCTTATTTTCAATATTTAAATTTGAAAATAACTTAAGGATTTAACTTAATATATTTAAGTTAAACAAATCATACAAATTAATTTATACAAACTTTCCATTACAAAGAAATGTATTTTCAAGAAAATGATTTAACTTGATTTTTTTTTAAAGTTTAAACTTACCTTCTTTATTTAAATTTAAAAAAAAACTGGTTTAACATTTATTTTGGGTCTAACCCATATATATTTGGACCAAAACAAAACAAATACATCTTCCTCTTTCTTCATTTTAAAACAGAGTTTAGTTTTAATTTCTAAAACTGTTTTGAACTTAACAGTTCTCTCAAATTCTCGTGTCCAACTCTATCACACACCCGAGCCAAAGCCTTTCTTCCCCGAGTAATTTTTAAACTGTTTGTTTAAAAATTTAAACTGTTAAAACTTTAACAGTCACCATTCAAATACTCGCGTATCTCCCTATAATATTACTCGAGCCAAAGTCAAATTTCCGCGAGTCCTCCCCGAGTACGAACACGAGTAACTTCATCTTCCCCAACCCAAAAACCCACTGACACACGCTAACAATCGTGCACGTGCACCAACGCTGCAACCATCTCCGACCTTTCACGAAGACACTCGCAAGTCGGCGACCATCACCCAATACCATTCCGATCATCACACCACGATCACAAACTTCGATTCAAAAACGAGCTGCCCACATGAAACTGGAACCCAATACTCTAGTCAAAATCCCCACGAACTAGCCCCTCTGACCATCAGACAACGCACCACCAAGTTTACACCACCTCCGATCATCAATGAAGCCATTCCCAAAATTTCATCGAACTCGATGTACCAGAGAAGAAGCAGTAATCCCATTTTCATAGATCGCCCCAAATTAGGTTTAAAACTTAAACCCACTTGCCGCCGTCACCACAACCATCAGACAACTTACCACCCATTTTTGCCGTACCACCAGATCCTTCCTCTACCTCCTTCCAAAATCTCGATCCCCATAGATCTCGTGATCATCAAATATCACCCAAAATCCCAATTCCAGGAAATTCCCAAATGCTTATTCCTTACTTCATTTAAAATCTTGACTTTGGTTCTAAAAATCCTAATTTTACAAATGGATTCAAGACATGAACTTGAATCAATCAAATTCATCATTTGATTTTTACATATTTTAAAAGATCTTCACTGTTGTTTTACAAATACAAGCATATCTCAAAACATATATACTTGTTTATATTTTTATTACCTAGATTATGCTATAACTAAACTATTTTGTCTTTAATTGAAATCCTAACAGTGAATAAATAAATAAAATATGGAATTTTGCTAAACTAGTTATCTCTAAAACTGGAAACAGAGATATATCAACATGCACAGTCAAGTTTCTCATATACATACAGAATACATACATAAAAATAAACATGTAAAGATAATTCATTCAACAATCATTCGAAAGCAAATTTATATCTATTTTAACTTTTGAAAATAATTTGTTTACTCACCTATTATGTTGAACAGAGAAACTGGAAGCTCTGGAAAAATTGAAATGCTTGCTTTAAAAACTTGAAAATCTTGGCCTCTGGTTGTAAGCTTTGAAAACTTTACATTTTGATTTCTTTAAAACTGAAAGCTTTTGAAAACTTGCTGTGGCCTCAGATTTTATTGCATGCAAATCTTGAAAATTGATTACAGACTTGGTTTGAAACAGGAAAATGGTCACAGGCTTTTGAACTTAGGCTTTTGAAATGATTCCAGGTTTGAGAAATTTCAGGTTGAAGATTTTTGATTTGGAAATGAATCAATGTTTTGGTTTGTGGAAATGATATTGGTTTTAGAAATAAATTACAGGGTATTGATTTTGATCAGGGGAAGGTTTCAGGTTTGAGATGAATTTCAGTTTGGATATTTGAGCTGGAAATGATTTTAGTTTGGAGATGATTTCGGTTGTACAGTTTTCTTTTGGTTTTAGTTTGTTTTGAAAATGAGCTTAGAGAAGAAAAAGAAATGTAGATGTAGGTTTATATAACTTAATTTATGGTTTATTAAAAATCAAAGAAAAATGGTAAGAAAATGACACTTGTCTCATACCTTAGCTAATTATCTCACACATGTATTTTTCATGTTTAAAAATTTAACACTTGTCATTATCCATTTATATTCTTTTTAAAAAGAGTTTTAAAACTTTTATATTAATTTCTTAATTAATAAATTCATTTCTTAATTAGGAAATGCTTTCCTATATTATAAATAAATGGAAACTTTTAAAATAAACTAAAATAATACCCATTTATATTATAATAAAATCATATATAATATATTTAAGTCAATTTAAAGTGTAAATATACCTTTTGTTTTTATTTATTATTAAATAAATACTTTCTAAATTTATATACAAAAATCTCTTCAAGGAAGACAAAAATAAAACAAAAATCTTATTTTAAATAAAAGTCTTGTTCATATATTTTATACCCAAATATATTAAAAAAATTATCTTTTAAAGATTCAAATTTAAATTCATATTCAAATTCAAATTTTACTTTTAAAATCCAATTTAAAAATCAACTCAACATTTATATTTTAAATAAGCACATTATTAAGTTTGAAATGATTATTTCATTTAAAAACAACTCAAGACAATATATATATAAATTTAAACAATACTTATAAATTTTAGAAATGATAAATCTATTTAAAATCAAATTTATAATCACAACTTAAATAATTATTCTTATTAAAATCAATCTATACCATAATTAAAACATCATATTATTATTATTTGGTTATTTATATTTGAAATAACAATATTATCAATTTTAAATAATTTAAATTAAGAGATTATCACATTTTAAACTTCTCGAAATTCCGGGATATCACATTTACTATATAATATATTATTTTTAAAACATTATTAATTTTTAAATAAATTATCTTTGAAATAAATATACTTTAATACTAATTAACCCTTAAGTAATAATTAACTTTAAACAATCACTATAAAATAACTTTAATTAATAATTAATATACTTTAGACAGTTTAAATAATTAAATAGCTTTGAAACAATAATTAATGCTTTTTAAATAATTTTTAAGAATAGTAAAATAATTACTTTAAATCATTATCAAAATATTCACTAATTACCTTTAAAATATCATTTAAAAGTAATAATCATCGTTAATAAATTTTGGTTCAAAAGTCAACCTCCAAATCAGAAAAAGACTTACAAATTTCAATGGTAATTAATCAAATTACCATTTGTTCCATAACAGTCCAGAATAACAGATACAGATATTCACATCAATCAATACAACATCATATTGCTAATATTATTTATCAGGAAAATGAATAGATGTCCGTGTGAATAAAATAGCAGAACAGGATTTTATTTCTGCTAGTAAATGTCCACAAATAGATATATTTAGTAATAATGGCAGAGCGGTGATTTATTCTGCCAACAGGGTCCAATTAGATACGATTAGTGGAACGGTGTTTTATTCTGCTAAACAGATGTCAAAACATCATAATTAATTAAATTAACCCATCCTTATTTTTATCAGGAAAATATCTTCAATATACGGTCATATAAATTTAACATTGATATTTGTTTTTAAATCGGTATTTAAAATCTGTCCGTTTTCAAAATACCGTAAAATTCCACTAGTTCAAATTCTGCAACAAGTCGTACGATGACGTAGCGTTCGTCGATACGAACCCATCGCAATCAGTTTTGCGTCAATCGGGTTTCGTATGCATCAACTATATCATTTTTAAAATTCATAAAATATATATATTTAAACATTTTTAATTTTAAAACTTCTTCACAATTTTGTTTGGGTCGAAGTCCAATTCACATACCAAAAAAAAGGACCCGCTACCCTTCTCTTCTCCTCTTCTCTCTGACTTCTTTTTTTTCTTTCCAGTTCAAATTTTCAAATGAAAATAAGAACCCAAAAGCCAACCCAATACGAATGCCATATCCTTCGATCAATCCACTGATCTTTGATTCCACACCCCAATTCTTCTCGTACGACTTCGAGACCTAAGCTAACTTCGGAAAACACCATCTTCCCAAACTCGGTCATCCCTAAAACCAAGGAACCATCGCCGTGCACTCGAATACGTGCACGTGCACGCCACCATCAGACCGCCGTTCACTACGCCGAGCACGCCACCAAGTCCGACTTCTCCCCTGCATTAGATTTCACGCCTCTACCACAACTCTGACCGCCTCCACCAGTTTTCCACCCTGAGCATCAAGAAAACGACACCCTCTGGTTTCGTCCATCGCCAAAAACGACCTCGTCCCGCCTCCACGTACCTCACCTTACCCATCCACTTTCACCCAGCAACCACCTAGTCGTACGCTACCTCCCTGCCAAATGCGGCGCCACTCGATGCCACCCCCTTCCGCCAGCGGGCACGAACTTGAACCCATTGAAAACTTGCTTTTAAAACCCCAAAAGCCCTCGCTATCCCAAATCAAACCCATAATCAACATTTGGCCACGGTGAATGCCTTACTCATGTTCCCCTGCTCCTCCTCGACCAAGCGGTGACTCCCCTCAACGACGGCACCGCCGGAAATTTTTTAGAATCTCTCACAATATCTCGTATAAACAGTCCTTGAACTATTTTTAAGATGATCTTTACTCAAAAACAATCGCTTTATTAGTTTACATCATTCACTAATTTAACTTGGATTGAGAGGAAATTATTTTTGAAATCAAGGCATATATGTAAGGTTTACTCTGTTGAACATGATAGAGTCATCTTATCACATTCTAGGCGTTTAAAAAATTTAATTCTCACCTTAAACATTTAGATTCTTTTGAAATCTTCAAGTTGAATCCTAGTTTTAGATCTGCAAACTTGAATTCTTGCTTCTGTTTTGGATTGAAAGAGCAAGCTGCTTCTTTTTCTTTCTTTTTCTACAATGTCTATTTTACAGAGTATATTTTTGTTTCCACGCTTATTTTTCAAGACTGAGCATAAAGATATATACAGCTTATATATATACATGTTTGCAAGGATGTGCACGTACCAGATTTTTGGGCTCAAGAAGAAATCGGACCTGTACAAAGTTTTGTACAACTGATGGGTTGAAATGATTTTGAGTTGATATGGTTTGAGGTTGAAAAGAAGTTTTATGTATATATACTTATGTTAACCATTTTTACTTGTTTACTTTTTGCTATTTTCTTTTTTACTTGATTTTAGACAGGCTTTTTATTTACTTAGCTAAGTTTCCTTTTGATCTTGAAACCCAAGGCATTTAAAAGACTAGTCATTCCATTTTAATAAAATACATTTTTTTACATTCCTTTTAGTATTATTTTTTAAATTTATAATTCAAAGCAATGAAGATTTTGCTATTTTAATTTTGAATGTATAAAATAACGTCTTTTTCAAAACACCATTTTATAAAAGATTTCCTTTTTAACATGATTTTATAAATTTACTCGTGTCAATCATATATATTCCTTCTTTCATTTTCAATATATACATATATAAATATATATAATTCTTATTAACTATATTTATTAGTTCACAAATATGTATATTTCACTTATCATTACATATATTGTTTTCAACCCACTAGCTTATTTAGTTTATAAATACTATAATCTCTTTTTTTTGAACTTATATATATATATATATATATTTATACATCCTTCTTAACTAATATGTGTGTGTGTGTGTATATATCTATAAGAAAATCCAATTTTAAACTCTTTCTATTTATAATACATTGTATTTTCCATAAGTCATATCATTTCTATTTACAATATGTTCTTTTCTTTTTCATCTATATTTATTTGCTATGAATTTGTTTCCAAATTATATATATATATATATATTCTGTTGTTCCGAATATGTATATATATATAAGAAATTTCCAATTAAACCAATTCCCTATTTTATAAATAAAATCTGGAAATTCAAAATACTATCTTGGTTTAAGGTTATATATTATCACTAATCATCACTTAACGGGGATTTTTATTTGATTAAAATACCGTATTACTGAATATTAAAAATAAATATTCAAAACTCGAGACGTTAAAAATCCTGGGTCGTTACAGTCACCATGTACGTTTCTAATCTTCGTGCATGTTTCCTACCTCCTAGTTTAGTTTATTTGAGCCGTATTACAATTCTATACATTAACTCACGATAACGCTTTAGAGAAGTCAAATTGATTAGCTGTTTATATGACAAATTTTAGAGTCTCATTCGGACCACGGTCCAGGATAGTTGAATGATGTCCATCTGTTTTTATGTTTGCATCATAAATTAAACAATTTTTTTCCTATTCCAACCATTTTCTTCTGCCAAATCATAACGATAGAGAGCCATTTCTACGGTAGATCATTTGGTTTTGGTTCTATAATATTACTGTATTAATAATACATTGTAGACTATAGGTCAGCGATAAGGTCTCTAAATTTCAGTGTTGCTTGAATTCACGGTCATAATTTAAGCCGAGATCCGATGCTTTTTTTTACCTAGCAGTTTGTTGGAGGAATGGTGTTCTGAGGGCCAATCCTTTGAGTTTACAAAAAACTAGTTGTGAGTCGATCTACATAAATATCAGTTGATTTTTGTATAATAATTTTCAATTTGTTCTAAATTTTCAGAAAGTACTACCAACGATCGAAGACATGCATGAAGAAAGGCTTTGAGCAGTTTAAGTTCTTAGTGATGCATTTGGTACTTGTAGACGTTAACTTTGAACTATGTTGTCATTTGTTATCATGAATATGTATTGAATTTGGTAACTCATGTATTGAACTTATTTTTTGTTAGTTGATACTTTATTTTGTTATCATGAATATGCGTTACATTTGCTGATTATTATATTTTTTCGTTCATACATTGTTCAAATTGTTATCTATTTAAAGAAGATTCATTTTGATTGTTATTACTAAAATGTAATAGTAGGGTGCATCAAATATATAGTAAAATAAATCATGGTTCCTAAAAAGCGTTATAACTATATGACATAAGTGCTATAAAAAGATAATGCAATGTATGAGGTTACTGTCAAAGGATAGCAATAAATAGGCGTTATTGTATCTACACATTTTATAGCGGTATATATATGTTGTAAATGGACGTAGAATATACTATAAACCTGTTGATATATATAGCACGAAATAGGCGCTTAGATTAACTATTTATAGCGGCAACTTTATGCTATGAAATCATGCTCTTTTATAGCGGTTTTTTTTGTGTTATAAATGTGCAATTCTTTTTTATAACATGTCAATATACAGCGTTTATCAAACCGCTATAGTTGTGTTTAATAGCGGCTATATGCCGCTATAAAAGACTGTTATTCTTGTATTGTTGCAAATCATGTATTTTTCTGTTATATATATATTCTTGCATTTTTGAAACTATGTCATTTGTATTATTTAAATGAAGGCGTGTAGCGCATGCCATTAGGACTTAAATATAATAGCTTTGGTGAGACACTTTTTTACTACCAGCGTGAACTTCCTCAAATGCCTCTCTACAAATATTTCCAAATGTTAATATCACTTCAAAAATAGAATCTAGCAAATATTTTTTTACAAATTTAAAACGTTCTCTTACATATATTACCAAACTTAATATCACTTAAAAATATCATCTAAAAAATTAAATTTCCTATATATTTAATTAATTGATAATAGAAACAAAAATTCAACCTAACAAAAAATTAAATGTTCCAACTTAGAAATAAAAATTCGAAATAACTACACATGATTCCAACACAAAAACATACCTAAATATTTATGAAAATCATTTCTCTTGAATATGTTAGACACATATAATATGTAAAAAACATCAATTTACCCACGAAGTGTGTTATTGTCAAGTGCGAAGCACGTGCCGTAACACTCATAAAGAAGTAAAAATTTATAAAATTTTATAATATAATTTATTTTGATTTAAATAAGGCTAAGAATAAGGAGTTTTGTTTTATGTAAAGAAATGAAGTATGTTGTTTTAATGATTTATATATCCAAGCCCATAAAGCTAAGCCCAAATCCTTGTTTTGCCAAGAATTCTACACTCCTCACTTTAGCAATTTACGTTCAAACCTTTCTTCTACCATTCTTGTTTTTTTCTTGCTTCTTGAAATGGCAACCAAACCCTCCTCCATTCTAAAATCAAAATAAAATCAAATAAACATCCAAAAATCATAAAATTTTAATTTGAGCTTCTCAACACGTATTTACACCACTACAACTTGTCAAAGTCCAATTTTGATCAAGTTTGGATGACCAAAGAATTGTTGGATTGGAGCTTAGTTTCCATTTTATGAACAATGGAAAATGTGCTTGTTCAAAGAGTGATTTTGGGTATCAAATCAAATTATTTTCAATTTAAAATTTTCAAGTGAGTTCCATAGACTCTTAGATTTATTCATTATAAATATCTTATGTTTATATAGTAGCAAAAATGATTGGTGATGAAATTTGTTGATATGGTTGTGTTTTGATAAATTCTGTGAATTTAAACTCTCTTTACTACAAAATTCATATTTAATTCGTACGAAGCGTAAAAATTTCCAAACTTGATATATTTTTCCTGACATATTCCATTAGCTCTATTCCAAATTTCATAAATTTCTATTTAGTTTTGTGGTGTTAAATGTTGTGGCTTCCGCAAGATTTTCCTGTGAAATTTGGGCAAAAAACACTTGTTGGTTTTTAATTCATATTAAATTGTATAAATCTAAAAATTTTGAAATTTGGATATGTTGTTTCCAACTCAATTCTAGCTGTTAATAAAAATTTCATTTAAATATATTATGATTTGATGTGCTAAAATAGTTGATTTAAAGAGATGGAAATAATGTTTTACTGCTGCTAATTATTAACAAAAGTTAAATGACTATAATTAGTTTCCATGTTGAATGATCATACTCTCTACCCATGATAAAGTCTATTTAATCTCTGAAATATGGATTTTGATTTACTTTAAAACTTACTATGTTAAAATTTGAAAGTTGGATGATTCTGGAAAATATATAAATGGAATAATTTTGAAGATTTTGTGAATTAAAATTGTTTGGTAAATGAAGAGTTTTGAAATTTTATTAAATAACTGAAGTGTAAATATTTATATTTATTTACCATTGATTATAAAATTTTACAGTGATCTATGAACTCACAACTAGAAATAGCCAAACTTGGGGTTTGTTTGATTGAAAATTCTCGAGTCAGATTGATGATTTATTACAGGTTTAGCTGATTTACTTTTGGGTACGCGGTGATGGATGGATATAGTCAATGGATTTACGTATTCATTTGTACTAGAAATTGATAGTGCTATATATTTTAATTAAATATCTTGAAATATATAAAATAAATTCGGATGTTGTATGAAGCATTAAATTGTGTAATATATATTATTTGTCTCCGTTAGAGTACAATGTGATCTATTTATATGTGATGCTATTATTTTTCATTGTTCTAACCTAGAAACACCCACATCGCCTCATTCTCTGTGATACTCGATAGTATTACACGGTAATACTTTAGGTTAATATGGCTATAGAGTCGGGATGTCACTGTCAAATTGCCCGCATACACCGAGGATCTACTTGTTAGTGCCTTAAAAGAGGATTACAACTATTTTGCCGTATTCTGCCTCGTCTTAAAGGCTTATCTAGGGGTTATTTAGCTTGTCTCTTAACTGCAAACTTACTAACTAACTACTTTGATGTGGTGAATGTCTCATACGGATCCGACACTAGTAGGAGGTGTAGTCCATTTAGGTGTAACCCAAGTCTTCCTACGAAACTCTCCAAGGCCGATGATATTCTTGACCTATTTGTACAACCCTACTCCTTGCATATATGGTACCAACCTTACTAGCGTAGCCCCAAGCCCATGCTTAAAGTCTCATTTAAATTGCCTAATGCAATCAAGGAAATGCCTACTTAGTTAAAAATTCCCACTTAGTTACTTAACACATACCCTCTATAAGGATTGAAGTATACCCTACTTGGCCCTTCAACACTTCAAACCGAGGCAAACCCAACTTTGGTATATTTCATTCACCTATACATAACGTATATTCCCACGTGTCCAACATTTGGAAATGTCCTATATAAGTAAAATATATACACAACTACTAGTAGCCCCTTACGGAAGGCATACTTCTATTGTGTAATATTACTAACCTCGCATTCCAATCCATACCAATGGCTCTCATTTATAATTGGTCTAAATATTAACTAAATCTAATTATTCGTAACCATCATAATCATATTTTTAAGGCGGTATAATTTTTAGCTGTTATTACACCTCTTAAGTTGAATTATTAACATTCCTTTACTTTTTCATGAATTTACTTCTTATTTCATTAATGTTAGTAGATGTCATTTACTGCTTCTTTCTAATTTAATAGGTTAAATATCTATTATTATTCCATTTCTAATTATTACAATTAAATACAATATACTATTCGTTTTAATTTATGCAATTGAGTATATTTACTGCTTCTTTTCGATTCATGCCTATGTTAATGAAATTACTAGAACTTTCCTAATTTTTTAGTTCATTGTTTTATTCATGTTAGCGCTTATTGTTTATTTTCTAGCAATTTTTAATGACAATGGGATTATTATTAATTGTATTTATAACACTCTAATTTTCAGCCCTAGGGATTTCCACATTTTAGTGCATTGGAACTACATCTTCCCAAAAAGAAATGGTAACACCGTAATTTCTCATAAGTTATCTAGAAGAAGATTTGGGAAATGTTTGAAATCACAAGGAATTAGCCTTTTTATTCTATTTGAAATAGGCAGTGCAAAATATGGCAAGCATCCTTAGTTTGCACATGTCTTTCTTTTAGGTATATTCCTTGTGATTTCAATCAATATACATTTATGCACATAATTATAAAGTTGATAATTTACAGAAATTATATAGAAGCAATCTTCATTCCAACGAATTAAAATACAAACTTAAATTTCAATCAAATTAGGAATTACTTTTAATTCAAGTTATACAACTTATAACATTCAACAAAGTAAATCTAAAATTAACTTACAATCTTTTTAATGACTTATTTTCATAACTTTTCGGCACTATTTTCACTCTTTCAATCCAGATTTATACACACACACACATTTAATTAAAGTTAGCGATTCACAGAATATGTAGGCAAGGAAATTAGGTTATTGTATATGTATTTAAACCTACAATCCCAAAATTCACAATTAGGCATAAAAACAACAGATTCACAATGATATAAATCTAATATTATATAAAATATATAATTCTCCACTCACCTCTAATCTTCCAAATCTCCATATCTAAATCCATTCTTCTTATTTGACTTTGTTTTCTTCTACCAAAATATGTATTAACCCACATACATATTTATTAGAATTATAGATTTGAGAAGAGATTTGATTTAAACGTATTTGTAAAGTTTTAGTTTAAAATTTTCCTCTTCTTCACGTAATTTATTCACCCCTTATTCTTCCTCTCTTTTATTTTCTGCTATTCTCCACATACATATACACACATACCATATATATATATAATATATACTATTATAATTTCTATATTTCCTAGAATTCGTGAAGAAAAGAAAATGCAGAGCTTCGCTCCTTGATTAAAAAATATGAGAAGAAAAGTGAAGGGTTGGACCTATATTGATAGGTACACAAATCAATTACATCCATTAGATTTTAATTTATTAAATCCGGGCCATTAGGCCTAGGTTCATTCTCGCTTCATAGCAACCACCGATCGACCACTAAACCCCCATCGATCAACTGCTTGTGGTCGACCGATCTCGATTAGGGGTCAACTGGTCACCTGTATATACGTTAAGTGTTTGTTTTATTTCTTTTATTTCTTATGACCAATTTTATTAAAGTTCTTATTTACTATCATTTGTTTTAACGTTAATTAGTTAAAACTTGTTTCCTTCCATTCTTAGTTTAATTGATTTAACGTTGTTAACTAATATTTGTATTTAATATTTTCTTTAATGTTAAGTTGATAATATTTATTGCCCTCTACATTAATAAACGTTAATATTTATTACCTTCACCCACATTAATCTTCATTTTTTTCCTCTTCAGCACTAATTTAATTAGATTTACACAACCAATTTACTTTAATGTTAATACTTGCATTTAATGTTTATTTTGATGCTAAATTATTAACATTTATTTCTTTAACTAGTTCTAAATTAACTCTAACCCAAAACTTCAACCGTTAATAACCTTTTCGTTTAAACTCTGATAGTGAAACTTTATATACAAAAGTTCATCAAAAGATCACCACAAACATAATGGTCCAAGTTTCGTGGCCAATTTTTGACATTTACATAAATTCTATTTTCGGGTATTGATACTTATTTATTAACTCTTTTTAATTAATTTCTGTTTATTTTTACTGGATGTTACAAAATGCCAATGCCAAGCTCGTTCTCGACGTATCAGATCTGGGCCAATCATCTGTTGTCCTATCCTCCTTTGGTAGGGGAAGAAGAGTGGGTCAGACAAAAGTCCAGTGAATGGGTTACATCATTAACATATGGTGATCACATGCAATTGGCTTCATTGATACTGAAATATTTACCAAGGTAGCTTTCGTTAACCTAAGGGTTATAGTTCTATATAAACATACACCATCTTGTGAAGGTTTACACTTAGGGTCGAATAATTAATCGAACCTTAAAATAAACTATGGATCGACTAATAATACTTGAACTATTCCAACATATGGTCAGCTACAATATCAACCTTCAGACTACATTCCTAAATTACGACTACATGTATCGTATTTACGCACTAAGGTGAAGCCCACAATGCCGACTCATGCCAAAACATCTTGAGTCCACCGCATCCATATCCACTCTCAATGATAACGTAATGCCACTTATTACGTAGCGTCGGGAATCCACCCACAACAATAGTATCACATCCTCTTCACCATTTATACTAAGGAACCTCTCGTTTGTGCCAGGCCACACTTCTCCAAGCATCATCATCAATGTTGCATGTATACCATAGAACCTCCTATGAGTGCAATTTGCGATCGAATCGCCCAGTCGAATTTCAACCACATTGAATAAATAACGTCTATGCCACATTGCTAAAGTACACATCTATATAGTCTCGTAACATGTCTAAGAGCCATAAACATAGGGAACTAATTTCCATACTTATACTAACATCCATATATAAATTATATATAAACAAACTTATAAGTAGGCTTTAAGCCGAGGTACAAACTGCACTTGTATAACGATAACTAACCGATCGCTGGCCATAGGAGCGATCGACCGGCTTTAGTGAGCCTATCGACCAGTCGGAGTTGTTTTATTATTTTATTTATTTATTTTCCTTTTGTCGTATGTATATTATCGTTCTCTACTCCTTGTCGTTCCTTATTAATTATAGTAAAATCCTAATTTGTAAATGTATAATTCCCAGTGTTTTCAATTTCATTTTTAATTGTTTCAGAATTTTATAGCAGTGTTTGTCATCAATTCCAATTAGTTTATGTTTAGAATCAACAAGGTATGGGTATATCAATATAGATTCAATTTAATAAAAACTGCACGTTCAACCTAAATCAAATTTTATCCAATCAATTTTCCATCAACCAAATTTAGATTAAAAAGAAGGGTCATATTTATATGGTTTAAATTACTATCAAATTCCCATTGTACTATAATTATCAGATAAATAATTAAATTAAAATAATTCTAGATCAAATATGATATAAATAAACTTAATTACATTTAAATCATCATATTATTTATGAACCTACTTACCTCTAGAAAGCTATTCCCCTTTTAGTTCTCTCGGAATCACCTCCGCTTTGTGTATAACTCTCCTTGATTTGATTTCCCTTTCTTCAATCTCTTGAATTTAATTTTTAGTTTTGTTTTTGAAGAAAGTTAATTTGAGGAGAAAGACGGTTGAGTTTCAAAGAGACATCGTTTTGTTATGACCGGTATGAAATTAGTGTTCTATTTATAGGGGTCTAGATTGTCATCAACAGTTAGATCGCTTTTAATAAAATTCAAGTTTTTTGGTCAATGCAACCCTGGCCTGAATGCTTCGATCGGTCGACCGCTTGACCTGGAGTGGTCAACTGGTAGGGTTCGACCGGTCCAATTTGGTGTGTCGATCGGTGGAGCTTTCCTTAATTGATTTTTTTTTCCAAATATTACATTTAATTATTTTCAATTTATAATTTCAAAAACGTTAATAACTTTTCCATACGAGCGCCTTCCAAAACTTTATACATGAAAATTGGCCAGAAAATCACTGTGAATGCAATAGTGCAAGTTTTGTAGCTAAGTTCGGAAAATTCTATTTTTACCCTTCTTATATTTAGTTTAATTCTTTTATTAAATTTCTGGTTAAATTTTTGTAGGGTGTTGCAGTCTATGCATGCAAAATGAGGCAAAAGAGGGATGTATGACCGATGTTGAGGGCTAGAGTGGTAATTAGGAAATTTTTAGCTAAGTGCATCATTCGGTGTTGAATGGTCTAGCACTGTTTAGACCAGAACAATTTGCGTAGTGATGGGTGCACAAGTGTGCACATGGTATATTTGGTGCGAAGACTTCGGGCTCATGTGTTGCATACTTTGACCTAAGGCTTGGAAAATGCAAGGGAGTACAAAACTTTTTTGTGCACCATCAAAAGGTTTTGCATGTATTTTTCAATCGAGAAGGGCAGCAAGGATTTCAGTCTAGAGGAGCTTCGACATAAGGTGAATTTCAGGCTATAGCGTTGACCACTTGATTTAGTTCAAAGGGTTAAACTTAGTCAATTTTTGAGCAATTGTTGAACTAAATAGTTTGATACCCCGATCGGTTTGAGTTTTGTGGATATGGTGGCATGTACTTCGAGGAGTGTTATGTGATCGATCACATAATGATTTGACGCCAAGATTTAGAACTTTGACTGATGATGATCGATTTGGCTATGAAGAAAACTATGTGATTTTTAGGAGATATAACTCGATATCTACTTCAGGATCGATGTAGGATAATAAAGTGTGATTCAAGACCGATGAGGTAATATTCTACGACTAGGTGGTGTGTCCAAAGATGTTCTAACCTTCAACGTATTGATGATGTGAATTGGGGTCGAGTTCTTTAAGTGAAAAGTGTGTGTTGGACTTAGCAATGATTCGAGGAAGCATATTCGATGTTTAGAAGTGATGAGGTAGATCGTAATATATTATATCATCGATTTGTATGCTGAAGGGATCGTTGATAACTTTAGATGTGAGGTGTGTTTCATGAGGCAAGGTTATATGAGGACGCTTACTTGTGTACCTTGGACCTTGGTAATGGTTCAGTCAACCATGGTGATGGTATGTGATCGATCACCGAACCCAATTTCAATATGGTGCGTCGCCAACCTTTGTGACGGTCCTACCATTTATCATATATTTGTAGGCATCTTGGTGATGATGTGAGACTCGGTGATGATCGTTGTTATTGCTTCAACTGCTAAATGTGCTATGATTTTTTATTTGATTTGATTATTATGTGATTAGAATGGATGTCATGTGATGTAAATATTACCGTGTTATATATCCTAACACTATAATTATACCTAGTGTTGTACACTATATGATTATAGTATAGCATATATTGTGTTATATGTAAACTTGTTGGATATAGAGACAGGACATGTATGACCCCTCATTCTTAGTGTTCCTATTTACTATATCTGATTTTATAGTATTTTAAGATTATTAATTGCTCACGCCAGACTACTATCTGACTCAAAATTTTATGATTTGCTTATTATTATCTTGGGTACTCTTAAATGAGTAGACTAGATAACAATTTTGACAATAGCGCATGGAGCTGTTCATAGGATGAGTAAGTGGTTGACGGTTACATATAGTATTACTTTAGAGAGCTTATCGCTATTCTACTATGCAACACTATAGGGCTTTATCAATGCTATGCTATTATTTATTTAGAGACAGTTTCATTTTAGTGTATTATATGATGTGTAAACTCTATCTCCTATTCTGTATAACTACGATGAATCTGCTATGCTATGACTATATGGTCCATTTTAGTTATATTATTGTTTATCATGTTTTATATCTACATGATTATTATATATTATCCTATGCTGTGTGAGATATTGTGACGCCCCACCTCTATACCCACGCTAACCAAGAACACTACGGTGTAGTGCTGTCAATTAGCACGGAGAATAAGGCTGTTGAGGAGCGACCATCCACGTAACTTCTTTGTGCGAGCACCGATATGTCAGATAGAATAGGATGCATATCTTTTAAGGAGGAAATCCGACATACCGATACAAACACAAAGCTATCACACGGTGGCTATATATAATCTTCGGAAACAAATATAGAAATAATCGTAACATAAATCAGTCACAGACAATTCATATCACAAAGGCGGAAATAGATATGAATATAACACATGAAAGTGTTCATCAGAGTAGTGGTCAAATAAGATCCACAATAACACGAATGAATAGATACAAGTGCAAGATAATGGAATATGTATACATCAAGGAGTCTAATCTCAAATGTATACAAACAAAAACTACTAAACTAGAGTAGTTAGCCAAAAGTCAGAGTAGCAAATCCCGGGAGGAAGTCAAGCAGAAGCACCTGTAACATCTCGGTCTGACCCGAGTATTATTTATAAGAAAATAATAAACGGATCAGTCTAACTATAAATATCAGATGATATGGTATACAGTAAAAGGCATGACATGAACATGTAATAACCATAGCGACATACTACTATAAGTACGTAAATGATAATCAACAAAAGATTTATCAATATCACAAGAATCTTCTCAAAGATAAAATAGGGTATCATACCCTAAACTTGTATTCATAACAAGTCAATAACACATGAATTCACCAATGCACAAAAACTGATATCATATCAATGAAAATCATGAAAATTGGTGAAGCACAAAATTCCAGAAATCATCATCAGAAATCCAGAAAACACATAAAGGGGGGAGGCCTAACACATGAATGGGAGCATTAAAACTCACCTACGCGTAAACACATGACGAGATGATATCTCATGGAAGCTATCCATTAAATTTTCACACATGAATGGCCCGAAGACCATAGGAAATGTGATGGCGAAACATCACATGATCGGGGTATAGTCTCCCACGTAGACAAAGAGACATCGCTCAATCGCTAGTCTAAATCACAAAAATGATCGTCATGATCATAAGGAAGTGTCAATCACACCAAGCTAGTAAATATATGAGTTTAGCTTCATGTCCCATAACCACTTGCTTAACTTAAATATTTACGAACAAGCTGTAAATCTTCACTAGGAAATTGTCACAAAAAGGGTTCAATCGAACAAGTCCAAGAGCTAACCGACGAAGTGAACGCAAGCGTTTCATACCACTCGTTTTACTAAGTCGTTTAAGTCGATTTCTCATTCGAGTGAAGTAAAGGCTTGTATATACTAGTAGATTGAAAATCGGTTTGAGAAAACGAACTTTTGATATTTAAAATAGTGTTGAAATCGCTTTGATGAAAGAGTTTTGATATTTACTATTAGTATTGAAACCTTCATATATCTTTAAAGTGACAGGTCATAAAACGATGGTAGAAACAAATCAATTCACGTTCGAAGACGTGAGTAAAGTCCAAAGAAGTCAATCCCAAAACCATCAAAGTAGAAATTCTGATAAACGTTTTTCAGAAGAGATTGCCTACGGTACGACCTAGTGAAGGCAAGCGGTCTCGAGAAGCCAAACCGGTCAAATGACCAAGTACTAACTCGCGAACGACCTAGGGGAAAAATAGGTCAAACGACCAAGTACTAACTCGCGAACGACTTACGACTTAAGGGATGCAAGCGACTTACGACTTAAGGGATAAGGTCATACGACCTAAGTGGAGAATGCCACGCGACTTAGCAGAAGAACAGGTCGAACGACCAAGTACTAACTCGCGAACGACTTACGACTCAAGCCTTGAACGACTTAGTGGAACGAACGACTTAACGACTTAAGCTTCAATTCGAGCTACGAGCTAAGGCTGGAACGACCTAGTGGAGTTAGGTCGGGGACGTCCTACGACTTAAGGTCATACGACTTAACAGTTGCGAGCTAGCGGAGTTGGCGAGGCCTAGCGACTTAGTAGAAGCAGCGACCTACGACTTAACGATTTAAAAGCCAACGACCTAGGACTTAAGAGCCATACGAGCTACGAGCTAAGGTCTATACGACCTAACGACTTATCCCAGTACGACCTAACTCTTAACTCGCGAACGACTTAGCACTTAACTCGCGAACGACCTAGCGAAGGCAGAACACCCAGAACGACTTAACACTTTAACTCGTGAACGACTCATCACTTTGACTCGTGAACGACTCATCACTTTGACTCGTGAACGACTCAAGCCAGGCGAACAGAAATGCACGCGCGCGACTTAAGCCCTTAACTCGTGAACGACTCACGACTTAGGCTTAACTCGTGGACGACTCAGCGAAGGCCAGAAACGACTTAAGGCCAGAAAAATCACCAAAACGCTGAAAATTGAAGTTTTTCGCCAATCCAATCCAAACCAAATGCAAATGTTGATGCAAATACAATAGGGGATCATTCCCAACAGTCCAAGATAGATATAGGCAAGATGTGAGATCAAAAATCTCACCTTTTCACGGAATTTGATGAAGATGAAGCTTGGGGCAAAGCAAAGATCAACCACAAGCTTGAATCAATGTCTTCACTTTGAATTTGGAGTTAGATGTTGAATTTGCTAAAGAATTTGAGCTTGGAATTTTAATTTCCTACTCCCTCCACCATTGTTGCTAAAGCTTCAAAGTTGATGAAGTGATGAAGAGAAGGAAGGGGTTGGGCTGAGGTAGAAGAGGTGCAGCCCAAACCAAAAGCTCAACACAAAAAAGTGATGAAAATTTCACTATCTCCAAACATATCGAAGTTTACACTCAAAAAGATCGCAAACGTCATTTTGAACTCAATGGGGGTGGTCTCGAGTCCTAATTTGACCGTATGCAAAAAGTAGCTTTTCGGTCTAACATCCGACTAACGATAAAATATTTAAATATAAAATCGATAGATATGCGGGTTGTTACAGATATACAATAAGCTTTTCTTTGGAGTTTACTACGATACCTTTGATTATTGCTCTATATTAGCCAGGTACCATTGCAATTTGCTATATAGGTATATCAAGTGTCGGAGGTGTAGGGTAATCATCACATTTGGTATTAAAGCATAGTTCAAGCGAACTTGAACTTAGGTCGTATTGCTAGAGTATATGTTGACATGAGATCATAAAGTGGAGTTATCGCCTTAGAATGGATTGAGTGATATATGAGAGAGCGTATTTATTATATATTTTGGCTTTCAAAACTATATAGTACTATTTATATAGTATAGACCGCATTGCACACATGAGCATCATTGATGTAGATTTCCTTTTCTCATGGGAAAAATCATTCTTATTATAGATTGTAAGAATGAGCCAGCAAATAAGAAATGTTGTAAGAAATTCTATGTTTGGAGTAGATGATGGGATGGGCTCGAAGCGGCTAACCTCGATATGTAGACCATGTTCACTAAGATGATGAGGAACATGTAGAAAAATGCCCAAATAGGTGCAAATGCTATTGGTGGTGGTGTTCAAATGTAAATGCATAGATCCGACTTTTCTAAGTTGAACGAAGACTACTATAGTCTTGGTGGCAAACTGTTTCTTAGAACAGAATCGGGTGTTGAAGTGCATGATTGGTTGGACATCAGTGAACGCATCTTTGAAGACTTGGAGTTAGAAGATGCGATGAAGAGGAAGTTGGCCTTTGGGATACTTCAGGGTCGTGTTATGGGATGGTGGAATGCTATGAAGGTTGCTACTCCTAAGGATCAGTGTACTTGGGAGTTGACCAAAGACCGATTGGAGGAGAGGTTTATACCGGCTCCCTGTAAGCCAGTGTTGTTTAGAAAGTTTGCTGACTTGAAGCAAGGGGAGATGATTGATTCAGAGTATAGGGCTGAATTCGATATGCTGTTGCAGTATGGTTTATCTATCATCAATAGTCCATTGAAGAAAAAACAAGAAATTTATTATGGGTTTGAATAAATATCTCGGGGAACGGCTAAAGGGACATATAGATGAATCCTTTGAGAAGCTTATTTAGAAAGCTCTATCCTAAGTCTAAAGATGTTGTTATTGACACGAAAGGGCCTAAGCAGAAAGGTTAGCGATATGGCCTTGGAGAAATTATGTAATTTATTACATGTGTCTAATTTGATAACCAATTTTTTTCAAAATAAAAGGTGTTTTCTTTCTATTATATACTTTTTATATTATGTCATAATTAATTAAGTGATTAATTTAAAGTATATTAAATAAAAAATCCTTAAGCGATATGTTATCTGATAGTAATTACAATGTGCTGGAATAATGTGAAATTTATTGTATTAAAATAATATATTGTTTTAAATATTCCTAGCCAAGTTGATAGAACGGGGAAATCTCTCCTTCAATTCTTTAATGAATACTCAATCCTTGCAAGAGATGGATGAACCACTTTATTAGATTTTATTCAATATAATCTTGGGTCACTGGGAGAAGAAATTTTTGGCCATGAAAGAGATGGATGACGTAGCAATGGATGACGGAAGGAGGAAATGAAAACTGAATGAGAAATGAATGAGGGGAATTTGTTTTAAGGAAAGTATATAAACTTTCCCTATTCTTTCTATAAAAACTTCCCCTTTAATTCTTAGTTAATTTTCAATAAAGCAAATCCCCTTTCCTTTACATGGCCAGCCAATTATGTCCCATTGCATGTAATAATTTTCCAAATAGCCCATTATAATTAACTATATTTAAAGCTCGTTTATATACATACCGATACTATATATCGATACGTGCATATATAACATTTATATATACATCCACATAATTACTAGCAATATCCAAAACAACAAATAAATTAATTATTAATATTTTCTAAGTATTAATTAATATATATCGTTTTATAAATGAAATGAGTCACGTGGTCTTTTGAAGAATTCATAAATGCGGTTGTGAGACTTAGAGGTGTGAATTCAATCAATGATTAATATTAAACAATTCATGTGTTAACGTCCACACGTCACATTGGCTAGTGGTGTGACAGTTTGGCTAAATTCAGCGCTCGTAGATTTTTTGGTAAAATCCATTTTCACATTTTCCTGAGCGGTACCTTTTAGTAACGATAATATACACACGATCTCTTCATCAAAACTATATCACTTTAGTATATATGGAAGTTGGTATTCTACGAAATTAAAATATTATCCCTACTCAACTCGCTTAGTCCAAAAAAAGTCCTTGATTGAATAATAACGTTTATTATTAATCATTCTACTCTAGTTCAAGATTTTGACTTTGAGTTGACTATAGTTGACTGTGATACTAATCTCATACAACCGAGTAGATGAATGCTCTATTGAATAGTGCTTCAGTTTCGTTGCTTCAAATTAGCTCCCAACTATAGTCCCTCGATGGATCACCATGCCATGAATTTACTATAATCAAATTGTAGTATTAATATTGAAGTTCCATAATATTGTCAAGTCAAAGGAACTATGTAACATCGTCACATTGAGATTTCCTATTTGACATAGTTGTTATTAACTAATAAGAAACTCTCTGATGAGTCATTCCATGGTTGCAACTATTTGACATTGAGCATTACACACTTTGGTCTCAACTGATATATTGATATAATTTCTCGGAACATCTTGACTAGGAATATTTAAAATAAAATGTCATTTTATTTTGTGATTAATTACTCAAGGTTGCAACTATTTGCAACTACAATCACATAATATTTTATTTAAGGAGTTTGTTATCAATATACTTTAAATTAATCACTTGATTAGTTATATCAAAATATAATAAAGTATATAAAATCACACAAACATCATTACTACAAACAAGATTGACTACAAAGTTAGATATGTGTAATAAATTACATAATCACCCTTAGGGCATACACTAACTATTTCATCGACAATCCATAATAATAGCAGAACATACTTTTGTGCTATACCCAATCAATATTAGACAAATCATGATAATAACACATCGTCAAAATAAAATAAAGTTCCACAGACATTCCTATCCACATCAGATGTAAACACCAAACATCAAGCCAACACACAAACTTGATGTTAACAACACAATCTCAATCGACAAATACAACAATACAACTATTAGCCATACTACTAACATATGTGTACTATCCCTATATTATATATAGAACTATCAATAACATATCCATTACTATATTAAATACACTACTCTTGTGTACTAATAATCCCCAATCACACAAATGTTAAATAAACATGAACAACATAAGTGGTTTCACAACCATATTAGTTACACCATACTTATGCACTAATAAATAACACCGGTCACATAAATGTCATTTAATCTAAATGCACTCAAAATACAACTAGGATGTTACTTAGACATATTAATATACCAATTAAGCGACAACACATCCAATAATTTATGAAATTAAACCAATTCAATTATTTTACAAACACCATATTGTTAATACTCAAATAATAACAATCTTCTTTTGAGTAACCCAAAATTCTATTATTTTTATTATTAGTTTATCTATAAAAGAATAATAATTTACTTTTAATACTTTTAAAATACATTATTATTACTTATCTCAAAATAATAATATTTAACTATTACTTACTCAAAATCTATATTAATATTATTTAAATCTACTGAATAATTATACACTGTTATCTTTCAAAAACCATTTACTAATATTTATCCTAAATTAGTAATAATATACCATAGCTATATCAAAATCACATGATTATTTATTAAGTAACAATTCCCTTTATAAATAATAATAATCACTTTTTAAACTTAGCCAAAACTAGTTTATCATTATTATTTTTATAAATTTCCTCAAAAATTCATAAATAGTAATCTTACTAAAATTAGCTAAATTTTTATCCAAATCTTCATATTACCATTATTTATATATATTTCTTTGACCTATAAATAGCTAGTTTAAACCTTTTTAAAATATCTTTACACTTAAACAGAGCCAACCATTATTATTGTTTATCTCAAACCTATAAATAACAATTACCATACAACATTCCTCTAATTTTCAATCAACTGTAGCATAACCATATGTCAACTAATATAATCCAATAATATTACTCAGGTATTTTATTAGTTTAACATATGATTGCGTAACAATATAATAATAAAATCAACATATGTTCTAGTCCAATCAGTTTCATAATTGAAACATCATCTTTAACAACTAATCATCAATATAAGCGTCCAATGTCCAAAACCAATATCTAATATCAAGCTTAGTTTTTCAGTGTGGGGTTTACTGTTATATGTGATGTCAATATAAATAAAATAATCAAATATAAATGACTTACTACATCCGAGATCCACTAAGGCATGCACTATTTGAATCCCACAAAACATATACCAAAACTTCCATGATTTCACCACAATTCCAATGCAACAAACGCATGTGAATCGAACATCATATGTGAAAGATATCACGATTATAAAATCTAGAGTGTATATTGCAATTTGTAATAGAATAGGGCAGGTTAAGTAGAAATATTGCATTACCTACACCATCCACTCCCTACCCAGTACCTAAACCCAACCCATTTCAAAGTTCTATCAGCATCGCTTAGAGCCACAAACACAGATCCTATGCCACCACTAGCCTTATCTGGCTTTACCTTGCTGACAGCCATTAGCTCAACACATAATGAAGGCTACCTCTACCTTTTGAAACATCCCAATTTCAAACCCCAGCTTGCAAATTTTGTCTACCTTTGCCACTTTTAGTCCATTCAAACACCAAAAATTAACTCTACTCATCCTCTTCTACAACCAGGTACCCTCCATCGCCTTTTACATTGTCATTTCACCATTGAACTAATGAATAATTGTTGCTTTTTATTGTTTTCTAAACTTCCTAGGAAAATTATGAGCAGATGCTATCAAACTAAGAAAAACAAAGATTCCTGTTTCATTCATGTCGATGCATCGTATGAAACGAGATATTATAAGACCCGGTTTTAGATTACTTGTAGATTACCGTATTTTGTCATAATAAAGATTATATCCATTAGCATAGAGAGATTAAATCTTAAGAAGATACCATAGAATTGAAGAAATAAGACTAAAACCTATAAGGTTACGCTAACCCTATATTTATAGCAAAATATTAGGTCTTTAGGCCTAGAGTGGCCTTAGCCTAAAAATACACAGATTGTCAATTTATCAAAACCCTAATAAATTATATATCAGATTTATCATTCAACTCTTTTGAACACCATGGAATGGTCCAAATGTCCAAAAAGTTAACTTAGTTCAAAATATTCTTCTATTATTACTCTAAATGTCCATCGATAATTAGTTAAAAATAAATGTGTCAATTTTGTGGGTCATGACACATATTAATAATGCTCACATTTGGTTTCTTTCTAATATTAATTTCCGTGCATGGACATTTTTCTTTGTTTAACATTGGTTGTTCCTATATGTCTAACTTGCAAGTTTCTTCATATCCCTTACGCATCATTGCATACACTTACTTTATTAAATTATTTCTATATAATGCAAAAATGAAATATTCACAGTCTTTGAATTATTCTAGCCATAGTCTTTTGTTATTGTCCAAGAACTAAAGTTGATAGACAAAATTTCATATTTGACCAAAACATGTTCTAGATCTCAAAATAATTTGCTTGCATGCAAATTATACGGTAAATTGACCAATATTCATAGTTGTGCTAGTGAAAAGAGATGGGCAAGAAGGGGACCGGTATAAGTAGAAAATTTTGGTGTAGCCATACTAAAGCTTTACCGAAATTTTTTCTATGATTTTAAATATTCCCATTTTCCTTACATGGAGTCGGATCAATATGGGTAGAAGTTACTTAACTACTTTATTAAGTAATGACTAAGTAATAATATATGTATTAATAATTTCCAAAAAAGCAAGTAGAATTGTAACGCCCCACCCTGAGACCTATATTAACAAAGAGAATTGCTGGGTAATTCTGTCTGCTAATGTGGAGAATAGGGCTGGTTAGGAGCGACCATCTATAATCTTGTCTTAAACATCTACTGAATACGTCGATGAATGCTCTATATTTTTTTCTATCTCTCGTGGATCGACATATCCAATAAATGCTTAATACAAAACTATAAGTGGCTAATGGATCTATCAGAACAAAATACAATAACAGAATGCATATCACATCACAGAACAGTAAACATCATATATATAAATACATATACACTGATTCATCCCAGTACAATACAAAATGATACACAAAAGTGGTTCAGAGACCACACTATATACATCTAATCAAAATACATCTCAGAGTCAAGCAGAAAGAAATATAAACTACACAAAAGTGCTAGGCTGATATCTGAGCAGATGCATCAGCTAAGTTCCATAACTGATAGCTAACCTGAAATAACTCGGTCTGACCTGAGTATAAAATACATGGGTCAGTCTAGCTAAAACAATCAGTTAAGAAGAATAGACAATAATATGAAGCATATGATACAAGGAAATAATTCTTCTTGAATGAGAAGAGATAATAGCAAAGCATGTCCATATCTTAAGTGAATAAATATCACTTAAGCATAAAGAACCTCTAAAGAAGTAACTCAAAATAAATCATCAAGTATAATATTCGCCTCATATCATCGACGACAGCCAAAATTAGCTATAAGGATTTCTCTAACCTTATCTCTTAAATAGAAGAAAACTCAAATGATAAATCTCAAAATGGAGAAACTTCAACCATAAAATACGCCAAACTGGCAAACTCAGATATCTCCAAAAGGAGAATATACTCTCAATCTCAGAAATAGGACCTAACAGCCCAAATAAAAAGCCCAATAGCTATAAATAAAATATGGACCCAACAGCCCAATAATAACCCGACAGCTATAAAAAGAGAAGGGACCCAACAGCCCATTTGTAGCTATAAAAACCTAGATTGGACCCAACAGCCCAATAGAAAGCCCAACAGCTATAAAATATGAAAGGACCCCAACAGCCCAATCTATGGCCCAACAGCCTGCCAAGTACCGTGTACTAGAGACCCCCGTCCTCTTTTAGGACCCAATAGCCTCTAAATAGGTCCTCAGCTATATATATATAAGTATGTGTAAACGTAGAACCCAACAGCTCAAATACTGGCATTCACTCATGAATGTGTCACAAACTCTCAGCAAGGAACCCGAAAAGCGGTAACGTGTGTCTCATACCACACGTTCTCACTGAACGGTTAGTAAACCGTTAGTCAATGCCAAATTGGAAAACTCAAAACCTGTCTCATCTCATCGACAAGTATAAATAAACCTCGTGATGGTTCCTCATGAACCATAAATTTCAAAATAGGAAATCACAAACTCAAAACTTTGCTCATATCATTGGCAAGTATAAAAACATCATGATGGCTCTCATTGACCATAACTCGTAGAATAGGAAATCTCAAACCATAAAACTCGCCAAATATTGGCCATCCTAGATAATTCCTATAAATAGAAATTATAAAACTCAAAATGCACCATAAAATGGCAAAACAACTCAGAATCAATAACCTCTAATAGCTTTGATCGTACAAGTCCGGAATTAACCGAAACAGTAAACATACGTGTTCTCATACCACGTGTTTTACTTAATCGTTTAATTCTCTTTCTCATACGTTTAAATAGTGCAGAAATGTGTATTTTATATTTAAAATAATTTATTAGAGAAATCTAGCTTTTAAAACTATTTTCCAAAAACGATTATTGAAACCAACATTTGAAATTCCTTTATTATAGAAAATAAATAGATTTTATATTTGAAAATAAATTTTAAAATACTATATAATAATAATTTGAAATGCACATTTATTTCAAAAGTTATTTCAAAAGGGTTTAGAGAAATTCGTGCTCGGAAACAAGAAAAAAAAGGAAGATAGCTCAAAACCGATAACTTGAATTCAATTCGAATTCAAGTCAAAAATCAATTCAAATTCAATTCAAATTTGAATTTCAAATACATAAAATTTAGCTAGCGTATTGATAGGCATCATGACCATCAATCTCAATCCAAAAACATCACTGAAATAAGCAAAAGAAGATAGCAAAAACTGACTAAAAGAATGGCAAAACAACACAAGCAAAGTGGCAGAAAAGAGGGGCCATAGGTCGACCTGATGGTCGACCTATAGGTCAACCTCTCACCACCATAGGTCGACCGCATGGTCGACCTATGTAGTTGGGGTGTCGACCCCTAAGTCGACCTAGGCTACGAACTTTTCTAGTTCGTTTCCACCAGTTGCGATCTGACTTTTGAGGTGATACTTCATATAGCAAACAAACTCTATAGTCGATGAAATTTTGCAGTAATCAAATACAACATATGAACTATCATCTGAAGGAAATTCGGCAGCATTTCGTTGCTGGAATCAAAAGATATAAAAATTCAAAGATGCAACCCAAAACTGATCTTCACATAGAAATAAAAACTACATAAAACAATTACAGGCAGAAACTTTTGCATAGATTCAGGCGATTTGCACTTTGAATTAGCTAGAATTTGTGGGATATTCAACTCACCTTGCTCTGTCAAAACAACAACCCAGATTATTCGTTGAAAGGAAGAAACTTGGGTTGAATTTGAGCTTCTACAACTTGTAAAACTATGAAACAGGTGCATGCAAGAAAGAAGAAAGCGGTTAACAAACAATCATTTACAAATTTGGATTTTTGATGAAATATTAGGTTTTAGATTTTGATAACCTATAGATTTAGCTTCAAATTGATTTTTAAAACACTAAATTTGAGTTTGATTTGATGATTTTTTGCTAGGGTTTGTAAGAGGAAATGAGTTTCTTAAGTTTTGAGGCTTCAGGAAATTTGAAGGAGAATGAAGGTATGTACTTCATTTCTTTCTCTTTTCTGGTTTACTAACAGGTTGGGCAAGATACTAATGGGCTAAGACCCATTACTCAAAAGAAAATAAAAAGGCTAAGGTTATTTATTCAACACACAAATCAAAAGGCTTCATATTTACATTATATAAAAGAACAAAGCCATTTTCTTCCAATTTTCACACAAATAAAAATTTGTAAACTTACAAACATAAGCAATAAAACATTTTCCATCATATAAAAAGATTTATTTTTATTTTTAAAGTATTTTTATTATGAAAACCCTTAATTTCCAAAAATACACTAATTTCACCAATAAATGCAAAAGTTCACATTTTTAACTTCTAAAATTCAACAAAAATTGTTTTCTTACTAGGAAAAATATAACAAACCACTTTAAACTCAAATTCATAATCAAAACATTTTCTAAACCCAATTTCACCTTTTTATTAAATATAACACACTTTTAAAAATTAATTACTTCTTTTTAAAATTATTAAAAGAAGCAAATTGAAATAATTAATAAAATTATTGCACTATCACCAAATAAAAATCATCTTCCACTTATTATTAACTCAAACCATTATAATAAAGTTTCCAAAACTTAATTTTCTCATTTATTCCCAAAATTTATTGTTTATTCCAAATAAACAATATAAATTTCCAATTTATTATTAATTCTCAATATTAAATTATAACTACCGTTATAATTTAATATTTACAAGCAATCGCTAAAACTAGGGTTGTTACAAGAATGGTTAAAATAAGAGTTAGGAAATGCAGACTTTGTAGTAAGTGTAGGAAGTGAAATCATACGGCAGTTTATCTTGGCTTGGATAATCTATCCTACATCTAATAGTAGAGCTCCTCTTTGAGTTTTTACTATATGATGATCCACTTTAATCTAGAGGAACATTATAGAGTATGCCTAAAGATCACCAACATGACTTCATCACATTAGCAACAATGCTCTATGAACCCAAACAACTCAACAACCAAAGAATATTCATGAATGTTTTATCTTCTATATTGCTTTGACAATGTTTGTCATGGGCTCCCGTTACCTTCTTAGAATAGTGGTTGAATGTGTAGTGCTTAGGATTGTCAAGATCGCAAAATGTTTAACTTGAATGCCAATGGTGATATTGAAATGTTTGAGAGAAAGCATGTGATGGCTTTAGAAAGTATAATCATTATTAAGCGAAAGAGAGTTTAAATGCAAGCAAAATTTGTTAAAATTGATGTTCCAAAATACGATGAATCGAGTGTTTAAATACTAGGAAAAATCAATAGATGTGACTCACCATGAATGCTTGCAATTTTTCACCCAGAAGTTACTTTATTTGGTTTTGAAGAATATAAAATTTTGCAATAAACTTTTATGTTAGCTCAAGAATGCTTTATGATGGTTTAAGAAGGCTTATGTCAACTTAAAAACATGTTATGCTAACCTATAAGGAAGACATAGAGAAAATTAAATTTGAATGCTCTTTATGTCATCTTAATGAAAAAATTATGCCCTAAAACCACATATGTCATCTTTTGAATGGTTGGCTTAAGCATATAAAACAATTTTTGTTTGAGGATTCAGATATAAAAATTTAGAAAATATGAAAACCTAATCCTTTTCGTTTGGAAAATTAGGTATGTGCACGTGCATTATTGTGAGGCAACATAGTCCAAGACACATGACCTAAAGAAATGCACGATATTAAAGAGTGTAAAAAATTTTTGTTAGGTTCGTGCATACTTCCTCGAGATGTTACAAATGATTCACCTATTGACATCTGGTTTACCAAAGTGTTCATAATTTTTTTTTGCATATTTGTGCATGTCCGTGCATCTTTTCTTTTTGTTTCATTCGGTCTGTAACTCCACTCTAAAATATAAAACATCTTAATAAAACTATTAGTAGAATGATTGTACATTTAACATCATCAAAACACTAAGGAGACGGTTCTAACATTTTCCTCCCTAACCAAATCTGCACTCACTGCAAATTCTAAAATCGCCATATATAAGTTTCAGTCCTACCCTTTTTCGGCTTTGAAAGAATAGGTAGACGATATTACTAAACTTGAATAGCTTGGAATGCACCCTCACATTCTATCCATTGGAAATTCTTGGAACTTTTGAGGATACTAAAGAATGGAATATATGCACTCGTTTGTGGTTATTGATACAAACATGCTAAATGATGCGGTCCTCTAGTTAAACTTTAACATTCTTGTAATACTACTAGGGTTCCAAACCCAATAAAGCATGTATCTTGCTAGGGTTTGCTACAATCGCTTATGGTTTAACAATGAAGTCTAGAGAGTTTCTAAAGAAACACCAAAAGTACATTCTTTTAGATTGAGTATTATCATAGTTCATTCAAATCTCAAACATCACCTATAGGACATTGACATGCCCCTTCCTTCATGGACTTTACTATCATATAATCCACATACGACTACTCCATCCTAGTCGCTCTTCCTTCCCTTTAGTATTATAATCATCAATATTTTCAAAATATCTTGTTCATCTAACCTTCCATTCGGTTTTTCCGTTAAAAAGATGCCTTGCTTCATCAAAAATTATTTTTGAAATCCATTTGACTCTCTTTACGGTGGATGCATAACACGTAAGGTCATATGCTTGATCAGCTTGCACAATCCCAGTATCATTCTTTGTTTGAAACTTCAATTGCTAGTATCTAATTAAAGTATTCGCTCCAATTTCTATTGAGTTTATTAAAAAAGCATTCTAAAAACTTGTTTGATTCAACACCATAAATTTACCATCTCCACTGTTAATCTGGGTATCGCACCTAAAACTAATGGTAACTTAATCATACCTAGGAGAGAAACCACTTAATCATTTAATCTTTATAATCGTACACTACATGGCTTAGATTTTTCTTATTTATACCTATCTTGTTAAAATTAGATTTGGATGGTATATTCATAGAATTTTTGTTGTCAACAATCACCTTCTTCAGATTGGTTTTTCCAATCTTTACAGTTGTCACCAAAGGATCATTATGGGAACCTTATAGTTTATTTTTCTTAGTGGGTGGAGATTCAAATCTTCATGTAATATTTGGTAACCAATATAATTAATTGGTTTGGTTGAATTAAACGATTGAATTGAATGAATGAGTTAAACGTGGGGTTTTTAAAGATGAATCAACTAGGATATATGACCTACATAAGGTCGTTTACATATGAAAAATATAAAGAGTTTTTTTAAATCGTATAAAATAATAAGGACAAGAAAAGAGAAGCGCGAGGTAAAAATGTAATTAAATTAAAATTAAGCCTTATAATTTCTAAAATGAAGCTTCCTCCTCTTCATTCACTCATTTTCTCTTCTTCTCAAAAGAAGAAATTAAGCTTTTAAATCTTTGGATCTACATAACTTTTTCATTTTTAGTATAAAATTACAAACAAATAATCTGAAATTCAAGTTAGAAGATTCTCTACAAATCTTACTATTCATGTTGGAATTTTGGTGACGATCAAGATCGTATATCTAACATAAAAAAACTTTAAGTGCGGGTTCACTTTGTGACAAATCACACCTTCCAACACACCGATCCAAAGCCTAAGTTGACTTTTGGACTCGCGTCGGTGTCGAGAAATACGAGATGTTAGGGTTTATAATACATTACAGAGATGAAAGATATACATATATGATCTAAGACGTTCTACACTTTTAGATCTCACAGCGGAAGGAAATAAAATATAAATATTGTAAATAACCATCTCAGAAAATATCTCAAAACACAATCTCAGAAAACTGTACGTGGTCAAATCCAGAGTACACAGAAATATGATACATGGTCTGATATTTACTTAGCCCCGAATAAGATAAATAATTACATGGAGAGTAATATAAAATAACAAGAAACTCCAATGATGAGCTCACCTCTCCACGTACTAATCATGTGCCTATCACCCGTTGCCCTTCCTCATGTGGTGGGGAAAAAGAAAGGAAAAGAGGTGGGTCAAACAAAAGTCTGGTGAATGAGAACATCATTAATATACGACGATCATATATAGTGGACTTCAATAATACTCTATGTGACCTAGGTTGTTCCACGAGTGCCTATGAATTACTAGGTTTCTTCACTTAAGAGGGTTTTAACTTAATACACACCTACACTAATGACTTATGTAGGCTCATATAAGGATTAAACAACTAATCAAACCTCAAACCACTAATGATCGTCTAATTTCTACTAGAGCTTCTAACACATAGGATTTACGCTATTTTCCTCAATGGGCCTACATCTCTCACATACTTCTACGCATAACTATTTCACATAGGCTTCCCTATAATTTCTACATAGGTCAATTTTCCATAACTATGACTACACATATCCTAGCTATGTATTGAGGGGGAGCCTGCAATGTCGACTCGCCGAAGTTTCTCATTTTCTGCATCCATGTCCACCTCTCAATCGTAGCATACGCCTCTTATTGCATGCGTTGGGATCCACAACAACACATTATCATGCCGCATCATCCGTGAATACCAAAGAACTCCTATTATGTTGGGCCCACATACTTCAATGGATATCAGTCAGTACTACGTATCCATTGTAGAACATATCATGAGTGTCATTTGTCATAGAATCACCCCCAGTGGAATATCGATACATACGGGATAAATAACATTTACCCAGCCCTGCAATATCCTAGTATCGGATCATAGGTAACTAGCTTCCCTACTCCTAACATCTATATATATTTAATATATATACTACTAACTAATTCATTTATAAAATGGGTCTTACGCAGAGGTTCTGACCGCGTTTTGAAAATGCCAATTGGTCGACCGCTTGCTCTTGGAGCAGTCGACCGCTTGCTCTTGGAGCAGTCGACCGCTCAGTAAATGTGTAACAACCCACCTTTTCGACCATCAAAAGTTGGCACCAAATACATCCACGGATTCAAATGCCAAACATCCAATCATCGGAAAGGTAGATTGTTAGGGTAAAATAAAAAGTAAAGAACATAGAATAGGGAAATCAGAATCTCACAGCGGAATCAACAACATATAATATAACAAAGACAGTAAAAACTATCACTACAAAATACGGAGTACATCAAAGTTAAAAATAAACCTTATCAGCTAGATAGTTATAACATCCTGACCTTACAATTGCTGATAGGCATACCATATAATACAGCAGCAGATAAATCACTACGATATGTGAACATCCGGCTCTTCTTCAATAACTCCATATTACCAAATTCAAATTGGAAAAATACTCGGACTGACTTGAGCATTATACTAAAATAACACCCGAGTCACTATGGAATACCAGCGTGAGAAAACTCAAGTAATATGATGAACTTATATTAATTATGTGAGACTACGTCGCTAACGCGGTGTAACGACCCGCTATTTTGGACCATTCAAATCGATAATAATCCACACATGTCTGACTTGAATAGTTCAAAATATCAGATTGTTAATTTAAAATTTGGCAAAACTCAGCATATGCAGTAAATAAATCAATCACAGAATCACAGACACAGAGTAATTCAATAATACGCAGCGGAATAGATAAAATAGTAGTTCATGAAGCTACTATATACACATCAGAGTTAGAAATAAAATACAACAGAATATCTCAAATATAGTGAAGTCTCCAATCCAAACAGATGACTTCTGTGAACGAATCAACTGGAAAGCTGGAAGCTGAATCAAAAGTTGGATCTCCAAACGAAGCTCCAAACTCCAAAGGTGAGTCTCGAATGCTGTATCACTCAATCTGACCCGAGCATAAAGCAAAACACAAAACACTCGAGTCAGGATTAACATTATTATATAAATAAATCCAACTCAAGTGAAATATCAACTGAAATACAAGTAACTTAAAGGATGTTTGGGATAACCATCCTCTAAGGATCCTCAGAACTATCTACAAGGTGGAAATATACATTATAACACTATGGTCATTTCAATTTAATTTATACTTCAAAACCCAAATATCATTTCATTTCAAATATATCTATTTTCCAAAATAGTATATATATATTAAATGATTTAAAAAGTAAAGTATTTATAATTTCCTCAAGTCTCACAAAACGATTCAAATTAACTCAAGTTCCAAATTCAAATTTATTCAAAGCTCAATTCATCAATTCAATTCAGTTCTCAATAGACCATTTATATTTTTTATATATTTCAAGGCTTTAATATTCAATATTTTCAAATTTAAATTTAACAGTTTCATATAGCTCTTGATTTATTATTATTAAATCAGGGAATATAAATTCAATATCATATAACTAGCCTTAAATTTCATTTTTTTTTACTAAATATTTCCTTAAATTTATTTAAGCAAGAATTTTTCATTAAATTAATTAAATTAAACCCAAGTTATAAATCATATCTTAAATTTCAATTTCAATAAGTTTTAAATCGGTTTAATTAAATAAAATTCTTTACTAAATTCAAATTATCTTCCCAACCTTAACTTATTCAACCCGCCGTTCGTAGCTCGGTTGGTTTGGGAGATGGGAGATGGGGACCAAAAGGACTGTGTCCGGGCAGGTTCGAATCCCAGCGCCAAACCATCAGTGGGAGTTTCAACGTTACGCATCCGTGTGCGACGAATAAGTAAAAGCGGGGTAGACACACGGCGTGGGGTTTACTTAAGTGAGTATCAATGAATACCATGATCTTAAGGTTCCCCATGATCTCAAAAAAAAACCTTAACTTATTCAAATTATTACTGAAATCTATTTTGAAACATAAATTTAAATACTCAACCATATTATATGTATTTAATCAATCATTCCCATTTATATATAATAATTTAAGGCTCAACATTTTAAAACCTTATATTTCTTTCCAAAACCATAGAATTCATTTTCAAAATATTTATATATATGGACCAACGGTGTCTGTATATATATTTATCATATGGTTAAGTGATACGGATATTTATCATTTCAATCCGAAATTTAAATATATACGGGTAGATATCATTTCGACCCGTAATCCCAATTTCAATTCAAATGAAAATCGTTTGGGTTTATCATTTCAACCCATAACGATTTTCTCCTATTCTAAAGTCCGTTCGGGTATGTATCATTTCAACCCATAGTGATTTCTATACTAACAGGGAACTTGCAGAGTGATAACAGATATAGAAATAATATAACAGGCATAGATATATCATCAATAACAATATAATATAAATGGCAGGATATGGTGTCATATCCCACAGGTGAACAGTTACAGATAATAGCATATATAACAATTTAACTGACTACAACAGTATATTTCAATTGTCGTTTCAATTGAAATCAAATTTAATAAATAAAAGAACGTTAATCGTGAGTGATTGCTCACCTTTCGAGGCTAGAGATGGACGAGAATAAGATTGAGTTTCGAAATCCAAGCACGAATCCAAAAACAAACAAGATTGCCACGAATTCGACGAAGAAGCTGATAAACAGAATTTGACAAAATCGAATCAGTACTAGATCGATGAAGATAATTGATGTTAACGAACTTATATATATATGTATATATCATATTCTACACTCAAACACAATTAAAAATATATATATATATATATATATCAAAAGTCATTGTTTAAATTAAAACCATAAAAAAATCATATTGTATCCCTTTAAAATCAATGTGCATTAAATTCCATGGTTTACAAATGTTTCAAACAATATTAAACAAAATACCTATATATCAAATTTAAATTTTGAAATAACCATACATATATTATGCAGATCTATAAATCATATAAAAATCAGTATTACTACAGAAAACTTTTGGATGTATGCAACTGCCCAAATATATGTATGCAACTTCCTTCTGATATGCAGACCTCGTAGATGCCATATAGGATGTAAATACTGTAGCATGTATAACTAAAATATTTATAGAATATTTATACACTTATACGGTTTTATATACATAACAAAGTATATACTCTTTAAATCAACTTTTCAAAGTATATATAAAATATAGACCAGGTAATATTGTATATAACTTGAAAATACACACTGTACTATATATATACAACTATCATATATTTATAACATATAAAATCAACAGTATAATAATAATATATGTAAACCAATATAACTCAACAGCCCACAAAACTTGCATACAACAAACATGCTACATATCACTCAATAACTTAAATACATAATACATATTATAATTAACTTGTCTTACTATACATATCATATAATAACAAATATATATATAAAAACGTATCATAAAATAAAGCCGTAAACTGTAGATTATATACCGTATATTTATATAAACTATATAGTATTTATTTTTCAAACATTTTATATATATATGGGTATAACTAACGTAATGTTATAAAAGATATAAATATCAATAGAATACCCATACACAAACAACTAGTACAGGTAACCAACATAAAATATACATATAAACTTACACATATCAACCAAACACAGAACGTGTCTTATATAAGTATATATATAGACTGAAACTTTTATAAACAATATATATATCTAGACATATAGGTTACTGTATACATACATATATATGACCTAAAGAAATCTATAATAGAACTTAGATAAATAAATATACAAAACAAAATGCTTAAACTTTTATATAACCTGTGTAAAAAAATACATGTTAAATGCATATGTATATTAAATCTTAGAAATCGATATAACATTCCAAACACATATTAAACAACATCTGTATATATATACTATATATTACCTTATCTATGTTCTCAAAGCATAACCGATAGGAGAGAAAGGCAAGGCAGTGGAGGCTGCTAGCGACGTTGCCAGTTGGAGCAGAGGGTCGGGTTTGGTTGGTGGTTCGCTAGCCGATGAGGGGAACAAAAGGTTGGAGGCGGCTTCAGGGAAGAAGAATGGTGGAGAGAATAAAACGTGAGCAACAGAAAGATGCATGGTGGTTCGCTAGCCGATGAGGGGAACAAAAGGTTGGAGGCGGCTTCAGGGAAGAAGAATGGTGGAGAGAATAAAACGTGAGCAACAGAAAGATGCAAGCATGAGGTGGAAAGTGGAAGCAAAGTGAAGTTGCAAAAGTGGAAGAAAAGATGGCTACAGATATTTACAATTGTATATTTGAAACGGCAGAACAAAAGAAACGAGCTAACAATAAAGTTTACGTTGGGAACAGAGGAATCAAAACGTTGGAATTCAAGACCAAAAAAATAAACCGATGACCATTGATTTTGCAAAAGTTATTAAAGCAACTTATTACATTGATTGGGATTGCACGGTTCAAAGTTTGAAAAACAAGAAAAGCTAACACAAATTTCGGTACGGTACAACGCACAATTTTATTGTTTCCGTTGCGTACCGGACCTCAAAACACAGAATTGAATATACCGCAGAGATCAGCACGACGAGACGATCAAAACGGTATACAGATATTGGTGGTACAATCATCCAATCAAAAGTCGATAATCGGTACCAGAAATGCTGTTATTCTAACAGAAATAAGATAAACGGAGCAATAGAAGTCCAAATTTGATGAAACGGAAAATGACGTCTCACTCAGAAGATGATTTACAATTTTTCTATAGGAAAATATTCAAGTTTGGAAAACATTTTATTACCATCAAATTTTAACTGATTAAATTGAAATAAAATTATACAATAAAATAAACCTTCATATTATCTGATGAAAATTTACCATTTGCTATATTAAAATAGACGTATTCCAAATATAAAATTTTTATTTCAAAATTCAATTATTTAAAATTTCACAAAATTCAGTTAACTACGTTATTAAAATCAATCAAAATTTATGGGTCGTTACACGCGGAATGAGTTTTTACCTCACAAAAACAACATCCATAGATGAAGAAATGGGAAACAAATCAGAACAACAATCCAATCAAGAAAGAACGAAAATAAACAACAGAAACAATCCAATAAAAAGAGTGGGTATTAGTACGAACAAATCTCATACTTAACGAATGGGAATAAATAATATCAAATTCCAAATTTGAAAGAATGGATATAAATAATTAAACATAGAGAAGAGCACAAGGCATTTCTCAGTGCAATTAAGATTATTCAGAGATTTGAATTAACAACAAAGGAAAGTGAAGTTTTTCCAACACTGGCTAGGAGGGTGCACCCCCTTCCAAAAGTATACCTGTAGAAATATACATGAGAACCCCGATGGCTCTTGGAAAGCTCCAAGCCAGACCCCGCCAATGTTAACGAGTGTCCAAGCATTTCACATCTCAATGCACAACAATGAATCCAATCTAGAGTGGATGTGATAATACCCTAATTAGGGCAATCTCATATGGCTTGGCCCTAACTCGCTCTTTGGGTTTAGTCATTTTCGACAAAGGATAACAAAACTCAAATGAGCAACACATCATCTTGAACAAATGAAACACAAAGAAGAAAGCAGAATCAAAGTTAATGGTCGATCAGTCAAGTATCGGAAATGATAAAATGGTTGTTCACACTTGCACTTGATTTTCACATCACAATACTTTTTAAAGATACTTTTTAAAAACACTCTTTAAATTAATATTTTAAAAAGGCAAATTATATTTTCTAATTGTATTAATACCAAGGTCAAAAAAAATGTCAAAACATTATTTATTATAAACCCAAATAATTTACACTCAGCTTTATTTTAAAAAAAAAAAATTCTAAAGAATCTTCTTGTTTATAAACTATTATTTATAAATTTTAAAATAATATTTATATCCCAAAAGATAATAAATCAATTAAATTACTTTTATACAATTTTAAATCGAAGGTTAATCATTTCGAAGGATAATTTATAACATCCTTTTATAATATTTAAAATCACATTAATTTTCCCAAAGAAAATAAATTAAATATGAAATCCCTTTTATAAATTTAAACCAACATTACTTATCCCAAAAAATAATTAATCACATTTCTAATCTTTTGTAATTAAAAAACAATATTAATTATCCCGAAAGATAATAAATCTAATTTATAATCCCTTTTAATAAATCAATTAATTATCTTTGTTGAACTAATTAATTATTTCTAAAACACTTTTATTAAATCAGTTCATTAACTTTAATACACTAAATTAGTTGATTAACTTTAAAACACTTTTATTAAATCAATTAATTAATTTTTAAAAAAAACAATTAATTAAAAATATTAACTAAATTCAAATATCATTAATTAAAATGATTAGTTAGATTAAAACATCGATGAATAACTAAATTTAAAACATCATTAATTAAAATGATTAATTAAACTCAAATATCATTAATTAAAATGATTAATTACTTTTAAACATCATTATTTAAAATGATTAACTAATTTCAAATATCATTAATTAGAATAATTAATTAGCCTTAAACATCGTTAATTAAAATGATTTATTAAACTCAAATATAATTAATTAAAAAGATTAATTCATTTAAATATCATTAATCAAATTGATCAATTAAGTTTAAACATCTTTAGTTAAAAAGATTTATTAACTAAAAACATAATTACTTAAAATAATTAATTAAATTCAAATATCATTAGTTAAAATTATTTGATAAATTTTAAACATCATCAATTAAAACGATTAATTAATTTAAATATCATTAACCAAAATGATTGATGAATTTAAATATTAATTTTCTGAAAATACAAGCTCAAGTTCAACGCACACAAAGGGTTTAAGAGATGATATTCAATAAATGATGGTATGGTGAAAATTGCTATAACGACACTTAAACAATTTAAATAGAGTATCAAGATTAATTTCTACTAAACATCAATATAAGCAACATAAGGAAATAAATAATGATTATTGGCATAAAACCCCTTAAGGACTCTCTACAATTGTTCCCTGCAAAACAATGGTTACGGACAATATATATAATCATATGTGTTCACATCAATTAAGTTAATATGTCATATATTTTCCAAAACAGTATTTCAACCAAAAAATCAATCAAATAACGACAACAAATATCTGAACTATCAACCAATTATTCAATAATAAATTATAGCATCGCATTTATTGTATAGTTTATTTTAAAGGTGAGTGAACTCACCGAAATTTCAGTTATCGCTGAAGCGGTCTGGCTTTTAACTAAAATCAAATGGGCATTAGATTTTAGTCAAAATTATACAAGCTCCCAATCCAAAAAATCCAATTCCATCACGTAGCTAATGATGATACGAGTATAATGCAACTCACCGCGTTCGAATCCGACCTCGTATGAGTAAGATATTAATTTGATCAAAATTGGATTTAAATAATTGTTAATTAAAATAATTAATAAGCACTAATACCCATTTACCTCACTAATCCTTCTTCCCATCCCTTAATTAACTTCGTGCACAGGAAAACATTGATACACCCAAAACGTCTTGCATCTCTTCACCCCTACCGGAGCTACGGACCATGAAACGACCAACGAGCTTCGCTGTTAAACTCGTCTTCACGAACTTGACATGTCTAACCCATTTGTCCGGAGTTCGGCTTCACCGTCACAAACACTACCTACTGTTGTGTACCCATGTCGCGATCACCAAAATGCCGCCTCACCCCACCAGGTCATGGTCACAGCTGCACCTCGCTATCACAATCCCAACGCAATCGACTCTATGATCCCTCATCGCTTAAATCGACTACGAGACCAATCCCTAGTTCACATTCATAATATCGAGCCCAACTAAATCAACACTGTAAAATGGATATTGGATGGATGATCTTGTCGATATGAGTTTACTAAATCTGATATCATGATTTTTAGTGTGAGTATACTAATTGAGTTTTAATTTTAAAGTTAATGGCCAATACATATTTTTCTAGAACTCAAAAAAAATAGAGATAGAAGTATAAGGAAATGAACGAAATGTGGGTGGGTTCATTTTTCTAAGTGTTGACCTTGGTTTAAACCAATATTACCACACTTCGCTACACGGGATTTTGTTCGTGTATGGACTGCAAACGACAAAACAGAAATACAGTTGCGCTCAGAAATGCGATACAATCTCAAATCGATAATAAAATACACTGGTTATTACATTCTAGGAAATCTAAAAAATATCATGATTTGTCGAAATATCATTAAATGATGATTTAAATATTTTCCAAATTAAAAGCATGGAAAAATTATATAAATTAAACTAAAGAACGTTATTAAAAATCAAGTCGTTTTATAGTCATGATAAATTTCTCATTATTTATTAGTACCATTTTACTATGATTCAATTTACAAAATATATTTACCATTATTATTCATTAATTAAAAGGAGTTAAATAAGATTAATAAATCCATTTAATTAATATTTAATTCAAAAATTCAACTATTTAAATGATCAATATATTTAAATTCAAGTTATTAAATTCCAAAATTCAATTGTTTAAATATTTAAAATTAGTTAAATATTTAAAATGGCTAAAATTTTGGATTGTTACATTTTACCCCATCAAAGAATTTCATCCCCGAAATTCCCAAGAAAGAAAATGACTCCAAACCCTTAAGTTTAAAACTATTAATTAAAATAAGTTATTAAACTCTTAAAGTTCCTTAAATTATGGAAAATTTTGATAGCACCTCCTTTGCGCGGCTCGATTGGAAAAGCTACAAATTGCCACTACGGGCCCCAAACTAACAAAAGAAAATAAAAGCCAAGCGGCCTCCCATATCTGGGGCATAAAATCATCAACCAATTCCAATTACTAGATATAATGCGTGCCTTTTTTGCGTTTATTTTTTAAAATTTTTCAAGCAACTTATTATCTTGAGGCAAATGTAGGTGCACAAGAATCAATTAGCCATCTCTTGCTTACTTGTACTTACACAATCCAAAAGTGTGTCAAGCTGACAAAAATTAATACACTAACTATCTTTATCATAAGCTTAAACAATGTAACAATCATATGCAACAAAATACAAAGAATATTCTGTAACAAATGCTATGCATCCAATATTTTCAAACCATAATTTAGAACCAAATGCTTGGGTCTTATATTCAAAATATTTTCAAATTCATCCAAGAAGAAATGTATCAAAACTAAAATCAATTATGACAAGGAGAGGGCTCTCCCTACCGAAGCATGATATAATTCTAGAATCAAATAACATAGAGCATCCGGTGGTATTTTGGTTCCACCTAAAACAACAACTAGAGTAAATAAATATACCTGGCGAGTCTCCCAAATCAGAAAAAACCCAGTTGCCCAAATTTAATCATAACAATAAAAAATTGAAATATCATTTCAAAAATATTCTTTTCAAACGTTCTGAAATAATAATACTTCATCAATATATTTTTTCACAACAGTATTTTTAGTATTTCTTTCACAATTTCTTTCGATGTCATTTTTTTCAAAAGCACCAGGATTTAAGTCCTAATAAACAACAATTCAAAAACTTTTGTTTGTAAATTCAAACTTTATAAACTATAGTATATAAATCACACAACCAATTAAATCAAATCAAATTCCATATAAGAATAAACTAACATTTAACATCATTAAAATGTTAGGTGACTTATCAAACAAGATTTTGGATTTTGCTTAAGTTCATAAATTTTTCTTAAGTCACATACTAAGTATACAATTATAATTAAGCACGTATGGTATACATAAATCATCTGTACGCTATAATTGATCTGATCACTTGCTTGGATACATAGACTTCTAATTTCGAACTAGTATCGCTCACGCGACCTCCTTTAGAGCGGACTTCGATCAGGTTTCTTGATTATAAACTTCTGTTCTCCTTGCATAGCCATATACCATGATAGAAAACTTATGTATCATATCAAGAATCCAAATTAAGTGTTCGCTGACAAGAATCAAGTGAGAACCCCCTTTTCGGACCGGTGAGAATCACCCAAAGTTATGTGTTCGAATCCTAGATCAAGAACCATGCGAGTAAAATGATCTACGTATAATTTAAGTACTTAATTCGATTGGTTTCTTAATTATACCAGTCTCTTTCTAAATCACTTATACTTTTCATTTAGTATTTTATTTAATACTAGTATTATTTATGAATTATTTCACAAATTTTTACTTAAGTTTATTAACATTTTACAAAGTCTCATCTTTAAAAAACATTAGATTAAAACTTATTCAACTCTTACTTACTTGTAAATATTCTTCTACATCCTAAGAGTATATATAAAGTAACAATTTTTATTTTATTCATTTGTTACTTATTTATTCTTTTCCAAATCTTAAGTGGAGGCCTAAACAAAATATGGGTCTTTAAAATTGAGTTAACCCTTGGACTACTTTACCTTAGAGTGTGCCAAGGGAAGATACTTATAGGTTGGCCCAATATCACCAATTAGTTTACATAACTAAGATGGTTAACAAAAACTATGGTTTTAATAAAATAAATTTACCAAAACATCTTTATCTAATTTAACCTATTCAAAACTTGAGCAAAATTATCCATTTTCTATCCAAAAGTTGAAAAAAATTCATTTATCATATTATTTATTAAAGCATCTTTTATTTTAAAGTCAATTCCCTTTAAGGGAACTTAGTAACTAAATACTTGGTTTTTATTTCAAATCTCCTTTCGAAAACATTCCGCAAATGTTTCTAAATGAAATAACTTCAACAATTTTTTATATTAAAAACCCACTTTAGGTTCGTACGGATTTGAACTCATTTCGATTGCATAATGATAAAGAGGGTAATTTACTAAGTTCCCAACAACGTTTGCCTAAGCAAACATCCGATCATCACTTAGAAGATTATTCAGAATACCACAAAATTAATCGAAACGATTTCCTCTGAACTACCCTAAAGAAAATGCATTCTATTTAAAATTTCTCTTCCAAAATATTTATTTTTAAAATTTCTTCCAATTCCAAAATATTTATTTTTAAAAATACTTCCAAGTAATACTACTGTTATATATTTTTCAAAAACCTTTCAAAATTACTTTAAACAACTCTGGGTTATCTATTTAAAAATCCTTTTTAACCACATTTTATAAACCAAATTTATATAAAATTACCTGTATATAAAATCATTTCATATTATGATAATTCACCTTTATTATAATAAAATTTTCTTAAATATTTATTCTTTAATTATCTTATTCTACCATTTAGATTATTTAAAACAACCTTTATTAAAAGATAACTTTAGCTTAATATTTATCCAAACACCTTATAGTCAAATTGTGAAACTTAATTCACAAGGGGTTTGTTTAAATGTACTTACAATTATCAAACAATATATGATCATAAACTAGTTGAGCATGGATTAACAACCAGCAAACAATAGTCAATGCTCCTAAACTATCTGAGCATGACAAATCAAACAATAATGATAATAAAGAAGTACTATCATTAACAAACAAATAAATATATAAATTTGAAAACTATTCCCTTATATATATATATAATATATATAATCTTTGGTAAAATATTTCATTTCCAAATTTTCAAAAATTCAATATCATGTCTATTTGCCTTGTCGAGAGTTTAGAAATCCCTATCGACACCGTGGCATCCCACATCTCGATCGGTGTTCATAAACAACTCAATAGACCAATTAACACAATATGTTTTTATAACAATAACAAATACACTCTCGTATATATATAATACTCTCAAACTCATTCTAGGGTGTCGCTAACCCTATCTCTAATGAGTCATACCCTACCAAAGTCAAGGTTCTCACTTAACCTTAAGCTCTGATACCAAATTATATGATCCTTTTTTTTGACCATCGAAAGCCAACAACGAATGCATCCACGGTATTCAAATGCCCAACATCCAATCGTCGGAAAAAAAGATTGTAAAAATAAAAAAGACAGTAAAAACAAAGATAGTATGATAAAATATAACAAAGAACAAAGAACAGGAAAAGTAGAATCTCACAGCGGAATCAACAACATATAATATAACAAAGACAGTAAAAACTTTCACTCCAAAATACAGAGTACATCAGAGTTAAAAATAAACCTTATCATCTGGACAGTTACAAAATCTTAACCTTGTAATTACTGATAGGTATACCATATGATACAATGGAAGATAAAACACTATGATAGGTGAACATCCAGCTCTTCTAGCTCTGTATTACCAAAGTAAACATGAAAAACTACTCGGTCTAACCTGAGTATTACAATAAAATAACACTCGGGTTAGTCTGGAATAACAGCGTGAGAAAACTCAAGTAATACTACGAATATATAACAAATCTATGAGACCACACCACTAATGCGGAATGAGTTTTTACTTCACATGAACAACATCCATAGATGAAGAAATGGGAAAGAAATCAGAACAACAATCCAATCAAAAAAGAACGGAAATAAATAGCAAAAACAATCGAAATAAAAAGGGTGGGTATTAGTATGAACAAATCTCATACTTAATGAATGGGCATAAATAATATCAAATTCCAATTTGAAATAATGGATACAAAAAATTAAACATAGAGAAGAGCAAAAGGCAGTTCTTAATGCAATTAAGGAAACAATTCGAAGATTTAAATTAACAACAAGGGAAAAAGTAGTTTTTCCAACAAAGACTAGGAGGCTGTGCCCCCGTTTCCGAAAGTATACCTTTAGAAATATACTTGAGAACTCTGATGGCTCTCAGAAAGCTCCAAGCCAGACCTCGCCAACTGTTATCGAGTATCCGAGTATTTCACATCTCAATGTGCAACAACGAATCCAATATAGAGTGGATGTGAAAATAGCCTAATGGGAGCAACCCCACATAGCTTGGCCCCCACTCGCTCTTTAGGTTTAGTCATTTTCGACAAAGGATAACAAAGCTCAAATAGACAACACATCTTCTTGAACAAATAAAACACAAAGAAGAAAGCAGAATCAAAGTCGATAGTCGATAAATCAACTATCAAGAATGACAAAATGGTTGTTCACACTTGCGCCTGATCTTCGCATCACAATACTTTTAAAGTCACTTTTTAAAAAACACTCTTTAAATTATTCTTATAAATGGGAAAATTATATTTTCTAAGTGTATTTAAACCAAGGCTAAAATAAATATCAAAACATTGTTTATTATAAACCCAAACAATTTACGCCTAGCTTTATTTTAAAACAATTCTTTTTAAAAGATCTTCTTGTTTATAAACTATTATTTATAAATTTTAAAACAATATTTATTATCCCAAAAGATAGTAAATCAATTAAATTACTCTTATAAAATTTTAAATCAAAGGTTAATCATCACGAAGTATAATTTATAACATCCTTTTATAATCTTTAAAGTCTCATTAATTTTAAGAAAATAAATCAAATTAAAAATCCCTTTTATAAATTTAGACCAACATTAATTATCCCAAAAGATAATTAATCACATTTCCAATCTTTTATAATTTTAAAATAATATTAATTATCCCAAAAGATAATAAATTAAATTTATAATTTCTTTTAATAAATCAATCAATTATCTTTATTTAAACAGTTAATTATCTCTAAAACACTTTTATTAAATCATTTCATTAACTTTAATACACTAAATCAGTTAATTAACTTTCAAACACTTTTATTAAATCAATTAATTAACTTTTTATAAAAAACCATTAATTAAAAATATTAACTAAATTCAAATATCATTAACTATAATGAATAATTAGATTAAAACATCGTTAATTAAAATGATTAAATAAATTTAAAACATCATTAATTAAAATGATTGATTGAACTGAAATATCATTAAATAAAATAATTAATTACTATTAAACATCATTAATTAAAATGATTAATTAACTTCAAATATCATTAGTTAGCCTTAAACATCATTAATTAAAATGATTTATTAAACTCAAATATCAGTAATTAAAATGATTAATTCATTTAAATATCATTAGTTAAATCGATCAATTAAATTTATACACGTTTAGTTAAAATGATTTATTAACTTAAAACATCATTGCTTAAAATGATTAATTAAATTCAAATATCATTATTTAAAGTGATTTGATAATTTTAAACATTATCAACTAAAATGATTAATTAATTTAAATATCATTAATCAAAATGATTGATGAATTTAAATATCTATTTTGTGAAAATACAAGCTCAAGTCCAACACACATAAAGGGTTTAGGAGATGATATTCAACAAATGATGGTATAGCGAAAATTGCTATAACGACACTTAAACAATTTAACTAGAATATCACAATAAATTTCAACTAAGCATCAATATAAGCACCATAAGGAAATAAATAATGATTATTGGCGAGAAACCCATTAGGATCTCTCTACAAATGTTTCCTGCAAAACAATGGTTACGAACAATATATATAATCATATGGGTTCACAACAATTAAGTTAATATGTCATTCGTTTTCCAAAACGGGATTCAACCAAACAATTAACAAACAATAACAACAATGTCTAAATTATCAACCAAGCATTCAAAAATAAATTTATAGCATCACAGATAGTTAATTTTAAAGATGAGTGAACTCACCGTAATTCCAGTTATCGCTGAATCATTCCAGTTTTGAACTAAAATCGAAACGTTCGATTTTAGCACAATATTCTACAAGCTCCAAATCCAACCTATCTAATTACACCGTGTAGCTAATAACGATACGAGTACAATGCAACTCACCATGTTCGAATCCGTCCTTGTATGAGTAAGATACAATTTTATCAAAATTGGATATAAACAAATATTAATTAACTAACTAATAATCACTAAAACCTATTGTAACAATACGATCTTTCGACGCTCGAAAGTCGACATTAATACGTCCACTGTATCAAATGCCGCGCAATCGAATGCCCAAAAACCGAATCATTAGGGTTAAAAAAGAAGAGGTAGAAGAAGAAAGAAAGAAGAAGAAACAGAAACAATATCAGAATCTCACATTCGCAGCGGAACAATATATAATAGATGAATGAATAATCTTTATAACAAAGAACTATATCAGTTTATACAATACATCACCAGAGTTTACAACAACACACATCACTGGACAGTTATATAAACTTGTCCACATAACATAATACACAGCGGAATAATACTAGTATAAGTGATACGTCTCGCATCCAGCTCGCCTCCAGATCTCCACAGCAACTTCTGAATTCCAGAATGACCCGATAACCTGACTCTAGGCTGCCCGTGTAGAAAATTATGGGCACCCAGAGTTTAGAAAGGGAACAATAAACTCCAGGTCAGTCGTGGCACTGGTGTGAGATCTTAAAAACAGTTATTTTGACAAAGAAAATAAAAAAAATTCGCAATGCTTTTGGAAAATGTAACTACCATAAGACCTCCCACCACACACACAATGCAATTGCAGACTTGGAGGAGATTTCTTCTTATGATAGTCAAATATGCTTAATACGAGAAAACTCTTTTGATATTATTACTAGTGCATAGTGTGAAAATCCTTTCGAAAATATAATATTAATCTTAGCCAGCATAGGTACCATTATATTATGCCTGCTATAGCTGCCATGTTAAATGGCAGGTTCTACAACTAAAACTGTACTGGGTTCGTATTGTTTCTTTGGATTTCCAACAAATGGTCAGGCTAAGGAACTTTCTACTACCACATGGGTACGCCTCTGGAGGGACGTCCCGAGAACTAACTAGCTCTCTGCTAACACAAGGCCGGGTTACCTCTTACTAGGTAACTACTACACGAATATGCCATCCCCCGGTCGTTTGCGACCTTTATCTGAGGGCCCTCGATCACAAAGCAACAATCACACAGTAAATGAGATTGGAGCAACCACACAGGTAAAGCATCTGGGCTCCATACCATGATACCACCTTTTTCCAGAAGGAAATGCCATACCCTAAAGGGTGCGACCCTCATAACCTTGCCGCATTTTCCTGTTTCGACCATTTCGGGGGTGTGAGGTCCGATGAGGTCTCGTCCACAAAGCTACGCTTTACACGAAAGCCATGCTTTGATCAACAACACACAGCGGCACTCAGCATGCCACACTACCAAATTGGGAGTATATCACCGATAACCTTCAACTACATAACCTCTGAGCTCGTACGTCTCAGAGAAGGGTGTTAAGCTAAGAGAATAAATTCTCCGCCACCAAGCAGAAATGTATTTAAAAGAAATCTGCTTTATATCTCAAAGTGTAGCGTCAGACATACATCCATACAAGTCTGTTCCAGGTTCGAACAGAACCGAACGCATTTCCAAAGAAGCCCTTGCAAATCCGGTTTTCAATTGCAATCCATAACGTCGTATCATTATTCGGAATGGGTTATATGACACAAAGTCCTCTCCCGGCTAAACCGAATAATGAGCGCTTGTTTTAAAAACAATTCAAGTGCCATTTCAAAGGCCAACATTGATAGTCGGTTATTTAACTATCAAACAACATTCACAACAATCATCAGATTTAAATAATTTTCCCAAATTATTTGTTTTCAAAATATCTTCGCAAGATATATATTTTTCCACACTTCAACATTTTGAAAACCAATTTCAAATCAGTTTTCACTCACGGAATAAAATTCCCTTTCCTTTATAAATTCCCCCTGTGAATTTAAATTTTCAAATATCCACTTATATACGATTTTTCAAATATTCACTTTCAACCCCCAAATCAAATTTCAATTTGATTTCTAAATTTATTTCAACACCAAATCAAATTTCAAATTGATTCTCCCATTTATTTCAAATACCAAATCAATTTTACAAATTGATTCCCAAGTCTATTTTCAATAGAACAGAACATTTGCAAATTGATTTCTAAGTTTATTTCCAAATAACAAACCATTTATAAATTTATTTCTGAATTTATTTCCAAATACCAAATCATTTTACAAATCGATTTCCTAAAGATTTATTTTCAAATACCAAATCAATTATCAAATTGATTTCTAGAAATTTATCGCCTTTTAAATAAATCCCTTTATTCTTTCCAATTTTTTTTTAAAATTCCGTTTTCAATAAATTCTTCAACTTTCAAACAATATTATTCAAAACCCCATTTATTAATATCTTTTCCCATATTTTGGAAATAATTCGATAAGATTTCAAAAATCAACTTTATGCTTTTAAAATTCCTTCTTTTAAATTCACCCAATTCTTTCAAAAGGATTTACTTAAAATTTCCTACTTTAATTTCAAAAATCCAATTTTATTTATTTTTGGTATCCAACGATACCAAAAATACATTCGGCTAAATTATAGCCTTCAACAAATTCAATCATCAATATAATCATTCACAGATTATCAATAAATCATCACACAACATATGAGACAAATTCATACAATTTGAGGAATCCAGTTGGATCCCTCCAACCTGTTTCCTTGCATCCACAGATGTTAGCACAACAATTAAATACTCATTCCACTTCGAGGTGGAATATCGCGGTATATGGGATTTATAAAATCTCATCCGCTATTATGCGGCGCATAGGGTCTCATCCGCTATATAATGCGGGAAATCAATCACTCCAAATATATATATATATATATATCCTACTATATCTAATATCATCAATAGATAAATTATCCAATTCATCCAAAAACATTCAGAAATTAAATTTAACTATTTAAATTCAACAACAAACCAAGATAGGGAGGAGATCTCACCTTTGCTTTCGTTTTGCAATCCATTTCCATTCCGACTATTTCTTCACTGTTTAGACCTTGTATAAACATTTGATGATTTTATGAATATTCGAATTAATTTAATAATCAATTTCCATGTAATAAATTTTAATTGACAAATGATTTAATCTTAACTAATGATTAAATTTTTAATGAATAATTAAATTTCAAACTAGTTTCCTTTAATAATCTTTTAGTGACCAAAATAGATTTAAACAAATATACTACTTTAAAATTATACTAGTAAATAAAATATGTATGTATATATATTTTTTATTCCCAAAATAAATTATATAGGTTTAGAAATCTAATTTTTTATATAAACTTCAACATTTAAAAATCCAAACTTTATCAATACAAAATAATTCTCTATTTCCCAAAAGCATACATACATATATATATATTTACTGTTTTAACAATATATCTTTGTTTAATCTAAAGCAAATTATCTTCACCTTACTGTAAATATATATACTGTAAAAAAAATTTATTTTTTTTATAATACACATATATTAAAAAACAACAGCAAATACCTTCTGCCTCCACGAATCGCCAGCGATCCACTGCCACCATCAACGCGGCAAATTCCCAGTCGAACGTCGACTCCCTCACGCGAGAACATCGCCACCAAAGCCCTTGCGACAATCGCCCTTGAGTAGCTCGAATCCAAATCGCGACCACGACCTACTTCCCCCTCGAATTCCCACGCTCCTTGCCCACGCGTACAGGCCTTGACCTCGAATACGAACGTGCGCCTGTGCTCCCTCCTCCCGCGACCCAGACAGCAACAAAAAAAAAACATCGCGAGCTCAATTCGTTCTTGAATGCATTGGAGGGGATTTGATTTAAAGCAAAGGAATTTGTTCGGCCAGTTGATTTATGAATGAGATTCGAGGAACGAAAAGTGGTTTTTCAAAATTTCAATTTTAACTGAAATGAATTGGAAATTAGGGATAAGCGGCTTCGAATATAAGGAGGGATGGCTCGAGTATCATTCGAACAGGAGAAAGAAAACATGCGAACTACCCTCGACCATTGATTTCGTTTGAACGAGATTTTTTTTCTTTTCTTATTTTCAAAGTGTTCGGCTGTGAAATGAAATAAAAGGGGAAATGATGTTTGCGTGTAGCAGATAAGCTATAGTACTTTGAAGTGAAGGAAAAACGACGATGTGAAATTATTTCAGCTGAAGTTGACTGTATAGACATATATTCAATTTAAATTGTCACGAATTTGCAACTAAAAATTTCGATATCCTATCGAGGCGTGCCGCTAGGCGTTTGTAATGTTATACGCCTATTCTAAACGCAATGGAAAAAGTTTCGAGTCCTAACTCGATCGTATGGAGAAGATAGCTTTTTATTGGACCAGCTATTATATTAAATTTTCGATATAAATTTCGGTGCGTTTACCTACCGTACGATCACACGACAACTTCAAATGCTCCGAAATTTGAAATCCGATAATAATACAATATTACGGATCCAATGGAACTAGTTTCGTCGAATTCCGAGACTGTGCCTCGGAAGGCTATTTTTAAATATTGATTTAAACGATAAAATTCAAAACTGAACAAAACAGTTACAAATTCAATTCTGAAGCTTTTATTATCTTCAGTATTATTAATATAAATTTTCTAGCCTTGAAATCATTTTTAATCAGCTTAAAACTGAACTTTCAAATTTTTACCCAACTACAATAAATTAAATTCAAAAACTAAATTGCCAAATTCATTCTGATATTTGAATTTCAAATTAAACTAACTTCCAGATATTTAAAATCAATAAATATTCTGATTTCCAATGTCAAAAATTCAGGGTCGTTACACCTATTTACCACACTAATCCTTCTTCCCGTCCCTTAATTGACTTCATGCATAGGAAAACACCGATACACCCAAAACGTCGTGCATCTCCTCACCCCCGCCAGGGTTACGGACCATGAAACGACCGACAAACTTCGTCGTTGAACTCATCTTCCCAAAATCGGCATATCCAAACCCTCCATCTCGATTTTGGCCTCACCATCCCAGACACGATTTGTTGTTGTACGCCCATGTCGCAATCACCAAAATGCCACCTCATCCCACCAAGTCATGGCTATAGCTGCGCCTCACTACCACAATCCTAATGCAATCGACTCCAAGATCCCTCGTCGCTTAAATCAACTCCGAGACCAAGCATTAGCTCACGTTCCCAAATTCGAGCTCAACTAAATCAACATCGAACACTATAAAATGAATACGGGATGGAAGATCTTGTCGATATGAGTTTATAGATTTCGATATCATGATTTTTAGAAAAGTATACTAATTGAGTTTTAATTTTGAAGTTAATGGCCAATACAAGTTTTACTGGAACTCAAAAAAAAGAACATAGATAAAAGTACAAGGAAATGAATGAAATGTGGGCGGGTTCATTTTTCTATGCGTTGACCTTGGTTTAAACTAATATTACCGGCACTTCGCTACACAGGATCTCATCCTCATATGGACTGCGAATGACAAAATAAAAATACGGTCGTGCTCAGAAATACGACACGATCTCAGATCGATAATAAAATACACTGGTTATTACATTCTACCAAATCTCAAAAATATCATTGTTTGTCAAAGTATCGTCAAACGACAATTTAAATATTTTCCAAATTAAGAATTATGGAAAATTTCTTTAAATTAGATTAAAGATACGCTATTAAAAATCAAGTCATTTTATAGCCATAATAAATTTCTCATTATTTATTTGTACCATTTATCACTGCAATTCAATTTATGAAATCTATTTACCATTATTATTTACGAATTAAAAGAGTTAAATAAGATTATTAAATCATTTTAATTAATATTTAACTCACAAATTCAAATATTTAAATGATCACTATAATTGGATCCAGGTTATTATATTTTAAAATCCAAATATTTAAAATTCAATGAATAAAATTCTGGGTTGTTAGAAAATGCGGTCGACCGGTCGCGGTGAAATTTATAGGTTAATCTATTCGTTTTGTTTGATTTTCATTAATTACTACTTAATTTTTGTTCATTCTCTAATTTCTCCCGTAAACCTATAGTTTCATGTTTAACCATTTTTGTGAAATCAAAGCAGTATTCGTCTGAACTCTTAATCGGATTCAATTTACAGTAATTAGTTCGATCCATGGTTTAACATCCATATTATCGGTTATATTAATATTTTATAGGAGTTCTACTTGATTGGAAAGAGGTTTAAACCTAGTCAATTCCCGTTCTAACAAGTTTACACTAACTTAATTTATAATTCAATTTCAAATTTAGACAATATGATTTTCCAATTTAGTTTCTAGAAACCTAGATTTGATAAGGTATATTGAAATTAACTCTTTATAATCATCTTATTAAAAACATATCCACTCACCTCAGATCCAAGCTCTCCTTTGAATCCCGACTTGAATCTCCCCATGTCTATTAGTTGTTTGCTTGATTTGTCCTCCTTAATCCCTCTACTTTTATATTTGTTTTATTTTTAAAAAATTTATAAGTTGAGGAGAATAGAATTGATGAGTTTCGATATATAGACAAATTTCTAATGAATTAGGGTTTGGGTTAGCTGTGTATTTATAGGGGTATTAAACTTTTATGGACCGTTGATCAGCCCTTGGAGAATCTTCAATCTAATCCTGTACGCTAAACGTTTACTTCGTTGTCAAGTAAAACTTTACGATCGAATATGGGCCATTCATCTTGAAATTTTTTTGCCCCGACACACTTCAACTGGTCAATCGCTAAATGTCGATTGGCGACCCCTCAGGGTGTCGACTACTATTTTTATTTTTATTATTTAGTTTCCCAACATTTATTTCTTTCAATTTTACGTATTTAATTATTTTCAACTATGAATTTTCAAACGTTTTATAACTTCTTCATATTAGCTCTGATTTCGAACTATTATATATGAAAATCATCCAGAAAATTGCTATGAATGCAACAGTGTAAGTTTCATAACCAAATTCAGATGTTGATAAAAATTCCATTTTTCCCTTGTTATATCCTTTTATTAAACTTTTGGGGTGTTGCATTCTCCCAACATAAAAAAGATTTTGTTCTCGAAATCTTCTAAGGATGGAAAAATGTAACTCATATGTGTGAGACAATCAATAACTACAACCATCTACTCACCCATCATTGGCAATACTTAGTAAATTTTCTAATGCAATATGTATATGCAAACGAGGAATGCAGATGGATCTATACTAATGAAAAAATTAGGCAGTCTCCTAATTTCATCGACCTTCTAAAATGCAAGTGCTTATGTCATATATCCAAGTGTATGCCACATCCTTAGTAAATATACTGGCAATTCAATGAATGTGCATCATTCAATCCATGTGCAACAACCATATGCATATAACTTAATAAAATAGAACAAGTGATAGTGTAAGTGTTTGTACTAATCGAGAATATAGATTGCCTACGTGGGCAAAGAACCATTCGATAAATATATCCACATCCATCATCGAAAACATGTCCTAATGACACATTCTCAACCATTCCTAACATCCTTTGGTCTTTACCTTTAGGGTATATCAAGCTAAATCCTACGTATGAGTAGTCAATTCTTATTCGATTAAAATGAAGATGTACCAGAAATGAGTTGTGGGTGGGTAGCTCGAATCCTTTCCTCAGGCTCCCATGTACTCTCTGATTGGTCATTTCCCTACTGAACCTTAACAAGCTTAATTACTTTGTTACAGAGCCGCTTTGTACCATGCTCAAGAATACAAGCGAGTGCTCAATAATAAGTGACTCCTTCTAAACATCCACCTCCCCTAGCTGGCTCGGCTCAACTATAGCAGTTGTATCACGTATGCACTTCCGCAAGTACGATACATGGAAAATGTCATGCTCTCCTGCTAACTTCTTAGAAAGCTCCACTCTATAAGCTAACTTCCCAACCCTACCTGTAATCGAAAAAGGCCCTACAAACCTTGATAATAGCTTTTGCAAACTATCAAATCTCATAGCATTCCTAAATAGTGAGACCTTCATAAAAACCATGTCGCCCACTGCAAACTCTAACTCCATGCGTCTCTTATCAACGTAGGACTTCTACCTACCCTGTGCAGTATTCATCCTCCTATATGTCATATCTACCTTCACTGATGTCCCCTTCACCATATCTGGTCCAAGAATAATCCTATACATAGTATTTCACCAACACGACAGTGATCTACAGGGTCTTCCATATAATGCCTCAAATGGTTCCATCCCAATGCTCACCTGATAACTGTTATTATAAGTGTTTTCCACCAGTGGCAACTGATCCTCCCAAGAGCCTCCAGAATCAATCATACACATCTGAAATAAGTCATCCAACACTTATTTCACTCTCTCTGTATGTCCGTCTATGGGTAATAAGTGGTACTCAAGCTCAATTTGTGCACAAAGCCTCTTGTAGACTCCTCCAAAACTCGCTGGTGAAAAGAGGATCGTGATTGCTGATGATGCTAGAAGGAACTCCGTGTAACCTAATATTCTCTATCATGTATAACGTCGCCAACAATGTCGCGGTCCTCGTACTCCTTACTGGGATACAATGAGCACATTTGGTTAGTCGATCGACCATGACCCAAATACTCTCATTTCCTCTCCTACTTCAAGGTAGTCCATTAATGAAGTCTATAGAAATACTCTCACACTTCTACCGCGGAATATCCAATGGCTGAAACAATCCTCTTGGCATTTTCGGCTTCGTCTTTACTCTTTAGAAAGTCACACATTGGGCTACATACTCTGCCACATGCTTCTTCATATTGTGCCAATGAAAGACTCTCTTCATGTCATAGTACATTTTGTCTCCACCAGGATGAATAGTCCTCCTAGAGCGATGTGACTCGGCTAGTATCATGTCGATCAAATCCATAATGAGAGGAACACATAACCTACCATCTCTCCGTAATCACCCCTTTAAGTCAATGGTATAACGCCTTAGTGACTCGACTGCTCTCCTCTACCAAGCTTCTCAAAATTATCCGCTAACTCCTTGTCTTGCTTTTTACTTGACCCAATGCGGCCCATAAGAGTAGGCTCTATGTCCAAAGCTGCTAACAATCCTGGAATAATATCTGATAAAAGTTGAAAGTAGAAATAAACTCTGAATGCTTCCACTCCAAGAATATAGAACCCAACACCGCATGCTTCCTACCTAAGGCGTTGGTTATAACATTACCCTTTCCTGAAGTATAGGGGATATCGAAGTCATACGATGCTAAGAATTCCATCCACCTCTACTGCCTTAAGTTCAAATTTTTCTGGGAGAATAAATACTTCAGAGACTTGTGATTCATATACAGCTCAAACCTTTCTCTTAATAGATAATGCCCCTATGACTTGAGCGCAAAGACAATGGCCGACAACTCAAGATCATGGGTAGGATAGTTTCTCTCATGAACCTTCAACTATCAACTAGCTAACCCACCACTTCCGTCTTCCTGTATCAAGACCGCACCCAACTCCATACCACAAGCATATGTATATACTGTAAATGCTTGAGTACCATTAGGTAATACCAAATAGGTGCACTAGCCAATGCCTCCTTCATCTTAATAAAAGCATCCTCACACTTTACGTCCCATGAGAAAACTAATTCTTCTTGGTAAGGCGGGTCAAAGGGGCAGAGATCTTCGTAAAGTCCTTAATGAACTTTCTATATTAGCTCGCCAAACCAAGGTAATTCCTCAATTTTGTAGCATTCTTTGGCACATGTTAATCCTGAACTGTAATAACTTTACTAAAATTGACCACCAACCTACTTACCGAGACAACGCATCCCAAAAAGCATACCTCCTCATGCCAAAAGTGAAACTTAAAAAACTTTGCCTTCAACTTATGCTCATGGAGAGTATTGAGCACTTCTTCTAAATGTAAAGCGTGTTCCTCCTTGGTTTTCAAATAGAGTAATATGTCATACACAAATATCACAATGAACTTGCTAAGTAACCCTCTAAAAACTCGACTCATCAAACCAACAAAGTAGGCGGTGCACTGGTTAGTCCTAAGGGCATGACTAACAACCCATAAAGTCCATCGGTTATACGAAAAGCAGTCTTCTACGTACTATCCTCAGCTACATGCAACTGATGAAATCTGATTGCCAAATTAAGCTGTGAGAACATCTTTGATCCAACCAATTGATCAAAAAGATCGTCTATACGGAGCAATGGGTAACGATTCTTCTTTGCTAGCTTATTCAGCTCCTAATAATCGACGTAAAGCCTTAAAAGACCATCTGCCTTGGTGGCAAAGATGACCGGTGCTCCCCACTCTGAAATACTCCTCCGAATGAAGCCCTTCTTCAACTCATTCGCTTGCTTATTCAACTTGCGTCCCTCCTTTGGAGTTATAAGCCTCAAGGGTAAGGCAACTGGTCTAGCGTTCTCCACTAGATAAATTCGAAACTCAATCTCTCTTTGGGGTAGGAGACTGGTAACCTCAGAAAAGACTTATGGGTAACTTCTAACTATAGGCACCGAATCTAACTTGTCATGTGATAGGTCTAATGAATATAGGTAACTTAATATACCTGAACTTTTGAGATTGCAATAAGACCCTAGACTATGTCCGCTACAAGTACCCTACCTACCAACTTTCCTATCACAATCTAGGATAGCCTCATATATTGTCATCCAATCCATACCCAAAATCAACCCAAACCTAGAAAATCCTAAGACGAAAGCATCGCAATCGAACTTGACCCCCAAAATGAATAATTTCAAACCCTTACATACCACAGACAAATAAATTGATCCTTCAGCAAGGTTTAGTACAACCATATGGTCTATAACTATGCTAGTATCTAAATGTAACTCATCTACAACTCTATTGGAAATAAAAAAGTGTGATGCTTCCGTGTTAAATAAAGTACGAATGGATAAACCAGATAGAGTTGACACATCTTCAATCATGAACTTCTTCCCCTTATCCACTACTGGAGGCATATTTGAGCTTGGAACCGCGTCGAGTGCATAAGCTGGAACCACTTGGGTAGAGGCCTTCTGAGGTTCTGGACACTCTTGACTTATGTGCTCGAATTGATTACAATTTTAACACTTAGTCTTCAAACCATCTTCCTTGCACTCTTTCGTAAAATGTCCCTTCTTACCACACTTCCTGTAATGCATATCCTGCTTCTTAATCTTTCCCATAGGTCCTTCTCTGCTCTTGCACTCATTTTACTGTGGCTTCTTCCCTCTGAATTCTTGGGTTCTTCTTTACCTTCCTCCTTGGAGATGGTATTCAGTAAGGCCATGAGAATATGACTAAGAGCTAAATCTTGAAGAGGTTGATTCAACCCCTTTGGAACTTTAGAACCTTCTTGTGAGGGGTATTGATCAGCTCCATCCCAAACCTAGTAACTCATTGAACTAATTCACATACTCTTTTACTAATATGTCTTCTTGCTTCAGATGAATAAACTTCTCTAACTACACTCCCTCTTCAACTTTAGATAGAAAGTTCATCTCAAAGTGTCGCTAAACTTCCCCAAGTGATATCTTCCCCATCGGTCTCTGCCTGTAAAGATCCCGGACTCGGCCTTCGAAAATCGGCACCCGTACTTCCCTTGTACTCGAATGCCATAGATTCAAACGCCGAATCTGGCTCCCCGGAGCTTATAACACAGTAAGTATAACAACACAGCAGAATAAAGAAATCAATGATATCATATACAACTCTAATGAATACAATATCCAGAATGATATACAACAATGATATCAATAATACACAGCAATATCAGAGATATGATACAATGCTACAGCGGAAATAACAGAAGTGATAACTCCAAATGATCCTCAAAAGAGAATGAGTCCAACAACTCCAACATCAGCTCGAACCACCATCACTTTGCACTAAGATAAGCAACGTCAGTCCTGATCTCCGATGAACTGAACTAGCTCCAACTAGTCTACTAAACCTGACTATCTGAAAAACCCAACTCTAGACTGCCCGTGTGGAAAATTGTGGGCATCCAGAGTTTAGGAAGGGAACAATAAACTCTAGGTCAGTCATGGGACTGGTGTGAGCAACAAAAACATTTTATCTTTAAACAAACCACAAAGGAATTTTAAACATTGAAATCCGCAATGCTTTTTGGAAAATGAAACTACCATAAGACCTCCCACCACACACACAATGCAATCGCAGACTTGGAGGAGATTTCTTCTTATGATAGTCAAACATGCTTACTACGCAAGATCATTGGATTATTATTATTAGTGCATAGTGTGAAAATCCTTTCGAAAATATAATATTAATCTTAGCCAGCATAGGTACCATTATATTATGCCAGCTATAGCTGCCATTTTAAATGGCAGGTTCTACAACTAAAACCGTACAAAGCTCGTATTGTTTCTTTGGATTTCCAACAAATGGTCAGGCAAAGGAACTTCCTTACACCGAAATGGAAACGCCTCTAGAAAGACGCCCCGAGAACCTAACCGGATCTCTGCAAACACAAGGCCGACGCTACCTCACGTTGTACAGCTATAACTAGGTAACTAACACACTGACGCTACCTCACGCTATACAGCTGTAACTAGGTAACTAACACACAAGTATGCCATTCCCCGGTCATTACCGACCTTTATCCGAGGATCCTCAACCACAAATCAACAACCACAAAGTATAATAAATTTGCAGCATCAATCTAGGTAAGATATCTGGGCTCCATACCATGATATCACCTCTTATCTAGAAGGAAATGGACATACCCTAGGGGCGCGACCCCTAAAACCTTGCTGCAACATTCCTGTTTCGACCATTACCGGGTTGTGAGGCTCGACGAAGTCTCGTCCACAAAGCTACGCTTTTTCACAAAGCCATGCTTTGATCACAAATGATCAACAATTGATCATCAACACACAGCAGCACTCAGCATGCCACACTACCAAATTGGGATTATATCACTGATAACCTTCAACTACATAACCTCTGAGCTCGTACGTCTCAGAGAAGGGTGTTAAGCTAAGAGAATAAATTCTCCACCACCAACAGAAATGTATTTGAAAGAAATCAGCTTTATATCTCAAAGTGTAATGTCAGACATACAACCATACAAGTCTGTTCCGGGTTCGAACAGAACCGAAGGCACTTCTGAAGAAGCCCTTGCAATCCGGGTATTCACAATCCCGATCGGACTTCCCATCACTTAAGGAATCTCTAAACCGGCGCGACTCAGTGCAGAGACAATCGATAGGTTATCCTATCGTTCTCGCAAATACCCGGTCTTCACCACCGGTCTTCAAATGCTATCCATATACGACTTATCATTATTCGGAATGGGTTATATGACACAAAGTCCTCTCCCGGCTAAACCGAATAATGAGCGTAATATTTAAAAACATATGGATATTGGGATTTCAGTTAAGTCACGACTTATTATCCAAAACTTTTCTTCAAATGGTTTAAACACATTACCATTTACAATCTTTTACATAAAAAGATTCAATTCACAAAGTTCACCCAGTTTCACAAAGATCTACTCGTAGATTTTCCAAATAAATTTGGATTAACTCGTTCAATCTTTAAACAAAGATTTATTCATATATTTTCCCAAATCAATTTCCAATTCAATTGGATTAACTCATTTAATCTGTAAATCAAAGATTTAACTTATAGCTTTCAAAACAATTCCAATTCAACCTTTTATACAAAAGGTACACCTTTCCAATTTCAAAACAAAGTTTAACAATCTTTCACAAAGATTTATTCATAACTCGGAAAACCATTTTCCAATTCAAACTTGAAATTCCTTTAATTAAATTGGAAATTCATTTCTTATATGAAAGCTTTTATCATTTGAAAACAAATAGTTTTCATTTTGGAAAATCTGATTCATTTATACAAGTTAAACCCTTGGGTTAAATTCAAATTTCCCAAACAATATTTTAAAATGGTTCAAGCCATATAAACACATTTATAACTTGTATAACACTCTTAAACCATAATTTTCAACATAGAATTCAATTTCTTATTTTTAATTCAAATTCAAATTGAATTATTTAAAATTCAAGATATTCAAAATATCTTTCAAACTCCTTTCAAAAGCTTTTCATATTAAACCCAAATTTCCAATTTAAAAATCAATTGAAATTAAAATTTCAATTTCAAAAATATTAAATTTAAAATCATCTGTGACTTAACCGATTTCCACGTGAAAACCATATTGTGTGTGTAAAAGTGTGGTCCAGTAGTTTTACACAATAGTGCAACATCATCATCATTCAGCATAGATTCAAATACAACAATATATTTGATAAGCGGTATAAACTATAATGCTTATCTTTATTCATAGATCCACAGATAAATCGCAGATAAAATAAATTACATTCATCACAGCTTGAATTAAAACAATTCATATCACACAGCATCACATAGTAGGGATATCGAACAATTCAACATTCAATAGAATCCAAACATCCATAAGTAAGATTAATTAATTATCTAATTAATTTAAATCAGATTTATTACCTATGAACAAACACTAATCCTGGTTAATTAATTATTAATTGCAAACCATTTCTATTAATTAACCTTAAATTTATAATTAATCCTTTGATTAATTATCCTTAATTAATTACAATAATTAATTAATTAATTAATCCTTAATTAAAAATCATCCCTTAATCACTTCCATTTATTAATTAACCTTTAAATTAATTAATTACCTCAAATTAATTACCTTAATTAATTAATCACATTAATTAATTCTTCTTTTAAATTAATTATCCTTTAGATACTTGATTAATCAATCTTTAATCAATACCTTAATTTAAGATAAATCCTTTATCTTAATTAACTACCTCATTTCATCATTTAAATCTTATTCAATAACCTTTGAAATAAATCCATTATTAACTTAAAACCTTTAAGTTAAATTAATGTTTTTCATCTCTTAATAAATTACAATATTAAGTAAATAAACTTTTTAAAATAAAGGTTATATAGATTAAACACTTTAAACTTAATTAAATTGAAATAATTTTTATTTAAAAACCTTTAACAAATTGAAAACTTAGGTAAACATTCATTATTTACAAAAGAAGTAGTTTTAAAAAAATTGTATTAAGTAAAACTTGATTTTGTTAAAAGTTTAAAAACTGTTTTCACACTTAACTTCAAACCCGAGCTCAACCCGAAGGAATCTCGAGACAAAACCCGAGACACTTGCATTCACACTCGTCTTAGAGAAAAAACTCCAATCGACTCGAGCTCGTTCCCGAGCAAAACTGCTTCTTCCCCAAAACATCACAAACCCAGACATAAGTGCACATGCACGCGCAATCGCCTGAGCTCCGACCAACTACTCCGGATCTAAAGCGTCAGCGACGACTCACCTGAACCTCCCGAGCACCCAGATCACTCAATCTCGTCATCGATCAAAATCGAGCTTCCCGACCAAATACTGGAACCCATCACCAACGAATAACCCCCTCGTCCTGACAATCCAAGCCACCATCAACCACGCTCTCCTACCAGAATCTCCGCCGCAGTCCCCTTCTTCATTTGCCCCAGTCGCGATCCACTTCGGTGCACAGTCGACGTTGCAGGAACCCCAACCATCAACATGACCAAAACAACAACCCAAACCCTACACTAACTCCGACAAGCCGCCATAATCACCAGAAAATCCTTCACTCATTTTTCAGGTGATCGTCAGCCTTCAGACTATCTTCGACAACGATCTCGACGACAATCACCATGTCGATCGTCGAAAATCGACGATAAACCCAAATCTGTTCAACTCAGATGATCTCAACTAATTCAAAACTAAAAATCAAGATTTCTATCTCTAAAATCATCTTTTGCAATAACAAATCTGATCATGGATTCAATTTAGGAAATTAAAATGTTTGGTTTTTCTGATTAAATTGATTTCCACTGTAAAAACTTATTTCGAAATATTAACTAAATAATTCCACCTGAAATTATTTTTAAAAATGAATTTACCTTGTTATAATCATTTTCTTCTTTATGATCATAGCTTGAATTTTATTTAGATAAGAAGATATGAATTTGTTCCTTTTTTCTTGAGTCTATGAATACAATGAACAACAAAGCCATAGATATATATACACAGATATATACACCATATATATACAGAGGAATTCAACCAAAAAACATTCATGAAAACCATCACACTTTCAAGCATTATCCAAATATCAAGATAAAGTGGCAGATTTAAGGAGTTTGCTCACCGTGGTTTTCAGAAAGAAAAAAATAGAGCTTCTTCATGTTGACACAGCTTTGAAATTTGCAAACTGAAACCTTTCTTCTTTGATCTCTGGTTAATATAATTTGTATTGTTGTTTTTAAGTTGAAATTTGTTTAAGTTTGAATTGATATTACTTCTCTTTTTCTCAGCTTGGAATGGACGAAAACTGAGATAAAAAGGTTTTGATACCAAATGAGTTTCACTGGTGATAATATTTGTACAGGGTAATAATTTTGGTTTGTACAAAATAGACAGGGATTTTTTTCTTACATTGTGGCTGATAGAAAGTGTTGTGATGGCTTCATTAATTGCCATGTACAAATGAATCTTTTTTTCTTCATTTCGGTGGCTGATGGATATTTGTATGGTGCTTATGTCTCCCCATATGTTTACATGCTTATATTTTTGTTTCATTCTTTTGCAATACTTTATCATATATTTGCTAAGGTCTTCTCTTTGGTAAACCATTCATATATACATATTTTGTTTTCTTTCTTTTCTTTTCTTTTGCTTTGTCTTAATAATACTACTTTAAAATATAAATAAACTTCTATTTTAATTTATCTTATATATTCTAATATGTTTTCTTTATATTTTATTAATTTATCTTTTTATAATTTATTTTTTATAATTTGTCTTTATACACATCTATTTCAAAATTTATTTTTAAACCATTTATTTACGATTTGAATTCAAATCAAATATATATACATATAATTTCAAATTTAATCATATATGCCCAAATATATATATATACATTCACATATATATACAATATTTTTAAATTTAAATGATTTAATATAGAATTTATTTGAACTCGGGGAAACTCGAATCAATTTATCAATTAAATTTCCCAATTTTTATTCAAAAATTAAATTAATTATCAGTTTAAATTTATATAAAATCCGGGGTCGTTACACTGCCTCCACTACATCCTACCAATTTAGGGCCTCTCCCCGAAGATGCCAAGCGGTAAGCTGTCTCCTCAAGTCATCCCTCAGGTCCATCAAACCAAAAATCATCTCACATGTGCGAATCCATATCCTCGAATCTATATATGACTCAGTCCACACGTACGGTTTCCCTCCAAGGCTTGAAAAATCATTACACAACTTAGCAAAATCTTCAGTGAGTGGGTGGGTAGGAGTTGCACTAGGTGCTCGCTCCGTAGGTCCTCTATTAGGATTAAGCTCGATTTGTCCCTTGCTTGAAGATACCGACAGAACCAAACCGGGACATTCACGCCCGGAATCACAGCCTCGTCACTTGAGTCAGTGGGATCACTCATCTTTAACCTATGATTTAGGAACTTACTAGCAAGTTTCACAGAATGTATATGTAAGAAAAAGGAAAAAAGATTATATTTATATAAAATCTTTGGAAATTTTTTTTTTGGAAACTTTTATCTATACGTATACACACTTTGGAAACTCATTTCGAAAACCTTTGGAAAACACATGAAAAACATTTTCTTTTCAAAACAAAAATTCAAGTACATTCTCTAAATACGCCCCTAATCCTTAAGGAATTTGAGACCAATGCTCTGATACCAACTGTGACAACCCGCACCTCTTGAAACATCGGTCCAAAACCTAGAGTAACTTCTTAACTTATGTCGGTGTTGAGAAATACGAGCCGTCGGGGTTTATAATGCATTACATATACTAAAGATAATATATGATCTACGACATTGTACACTTTCGGATCTCATAGTAGAAGGCAACAATATACAAAATATAGTAAATAACCATCTCCGAAAATAATGCGTAGTCAAATCTAGAGTACACAGAAATACGATACATAGTCTGATAAATACTAAGTACTGAATAAGATTGATAGTTACATGGATAATAATATAAAATAAAACGCTACTCTATTGATGAGCTCGCCTCTTCATGTACTAATCATGAGCCGATCACATGCTGCCTTCTACTCCCGTGGTGGCGAAAAAGAAAGGAAAAGGGGTGTATTAGACAAAAGTCTAGTGAATGAGTACATCACCAATATATGGTGATCATATACAGTTGACTTTTATAATACTCTATGTGACCTAGGGTGTGCCACACGTGTCAATGAATTACTAGGATTCTTCACTTAAGGGGGGTTTAACTTAATGCACATCTACATTAACGGTTTGTGCAGGCTCATACGAGGATTAAACAATCAATCGAACCTCAAAATACTAACGATCGGCTAATAACTACTAGAGCTTTTCCAACATATGTTTACCCTACAATTTTCCTCTATGGGACTACATCTCTCATATTACGACTAGGCGTAACCATTTCACATAAGCTTCCCTACAATTTCCACATGGGACTAAATTATTGAAAACTACGACCACATGTACCCTTGTTACACTTTGAGGGGAAGCCTGTAATAACAACTCGCCGAAGCGTCTCATCGTCTGCATTTGCGTCCATCTTTCAATCGTAGCATGCGCCTCTTATTTTATGCACAGGGATCCAATAACAATACTGCAACATGTCTTGTCATCCGTGAATACCAAGGATCTCCAGTTGTATCAGACTCACACACTTCATCAGGCATTACTTAGTGTTACGCGTCCACTGTAGAACTTCCTACGAGTGGCATTTGCGATAGAATCACCCCAGTCAAATATCGACGCATGCTGGATAAATAGAATTTACCTAGCCCTACAAAATCCTAATATCACCTCATAGGAACTAGCTTCCCTATCCTAAATATATAAACACACACACACTACTAAAAAATTTATTTATAACATGGGCCTTAGGCCGAGGTTCAGACTATGTTTAGGAAATGCCAACCGATCACTCTCCTGCTCTGGAGCGATCGACTGCTCAAGTAAATGCAATCGATCGGTCGCGGTGAAAATTTTTAGGTTAATCTATTCATTTTGTTCGATTTTGATTAATAACTATTTAGTTTTTTGTTTATTCTCTAATTTCAACCGTAAACCTACATTTTCATGCCATTTCTGTGAAATCAAAGCAGTATTTGTCCGAACTCCTAATCATATTCAATTTATAGTAATTAGTTTAATCTAGGGTTTAACTCCATATTATCAGGTTATATTAACATATTATAGGAATTCTAACCTAGCTTAGTTCCCATTCTAACAAGTTTACACCAACTTAATTTATAATTCAAATTCGGATTCAAACAATATGATTTTCCAATTTAGTTTCTCATAACCTAGATTAGATAGGGTATACTGAAATTAAGTACATATAATCATCTTATTAAAAATATACCCACTCACCTCAGAACTAAGCTCTCTTTTGAATCCCGATTGGAATCTCTCCCCGTTTATTATTGTTTACTTGATTTCTCCTACTTAATCTCTCTATTGGCATATTTATTTTATTTTTAATAATTTTATAAGTTAAGGAGAAAAGAACTAAAAGAGTTTCGATAAACAAACAAATTTTTAATGAATTAGGGTTTAAGTTAGCTGTTTATTTATAGCGGTTTTAAACTATTATGATTCGTTGATTAACTCTTAAAGAATCTTCATTCTTATCATGTATGCTAATCGTTTACTCTGTTGCCAAGTACAATTTTACGATCGAACCTGGGCCATTCATAATTTAAAAATGTTTCACCGTGACACTTCAACTGGTCGACAACTAGGTCTTGATCGATTGGTCGCTAAATGTCGTCTAGCGACCCCTAAGGGTATCATCTGTTTTTTTTATTTTTATCAATTAATTTCTTAACGTTTATTTCTTTTCAAATTTACATATTTAATTATTTTCAACTATGAATTTTCAAACGTTTATAACTTCTTATATTAGCTCTGATTTGACAGTGTTATATATGAAAATCATTCAGAAAATTGCTATAAATGTAACACCGTGTAAGTTTCATAACCAAACTCGGACGTTGGAAAAATTCCATTTTCACCCTTGTTATATCTTTCTGTTAAATTTTTACTTAAAATTTTAGGATGTTACACCCTTGAAGTATTGATTTTTTGATCTATTGAGTGGGATTTATCTTCTATGCTCTATGATCACAATTTATTCTATGTATTATTGTTAAATTGGGTAGAAATTAATGATTAAACTCAAATAGGTATTTTAGAGATGAGAATTATATTGAATGAGTATTTATATATGTTTAATCATAAAATGAATGTATTGGAATCATAAGAATGAATGTAGCTTATGGATTAGAACACTTGAGAACGACATGATTGATTGTATGTGAAAGTTGGAATGGATGTTGAGTGGTCATAACCAAACGATGTTGTAATGGTATTCACCACCTAAAATTTGTTCATTAACCATGAAGAAATACTCATCCAAAATTTCAAACAAATTATAACAACGACGTGAATCGAGATGGAGAGATGTAAGAAAAATCTTAAAGAGGAAAGAAGAAAGATGAACGAGAGAAGAATAATAAAGTTGGATAAATTTCTACCAAAGGAAATTCACCCATTGGAGCAAACTTTTAGCCATAACCAGCATTCTGAGATCCGAATGCCAAATGTAGATGTATGGATTTCAGCAAATTTGTTCACACGTTATTTCAGTGTAAAATAGGGTAAATCAAAAGCTTGGATTTTTAAGTTAGACATTTGAAATTATGGCCAGATGATCAACCCCCTTGTTAAGATGTTTGGACAACTGTTGAATTAAATATTTGAGTTTGGTTTTGGATTTAGGATTTTGAAAGTCCAATTTTGTTTGCGGACCCACGGGATGCTCGGAAGGTCTAAAGTGACTAAGAAGTAATATGATGCAAAAAAAAAACATGTAGTTGATCTTACATGATATAGAGACCACTGTGATGGTTGATGATGCGATTTGATTCGTACGGTGGTTTATATAATCGTGTGTTGGCTTTGAGATGAGATGAGATGACCAGAGTATTATGATATAATATGATACGATGTTCTATATACAGAGTACATTCATATTCCTTGGCTACAACATTGTAATTTGATATTTCTAGATCAATTGTCATGTGAGGTGTAGTTATCTTGATTGCATGTGTTCAGCTCTATCGATTCGGAAATAGAAGATGTCCTATCTTGGTAACAAAGGTAATAGACCCCAAGCTATTTTAGCAAGTGCTATCGGCCATTAGTTACTCTTTCTATGTCTAATTGATAAACAAATGGTAGAAGTTAAGTATGTGTACATCAATTTGAGTTCAATACGACTATAGGTGGTGGCTGATGTGATAAAGTGTCATGGTATTGGTGTTACATCGATGACCATACTTAGCAGGTCTTAGCCTTACTGAGACACTTCGGGTCCACTAGCCTTGTGTTTGACGATTAATTTATGCTTGGTTGTCATGATGATTAGTAGGTACATGACTTATCACATATTACATAGCACCGTAGTAGAAATGTGCTAACTTGTTGGATGCAGATGAAGGTGTAGATTGATGTATGGTCTCAGTACTTCGTATTATAACATTTGTTATTGTACGTGATATATTAGCATATTAGTAATCATGTAGATTAATGATGTTTCCTTTTCACTAGACTTTATATTAATATCTCTATGTTTTCTCTTCTGTTATCTATTCCTTAAATTGGTTGACTTAGAAAAGAGATTCTGCTAATCTGAGGTGAGTACTAGAGCTATAGCCATTATCGCTATTATCATATCTATGCAGTATTTTGGGTTATAGACATGTATATTATATGTATTATAAGACAATTTGTACATGCATTTGATGTACTATTTAGACTCCATCTAATATTTAGAGTATGATGTACTATGGTGTTGAACCCATTATCTCATTTTTAAGATATGTACTTAATCTATTACATGTTTATTTTATTTTATTCCTTCTGTTGTGGAATAGTTACCATATGTATTGTGATAGAGATGCTCTATTTATTTTAAATACTATCTTACGAACAATCATCCATGCTACTTATGAAATGCAAGTGCATTTCTGCAGGGATTATAGGTGTCATGAATGGCAGACCGTTACATTTCAAATGCTATAGTTGCTTACTTGGTAGGTCTTTTCTCAATGACAAAGACTACTCCAAGCTCGTTAATGAGCTATTTGGCCTTGTGTTTGAGGAATCAACTATTAACTCCCATAAAATATTTCCCTTACCCCTTGCACACAAACATAACACGCGGTCAAATTGAAGTTAAAGTTAACTCATTCATTTGATTAACTTTGGGAACAAAATTGTTGTATTTACACTTTGGTTATCCCGCTAAATTGTCAGTTGTTGTTGCATATATTACCTAAGGTGTCCACTCAAAATTAGTTTTTTCTATCTTATATTTTACAAGTCTATAGCTATTTATGTATGTACCAAAGTTCTATGAAACCTTCATATTGAATATGAATCCCTTATAGCTTTTCATTATTTCCTTTTAGGATAAGGCCACCTAGAAGGAATAGTTGATTCAGCAGCCAAAAACACATGCTCCCGCGACTCTACTAAAAACATATGGCTCATAAAGTATGGCTCATAACTTTAGCCCCTATAATTTACATTTAAACTTATTTTGAGAGACTACTAGTCTCTTTTCTATTCTATTATCATTATAGTATTGTTAGTTACCACAAGATCAGCTTCATTGTTTGAGGATGCACTTCCTTTATCTCCATTTAGTATCCCATGACAAGTTTCTTCTAAGCTTTTAAACTTCTCATATTAATCATTTAAATCCATTAGACTACAAACCTCTTTTAGAACAAGGTTATCCTGAAATTGTGTCCTTGAACACAACCCTACATAAGTAGCAATAAACTTTATATCACTAGATACCTACCGTGACTGAGCTGCTTCATCCTTGAACCTCATGATATATTCATATAAGGGTTTGTTTTCTATTTTTTAATATATATCAAACCATATACTTCTCCGAGCATCATTCGAGAAGCATAAAATTGTTTGCAAAGAGAATCACATAAGTGATCCTAAGATAAAATCATATTCTCTTGATACTTCAAATACCAATGCATGTCTACCATAAAAAGGTGTCAAATGGGTTTTACAGTTTAAACCATATGGCACCTCCAACATATTTATACTGATAATTAACGTATTCATATGCTTCTCTGGGTCCTTCTTCCCATCATATTGATCAATCACTATCATTTGAAAGTAGCTGAAATTATAATACCTTAGATTATTTCAAAAAAAGTGATATACTCCTTTATGTATCTACACAATATCTTGTCAAATTCATTCACTCTATAAAATCAAGGAGTTGATTCATTCTCTAATTTTTAGCTCAAACAACATATCCATTAATATTTAAACTAGCAGTTTGGAGTTATGATTGGTCACGTTGCTTTCATGTTGCCGCATATTCTCACAAATACAATCACACATATCATTATGATTTTGGTTATAAGTGCTACTTAAGTGATCGTGGATAGTGTGTAATAACCCACATTTTGAAAAGAGAAAATATCACTAGAATGGTGAAACCAAAGACTACTAGCCTTAGATTTAAGTAACAAAACAGTAGCATCCCATATTTTGGAGTACGCAAAATATGATAACATTATAATAAATAGTTAATCAAATAATTAAATTGATTTAGATTATAAAATTTTCATATTGATAATTTAATTAATAAAGTGAACAACTATTAAGCGATTAATTAAACCAGATACTGCATAATTAATTAAGTTATGGAATTTAAAATGATAATTTGATTTCGGTGATAGTAAATTTCCTTACAAAATGAATGATGTGATTTAGTGTAATATGAGGTTAGAGGATTAACATATTAAGACAATTGAATTAGCCAAAATCCCATGATACAAATCCTTATACCCATGAAGCATCCCAACTTCTTCATTTACATTTTGCAAAAAAAAGAAACGCCATTTGTAAAAGAGAGAACGGAAAACAAAATCAAGTTCATTTTTCCAAAGGAAGAAGATATTTTCATACAAAGTTTATTCATTTAACTAAGTAATATTATCCAATTTATTTTCAGCTATATATAAACATTTTTATGATTGTAAATGATTCGCTGAGATGATTAACATATGATGTTTAGCAAATTAACATTAAAATGAAAAATAGAGAGATATTTGTTTAGTTATGTAGGAAAAAGTGAGGTTTTGGAATTTAAAACTTTGGCTAATGACATCAAAACAACTTTGAAATTTTGGTACAATGGTTATAATACTAGATTAGAGATGGAATTTTAACTTAGTAATTTTCCCATGTGTATATTAATTTCTATGAATTTTCAAATGTGAAAATAACCAATTTTGGGCTATAACTAAATGATAATAAATATTTATTACTAATATTTGATCTGGAATTTTCACCTAAGTAAAAGATTGTATTTTTGATTTTCAATGAATTTTTGGGAATTTTCCCGTATTTATTCTAATTGATATTAATCAAATAGTAAGGCAATTGATTAACGCATTAAAATTTTAATTAAAGTATTAGTTAACATGTTAAGAAACTAAAGAGGACCATTATCGAATACATTAGGAATTCATCATCATGGTACAAAAGTAACAAATAAGAATGCAACAATTATAAGATTTAGCTAAAAAGAAATTACTTTGTTAAGTAGTAAATTAGTTGTACACCTATTTATAGGTTTGCCGTAGAAAAACATATTTTCAATTGTACATTAGCAATATTTTCATTGGCTTAAAACAAATATTTCTAATAACTATTAAAATAGAGTTTCGATAGCTTGCAAAAGGTATTTCGATGGCTTGCAGACTATATTTTCGATAGCTATAAAGTTATGTTTTCGAAAGCAAACTTTCAGATTTCTGATAAATAGTTGTTTATATTTTCAATAGTAGACTATTCAAGTTCCAATAGGAAACTTTCATATTTTTATAATAAGCATTTCATATTTTCAATAGCAAACTATTCATGTTCTCGATAGCAACTATTTATGATTTTAATAGCCGTAATTTCATGTTTTTAATAGCATATGAAATCATATTTTAGAAAGCATTTGTAACCATATTATTTGTAGTAAGCTACTTCATATTCTCAATAACCAATTACTCCAAATATTTTTTATAGCTATAAAATTATAATTTCATTAACTATACAACCATGTTTTCAGTAGCCATAATGGCATGTTTTTTATAACCTTGGTATTGTATATCCGATGGCATTAGTATTATGTTTTCAATGGCGTAAACGGTATGTTTACAATAGCGCTTATTAGAGTTGCTTTTATGCAATCCAAGTAAAAAAAAAGAATGTATTTGATAAGTAAAATTTAGCGATGAATGGATTGATTGTGAAGTGAGTAATTCCTTAACAATTCGACTAATATATTGGAGAATGGTATAACATATGAGAAATATAAAGTGATTAACATGGTTTGATAGTGCCTTGTTGAAACATGCATAAAAAGTAATCAAAATATACCCTAATGTATGTTTGTACTCACTTCAACTATAATCACTAGATAGGGTGATTGGAACATTTTGATTAAATGAAAAAAGAATGTTACTGATGTGGTGGGTATAGTGTGTATGACCCTTGTGTGAGTAGAACATAATCCATGAGATCGATTAGGATCCAGATGAGGAGATGTTTAACCTATCATAAATTAACAACAATAATAAACTATAAAGTTTACGGATCATGAAAATCTAATATGTGGCAGTGGGGATGTAACAACCCGATAATTTTGACATTGGGTTTCAACACCCGAACCGAATTTAACATCTCGAAGACCAAAAATGACAAGTCATTATGATACGATAATAAGTAAAAAAACAGAATCTAACTACCAACTTTCTGAACTCATAGCGGAAGGAAATAATATATAAATAATGTTAGAACCTCCAACTTATGTTTCAATGATAACAACTATACAATCATATACATATATAGACTTCATCAAAATTGCAGGTATATACTACAAGCATACACCATGATCAAAGATATTATCGAAGGCATAAAAGACTCAAAGATAGATGAAGATTCATTGACCATACTAAAGGTTATTTTATTGTAAAAGAGTTCTAGATAAAATATTGTTAAGGACTGCTTTAGTATATATGCATGCATAACTTTATATACATCAAAAGCACATAGAAAACTGCAATTTCACCTTATAGATGTCTGAGGTATACTCACAGACGTCTGTGACAAGTTTCGGGTTAAAAAATAAAATAGTCACTGACGTTTGTCATTACATCACAAATGTCTGTAAAGGCAAAAACCGTCATATTTGAAAAGACACTTCTTTTTTAAACTAAAGGAAATCATCTTTCATGAAGAGTTGCAGCCATTAAAACGAAAAAATTTCTTCAAAAAGCAACAACTTTTCGTCTGCACCTCTCCAACTCTATAAATAGCATCTTGATTGAGAACAACTTAACTTGCTTTGATCTATCGTATACTCTCTTGATTTCTAAGTATTCTCTTACATATACACTGCTTACATACTCTCAATCCATTGTAGTCTTTTGGTTAAATTCACTTCCTATAACTCAAAGCAATCATATTCATATACTCAAAGGAGATCATAGGAAGATTTGTACTGAAAGTCAAAAACTGTGTTATTGCAACACAAGATTGTCAAAGACACTTTTGTATTAAGCCTATTCCTCTGGGCGAAGTGAGGGTAGTTTGTTTAAAAGAAATACCGAAGAGGAGCTTCGGGACTGGACGTAGGATGGGAGGTCCGAACCAGTATAAAAACTCTGGTTTGCACGCTTTTTATATTCTACTATTTATTATCTATTGTTGCATTAATACACACACACACACTTGCATATTATACCCAAGTTAAATAATATATGATCCACTAGACTTTAAATTGGTATCAAAGCACGGTTATTTCAAGTTACAGTAACATGTAATTGAAACATATTTAATATGGCAAGTATATTTCAAGAAGGTCAATCCATTGCACGTCCTCCACTATTCACTGGATCTAATTATGCTTACCGGTCTACACGTATGTGTATTTTTATGGAAGCTAATGGTATAGAAATTTGGTTAGCAACTCAAAATTAATATCTAACACTAATATAGGCATATGGACTGATGCACAAAAAGCAGAGGCATCTAACAATGCCAAAACTATGAATGTTTTATTTTGTTCACTCGATAAAAATATATTTTCTCGAGTCATGTTGTGCACTACTGCTTATGATATATGGTGTACATTACAGATTACTCATGAAGGCAGAAATAAAGTCAAGCAAACAAAAATTTCCATTCTACAAAATCAATTTTCATCTTAATGAAACCAAATGAGTCAATTATTGACATGTATGCTAGATTCTAAACTATACAATAGATCTAATGTTATTAGGAGTTAAATTCACTGATTTTGATTTATTCACACGAATTTTGAACTCTTTGACAAATGAATGGGAAAGAAAAGTTTTAGCCACCGAAGAAGCTGATGATCTTTCCCAACTAAAAGATGAAAAGTTAATAGGAAATCTGATGTCATATTAAGCCAAATCACAGGCAAGAAAAGAACAGAATTAAGAAAGGAAAAACATCGCATTTCGGGCAAACAACTCCAACTCCAACTTGGAAGAAGATGAGATTGTTTTCATCACAAGAAATTATAACAAATTCAAGAAGTTCAAAAAGATGACGAAATTTCAAAACAACAGCAGCACTAATTCCTCAAATCAAACATTAATAAAATGCTTCATGTGTGAAAATTTTGGCCGTATGTAGAAAGGTTGTCCACCACTCAACAATGATAAAAAGAAAAAAAAATTCGAAATTTCAAGAAAAAGAGAAGAGCATTTCAAGTAACTTGGGACGACTCCGACTCTTCTTCTTCATTCGATAGTGACAGTGACTCAGAACAAGCAAATGTTTGCTTCATGGCTAACACAGTTGAGGTACATCTTTAATTAACATACGAAGAACTTCTTGAAATTAGTATGGAATTAGATGACAAACATAGAGAATTAAAGAAATTAAATAAAGAAAATATAGGAAAATTAAATAGAGCTAAATTAGAAATTAGAATGTTAAAAGATGAAAAAAGTATTTTAGAAGAAGAATTATAATTAGCACAAAAAGAATGCAAAAAATTATCATCTCATAATGCTACTCTAAAACATGATATATAGAATCATAAACTTGGAAAAGAAAAATACGAATTAGAACAAAATTTAAAATTAGCTAATATAGAAATTTCTGATCTCAGAAATAAATAAGATAAAATTACCAAGAATGTTTCAAATTTAATAAAGGAAAGCAAAATCTAGATAATTTGATAAAGATTTCAAAACCATCAGGAAATAAGAATGGTTTAGAATTTGACAAAAATAATCATAAACATTCTAGAAACAATGTAATCTCTAAAAATAATAAAAGTTTAAAGAAGTATGGTACATTATATACAAATTTTAGAAAAAAACTTAAATATGAGAATAAGGAAACAAAAATGAATAAGATATGGATTTCTAAAAAAAATAACAAATTGATTAGACAAAAACACATAGATATGTATCTAAAAGAAATAGCTCATAATGAAAATTACATTTCTAAAGATTCCAAACTCTCATGGGTATGGCTACCTTCTCCTACTAATCCATAGGACCCTAAAAAGGATATGGGTACCAATTAAAACTTTTATTATATTGCAGGTACTCGAAAACAAAAATAAGGAGAAATGGATACTCGATAGTGGATGTTCCAAACATATGACGGGAAATACACACAAGCTATCAAATATCACTTACATGGATGGTGGCACGGTCACTTTTGGGGATAATTCCAAAGGATATGTTATCGGAATTGGAAACGTCATCAATGTCCGTATGTCTACTTCTCCTATTATTTCAAATGTTTTGTTAGTTAAAAATTTAAAGTATAATTTACTTAATATAAACCAATTATGCAATAAGAGATTTAGAATCGATTTTGAAAAGGATAAATGCAATATCTTTGATCAAAATAAAATTTTAATTTTGGCAAGAAATCAAAATATTTATATTCTAAATATGAATATAAATCACAATAATTATTTATGTTTAACCGCAAATCACGATGATCCATGGGTATGACATAAAATATTTTATCATATAAATTTCAAATATGTAAACAAATTAGCTAAAAACAATTTGGTAAGAGGATTACCCAATATAAATTTCAAAGTTAAAAATCTATGCTATGCATGTCAACTTGGAAAATTAAGGAAAAGCTCATTTAAATCTAAAATAGAAATCTCTACCAAACAACCTCTTGAATTACTTCATTTGGAATTATTTGGTCCAACTCAAGTACGTTCATTAAATCATAGTAAATATGTCTTTGTAATTTTAGACGATTTCTATTTTTAAAACATAAAAGTGATACATTCGAAATGTTTAAAATTTTTGCTAAACGAATTAAGACTTTAATGGATTTAAAAATAAAAAGTATAAGAAGAGATCACAGTGGAGAATTTGAAAATGAAATATTTACTAAATTTTGTAATAAGAAGGGAATTACTCATAATTTTTCATTACCACCAACACCACAACAAAATCGAGTAGTCAAAAGAAAAAATCACACCTTGCAAGAATATGCTCGAACTCTCCTAAATGACAGTGACTTACCAAAGAATTTTTGGGCCGAAGCAGTTGCTACTGCTTGTTAAGTATTAAATCGAGTAACTCTTAGACCTATGACTAAAAATACATGTTATGAAATGTTATACAAAAAGAATTCAAAAGTATCTTATTTTCGAATATTTGGATCAAAATGCTTTATTCTAAATACGAATGATAATCTTGGTAAATTCGATTCAAAAACCGATGAAGGAATCTTTGTTAGTTATTCTGATCAAAGTAAAGCTTACATAATTTTTAACAAAGGAACAAATGTTATAGAAGAATGTCTTCATGTCTCGTTTGATGAAAACTTCAAAAATATAAACAAAGATGATGAAGAAATTTCCGACTTTAATCAAAATAATATAATTGAAAATAATAATACAAAATAATATGATTGAAAATGATAATCAAAATAACAATGGATTGAAATCACCTTCCTGCATTTTGAAAGATCATCCAATTGATAACATAATTGGAAATCTAGGTAATAGAGTTTCGACTAGAAGACAAGTAAATCAAATGATTAATGTAGCATTTATATCTAATTTTGAACCAAAAAATTATAAGGAAGCATCAAATGATGATTTCTGGATTTTAGCTATGCAAGAAGAGCTTAATCAATTTGAACGTAATAATGGCTGGGAATTAGTACCAAGGCCAACCGATCAATCAGTAATTGGAACAAAATGGGTTTTAAAAAATAAAGCTGACGAAAATGGAAATACCATACGTAATCAGGCTAGATTAGTGGCACAGGGATATAATTAAGAAGAGAGCGTTGATTATGAAGAGACTTTTTCTCTGTCGCACGTATTGAAGCCATAATAATATTATTGCTTTTGTGTGTCATCATAAATTTAAGCTTTTTCAAATGGATGTTATATGTGTTTTCTTAAATGGTTTTATAAAAGAAAATGTTTACGTAAAACAGCCACCACTATTTGTTCATGAAAAATATCTGAATCATGTTTTTAAACTTAAAAAGGCAATATATGGTTTAAAACAAGCACCTCGAGCTTGGTATGATCGATTAAAACCACATTTTATTAATTTCGGTTTTCAAATTGGTAAAATAGATAGAGCATTATTTATTAAAAGAGAACATAAGGATATATTAATTGTTCAAATTTATATTAGTGACATTATATTTGGATCAACTAATGAAAATTTATGTAATGAATTTTCTATAATAATGACAAACGAATTTGAAATGTCTCATAAGGGTGAATTAAATTTATTTTTAGGATTACAAATAAAACAATTAAAAAATGGAATTTTTAAAAATCAAGAAAAATACTGTAAAGAACTATTAAAATGTTTTGGAATGGATAACACATCAAGTAAACTCACTCCAATGAGTACTACTACTCATCTAGACAATGATGAACACGGAAAAGAGTTTGAACAAAAACTATATCGAAGCATAATAGGATCCTTACTAAACTTAACACTAGTAGACCATATATTATGATGAGTGTTTGTTTATGCGGAAGATTTCAAGCACAACCTAAAGAATCACATCATCGTGCAGTTAAATGGATTTTACGATATTTAACCAACACTAAAGATTATGGCTTATTTTATCCAACAGGTAGTGCGTTTGAACTTCTATCTTACAGCGATGCGGATTTTAGTGGATGTAAATCAGACATAAAAAGTACAAGTGGCACATGTCACTTTATTGGTCAATCGTTAGTTTCTTGGTTTAATAAAAAGCAAAATTGTGTTTCTCTTTCAACATGTGAAGCCGAATGTATTTCTATTGCCTTAGCTTGCGCTCAAATAATATACATACAATAAACACTTAATGACTATGGAAAAATAATAAACAAATCTCCAATATATTACGATAACACTAGTGCTATAAATTTATCTAAAATCCAACTAATCATTCTTGGACAAAACATACAGATATTCATCACCATTTTTTGAGAGATAATGTTGAAAAAGAAATAATAACTCTAGAATTTGTAAATACCAACAATCAAATAGCGAATATTTTTACAAAACCATTAAGTGAACAAACCTTTATTAAGTTAAGACAATATCTAGGAATTTGTTCATACACTGATTTGATTAACTAAAGTTATAATTTATAATTCACTTAAGTCTGTGATAGCTTATATGAAATTTCAACTAAAGATTAATTTTATAACTCTGAATTAATTACTACCACACAAATTGTTTTTAATAATAACCACTTAAAAATAAACAATTAAATTACAAACATTTAAAATTCTATGGTTTTACTCAATCGTCTCAACTTCTTTTCTAAATATAACTATATTTTATCTTATAAATTCAGTTGTACATTACTTAAAAATAAATAAATTTTATAAAAGCAAATAAAAACAATGTCTTCCGATCATGACTCCACATATTTAGCTATTGACTACAAATCACCTTCATCAAGCAGCACTTACGTATCTCCAACAAAAACCCTCCTACTTCATCTCTTTCTCTAAACATTAGCGCTTCACCAATATACCATATTGGCTTCTCCCTGAAAGGAAAGAAAGCTAAACATTCAATTGATCTGAAATCATCATCTCTTTCTAAAAAAGTCGATGAGATACATCACTATCAACAAGAGATGATCAATGTTCAACGTGATATGTGTTACAGGCAACGTCGTCAAGGATCCCATTTAAAGTTTCTTGAAAAATGCATTCTCACAGTTTGTGGTCATTCACCAACAAAAGATTACATACATCAAAATTCTCCACGATTACGAGAAACTCCATCATGAGCACACAACATTACTCCGAGAAACCTATACAAACCAGGACCCTCAAACCAACCATGGATTGACTCCCTAGTTCATCCAAGTTGGTCTCCACTCAAGTCGTTACTTGACGATACGAAAGTTGAACCAAATTCGTGGGATATTTAACAAAACAATAATTTCGATTTCTTTAACAAACACTAAAATTATATATATACAAACATACATATATATCGTATATTCATTTATTAATGGTTGATATGCATTTTGGTTAATGTAAACAATGTATTTTAATAAATTATCTTCATTAATATTGAAATTCTTCTATATAACATAAATATGCATGTCACAGACGTTTGTGACTAGGCCACAGACGTCTGTCAACACGAAAGTTCCCTGTAGACACAGCGTATGTGGATACATAACTGACGTTGATCAGCACTTTCAGGAAAAGTTTCCCTATAGTCACAGATGTCTGCGGATACATGACAGATGTTTGTGAGAACTCTCTGTTTAATAAGGTAACGAAAACAACATATACGTCAATAGGGCTCCCAAAAAGGTTTCCGTCTCCAAAAAATGAAAACAAGGCCAATCATTTTCTTCCTCTTAAGCAACGGTTACCCAAACTCATATTAACTAATGGCTTCGAAATAATCCCAACGCAATTAGACAGTTTGAGTCTCTTACCCAAAAGAAGATTCACTCCGGACCTTACTACCGCCTTGCAAATATTATGGAATATGAAATTCTTATATTTACAACGGTTGTCGGCTATTGCAATTTGATTAGATACGATGCTAATAAAGTAACCATTGACCCCCTTGCTATTTATCTCTTCTACTCTAATTTATGTAGTTCAGAGATTTGGAATCCTGAGAACGATAAGGGTTTGTTATGGTCTAATGTATATGGAAAAGTCATTAAAACAGATGTATGCACTCTTGGTCGAATTTTGAGTTGTTGCTATGAAGGGATTAATTTGACAAAAATATGGGATCATAGTCTATTACCTAGGGATGAAATTACACATCAAATATAGGAGGATAATATGCCACAATGGAAATCTATGTATCTTCGACCTCGTGCTAGACTTTTAAATCGTATGATAATTAATACCATCATTCCTCGCCTAAGTTGTCATGAAAAAATTTGTCCCAATGATCATAAATCTTTATATGCCATACATGCTCAACAACGGGTTAATTGGGAAAATTTTATTCATGACCAAATTAAAGGATTTTGGTCGCAGCATCGTCGTTCCGTTGTTTATGCTCCTTATATCATGTGCATCCTACAGGATCTTTCATATGTATCACAATACGAAGAAATTCCAACCAAAGTTAGTGGTCCACGATACTTTTCCCTAATCCATCTTCTAGAAAGCCCTCCTCGTATTATCCCTTTTAGTCAATGGACTCAACAACATCAACAAGAAGAAGAACACCATGAGCCTCCTCCACCTAGTGCTCTTCGGCAAAGCTACTCTCATACTTCCCGAAAGCCACCTTCATCCAGCCATCATGCCGAATATTTTTCTAACTTCGAGTTACAAGAAGCTCGTCTTGAACCAATGTCGGACGAATCTCTTTCTGATTTGGCCATCTAAAATCAAAGAATAATCACGGCAAATTAGACAGCATTAAATAGAAAGATGACAGGATTATAACATTCTTTCTCCCCTAGAATGAGAAAGATGGAGAAGACATTGGACAAAATGGTCTCTACTTTAGGAAAAGTAATGCACAAGGTCCATGATCGCTCTTCTTCACGATCATCATCCTCACCTTCTCCAACACCTCCACCTAGGGAACAAACACCAGTCTATCACGCACAACCCTCTCCCATAGGTACATCACATGACCGAAGTGCTCGAGGGAAGACTCCTATACAACCTGAGGAAGAGGAAGAAGATAGTGATGAGATGTACGTGTTCGACACTCCCTATTTTCAACAATCATACATGGCATTTTAAGTTCTTTCTATTCAAGAGGATGAGGAGTATAACGATCAGACACAGTGACCAGGCTCGTATGAGCAGGATCCATCTTCCTGCTGGGAATATTATGAGAATTATGGAGGATTTTCCTACTCGCACAATCAATATAATTAGACTTTATGTTTTGTTATTTTTATAACTCCTATGCTTATTTTGTGTTGAACATTACTATTTGATGATTTCATGCTTTGGCCATTCAATATTTGATGCTAACATTATATATCATTTTTTTGTTTCCCTCCATTTTTGATAATGACAAAGAGAGGAAATCTATGCATATACATATGGGGAGAAGCATATACATAGGGGGAGAAAAAACATAGAAAAACATAATGATACTTCTATTGTTGATATCAGATTACATGAATGAATAGTTGATTTATGATTGTATAGTTGTCATCGTCAAAAAGGGGGAGATTGTTAGAACCTCCAACTTATGTTTCAATTATAACAACTATACAATCATATACGGATATAGACTTTATCAGAATTGCAAGTATATACTACAAGCAGACACCGTGATATAAGATATTATCAAGGATATTAAAGACTCCAAGAGAGACAAAGATTCATTGACCATACTAAAGGTTATTTTATTGTAAAAGAGTCCTAGATAAAATATTGTTAAGGCCTCCTTGAGTATATATGCATACACAACTTTATATACATCAAAAACACATAGAAAACTGCAATTTCACCTTACAGACGTCTGAGTTATACTCATAGACGTCTGAGGTATATTCACAGACGTCTATGACAAGTTTTGGGTTAAAAAATAAAATAGTCATGGACATATGTTATTACACCATAGACGTTTGTCAAGGCAAAAAATGTCATATTTGAAAAGAGACTTCTTTTTGAAACCAAAGGAAAACATCTTTCATGAACAGTTGCATCCATTAAAACGAAAAAATTTCTTCAAAAAGCAACAACTCTTCATCTGCACCTCTCTAACTCTACAAATAGCTTCGTGATTGTGAACTAACTTAACTTCCTTTGATCTATCATATACTCTCTTGATTTCTAAGCATTCTCTTACATATACACTAATTACATACTATCAATCCTTTGTAATCTTTTGGTTAAATTCACTTCCTATAACTCAAAGCAATCATATCCATATACTCAAAGGAGATCATAGGCAGATTTGTACTGTAAGTCAAAAACTGTGTTATTGGAACACAAGATTGTCAAAGACACTTTTGTATTAAGCCTATTCCTCTGGGAAAAGTGAGGGTAGTTTTTTTAAATGAAATACCAAAGAGGAGCTTAGGGATGGACGTAGGACGGGAGGTCCGAACCAGTATAAAAACTCTGATTTGCATGCTTTTTATATTCTACTATTTATTATTTATTGTTGCATTAATATATATAGTTATATACACTTCCATATTATAACAAGTTAAATAGTATATGATCCACTAGACTTTCATATAAAGTATCTTATACTTAAATCATAGATACAAATACATAGTTAGAACATTAAAATTTTGATAACCGTACCATTCCATTATTTTAATACAAAATAATTGAGATCCTAACATAAGAATTTGCATTTCACTTAGGAAATTTTGGTGTTTTAGTATGATGTTGTCGTGAACAAAATCCCCCAAGGCATACATCAATCCAAATTATAATGTACAATTACTAAAATAAGAATAACTAAGATTTCCATCTACAAAAATCCTTAGTTCTTCCTTTTGGATATGTTTGCGCTTGCTCCAGTCTCTTCCAAATCTCTCCTTTTAGAAATACACAACAAGGGAATTTTATATGAATTAGAAATAGAAATTTATGGATTGGAGGAGAATAGAATTAGAAATTGAATACTAAACATCTAAAATTTCTTACATAAAATCCTTGATAATATTTTGAATGTTTGAAAAGAGAGATAGACAGAGTTTCACTAAGTTCCCAAAATAATTTGTGAATAAAAGTAAGGAGGCTAGGCTCTTATTTATTGTGTTGAAAGTGTTAACCCAAAAAATGGATCAACACCCTGGATTGAGTGTGAAAGCACTAGCCCTATTCTTATAGAGAAATAATATAGAGAATAAATGTAAAAGTGTAGCAATAGAAATAAGACAAGAAGAGTTTTATAGTGATTCGGCTGTTAATGAAGCCTATATCCACTTTATAGTTGTTATTATTGACTGATTACTGTTATAGAGTTAATCAGATTACAATGATTTTGAATATCCCTAGTTAGATCAAGCCCCCAACATCATAGTTCATTGGAGAATCACAGTGAACCTTTGGATGACCGTTGTGAAGAAGGAGAAGAGTGAAGAAAGTTTTCTACACAGTTTCAGCAACCATTCCAGAAGATCATGTTTATGTTGCAGGTAGGATTGTATTTATATAGGTTGGGGAGCTACTGGGCTAACCTATTCGCCAGATGCTTACAGATGATCAAAAGATGGCGCATTGAAATTTGCATCGTGATCCGAGCCAAAGTGATGAATCACTAGTGATCCATAGTCTATGGATCGCTAGCGATCCATGGATCAAGCTCGTATGCGACCCACTCCCATAGTACTTTCCTTTGCTCTGTTCTATTTGAGTCCTAGTGATCCAATGATGATGTATGGACCGCTGGCGGTCCATACACTTAGCCTATCTGTGGACTTTGGTTTCCGGGTTGCCTTTGTCATCTTGTGTGTGTCGATGTTGTTCGTGTAGTCATGTAGCATGTTGCCTTGTCTAAATGATGGTTTGTTTCCAAGTTGTATTCGTTTGCTGATTGGACCAGACGAATGCTTGTCTCTTGAGTTGGCTAGCGTGAAATCTCACCAAACTTATTCATTGCTCCGAGAAAATAGATTGAATCATGATGTAAGAAAGTCGAAGAACACATGAGTTAATACCATGGATCGCCGGCGATCCATAGGCCATGGATCGCCAGCGATCCATGTCCTTAGCGTATTTTTCCATTCTTTTCCTCTGACTTCCTTTGGCTTGTTACTCTAGTCCTTTTGGTTCGCTATTGTGCTATTTTGACTTGATCAATTTATTCCAACATATTTTGGATTCTGACGGGTTAAAATCATGGATAACATATGCCCTCCCAGAATATGTCTCCATTGAAAACAATATGTGCTCTGGAAGTAATCGCTTTTCAGTTTCTATTTGTCGAGTTCCGAATAATCGTGTTAGGGCCACATGGATTTAAACCAAGTTATGCTGCTGCTTGCTAAGCTTTGACTTGGACTGACATTGCTTATCATGACAGACCGTATTTTACTCTATAGCTTCCCAACATGCCTTGTAGTGGTATATAGACCTCGCTAGACAAGTTTGAGAAAGTTTGCCAACAACTTGATGGATCAGTAGCGATCCATAGCGATCCTACTACTTTGAATTGTTTTTCTTACACAACCCTTCTGTTTAATCACTTTGAGGCGACCCATATCAGCTCCCACTTGCTTTTCACGACCTGACCTTTCAACCTCTTGCGATCCAAGCTGCTTTGAGCGATTTGATCCACCGTCTCCAGCGATTCGACGCAACTTCAACCAAGCTTCCATCAATGCCGTCGATTTTCTTTGCTGCCGACTCCAAAACTTTACCGCTGGCGCTTCGCCATCGTTTCTAGTCCCTAGCCTAGCTTGTTTGCTTGTATAGATTGCTGCTGATCCACTGACTAGGTTGCTAGACAGATAACTTCGATCATCCTTTCCTTTTGATTACTGATTCAAGGTGGGTTTGATGATTATGGTGTTCATTTATCAATTTGGCGATAGAGTCGCATTCGTGATGTTCGTCGTGGAAAGTGCGAGTCGATTGCGATTTTTAGGTAGAAGATAGTAAACCGAGTCATTTCTCTGCTGTAGGTAATCTCCTTGTTTCTTCCGGGTTTGAGAACTTTCAATTCACGCCGCAAGAGTAAGACGAATTTAACGTATTCATTTTTGGAGGTCCATCTTCTTTATTTGCCGATCCACATGCTTCCTTGGTGCCTAGACCTGTCGCTATTTCAATCGCGTCTATGCTCATTTCTATAGCTACTTAAGTTGCCGTATCTGTGTCCATGTTCGGCTCGCAGGCAGGCCAGAGTCCAAGAAAATTTCCGCATTACATGGCTTGGATGATCCTTCCGTTTTTTGGAGGGTGACTTCATGGCGGCCGAAGTTCGGTAGTAGGAGACTCAGATAGAGCAGTCGTGCAAATCTCAACAATAATTGGTTGCCATCAAGAAGGAGAAAGTTAAAGCGATAAAGTCCACTAAGAGCTCTCTAGATCTCGAAAGTGCAAGTCTAAAAGGGAAGCTTCCTAGAAAGTTAAAGAGTAGGAAGAAGACATCAGCACCAAGGAAATAGTTGACATTACCGGAAGCGATGCTACTCCCAAGGTGAAGCAGAAACTTTAGACGAAAGGTGGGAAGGGAAGTGGAGGAAAAAGGCGTTGAGAAGCTTGGATGGTTGTTAATCTGATTCTGAGTCATCTTGTGTTGTTTTATTCAAGTTCAGAGTCTGCAATCATTGTTATTGTTTCGTTGTCTGTACTTTTTTCCTTTTGTTGGCCGGTATTGTGTGGGTACGGCCCTCACATTTTGACCTTGTGCAGAAAAAAGTTATAAGTAATATACTGCTGACATTTTGGTTGTAACTTTACTTATCTACTTATCTATGTACTTATGTTTGTCGTGCTTACTTCTATTTTATTTTATCTAGTCCTGTGATTACTGCCAAAATTCTTTGTTTGAAGTAACAGAACTTGCGAAGTGTTTTTGTTTTTGTGTATTTTTATTTGAGTACTGGTGTATGCCCCCTAGTTCACAGGGCTGTTTACTTCGAACACTTGACAAATGACTAGTAACTTATGGTTTGAATAATCTGCATACAAAAACTCGGAATAAAACTAAGTTGCGATTTTATTTTTTGTAAGTTTCACAACTTTAGTATACAGCCTACGATGTGTAATATATATGTTGGAAATGTGTATAAAAATGTCACTTAAGTGTAGGGTACATAGTTATTAGATTAACTATTAAAGAATTCAGAAACACTCTTCACGTAAATGATTAATCTTTGCAAATTTTGGAAGTTAAACCACTTATCGCTCCTCCACAACGTGAGTAAATACTTATGCACATTATTTCTTGGGTATTTTGCGATCTTCAAACACGCGCTTCATTATTTAGAGCATGCATATTGTATGAGTTAACTATAGATAGCTAAACGTTATCCACATTAAATGTTATAGTTAATCATTGAGTGTCAGCAATTGGAGTCATCAGCAATTGGAGTTTTCTACCGGTTTGTAGCACTTCGATTTTGTTGGATTCATGCCCATTACTCCTGATAATGGGAGTGAGTAGATCATCGTTATTCCTATAATGGATAAGTTTCCCGGTATTGTCGGGGCAATTCCGGTGCATAAAAGTGTACGCGGCTTTTGATACTTCTCAATGTTGCCTATCTTCGGGCAACATGAGGAGTTATATTTTAAGAGCGTGACTTCACGGTTTGAAAAGTTAGTGCACGACTTATGGAATGCGTAGCTTTTTATACTTCTCAATGTTTTCTATCTTCGAGCAACGTGAGGAGTTCATGTTTTAAGAGCAGGATTTCATGGCTCGAAAAGTTAGTGCACGACTTATGGGATGCGCGACATTTTATACTTCTTAATGTTGCCTATCTTCGGGTAATGTGAGGAGTTTATATTTTAAGAGCGTGATTTCACGGCTCGAAAATTTAGTGCACGGCTTATGGGATGCACAGCTTTTTATACTTCTCAATGTTGCCTATCTTCGGGAAACGTGAAGAGTTTATATTTTAGGAGCGTGATTTAACAGCTCTGAAAGTTAGTGCGTAGCTTATGGGATGCGCGGGTTTTTTATTTAAGCCTTCCCAGTGCTGCCGGGGCTCGGATCAAAGCCATGAAAACCATGTCCTCATTTGGATTGCTCACCTCTATCACTACGGTATTGAACCGGTTCATGAAACACATCAGCGATTCGTTTCGTCCCTGGAATAGTCTGGACAGGGACATCACATCTTTAGGTTGCACGGTATGGAGCCTGAATTGATCGAGGAATCTTGATGCCAGTTGGTCGAAAGTGGAGATGGATGTCGATGGAAGCCTAGTGAACCATGTGGAAGCAATTTCTTCTAGAAAGATGGGAAAACATCTACATCGAATAGCCTTCGATGCATTTGCTCCATCCATGTATCAACTATACTTGTACAAATGGGGTTTTGGGTCCTTTGTCCCGTCATAGGATGGAATAGTTGGCATCATGAACTTTTCTGGATATCGCACATTTAAGATCTCATCAGTAAAGGGAGCCCGACTTGGTGTGGATGCCAATTCATCATCTCTTCTATTTTTATTCTCGTCCATCAACCGCTTGTCTATATCCATGATAAATGCCTCTGATGTCCGGTAGTCCTGGGGATGGCTGTCAGTCACTGCACCAAGTGTTTGGCTTTGCAAATGCTCTTGGCGAGTGGGCTGAAGCTTAGTCTCTCTTGTCATTGGGAGAACCACTCCCTTGGGATATCGTTGGCTTGTGGTTGGCCTGACTATAGCGCTTATGATGTTTCTAGCATTATCGAACGCATTGGCATTTTCTTCCATCTTACCATCCTCAAATTGTTCTCCATCTTTTAAGTCGAAGAGGTCCATGTCTATATCCTCTCGTGGGTTTTTCGCCCCTTGGTTCAAGTCCAAAGTTGGTTGCCTTGCGGCGAGCAGAGTACTTGTATTTCCTTCTGCGTTGATTCCCATAGTTCCTGCTGTCACCCTTCTTAGCTGCTGCTTCCCGTTTCTTTTGTTTAGGTAAGAAATGGAAGAAATTTCTTATTTTATGACAACTGTGGTGTAACGACCCACCTTTTCAAATCCCAGAAGTCGACACTAATACATCCACGGTATTCACGTGCTGAAAAACTAAGTGCCGAAAAGACAGATTGTTTGGGGAAAGAAAGAAGATAGAAGATAGAAGAAACTAAATAATCACATATTCTCACAACGCAATGGAATAACATATATTAATCAACATAGTACTTTACAAAGTCATCTCAAAAATGATACATTAGAGTTATACTAATACAAATTCTACCCTAGGACAGTTATAATAGCCTGTCCCTACCTAACTGATACAATATACATATAAACAATGGAAATAAGATAATAACTAGCTATCGATGAAGCCTCTTGCTCCAAGCTCCTCCAAGATGCATCCGTGGGAAACCTGAACTACTTGGCTGCCCTTAAAAATTTGAGCACTCAAGAGTTTTAGGAAAAGAAAATAAAACACCAGGTTAGACATGGGTCTGGTGTGAGTAAACTTCAAATAACTGAATTATTATGTTTAAAATCCTTTTTAAAATCAAAGGTATCTCGTACGACCACGCTGCAATAAACACGGATGGGTTTTTACCTTACGATAACCAAAACACTTTTTATAGAAAATCCAATGATATTATAATAATGTCTAGGGGTCAAAGTAAAATATGAAAATAGCTTAAATGCATGCATCTCACATTTCAACATAGTTGGGCACAGTCAAAACCGTATGGTGCTTATTGGAGAATGGATTCTATACTATGACAAGGCACTGGGGTACCACCTATCACGGTACACGTCTACAAAATGTACCGAAGATCTCATTGGGATCCCTTACCAACACAAGACCGGCCTACCCCCGATTGAATAGTACCGAATATTTCATCACCCTGGTTGCTTTGCAACCCTTTTTATTTGAGATCTCATGCACAACAAATCCATAAATATGTAGATGTATCTAGAAAGGTGATGACGCACCCTAATGGGAGTGACCCACTTAGCCTTGCCGCATCTCCCTGATTTTAGTCATTTTCGATTGATGAAGTTTGAGGCTACGCTTACCTTTTGAATAGCAGTCCCACTTGGAATGGTAACACAGCCTTCCAGGTAGTAATGCAGTGCCATTATTTATCCATACGAGTTGTCCAGGATAAGGAAAAACCGAAAGCACTACTTCTACCGTATCCATTTTGGAATCACCCTCAAGACTAGTAGCAAGCAGCCCTTGCACTTCAATGCTCCATCTTCGATTCCATATTCTTCAAGATTTCTTCAGTTCGAAACGCTTGATTTAGATCAAAGTGTTTTTCAGATAACGTATCCGATCTCGGTCTCTTCGAAACAACTTTCGATAATTCTCGGTTAACTCAGCCCCAGTTCTTAGGAAATAAGCAGACAAAGACAAGCGTGGAGTTCACTTCCTAACCGTTTATGGACAAATTTCCTTATCATTTATCCTAGGAGAACGAAACAAGGTTTATACGCACAGTACAACACCATTAGGTATGACTATGCCATATAACTCACATGTTTCTCCTAGATATTTCCAAAGTTACGTTTAGGTCCAGATTTTGATAGTCAGTTATTTAACTATCAAATAAACAATCGTTCAACGTTGATTCAACTCCATATGGGATGCACCAAGCCTTTATTAATTAATCTTTAATTAATAAAATCACTTATAAACTTGATCAAAAGATCCTTTCAAAACACTTCCCTAAACCCTTAACATTCCTTTATAATTGAAAAAAAACAATATAAGTATTTACCAATACATTTTGGAAATTCCCTTTCCCCAAAATTCAATATTAAATGGCCAAACAACACCCTTTCAAAAACATCACCTCCTATAAAACACATTTACGTATCCCTTATAAAAATTCTTTTTATTAGTTCCCTTCACATTTCAAACCGCTTAAAAATTTTCAAACTAGATTTAAAACTTCTTTCAAAAATATCTAAATTGATTTATAAAATCTCTTTCTATTTTTAAAACTATTTAAAAATCTTCCTTCATAATTCCTTCATAGAATCTCCTTTATAAAATATCATTTTCAAGATACCATTTGTACATCACTTTAGATAAAACCATTTATTTAATAAACCCCTTTTAAAAAAACAAGATATTATTTAAAAATAACTTTATAAAATAATAATAATATTTAAAAATCATTTATAACCTTTAAACCTAAATTGATTAAAGAATTAAAGTTAATTCAAAAACATACTTTAGTAAATTCAAAAAGAGGCTTAGCAATCCCAATGGTACTATTTTAAGTTACCATTCAATTTCCATTTCAATTCGCTTAACAGTTATTTACATATATCAACATATATGTAAATACACTCATATCTAAATCAGGGAATAACATGTCAAGATGAACTAACTAGCATATACATATCCAAATAACATAATAGCAGGATGGTGATTTGTCCTGCTAAACAGATGTCCAAACCATTCAACCAAATCATAGTAGAACAGGGATTTATTCTGTTAACACAAGTTCACACAAATAAACAGGTAAAAAGACAATTTATAGCAAAACGGGGATTTATTCTGCTAACACATGTCCTAACATCCCAACAAACAAATAATCAATTTATATCAGAACGGAGATTTATTCTACCATTACATGTCTAAACAATCCAAAAATCTGCATTATAACTCATTCATAGTTATATGGTTTCTTAATGGTATCGACACTTGAATCACCTGTATTCAAATCCATCTTTGAAAAGAAGTACCTTTAAACAATTTTACTTTTGCAAACCAACGGATTTAAAACTTAAAAAAAACCTTTTTGAAAATAATTAATTATATGTCAAATCCTTATTTAAATCATAATTAATTTTAATTGAATCTCAACTTGATTTAATTAAATCGTTAAAAAATAATCAACTATTAATTAAACCCAAATTAATCCATTATTAATTATTAAATAATACTTTAAACCTTCATTAATAATTAAATATTAATTAATTTTAATTAATAAAAATAATAATTTCTAATTAAAACATAAATAATAAATTAAAATTTAAATATATAATTTATTATTATTTAAACCTTAAATAATTTATAACTTAAAATAATTAAACACTTGATTATTAATTAATTAATTGTATACTTAATTAATAATTAATTAAAAATAAATCATACACTTAACTCATGATTATTTAACTTAACTAGTAATTAATTTAAAACAAATCTTAACTTTAAAAGATAATTAATTAAGAACTAATCTTTATTTAATTAAAGTTAATAAACCTTGTTAACACTTAATTAATTGTTAATTACTAAAACCTAATTAATTAACAATTAATTATTAAATCCATAATTAACTTTTAAAAACATTATTATTTAGTTTATAAAGATATTCGCAAAACAATTTGAAGTATAAAAACCGAACTTTGCAAAAATTGAAATTTTAAACGAACTGCATCCATAGCGACTATCGCTATGGATACCAGTAATTTCACTTTACTAACTAGTTTACATGTTAACTTGCTTTAGCTTCAACTAATACATACGATATATACAAGTTTATATATACCAAATATATCATCACCAAACATAACCAACAATCACAACGTTTTTATAACCAACATATCTAAACAATACCACAATCCAAACCAAACACACACACACACACACACACAAATATAACCACATAACCAACACACATATATAAGTAAATTCTTCCCAGAAAGCTAAGAAGTTTACTCCCCAAACTTTTTGGAAACTTGAAATATTTAGCGTTCGCAAAGCTTGGAAAACCACGAAATCCACTCAAAAAAAAGCCATTTTCTTCTGGATTTTTGGACCATTTATTCTCGGAATTTGAAAACATAGTCAGATTAAAAGTTTTATATAATTCTTTCCTCTATCATTTAAAAAAATTAATTACTCCATTTGGATAATTTTTGAGGAAGTTATGATCAAAAAAGTGAATGGAATTTTCGGACTTCATAATCTAGGTTAAAAAAACACTCTCGAAAAAAATGGATTTTTGGAGTATCCAAGCTCGAAATCAGAAAAAGTGGTAAACTATAAAGTTGTATCCACTGGAATTATACATGCTTTGAAAAAAGGAAATCATGTTTGGGTAAGGATAGAGGATGTTACGGACGATGTAAGTTGGGGTAAAATGAAAGAATTTTGAAATTGAAAAGAGAAGTTTTAAACACTTTGAATTTTAGATTTTTTTTTTCTCCTTTCTTTTTTTCCTCTTCCTCTCTCTTTGAAATCTAAAGAGAAGCCATTAAATTATGCTTAAGCTTTAGGAAATTTTTCAAGTGAAAAGGGAATGAGAAAATTGAAAAAGAAATTAGGAAATTAGTTTTTATATAAATGGAATAAGTGGAATTACTAATATACCCTTGCGTACTTTGCCCTCCACAAATGAATGCCACATCTCCTCAATGTCTTCTCCTTGTCTCCCCTCTTAAAATTCTAAATTTGTCATGAAAAAACATGTTAAAACATGTTTGTACTTCATTTGTATTTTATGTTGGAAAAGAATCTTCATATTATATAATATATTAACTTTTTTTAAATAAAATCTTATCTTATATACATACATACTTACGTGTACATACATGTACACATATAAATTTCCATGTCAAAATATTTTTAAATGGATGTATGTGTGTATACCAAAGTGTCTCGACATTTCCGACAAATTTTATCCGACGAAAAGTCAAATTTTCGAAAAACATATTTTGATCACATTTTCAATTTTTCTTCGAACTAATTATTTTTGTAAACACATTTTGAAAAATATTTCACCATTATTATTTAATTTTTAGAAGAGTTTTTTTTCATTATAAAACTTATTATTTGAATATCTAAAATTAATTAAATATTCGCAAATCAAAGCAGTTAAATTCTAGGTCGTTACACGCGGGTTCAGCCATAGTTCTTGGAGCAGGATTTGACTGTAAAGTTAAGAGAGCATTGAGCTTATCCATCAGAGCTCTCTGACTTCTTTCCATTTTTTGGTTGATTTCATCAACCATTTTGTTCAACTCTTCTCTTGTAATGACTTCGCGTCGATTGGAAGATGCTTGCACCTGATCTCCTATGTTGGCACCATTTACTTCAGTTTGCTGATGATTCATATCTTCTCTAGCTACTACTGACCCTATGGACCTTCCAGAGACAGTCCTCTTCCTTCCCCGAGCCATTGATTCCAAGCAACATATTTTTCAAGCAAAGATTGAGGATCTAACTTCTGGACCTATCCGATCTAAAGTAGATAGCTAGAACTGAACCCTGAGTTGGGTTCTCAATGAAAGCACCAAAATGTTGACCCAAAAAATGGATCAACACCCAGGATTGAGTGTGAAAGCACCTGCCCTGTTATTACAGAGCAATAATATAGAGAATAAATGTAAAAGAGTAGCAATTTAAATAAGACAAGAAGATTTTTATAGTGGTTCGGCTTTTAATGAAGCCTACATCCACTTTATAGTTTTTATTATTGATTGATTGCTATTACAAGGTTAATCAAATTACAAAGATCTTGAATATCCATAGTTAGATCAAGCCCTCAATGTCAGAGTTAACTGGAGAAACACAGTGAACCCTTTGGATGACCGTTGTGAGGAAGGAGAGGTGTGAAGAAAGTTTCCTGCAGAGTTTCAGCAACCAGTCTGCAAGATCCCGTTTATTTTGTAGTGAGGATTGTATTTATAGAGGTTGGGGAGCTACTAGGCCAAGCTTGTTCGCCAGATGCTTGCAGATGATCACGAGAAGGCGCACTGGAGTTTGCATCGCGATCCGAGCCAAAGTGATGGATCGCTAGTGATCCATAGTCGATGGATCGCTAGCGATCCATGGATCAAGCTCGTATGTGACCCACTCCCCTAGTACTTCCCTTCGCTCTGTTCTGTTTGAGTCGCAGCGATCTGATGATGATGTATGGATCGTTAGCAATCCATGGTATATGGATCGCTAGCGATCCATACCCTTAGTCTAACTTTGGACTTTGGTTTCTGAGTTGCCTTTGTCATCTTGTGTGTGTCGATGTTGTTCATGCAATCTTGTAGCACGTTACCTTATTTTGATGACGGCTTGTTTACCAGTTGTATTTGTCGGCTGATTGGACCAGACGAATTCTTGTCTCTTGAGTTGGCTAGCGCGAAATCTCACCAAACTTATTCATTGCTCCTAGAATATAGATTGAACCATGATGCAAGAAAGTCGAAGAACCCATGAGTTAATACCATGGATCGCTAGCGATCCATAGGCCATGGATCGCCAGCGATCCGTGCCCTTAGTGTATTTTTCATCCTTTTCCTCTGACTTCATTTTGCTTGTTGTTGTAGTCCTTTTGGTTGGCTTTTGTGCTATTCTGATTTGATCAATTTGTTCCGACATCTTTTGGATTCTGACAGGTTAAAAATCCGGATAACAGAAAGCAACAGAACTGTCGGATTTAAATTGATCTAAAATAACAAAATCTTGACCGTTCAACGTTAAAAAGCCTAGCCACCACTATGATCACCGGTCAACCATTCCTACTTAGGCGATCGACCACTAGCAATCGACTGACCCTATGTAGCAGTCAGTTAATGTATTTTGGAAATTTTTTGTTGCCGTTTTATTTATTATTTAATTACTTAATTAATATTTACGTTAAATTTTATTTTAATGTTTACTTAACCCCTAAGTCTAACCGCTGTTAATTTTTAAATTTCAAACTTTAGCATTATTTATATATATTCGAATTCCATTTAAATTAATTTAAAGTCGAAAACTTCAAACTCAATAACTTTTTCGTTCGAGCTCCGATTTCAAAACTTTATATATGGAAATTAATTACAAAATCGCATTGAACGCGACGGCACAAATTTCATGGCTAAATTCCAATATTTACAAAATTTCCATTAGCCTTATTATTAATTTATTAATTAATTTTTTATTAGTTAGTTTCTTATTAATTTTAACGTGGTATTACAAGTACTCATTGAAGAATAACAATAATAGCTCCAAAACATAGGTACATTGAAAATGCTAGCCACCTGCTCATCCTCCGTATAGCTCCAAGCATTATCTTATACCTACTATCTCTAATCTACATATTTAAGAGTACCTAGGATGATAAGATGCAAAGAAAATAACCTTAAGTCAGATATAAGTCTAGTATGAGCAATCGATAATCTTAAAATAGTAAAAAAAATCGATATAGTAAGGAGGTACATAAGTATGGAGAATCATACATGACCTGTCCTTGCGTCCTAAGAGTTAGCAAATAACATCGATATATGCTAATCTATTATCATCGTCATGTGCGTGTAATACTTCTCAAAGTATAGTATTGGCTGCTTAGGTATACTACTCAATAATACCTACATCATGTGTCATCCATATCAAACATAACAAACATGGAAAACATCAAACAACCACGCAACTCCCAACTCAAATGCCGTTGGATATAAGATAACTCATTTGATCACATTTTGATCAACAACTACTCAATATTGTGTTAGATCGATTCTCGAATCCATGAAACTCTTTAAGTGATCCATATACCCTAGATCATTGAAGGTATCTAGTGTCAGCATTTGTTGATGTTCGGGTATGCAAAAAATTAGGATTTTTCCATTAATCCCTGCCAAAGAAATGGTCATAGGAGTATCATATATTTGATAGACGTAGGTATCCAAGATGTTTGATAGACGCTATGTTTGTTTGTCGCTCTTGGGATGTCGCATGATGTAGGTATCCAGGAGATTGATATCTAGACACTCGATCGTGTACCGGGATGTTTGTACACTCTATAATTTTAGTACATTTGCATATTATTATGTACTAACTCTTTGGATGTATGGATAGGTCAGGTATGATTCTCTTTACTATTGTCCCTTACTATATCGATTTATATAGTGTTTTCAGACTGCTTATCATTTACACCAGATTGTTGTCTGACTTGAGGTCTTATGTTTTGCTTTTTGTTACTTCGATTACTCTTAAATGAGTAGACTAAATAGTATGTTTTAAGTGACACGCGGTGGTGTAAAGATGGAGGATTAGGAGGCGATGCTTTCTCATACTTATAAATAGGATTATTATTGCTTATTCCATTGTGTGACACAGTGGAGCCTTGGCAGTGTTGTTATTTCTATTTAGAGATAGTTAACTTTTAAGTTTATTTTTAGTTGTATAAACCTACTACTATCTCGTGTAACTTTGTGAACTTGTATACTCTGATATTGTTATTCATTTGGTTACTACTGCCTTGCCTGTTTTATATTTGTGATGACTATTATATTTTATCCCATGTGTTATGTGATATACGATAAATTGTGTGATTGTTTTATTTACTTTTCAACCTTAGCAATATTCCTAAATCAACCATGCACTGAAGCGGTGTACTATATAGTTATATTAGGCGTCGAAGGTGTAAGGCTGTCGTCACATTTGGTACCATAGCTTAGGTTATGTTATGTAACAACCCATAATTTTGAACATTGGATTTTGAATATTTAATTAATTTTAAATATTGAATATAGTTGGTTTTTAAGGTTTTAAAAACTTGATTTCAAATACGGAGATTATTTAAAATATTAGAATTGCAAACTAATATTTGAATATTGTTTCAACTAACTAGATTTTTAATGAAATATTTATTTAGTTGAATTGATGGTCTTATTTAACTCCTTTTATTTAATAAATAGTAATGGTGAATTCATATGTAAATTTATTTGTAGAAATAATCTGTTCAAATAAAAAATAAAAAATATTGTTTTTATTTTAATGACTTGATTTTTATTAACGTATTTTTAATTTAATTTATTTTTCCATAATTTTCAATTTGGAAAATATTTAAATTATGGTTTGACGATTTTTCGACAAACGATAGTTTTTTTGTGATTTTGCAGAATTGGATAACCTATGTAGATTATTACTGTTTTGAGGTCGCGTCACCATTTTAAGCGCGATCATTATTATTGTTTCGTCGTTTGGATTTTACATGCAAACGAAGTTCTAGGTAGCGAAATGTTGGGAAACTGGAAAGAAAATTAAATCTATACGCTTGCTCTAAATCAATCCTTACTTTTCCGTTGACCTTTCCCTGTAAACACAAAGCAAAAAAACTCCTCCTTTTTAAAAGAAAGAAAAAATTAGTTTTTTTAAATATTTATCAAAAAATTTAAAAGTTTAAATCCTTGAACCTCTTTAGCTTAGATCTATAAGTCTATGGGTTTTTGGAAGCTCTCGATGGCCTGTGGGTTGTTCGACAGTACTGATGTGAGCACTTAAAAGACTAGGCTTCTATTTTTCTTGTGATTTAGGGCGAATTAGGGGTTTATGTTTGTGAATTCGGGGTTTTAGGGAGTTGTGAACTGGATTTGTGGATCGCGGCCTGCTTGAGTCGCTGCCTAGGGTTTTGGACGCGGCTAGAAGGAGTGGATCGGGTTGGTTCTAGGGGTGACAGGGAGGTGGAGTTTTTATCGTAGAGTACTATGATGAAGGTCGTGTGTCGAACAGCCAAGTAGAGAGAGAGAGATGGGAGGTTAAAGTTGCAACCATGAGGTTTGTTCATGTCGCGTGTATAGGTTTTGAGTGGGAGGGATTAAGCTTTGAGGAAGATGGTTTAAACTTTATGTTACGGGTAATTAATGTGTAATTGTATAATAAATTGTTTAAATTAAAAGCAATGTCTTATATATTGTATAACTTGTCCATACAAGGCCCAAATCAAACACGTCGTGTTGGATTCATAATGACGTTAACTATATTTTGGAATTGGATTTTTGGAATTTAGAGCTTGTAGAATTTCAACATAAAAATCGAATGATGTTCGATTTTAGACGAAACCAGAATGCTTCAGCAATAACTAAAATTTCGACGAGTTAAACACACCTTTTTGGTTAATCGGTATATTATATAGTAGATAAAAATAATTTATTTTCCGCTTGGATGTCGAATTTGCTGGTTGTTTGGTTTGAATAAATTAGTATTTTTGAAAATGGTTAATGAATAAAGTGATAAAATAATACTGATTTAATATAATTATGTTGTGTAAATAATAAACATAGTTAATTTAAGCATACTCCTCTGGTGTCATCTATTTGGCCAAATAAACACCGTCTAATGTTAAACTATAGAGTTTATTTTGCATGACATTTGTTTAGCAAAATCAATCATCGTTCTGCCATTATATAAGTTTGGATATTTATTTAAGTGCCAGTTGATTAATGCTGGATATGTGATGTGTCAACAATTTGACTATTAATTTTGGATTTGGTTTATATATATGCCTGATTATGTAAATACCTGTAATTTAACTTGGGAAGTTAAATTGAATTTAATGGTAGCTTGTTTAAGTACCATTATGGTCGCTAAGCCTCTTTCTAGATTTGGAAAGTTATGATTTTAAATTTAACTTCAACTTTATAATTTGAAGTAAAATGTTTTATTTAATTATTATTTTGACAAGGCGTTTGTTAATCTCTATTTTACAAAATGTTTGTAAAATTATTTCTTTAGTAAAATTAAGTATTATATTTATAATGTTTTAAAATTAATTATTTTATTAATGTTGTTTAAAGATAATTAATTACTTATCAAGGTTTTCTAAAGATAATAAAAAATTATTATTGATTATTTAAACCTAGTTATTATTATATTAGAAATGTTGCTTGAAAGTTAATTAAATATATTTTAAAAGTTGTTTAAAGTTATTTTATTATATTTATTAAAATGTTTAAAAGTTAATTACTATATTATTTAAATTGTTTTAAAGTTATTATTATATTATTTAAAATGTTTACAAATTATCTTTATGACATTAGTGTTTATTTATTATAACTAAATAATAAATTTTTTATAATTATAAAAAAGATTTATTCAAAGAAGTTTATAAATTTGGAAGAGGTTTGGAATTTGAAAAGAAGTTGGGTTTGAATGATTTTAGAAAAGAGGTTTATAAACGATTAGCGATTTTGGAAGGGAAATTTTATAAAAGAGTATTTAAAAAAATAAAACTTGGAGATTTAAAAAGAAGCTTTATAAATAGATTTAGAGATTTATAAAGGAGATATTTATAAAATAAAGAAATCTATGGAAAAGAATGGTGTTTAAGGTTTTTTATATTTCCGTTTTAATAGCATTTAGGTTTGATCATTTTAATATGATTTTGGAATAGAAAATCTCTCTAAGTGTTTTGTGAATATACTCATACCATTTTATAAGTATGTGAAAAGGGTTTCCCAAGTTTCGAAAGGAATGGTTTGTGAATAAACTTATCCCGGTGAGACAAGAATATGAATATTTTGTTAAATATTTTGGAAAGAGAATTAATGAAAGATTAATTTATGATGCTTGGTGGTTTCCATGGGAAATGTAATATTTGTTTTGAATGTTTGTTTATTTCATAGTTAAATAACCGACTATTAAATCTTGGCCTAAATATATAATCCTTCTTAATTTTGATGGTATGGAAATATTCCCTACTTAACAACAAAGGATTTTAACAATGGAAATATCTAAGAGAAATGTAGGGATTATATGGTACAGAGTACTGTTAGTAGTGTTATACTGTACGTATAAACTCATTTTGTTCTTCTAGGACAAATGATGAGGAGATCCGTCCACATAAACGGTTAGGAGGTGATCCCCGCTCTAATGTTGATTATTTTCAAAACAACCAGTATTGAGCATTCCGAAAATCGATCGATTGGTTTTGGAACATCCGATAAGCTAGGGAGTGTACTTGTAAGAGATGACTCGAAATTATAACCACTCTAAAACCATATACAGGTTCTATGCTTGGAGGAGATTCGAGATCTATTTTGGATACTGAAATTCATGTGTGATTACGAGACACGTTGGGGGTATCAGAATACATGTGTGATTTCGAGATCTGTTTTGGATGTTAAAATCCATGTGTGATTCTGAGACCCATTGGGGTATGGGAATCCATGTGTGATTCCGAGGGCCGTTGGAGTATGGGAATCCATGTGTGATTTCAAGATGTTTGTTGAGATGTGGGAATCCATGTGTGATTCCAAGACCTGTTGAGGTATGGAAATCCATATGTGGTTCCGAGATCTGTTCAGGTGGTGGTGCATGAGCTGGAATGTCGGACGTAGCCTCACTAGCGGTAATGACTATAAATAGAGATAGGATGCATAACTAGGGGTTTAGCTAACCCATAAGGGTGTCCTTGTCTCCTTCCTAGAGTTACTTACAGTTGTTATGCATGTAATGAGCGATCCATTCGATCTTATGTGGCTAGGGCTATGTATTTCCTATTGTACATCACTAAGGATTTATTGTTGCTTCGGAAGGATAACTCTGATCCTTATGCTGAAGGACCGTTCTCGAAGTACCGAGGACACCTCCATGGAAAACTACATAATTAGTGAATGCGCCTTAATGGTTTTGGTTTATATACCTATTATTGTTGTGATGTACACTCACGAGCATCACAACTACTTGATTATTGATATTTTCGCCCTTAGACATTATTATAATATCACTGGATTTTCTAATATAAATGGTTTTTTTATCGTAAGGTAAAAACCCATTCGTGTTTATATGTGACATGGTCTTACAAGATACTTTTATTTTGAAAGATTTTGTAACACTAGAAATCCATTTGAGGTGTCTTTATCACGCTGGTTTACCAGACGGATCTGGGTGTTATTTTCTAATAATGCTCGAGTCTGATAGAGCATATTATAGATCTAGTTTGGATGTTTGGAGCTTCAGGAGACGAGATGAATGCCTCCAAGAAGCATTTACGTATTTTTTTATTTTGACCACATTTTCTTGTTGTATTTATCAGCAACTGTAAGGAGATGTTGTTATAACTATCCAGACTGATGATTGTTTAGTTGACTCTGCTTGATGTGTATGCATATTTAAGTCTTCTTTTTGTAAAGATCTATTGTATGTTATATATTACTTGTCATGATGTGAAATAGTATTTTGTCTTTTTCTTTCTTTTTCCTCAATAATATGTCTTTTCGGCACTTGGATGCTCGGTGCGTAAATACCGTGGATGTATTAGGGTAGAATTTTTTAGGATCAAAAAAGCAGATCGTTACATGTTGTTAACTTAAGTTGATAATGTGATCCCTTAGAGATAAGGAAGAGTTATTCCTTATAATGATTTCAAAAAACATGACATTTCAAAGTTTTCATATAGCGACCTTCTTCTCGCTAAAATTTTTTACAACTTTGTTTCATAAGTTAATGAATGATTTTAACTTCCATATTTTTCCAGTAATAAGTACTCTAATAGCACCTATAAAAAATGAAAAGAAGCCCCATAGGACGTCTCTCAAAGTTAATATGAAAAATGTTGAACACACGGCATTTTCAAAGTGCATCCATATTGACCTTTTCGCTTCTAACTTTCACAACTTTGATTTATAGTTTCTATAACTTTACAAACCATTTCTTTACTGTCGGATATACCAAAATATGTGTAGAGAACAACCAAATCAAATAATCCCAAGTTAAGTTCATAAATCTTCCATTCACACAAATTGAAGTTAAGGGATATCGAAGTGCACTTATAATGACTATTCTCACTTCAAACACTTTCAAGCATACCTCAATTCAACACACAAGTCATCTGAACATGTAAACACAAAGTCTATGCCATGCCACATGTTATAGAAGGTAATATAAGTGATGCTATATAATATAAGGTTGTCATTTTCTTTCAAAAGCAAGAGAGACCCAAAGTTATAACTTTACTTAGTTAACATCACTTTAACTTTATATTTGCATACACATACACACACAAAAAATATATACAAATAAAATAGTGAGATAACTCACCCAAATTGAAGCCTACAGCAAGCTTAAAGACACAAGAATTGAAGAATCACTTCCTACCATCACCTAAAGCCTAAAAATTTAAGTGTACCCTACGCTCAACAGCTTTAGATAATTACTTAATAAATTATTCATACAACCATAAACAATTAGAAGTATTCTTTCACAAATATCCCATAAGCCAAAACAACCAAGAATTTAACACATTATTTAAGTTTTCTCGATTGGTTTTTTTCATCATCATTTACTTTCATTTATTTTCATTCATTTATACAATGTCATCTTTTGTTAATTTACATTCATTTACATATGTTATTCTCTATTCAATTTTTTGGAACATCAAAAAACCAATTCTTAAAATATTATATAAGTTTCTTTGCAAATCTAAATTCCCATTTATTACTTACTTATATAACTTGATTTCCATTTAATATTGGTCACCATTGAACACTTTCATTACTTAAGTTTTAATTGTATAATATTCTGTTACATATTCATATGTAACATTACAACTAATTAAACATTTCTGGTAAGTTATATATATGTTTTAAGAATGTAATTGAATGTTACACAAGTTTATCTTATTCACATAGTTAACAAAAGTTCAATAATACATCTTTTAAATTTCCATATCTTTTGATTTACAAGTTACAAATTTCCAATTTCTTATATATTTTATTAATCACTTAGCATCTAATTTCTTATTTTTCAATTTAGAAATTTCCAACTATTAAAATAGTTAAGATTTCATTTTATTACAATAATGGAAAACCCTAATTTGTAGAAACTTATGGACTAAATGTCGGGTTCATTTCAAATCATTTAAAATAATATATAGATATATATACTCATAGCTTTTATATGTCCAATCATATTTAAAAATTAAAATTAAGGTTTGTTTATCAAAACAAATGTGTAGTAAAGCTACGACAGTGGTTTTCCCACTTTGAAACTCGAAAATGAATGTCGATGATGCATGCACTCATCACCGAAATTATTTTCCAGCAACAGAAGAGGGGAGGACAAACTTATTTCCTTTTTAAAATTCATTTAAAACATTTCTTTCAAATAAATATTTCTATCAAAGTACTTCCAAATAATACAAATATTTCTTTCAAAAATCTTTTGAAAACAAATTTCAAAACCCCGGAACTTAAGTTCTCAAATTTCCAATTTATATTCAATTTATTGGTAAATCCTATTTTGCAATCAATATTTATAAAATTTCACTTCCTAACAAACAAACATATCACATACTACTATATCCATTTATAAAATTTATTCTTTATATACAAAATATAATAATAGGTAAAATTATTTCATCTACCTATATTTCAAAATCAATATTGTGTCGGTCTGCCCTATTAAGTTTTAGAATTCCCTATCGATGCCATAGCGTCCTATGTACCGACCAGAATTTATAAATACTAAACAGAACAAATTAACACAATATAAAAACATTTTATAACACTAACCAGTACGCTCTCTCATATATACACCAAGACAACTCATTATATGGTATTAATAACCTTATCTCTAATGAGTCAGACCCCACAAAGCTAAGGTTATCGCTAAACCAAAGCTCTGATACCAAATGTAACGACCCGCCTTTTTGGACAATTTAAATCGACAATAAACCACGCATGTCGATTCCAAACCATTCAAAAGGGAGGTATGTTATGGGGTAAATAAGAAAAATAAGAGAAAGAAAGAAAAACAAAACACAGATCTTCACAGCGGAATGACAAAATATAGCAATCAAATAAACAGTTCATGAAGCTGTTTTACAAATACATTTGATTACACTTTACAATACGATCAGAGTTATACATACAACAGGAATAAATAAATAATGCAGCGGAACAACATGATGTAGTGGGATAAATAAAAATAAATAGTAGGCTAATCTCTGTCTTCATCCTTAAGATAAAATGCTCTTCAATACACTGAAAAGCTCAGAATGACTCGAGCGTAAAGAAAAGACAAAACACTCGAATACGAACTAAAAGATCTTATGTAAGTTAAATCAACAGTAAATAAATATGAGTGTGACAGCTTCAGAGATGTTTACCGGATTTTACATCTCCTATCCAGTGTCTGACGTGCATGCAATAACTTAAGAGATGTTCAGGATTCCATCTTCTAAGGACCCGTTAAACTATCTACATACATAGTACAATACGCTATTATAATATGTCTACAGTAAATTAAGTATTACAATAGCATGAAGGCGTTATCCATATCCCCCTTAACACATTTTTATATATTCCCGTAGTCTATACAGATAGTGTAATCTCCACCAAACCGGTGGGTTACTCAGGGAGCACTCCATAGGTACGATACAAACCAAACTCGTAGTGGGCGCGATAAGGCATATGACATGGCACGCGAGGCAATGCCAGGGTAGGACTCTACCGTTTGCACTCCTGGACTGGTGGTAACACATAGCAGTTACTACCGCCCACCTCGGAACACAATCCCATAATCAAATCGAGGGGTGTCCACCAAATCAATCACGAGTAACAAATATGGTACTGAAGAAATGTGCCCGATTGGAGGAGCGACCTCACTTGGCCCGGTATAGCTCCTGTTTTAGTCATATCAAGCTGACCCGAGGGGGTCAGGGCTGCGTTAATACCTCATACAGAATCGTTCGCCAAACCATCCTACATCATTCTGGATTCTCCATAACGTGCACAGTTGTTAAAGTGGTTTTCGGTATTGGCAGAGAGTATGACGGTAACGACCCATAATTTGACCACTTTAAAATATACTATTTAAAGTGATTTTAAATATGAATTAAGTAAGGTTATATGATTCAAACAAAATTAGATAGGGTTTGGGAAGAGAAGTATACACAAAAATAGTAACATTTGCCTATATCGACAAAAGTGATAAAATGCTGATTTTAGAAAAGTAAGTTTCAATGGATAAATAAATTATTTTAATTAATTTATGAGTGTTTATATTTTTAAATAACATTATACAAATTTATTTTTAAATTTGTTTTACATAAATAAATGGTTTAACCAAAACATCAAAATGTGACCGTAAAACATTTTGTCGAAAATCAACGTTTTGTCGATTAAAAGTTGTCGCAACGTCGTCGCACCTTTATTCTGTTATATAGGAATATATATTTAAATAGTGTAAGTATTAGTTAATTCACTAATCAAGTTTACTTTTACTAAACATACTTATAAAATTCTAGAATATAATTAACAAAAAGTAAGCATAAAAAGACAAAAAGTACAAAAATCAAAAAGTAAAACATCAAATCAAAGAAACATAATTATTACTTTTTTTACTTAATATCTAAGTGAAAATGACATAAACTAATGATTTGAAATGTGATGTTAAGTGTTGAAAAAAAATAAGATTACTTTATAAGTAAGTAAGGGTATTTTGGTCTTTTTACAAAATATTATTTTAATCCAAAACTTTTCTATAAATAAGACCACCATTCTTCCACTTTGTTTTACACATTTCTACATTTTCTTCTTCTTCCTTTCTCAAGCTTTCTAAAAGCTTCTCTAATGGCTTCTTCTCTTCCATTTCCTTACTAACTTTTTCAAAACCATATCAAACAAAGTCAAAACACCACCAAACTTGGCCAAAGACCTTAGAATACGATTAAAACATGGTTTAGCATCTAAGTAGTGAAGAAATGATGGAGGAAGGGATGGAATAGGGTGAGGCCAAACTATCAAGAAGGAGGAGCAAGTTTGTGAAGCTCCAAAGCAAGAAAAAGAGAAGGAAGTGCCGCCGATTTCATTCCAAGGAGCTTGGAGAAAATTCAAGGTGCTGCGGAAGCTCTGCCGGATTTTCGGGAGTTTGGAAGAAGAGGTCGATAGCATAAAGCAAAAGAAATGGAGTAGAAGTTGATTAGTTGAAGTAGTTAGTGAAGTGTTGTTAGTAAGAATGTTGGTAGGAAGTTAATCGGTTTGGTTAAAGGTGAGTACTCATATTTTAAAGCTACTAATTTCTAAAAATATTTCAAGTTAATAACATGAAAAGTTTGTTATATGTTGGATGATTTAATGGATGATAACTTGGTTGATATTATGGTTGATTATAAGTTTGTGATATGGATGATAACTTGGTTTGGTAAATGATAAGAGAAATGGTTATTAAGTATAGTTAATTCAATGAAATTAAATTCATACAAATGTGTTTACGGAAACTATTTAGCCTCTTAATAATTTCAAAATATCTAAAAGATTGAAAATGATATTATAATAATATAATATTATAATGTGAAATGAAATGAAAAATTAGTTTGAAATATAAAAATATTGTTTAAAATGAGTTTAAAATGATTTAGAAATGTTTTATAAACATTTAAAAGTGTTTCCAAGAAGTTTGAAAAGAAATTGAAAAACAAGTCAAAACTATGCGCGTCGCGTAACGGTAGTTCGCGATTTCGCACCATAAAAGTTAAAAGAGTGTACAAAGTGGAATATAGCTCAGAATTCTTCGAGATAAGAATTTTCCGGTCTATTATATCCATAGTTTTCCAATGAAGAAAGAAAATCAAGATTTCACCGGGTAGATTTTGAAATATGTCTAAAACAATTTTCTAAAAACATCGCGGTTTTGCAGTTCGGAATCAAGAAAAGGATTTCTTTATAAATGATATTTTTAAATGATTAAAAATATGAAATAAATTTGATAAATCTATTAAAATGGTTTAAAAGAGATTTGGATTGGAAAATATGAATTATCAATAAAAGTTGTTTAAATCAAATAAGCTTATGTAGCACTTTCCGCAACACTTTTATGCTGTGAATTGCTTATCTTTTTGGATATGAGTTTAAACGTAACGATTATTTCCAAAATCAATTGTGAATGTTTTTATAAGGAAAACTAAGCGTTTTAAAAGATAATTGGGAATCTTTATGATCAATTCCAAAATAAAGTTGATAACTGAGTATGCGGAAACGACTAGTACATTTGTCCCGCCTGTGAGATCTAGGAAGATAAAACAAGTGTTTAACTAAGGTTAGGGATGGAGCAACCAGTGCCCTGAAATTACATGGCCTATGTTTTCTTTTCTTAGGCGAGGGGTGGAACAGATCGAAAGGAAAGCCCGGATGTTGCAAAATAAATATCAAACCATTTTAACCCAAGATAAAATAAAGTGTTATAAATATCTAATAGAATGAAGGAATTATTATCATTTATTGTTGTGTTTATTTCATTGATTGATTGTTTGAATTAGGCTCGGCCATTTTATGAGCATTGATTACTATTTATTGATTGTTGACTTTGCTCGACTAGTTTATGAGCAATTAATCATCCATATGCATGGGCTGCGTAGAAAGTAATTGTAGACTAACACCTTATGATTATTTCACGATTTGACTATAAGGTGTTTAGCAGTAGATTTTGGTACACTTCAAGTTAATGAATTGTTTTGAAAATTGGTTTTCAAGTGGAAATGTTATGAGATGTTTTCCTTTAACAAGAGAAAAAAAGAGATATTTGAAAATAAATATTTCTAAGTGATTTTATATAAAGAATGATTTTGTAAAAGTGTTTTAATGGAAAGAATTTCGAGGACTAAAGCCGATGGTTTAAGATGATTTTTGAAAGGATTTGGAAGTAGAAATTGTTATAGATTTGAAGTATATGTAATTATTAGTGTAAATGATTTTTCCACTTCGGGATATAAAGTGATTTGTTATGTTACCGATGATTTGGGTAACCCATAACTAAAAAGTGGGTGAGGGAGATGCAGATGTTCTGTAGCCTCAGTATAGTCTGCTCTTGTTGTAGAGGGATATACATATCTATATTTATTTTCGGAAGGCTGGGACCCGGTTGCCTTGTTATGGCTAGAAAGCTCCCGATCAGGTAGCATATAGTTTTGTATGCTTGTATATAGGTATCATTTCAAAAAAGTGATTTGTTTTCAGATCCCGAAGTAAATGACTAGTTTGAATATAAAAGATACATACATATATATATATCAAAAGTTTTGAAATAAGAATTCAAGAATAAAGTCCAAAGAGATTATTTCCGTAAAGGTAATTAGATTTGAAAATCTAAAGTTGAGGATTAAGCATAAGTGGGTAGTTTTGGGAATTACATATTGTTTGTTGCATCGTAGGCTCCATGAGTCCTATTTGCGATAGGAGAACTACGTTGGCTTGATCCTGTATCTAATTGGGTACCCAATTAGATTAGGGTACGTAGGCAGTCACAAGTGGTAGTGATCCAGCCCCTAAAATAAAATAACTCTTTCATGTTTATCTGTTATTGTTGTTGTTTATCTTGTGTTATTATATCTTTCCTGCTTACTATTTTATTCCGCATTTACGTTGTTTATTGAGTTCTCAGGTAAGGATAGTGTTGTCTCTCTATCAGAGTTGTGCAGTGGTAAATTTATAGTCATTGTATTTGGTATGTATTAAAGCACACTTTGTAGGATTAACAAATAAATTAATTACTCTAATAAGTTGTATAATTGAAATTGTATCCTATACATTTAATAGTGTTGAATATTCATCAAATATTGTGTATTAAGTTGGTAGTTTCCATTAGTAGCTTTAGAACGGATGGATTTTTGGCAATTTTAACTGGTCCGAAAATCCCGGCCGTCACAATGACAATATTCAATCCCGGTCTCTTTAACAACCAAACGCTTATTTCACACCAGTTGGTTCTTTTACATTTCCAAAACCGATCCATATTTGATATCAAAATATCATATTCATTTCAAAATCATATCACTTTCCAAATCATATTCACTTTCGAAATCATATCACTTTCGAAATAATATCACTTACGAAATCATTATTCACTTTAAATCAAATTCATTACAAAATCAAACCACAAATGGTTTAAACCCTCATATCAAAATATTGCCTTTAAATCAATTAAATCTAAATCATAACAATTCCAACTTTAACAGTTTGAATATGGAAAGTAGTTTATATATTGGAATAGTTATACATTTAAAAATAGTTTATATGTTTAAAAATAGGTTATAAATTAAAATAGCTTATATATTTTAAATAGTTTAAATATTAAAATTGATTATATATTAAAATAGTTAATGTATTAGAAATAGTTTATAATAGTTTAAAATAGTTAATGTATTAGAAATAGTTTATAATAGTTTAAAATAGTTTTAAATAGTTAATGTATTAGAATATTTTATAATAGTTTAAAATAGTTTTTAAATAGTTTAAAATAGTTTTAATAGTTTAAAATAGTTGAAGGATTTAAAACAGTTAAAATGGTTTAATAGTTTGGTTTGATTATTGGAAATGGTTTATTAAATAAATAGTTTGAAAATCTAAATAAATCTTATTTTTAAAATAATAGATTTTTAAATAGTTTTTATTAAAATAATTAATTTGAAAATAATATCAAATCAACCGTTTCTTCCATTTCAACAAATCTGGACCATATACAGACGTCAAATCAACAAAACTTTATTTTAATCTTTCAATTCAAATTCTCATTAAAACCATTCAATTTATATCGATTTCAAATCCATGTTTGAACTACAAATTTAAACCACTTCAAGTTCAATACATTTCAAAGTTTAAATATTCAAACGTTTACTATAACTCAATTTTGATAAATTTCATTAATATTTCAAAATTCAACTTAAAATTTCAATTTAAATTCTTTAAACAATTCATTTAAATCAATTTTGATTTCAACATTTTAAAGCTTGGATTTTGAAAACAATTCAGTTCCGATAAATCAAATTTTATTTCAAAATATCATTTAACTAGATTCAAAAATCAAAGATTTAAAATAATTTAATTTAAACAATCCGGTGTACGTATATAATTTTCTATCCTATGGTCAACTAATAGTGTGATACGGGTATATATCATTTCAACCCGCAATAAATTTTAAATTTACGGGTATACATCATTTCAAACTGCAATCCCAAATAAAATTCAAAATCCATAAAATCGCTCGAATTTATCATTTCAACGCATAACGATTTTGCCAAACCTATAAGTCCATTTGGGTATGTATCATTTCAACCCATAGTGATTTTTCCTAACAGCAAACTAAGGGAACTTGCAGTTTGATAACAATATATAAAGTAAACATAACATCACATCGTCCAAATATCAACAATTAAATATCCATCACAATCATCATTCAAATCAACCAATTAATCACAACAAATAAACTGGTTATTACTATCAGGTATTTAAATCGCAATTTAAATTCAATATTAAATTAAATGGAAATTAAATTCAATATAATTTCAGATTTAACTGGAATGACAATTTAAATATACCAAACAGCAATCAATCAACTTCTAATCACATCATAAATTAAATTTAACTAGCATAAGATAGTTTAGCATTCGTGAGTGGGTTAAAACACTCACCTTGATTTTCAATCGATTTAAAATCCAATTAGGCCCAAAAATATAACAGTCGTAGAATGTAGCTAAATCAGTTCCATAATATTCGAAATTTTGATATGATCGCAATGGAGAAAACCGCACGTAAATCCGTGCTCGTATGCAAAAGATACTAAGATTTGAAGTTATACGATTTATATTACGAATTAAATAAATAAAAAAGACACGTCATCAACGTTTTTCACTCATGCGCTTCTCAGAACCCTAGCCCATCGCGACTTCAAACATGCCCAGATGCACACAGCCGCCACTCGATATCGACAAACGCATGCCGCCACACCCCCCTTTCACCTCGATCGACCAATGCCGCAAGCCTCTACGACCTAAGCCGCCTCTACCTGGACCAATGTGAGAAACTCCGGCGTCCTCGATGATGCCGCCACCATACATATCACCTCGATTTCAGGCGAAATCATTGCTCTAATGACCACAACGAACCCATGGATCTACAGCTCTCAGCCTCCACTACAGGCCCATACCTCCCGATCAAACCCTCGTAGATCCACCGTCAAATCCGAAAAGCTAATATGACCGGCCGAGGATAAATCGCCAATTTCTGGCCAAACTGTGATTTGATTGCAAAAACGAATTGCAGATCTAGATTGCGCTCTTCGAGAGCTTTCCAACGATATATAATTTGCTATTGTTTGAGAAGTTTGAAATTTGAAATTGATTTTGATTTGAAATTGAATTGGGATTTAGGGTTTCATATTCTGTCGTTTGAGAAGGAGGAACTGGTAGAAGTAATAGTACGTACAGAAATAAGAAATGAGAAATAGCTAAGGTTTATAGCAGCCTATATATAGGTAGGGCTGAAATAGAAAAGGATGGACAAAATCGTTTTGGATCGGAACGATAACAACGACCCATAAAGCCCGTTTCATTCCCAAAACGAAAATGGGTCATCCAATATATCAAAATATAGGTTTTCGATAATTTTAAACTCAGTGGAACTAGTTACAAGTCCCAATTCCATTGTATACAGAAGTTAGCTTTCAAAATCAGATTATATTAATTTAAATTCTATTAATCAATTTCTACGTGTTTCGAGCTCGCATGATCAAACGACGAGTCAGATCACTACGAAAGTTGAAATTCTACCATAATTCATTGTTATGGATCCGATGAAACTAGTTTCGTCGAAATTCGAGACAGTGGCCAAAATGGCTATTATACACGTTAATGAAATAAATTATTATTAAATTAATTTAATCACTTTTCACATTCAAATTTAATAGTTAACAATTATCATCATTTTTGATTACCTAGAAATTTATAATCTTTTAAAACAAATTTCCCATGTCAAATTCAATATTAAATATTGCAGCAATTACAGCGTTCAATTGCAATTGCAATAAATTCATTAATTATAATTTAAATTCCAAATAAATTCATTTATTTTGATTTACATCTTATTATTCAATCATCAAATACCAATATGAATTCATTTGATACTATTTCACTTTTTATTATATTCTTATTCTACAGTTATCATCTTAACTCATATTAGTGCAATATCTAATTACATTTAATTTTATAAATTTCCAAATTAATTTCAACGGATTAAATAATTAGACGATAAATAAGCAATTGTTACTTTTACGAAATTTAATCACATTTATAAGTTTATTGTTTACAACAAGATTATAAATCTACGTACAAATGATTGATTTCACATTGTACACTAAAACCAACTAACTAAAATAACATACAATTTCATTATTAATACAACATTGAATTATTTCCTTATTTGCAATTCCTAACCAAATTAACTTTACAATTATTTCAATCGATTGAAATTACATTAAATAGTTATCAATTTCATTAAATCAACATTATTAAATTACATTCTAATTATTTTTCTTCTAAATAAATCACAAATTTTAATTTCTTCCAACATTAAATTTCAAAATCTTATTTAATTTAATATTTTTAATTATCAAAATTACGGGTCGTTACACTCTCCCCCACTCAAAACTTTTCGTCCTCGAAAAAGAACAAGAAGGAGTTAAGAAACTAATATATTCTTATTCAATTAATCAATTTATAACACTTTAAACTTACATAATTAAGTCTTTAAATAAAATATATCAATTTATAAGCAATTAATTTACATAATTTAGTTTAATAAGAATTGAAAAATAACTCAGCTTTCACAAAATTTTCTAAGTCTTAAATTCACGGAAAATTTCGGCAAAGTCTTCTTTGTACGGATAGGTCCGGAAAATAATAATATCAATAATTACAATATATATATATATATCATATTTCAAAAATAAACATTCCAAACCACGGAAAAAACAATATAATATCGCTATAAAACCATAATCCGAAAACATACCTATTTGTCGGGCAAACAACTTTATTTACGAAACCAAAAGCAGTAATTATTGCTTCCATAAACCTGTATTTCACTTATATAATCCAAAATAGTGATAATTTTATTCAAGAGAAATATTTAGTTGTTTTCAATTAGTAACAAAAGCAAATCAACACATATAATATGCAAATAAAACAACACGACCATCATATGTAACGAAGGAAATCAATCATACATCCATAGCAACCAAAACTAATGGTTTGTTCAGGTTCGGAAACTTTTAATCATGCAAAGTGATAAATAAACTATCAAGTGTACCCTACGCTCAATAGCCTTAGATATTACTTAATAGATTATTCATACAACCTTAAACAATTAGAAGTATCCTTTCCGAAACATCCCATAAGCCAAAACCACCAAGAATTTAACACATTATTTAAGTTTTCTCGATTGGTTTTTTTTCTTCATCATTTACTTTCATTTATTTTCATTCATTCATACAATGTCATCTTTTGTTAATTTACATTCATTTACATATGTTATTCTCCATTTAATTTTTTAGAACATCAATAAATCAATTCTTAAAATATTATATAAGTTTCTTTGCAAATCTAATTTCCCATTTATTACTAACTTATATAAATTGATTTCCATTTAGTATTATTCACCACTGAACACTTTCATTACTTAAGTTTTACTTATATAATATTCTGTAACATATTCCTATTTAACATTGCAACTAATTAAACATTTCTGGTAAGTTATACATATGTTTTAATAATGTAATTGAATGTTACACAAGTTTATCTTATTCACTTAGTTAACAAAAGTTCAATAATTACATCTTCTAAATTTCCATATCTTTTGATTTACAAGTTACAAATTTCCAATTTCTTATATATTTCATTAATCACTTAGCATCTAATTTCTTATTTTTCATCTTAGAAGTTTCCAACTATTAAAATAGTTAAGATTTCATTTTATTACAATAATTGAAATCCCCAATTTGTAGAAACTTAAGAACTAAATGTCGGGTTCATTTAAAATCATTTAAAATAATATATAGATATATATACTCATAGATTTTATATGTCCAATCATATTTAAAAATTAAAATTAATGTTGTTTATCAAAACAAATGTGTAGTAAAGCTACTATAGTGGTCTTCCCACTTTGAAACTCGAAAATGAATATCGATGATGCATGCACTCATCACCGAAATTATTTTCCAGTGATAGAAGAGAGGAGGATATAACTTATTTCCTTTTTAAAATTCTTTTAAAACATTTCTTTCAAATAAATATTTCTATCAAAGTACTTCCAAATAATAAAAATATTTCTTTCCAAAATCTTTTGGAAACAAATTTCAAAACCCCGGAACTTAAGTTCTCAAATTTCCAATTTATATTCATTTTATTGGTAAATCCTATTTTGCAATCAATATTTATAAAATTTCACTTCCTAACAAACAAACATATCACATACTACTATATCCATTTTTAAAAATTATTCTTTATATACAAAATATAATACTAGGTAAAATTATTTCATTTACCTATATTTCAAAATCAATATTGTATCGGTCTGCCCTATTTAGAAATCCCTCGATGCCATAGCGTTCTATGTACCGACCAGAATTTATAAATACTAAACAGAACAAATTAACACAATATAAAAACATTTATAACACTAACAAGTACGCTCTTTCATATATACACTCAAACAACTCATTCTATGGTATTAATAACCCTATCTCTAATGAGTCAGACCCCACAAAGCTAAGGATATCGCTAAACCAAAGCTCTAATACTAAATGTAACGACCTGCCTTTTTGGATAATTTAAATCGACAATAAACCACACATGTCGATTCCAAACCATTCAAAAGGGAGGATTGTTATGGGGTAAATAAGAAAAAGAAGAGAAAGAAAGAAAACAATACACAGAATCTCACAGCGGAATGACAAAATATAATAATCAAATAAACAGTTCATGAAGCTGTTTTACAAATACATTTGACTACACTTTACAATACGATCAGAGTTATAATTACAGCAGGAATAAGTAAATAATGCAGCGGAACAACATGATGTAGTGGGATAAATAAAAATAAATAGTAGGCTAATCTCCATTTTCATCCTCCAAATAAAATGTTCTCCAATACACTGATAAGCTCAGACTGACCCGACCATAATGAAAAGACAAAACACTCGAGTCAGAACTAAAAGATCTTATGTAAGTTAAATAAACAGTAAATAAATATGAGTGTGACGGCTTCAGAGATGTTGACGGGATTTTACATCTCCTATCCAGTGTCTGACATGGGTGCAATAACTTAAGAGATGTTTTGGTTTCCATCTCATAAGGATCTGTTAAATTATCTATACTTAGTACAATACGCTATTATAATATGTCTACAGTAAAGTAAAGGATTAAAATAGCGTTAAGGCGTTACCCATATCCCCCTTAACACATCTTTATATATTCCCGTAGTCTATACAAATACTGTAAACTCCACCAAACCGGTGGGTTACTCAGGGAGCACTACGTAGGTACGGTACAAACCAAACTCATAGTGGGCACGATAAGGCATATGACATGGCATGCGGGGCAATTCCAGGGTAGGATTCTACCGTTTGCACTCCCGGACTGGTGGTAACGCATGGCAGTTGCTACCGCCCACCTCGGAATACACTCCCATAATCAAATCGAGAGGTGGCCACCAAATCAATGACAAGTAACAAATATGGTATCGAAGAAATGTGCCCGATAGGAGGAGCGACCTCACTTGGCCCGGTATAGCTCATGTTTTAGTCATATCAAGCTGACCCGATGGGGTCAGGGCTGCGTTAATACCTCATACAGAATCGTTCGCCAAACCATCCTACTTCATTTTGGATTCTCCACCACGTGCACAGTTGTTAAAGTGGTTTTCGGTATTGGCAGAGAGTATGACAATATCTGATCCCGAACTCTTTAACAACTAAACGCTTATTTCACACTGGTTGGTTCTTTTACATTTCCAAAACTGATCCATATTTGATATCAAAATATCATATTCATTTCAAAATCATATCACTTTCGAAATCATATTTGTTTTCGAAATCATATCATTTTCAAAATCATATCACTTTCGAAATCATTATTCACTTTAAATCAAATTCATTTCAAAATCAAACCACAAATAGGTTAAACCCTCATATCAAAATATTGCCTTTAAATCAATTAAATCTAAATCATAACAATTCCAACTTTAACAGTTTAAATATTGAAAGTAGTTTATATATTGGAATAGTTATACATTTAAAAATAGTTTTTATGTTTAAAAATAGGTTATAGATTAAAATAGCTTATATATTTTAAATATTTTATATATAAAAATATGTTATATATTAAAATAGTTAATGTATTAGAAATAGTTTATAATAGTTTAAAATAGTTAATGTATTAGAAATAGTTTATAATAGTTTAAAATAGTTTTAAAATAGTTAAAATAGTTTTAATAGTTTAAAATAGTTCAAGGATTTAAAACAGTTAAAATAGTTTAATAGTTTGGTTTGATTATTGGAAATGGTTTATAAAATAAATAGTTTTAAAACCTAAATAAATCTGAATTTTTAAAATAATAGATTTTTAAATAGTTTGTATTAAAATAATTAATTTGAAAATAATATCAAATCAACTATTTCTTCCATTTCAACAAATCTAGACCATATCCAGACGTCAAATCAACAAGACTCAATTTTAATCTTTCAATTCAAATTCTCATTAAAACCATTTCAATTTATATCGTTCAAATCCATGTTTGAACTACAAATTTAAACCACTTCAAATTCAATACATTTCAAAGTTTAAATACTTAAACGTTTACAATAACTCAATTTTGATAAATTTCATTTATATTTCAAAATTCAACTTAAAATTTTAATTTAAATTCTTTAAACAATTCATTTAAACGAATTTCGATTTTAACTTTTTAAAGCTTGGATTTTGAAAACAATTCAGCTCGTATAAATCAAATTTTATTACAAAATATCATTTAACTGTATTCAAAAATCAAAGATTTAAAATCATTTAATTTAACCAATCCGGTATTCGTATATAATTTCCTACCCTATGGTCAAGTGATACGGATATATATCATTTCAACCTGCAATAAATTTTAAATTTACGGGTATATATCATTTCAACCCGCAATCCCGAATAAAATTCAAAATCCATAAAATCACTCGAGTTTGACATTTCAACCCATAATGATTTTTCCTAATCTATAAGTCCATTCGGGTATGTATCATTTTAACCCATAGTGATTTTCCCTAACAGCAAACTAAGGGAACTTGTAGTGTGATAACAATATATAAAATAAACATAACATCAAATCGTCCAAATATCAACAATTAAACATCCATCACAATCATCATTCAAATAAACCAATAAATCATAACAAATAAACTGGTTATCACTATCAGGTATTTAATTGGAAATTTAAATTCAATATTAAATTAAATGGAAATTAAATTCAATATAAATTCAAATTTAACTGGAATAACAATTTAAATATACCAAACAACAATCAATCAGCTTCTAATCACATCATAAATTAAATTTAACTAACATAAGATAGTATAGCATTCGTGAGTGGGTTAAAACACTCACCTTGATTTTAAATCGATTTAAAATCCAATTAGGCCCAAAAATCTAACAGTATCAGAATGTAGCCAAACAAGTTGCATAATGTCCAAAATTTCGATACGATCGCAACGAAGAAAACCACGCGTAAATCCGAGCTCGTATGCAAAAGGTATTAAGATTTGAATTTATACGATTTATATTACGAATTAAATAAATAAATAATAAAAAACAAGACACGTCATCAACGTTTACCCTTCACGCGCTTCTCAGAACCCTAGGCCATCATGACTTCGAACATGCCCAGATGCACACAGCCGCCACCCAATATCGACAAATACATGCTACCACACTCCCTTTCACCTCGATCGACCAACGCCGCAAGACTCTACGACCTGAGCCGCCTCTACCTGGACCAACGCGAGCAACTCCGGCGTCCTCGAAGATGGCGCTGCCGCTGCGCCTATCACCTCGATTTCTGGCAAAATCGTTGCTCTTTTGACCACAACGAACCCATGGATCTATAGCTCTCAGCCTCTTCTACACGCCCATACCTTCCGATCGAACCCTCATCGAAGATCCACCGTCAAATCCGAAAATCTAATATGAAAGGCCGAGGATAAATCGCCAATTTCTGGCCAAACTGTGATTAGATTGAAAAAACAAATTGAAGACCTAGATTGCGCTCTTCGAGTGCTTTCCAATGATATATAATTTGCTATGGTTTGAGAAGTTTGAAATTTAAAACTGATTTTGATTCGAAATTGAATTGGGATTTAGGGTTTCATATTCTGTCGTTTGAGAAGGAGGAACTGGTAGAAGTAATAGTAACAGAAATAAGAAATGAGAAACAGCTAGGGTTTATAGCAGCCTATATATAGGCAGGGCTGAAATAGAAAAGTATGGACAAAATCGATTCGGAACGATAACAATGACCCAAAAAGCCCGTTTCATTCCCAAAACGAAAATAGGTCATCTAATATATCAAAATATAGGTTTTTGATAATTTTAAACTCAATGGAACTAGTTTCAAGTCCCAATTCCATTGTATACAGAAGTTAGCTTTCAAAATTAGATTATATTCATTTAAATTCTATTAATTAATTTCTACGTGTTTCGAGCTCGCACGATCAAACGCCAAGTGATCGCTACGAAACTTGAAATCCTACAATAATTCACTGTTACAGATCCGATGAAACTGGTTTTGTCGAAATTAGAGACAGTGGCCAAAATGGCTATTATACACGTTAATTAAATAAATTACTATTAAATTAATTTAATCACTTTTCACATTCAAATTTAATAGTTAACAATTTTCATCATTTTTTATTTCCTAGAAATTTATAATCTTTTAAAACAAATTTCCCATGTCAAATTCAATATTAAATGTTACACCAATTACATTGTTCAATTGCAATTGCTATAAATTCATTAATTATAATTTAAATTCCAAATAAATTCATTTATTTTGATTTACATCTTATTATTCAATCATCTAATACCAATATGAATTCATTTGATACTATTTCACTTCTGATTATATTCTTATTCTATAGTTATCATCTTAACTCATATTAATGCAATATCTAACTACATTTAATTTTGTAAATTTCCAAATTAGTTTCAACGGATTAAATAATTAGACGATAAATAAGCAATTGTTACTTTTACATAATTTAATCACATTTATCAGTTTATTGTTTACAATAAGATTATAAATCTACGTACAAATAATTGATTTCACATTATACGCTAAAACCAACTAAATAAAATAACATACAATTTCATTATTAATACAACATTGAATTATTTCCTTATTTGCAATTCCTAACCAAATTAACTTAACAATTATTTCAATCGATTGAAATTACATTAAATAGTTATCAATTTCATTAAATAAACATTATTAAATTACATTCTAACTATTTTTCTTATAAATAAATCACAAATTTTAATTTCTTCCAATATTAAATTTCAAAATCTTATTTAATTTAATATTTTTAATTATCAAAAATTACGGCTCGTTACACATGGCTTGGATAAAAACCGAATATGACATTACCCTGGTCGTTACCGATCTATCCGAGAGCACTATTAGCATACACAACATACCCGAAATAAAGAGGGTTATCTAGAAAGATGAAGACCATACCCTAATGGTTGCGAACCACATAGCCTTATGCCGTACCCTGTTTAAGCCATTACTAGGTGATAAGGCCTAAGGTAATGATTACCTTTCACATAGCACATTCCACTTTGAATGCCACATCGCCATTCAATGATCACACATTGATTTCTACAAACGAATAACTCTTGAGCTCATGCATCTAAGGAAAGGGTGTTAAGCTAAGAGGAGTTGCCTTCTCCGCCACCAAATAAGTGATACGTTCATAGAGATCAATCTATGTAATTGGAAATGCAACGTCAGACATTCATCCATACAAGTTATCCAGGAAAAGGACTAACCGAAGGTACTCTCCTACCACATCCTGTCAGGAATTACCCCTAGGATTAGTAGCGAGAAGTTCTTGCATCGAATATCTCAAATGAAGAACTACTACCTCATAATATGATATGGAAAATTTCTCCTGAAGGTTAGTGACAAGCAGCCCTACATTCCATCTTCAAAATCATCTCAAAGTCTTTACTTCGAATACGTAAATTGGTTCGCAGTGGTTTCCAGATAAGAATTCCTCAACCAACCATGTTCCTTCGAACCAATCATCGATAAAAAGATATTAGGTGAATAGGGAATTATTCTTTGATTGTTTAATTTCTTTTAACCAAAATATCTTCTAAAGATATATATCTTTAGACACATTCTTTCTGGTATATACAGAATCATTAAACCGCTCTTTTTAAATCCTTTGATTGCTTAAAACCTTTTTAAATTCCAAATCATTATATGTAAGAAAATATTTCCAAATCACTTAATTAAAAAGAATCCCAAATCATAATCTTTAAAACGGGTCAAAAACAATGTTATTTAAGACATCGCTTACTATAAACCCAAACCAATTAATTTTAAGTATAGGAATTAGATCAATTCCAAATCATTTTCACAAGTCATATTGGAAAACATTATTGAGTTAAAAAGGGTCGATATAAATTATACTAATTCTACTCAACATCAATTTCCATATTCAACCTTCAATATTTGATGATTAACGGCGAAATCAGCATTTAAATTCACACGGATAATACGGGTTCCCTCCTCGGAATTTAATACCAAGTAAGGTGTTTTTCAAGTATATAACCGATTAAAACATCCCCAAAAAAGCAATTTAAGCTATAAAAATTAAAATAAGGCATATGGAACTAATTTATTCATCTTGGAAATAATGTTTCATTTTACAGTTTATTAAGCTTCTTCCATCATTCTACCTACTGCAGTTTAAAATGATATTATAGAGTGTTATGGATTGTGCATGTAGTTTATTTCTTCTTAATACCATCATTAACATGCTAGTAAATTAAGGGAAGAAGATGATGTATACTGGCCAAATTTGGAAATTCCAAAGTTTGTTTATAATAAGGTTCGAATTTTCAGTTCTGTTCCATTCATTTGAAATTATTCAGATTTTCGTTCAGTTTCAAAAATTTCGGAAATTCCATTAAAATTCTTGTTTCGGATTTCAGTATTTTTCTAGCACTTTTTCATTTCTACTTTCATGTCTGTTATGTCCTCATTTCTAATTTATTTCATGTTTGTTATTTGAATCTATCAAAAATTTATATTCAAAACATTATTGTATTCAATATTACTAAATTCTACATAATAAAAAAATTCAAAAACCCTATACAACAACCCAGTACCACATTTTGTCCTATATATAACAATAAGCCCTAAATTACCTTTTATTATGACAACAACTGCCTCTATACAAATCCAAACCAAAAATCCATTTCAAGTTTTCCATAAAAATCAAAATCCCGAATCTAAGAAGTGAAGAAAATTGCTCGGTTATCAAACTAAAAGCCCTAAATATAGGACCCACTTGCATACAACAGCCGCCTCCATGCTTAACTCAAGACATTCTTGCTAGGATTTTTTTACCCTTCGCTTTTACATATTTAATGCTTTAATCATGTTCTTTACACTTATTTGAGTGTATCGGAGTATAACTTTTCTTATTTATAACTTTTTTTGTTTTTTAGTTTGGACCCGAAATTAGGATATTGATCGTATTCCGTTTCGGTCACCGATAGAACGTCTGAAATTCCGGCATGCCAGGTGAAATGTCGAACCATGGTTTATAGTGAATTATTTTCCTTTTTAGATCTTGATTCTCAAGGCTTTAAAATCATTTCCAGAGATGTTAATGAGGTTTTTAGTTCATATCTCAACTATAACGAAGCAGTAATCAAGAAAAAATAAGGAGAGGAAGAAGAAGTAAAGAAAAATATATAAAAGCAATGTCAGGTTCTGGGTTGCCAAATTATTAATTGACTTGTCGATTGCTTATCACCCGAGTGGTCGACCGCTTATGTCATGGTTTCTAGGCAGTGAATGCCCAAAACTCGATATCTGATCGCTGCATTAATGGGTTTTCTGGTGAACTTTAAGGGGATGCTCAGCCTAGGGTTTTTATTGAATGAGCTTTACACTAATTTGTTCTAGGTATAGATGCTCAAATTGATGAGTACTGAAGAACAAAGTTGTAACGACCCAGAATTTCACTACTTTAATTTGCAAATATTTAATTAATTTTAAATATTCAATATATAGGTTTTATCATGAAAATATAAATCTTTTAAGTAATAAATAATGTTGGTGTATTAGTTTTCAAATCTGATTTACAAAAATATTTAGTTCGAAGAAATATCTAAAATGTGACCAAAATTCGTTTTTCAAATTTTGAATTTTCGTCGAATAAAAGTTGTCGGAAACGTTGTGAACTCTTTAACATAAGTATACATATTTGTAGATAAGTTAGCATATATATGTGTGTTTATGTATTAGTGTATGTATATATGTATTATAAATAAGTATACAGAGTTAAAATATAATATAAGATGCTTAAGGGGACATGATGTGACATTAGGGAGAAAACATGTTTTTACACTCATGTACATGCATTAATTTCATATTGGCTTGGATTACAATGGGGGGAGGCTTGGAAAACATGAGGGAGAGGTGGCATTCATTTGTGGAGGGCAAAGTACGGAAGGGCAATTTGGTAATTTGTTATTTCTACTTTACATAAAACTAAATTCTTCTTCGGTTTCCTTCTTTGTTTTATTTCCTTTCATTTTCAAGAAAAAATTTCAAAATTCTTTAATGGCTTCCCTTTAGAATTTAAATTTGAATTTTTATTTCTTTTTAAATGTTTTAAAAACTTAGTTTTAAACTTTTTCTTTCTCTATTTTCCTTCCCCTTCATTCGGCCATAACTTCCTCTAGACTATTCCAAATCAATATGTTCATTTTTCCAAACCACCTAGAATTCCAGTGGCTACAACTTTATTTTGAGCTACATTTTCAAATTTCAAAATTTTTGGGTTAAAAATATATTTCTTTCTGACTCATTTTCGGATCCATATTTTCAAGCTCGAAAATAGCACTCCTTTTGACCATATCTCCCTCAAAACAAATCTAAATCGATTAATTATTATTCTGAAATGATAAAGAAAATAATTTTCAAGAACTTTTCTTTTGAACACTTTTTAAAATTTCGAGAGTAACACGGAGAAAAATCAAGGAGAAAATGACCTATTTTCGAGTTGATTTTGTGGTTTTCCAAGCTTTGCAAGTTCTAAAGTATTTCAAGTTTTCAAAAGAGTTTTGCAAAATATTAGTGAGCAAAGCTCTTTTGTTTTATAATTTTGTAGCTTTATGATTGTTGTTGCTTGGTTAATAAATTAGTTGCTTGTTGGGTAAATATGGTATTGATTTGAATATGCTTATGAATGTTTGCATGTGGTATGGTATTAGACTTGAATCTGAAGCCTAAAATTGTTGTAAATGGTTTAAAATTAGATCATGCTTATGTTTAGGGTATGATATGATTTTGGATGTTGTGGTTAGGTATAGACTTGGATATTTGATGTAAATGCTAAGGAAGTTTGGACTTTTGTTGGCAATGACGACTCTAAACCCTTATGTGTAAACTATGTATAAATTTTTAGAATTAAAAAGTGTTTCCAAGTTTTCAAGTTTTGTTTTAGTTTACAAAACTTTTACTTTATGTTTTCAAAAAATTTGCTAGTTTACAAAGATGATGAGTTCAAAGAAAATTAGCAAACATTTCCAAGAAACCGCATCTATAGCGATAGTCGCTATAGAGGCAGTTTCGATAAAAATCTGAATTTATCAAATTTAAGTTTTCATACTTGAAATTGTTTTGTAAATGTTTTATAAACCTAATAGTAATGTTTTAAAAAGCTAGTTAAGGATATAATAATTAATTATTAATTAATTAGGTTTTTGACAATTAACAATTAATTAAGTATTAAACAAGGTTTATTAACTTTAATTAATGAAGTTTAGTTTCCAATTAATTATCTTTTAAAGATAATTTTAATTTTAATAAATTATTAATTAATTATAGGATTATTTATTTATTTCATCAAGTGTTTAATTGTTTTTAATTATAAATTAATTAAGGTTTTAACTTAAAATAATCATTTATTAAAGGTTTAATTTATTATTTAAGTTTTAGTTAAAAGATTATTTAATTAGTTAATTGAGATTAATTAATATTTAATTATTAATAAAGGTTTTAAATTATTATTTAATAATTAATTAAGGGTTTAATTTGTAGATAAATTATTTATTAAAGGTTTAATTATTTATTAATTTATAATTAAATTAAGTTCATTTAATAAAGATTAATTATGATTTAATAAAGGGTTTAACTTGTAATTAATCATTTTAAAAGGGAATTTTAATTTTTTACTCCTTGTTTTTCAAGAATTAGATTGTTTTTAAGGTACTTCTTTTTTCAAAGATGGTTTTGAACACAAGGGATTCAAATATCGATACCATTAAGTAGACAAATAATTATGAAAGAGTTATGTAAATGGTTTGATTGTGTGGACATGTGTTAGCAGAATAAATCCCCGTTCTGCTATAATATAATTATTTATTGTGTGGGCAAGTGTTAGTAGAATAAATCCTCATTATGCTATAAGTTGATTGTTTGGACATCTAATCGCAGATAAAATTCCCATTCTGCTATTATGTTATTTAGACATGTATATGCTAGTTGAGTTGTATTGACATGTTATTCCATGATTTGGATATGAATTGCATTTACATATATGTTGACTTATGTAGATAAATAGTTAAGTGACTTGAAAGTGAAATTGATGTTAAATGGTAACTAAAATTACTACCATTGGGATTGCTAAGCCTCCATTTGGAATTATAAAGTATGGCTTTGAATTAGTTTCAATTCTTTAATAACGTGGGGTTTAAGGCTTATAAATGATTTTTCAAGTTATATTATTATTTTATAAAGGTATTTATAAATAACAACTTGTTTATAAAAATGGGTTTTACTAAGTAAAAAGGTTTATTTAAAGTGATTTTAGAGGATGAGTTGCAAAAGATATTTTGTAAATGATTTTTCTTAAAGAAGATTTATCAAAGGAGTTTTAAATGGGGAAATGTTTTACAAGTGATTTTAGAGGTTTGTAAAGAGATTTCGTAAATTGACTTGTAGACTTATAAAAGTGTTTTATAAATTTACTTTGGAAATTCATAAAGGTATTTAAATGTGAAGGGAGCTTTTAAAAGGGAACTTTTATAAAGGATAAGTGGATCGGTTTATAATAAGTAATGTTTTCAAAAAGGAATTTGAAAAGAGAGAATTTTCCAAATGTTTTAATAATATACTTATACCGCTAAGATAAGTATAAATACTTCCCAAGTATAAAAGGGAAGTAAGGGTTTTGAGAAATAGTGTTGTGTAAAGATCTTTTGATCAAGTTTTATAAAGTGATTTTATTAACTAAAGATTAAATTAATAAAGGCTTAGTGGATCCCATATGGAATTAAATCTATGTTTGAATGATTGTGTATTTGATAGTTAAATAACCGACTATCAAACCTGGACCAAAACGTAAATTTGGAAATACTAGGAGAAACACGTGAGTTATATGGCACAGTCATCCCTAATGATGTTGTACTATGCGCATAAATCTCATTTCGTTCTTCTAGGATAAATGATAAGGAAGTCAATTCATAAATGGTTAGGAGGTGATTTCCACTCTTATCTTGTCTGTTTATTTCCTTAAGAACCGGGGTTGAGTTTATCGAAAATTATCAAAAGTTGTTTCGAAGTGACCAGGATCGGATATGTTATCCGAAAACCACTTCGATCAAACTCAAGCGTTTTGAGCTAAAGACATCTTGAAGAGTATGAAATCGAAGATGGGGTTTTGAAGTGCAAGGGCTATTTGCTACTAACCCTAAGTGTGATTCCAAAATGGGTGTAGTGGAGGTAGTGCCTTCGGTTTCGTTCAGTCCCTAAACGAACTTGTATGGATGAATGATGGCATTGCATTGTTGCCTAGAGGGCGGTGTTAGCATTCCAAGTGGTAAGTGCTATATAAAGGTAAAACGTAGCCTCAAACCTCATCAACCGGGAAATGACATAAATCGGGCATGCAGCAGGGCCATGTGGGTCGCTCCCATTAGGGTAAGATCATCCCAAATCTAGATCGATTACGATCTACTCGTGTATACTTCGAGGCCCAAAGTAGGGTGATCATACTCGGTACTACTAGTCAAGTGGTAGGCCAATCCTATGTGGCAGGGGTACATGATGTTCTTGTCAGACCCCTGTGCATGTTATTTAGAGATGTACCATCATAAGGTAGTTCCTTACCTTGTCATAGTATGGAATCTATTCTCCAACACATGACTTTACGGTTTTAGATGTACCCAACTATATTAAATTGTGAAATGCAAACATTTTAGCTATATCTATATTTTACTTGAACCGTTAGACATTATTATAATATCACTGGGTTTTCTATAAAAGTTTTTGGTTATCGTAAGATAAATACCCGTCCATGTTTATGTGCGGTATGGTCTTACGAGATACCTTTAACTTTAAAAGGGTTTTAAATATAATAATTCAGTTGTTTGAGTTTACTCACACTAGACCCATGTTTGACCCGCAGTTTTATTTTCTTTTCCTAAAATCTTGGGTCCTCAAATTTTTTTGAGCAGCCAAGTAGTTCAAGTTTTCCCACGGATGCATTTTGGAGGAGCTTGGAGCATGAGGCTTCATCGCTAGCTAGTTATTATCTTGTTTCCGTTGTGTTATATGTATCTTATATCAGTTAGGTACGGACAAGCTGTTATTTCAAAATCTTATTAATTTAATATCTTTAATTATCGAAAATTACGGGTCGTTACACTCTCCCCCACTCAAAACTTTTCGTCCTCGAAAAGGAACAAGAAGGAGTTAAGAAACTAATATATTCTTATTCAAATAATCAATTTATAACACTTTAAACTTACATAATTAAGTATTTAAATAAAACATATCAATTTATAAGCAACTAATTTACATAATTTAGTTTAATAAGAATTTGAAAATAACTCAGCTTTCACAAAATTTTCTAAGTCTTAAATTCATGGAAAATTTCGGTAGAGTCTCCTTTGTACGGATAGGTTCAGAAAATAATAATATCAATAATTACAATATATATATATATATATAATTTTTCAAAAATGAACATTCCAAACCACGGGAAAAACAATATAATATCGCTATAAAACCATAATCCGAAAATGTACCTATTTGTCGGGCAAACAACTCTATTTATGAAACCAAAAGCAGTAACTATTGCTTCCATAAACCTGTATTTCACTTATATAATCCAAAATAATGAGAATTTTATTCAAGAGAAATATTTAGTTGTTTCAATTAGTAACAAAAGCAAATCAACACAGAACATATGCAAACAAAACAACACGACCATCATATGTAACAAAGGAAATCAATCATACATCCATAGCAACCAAAACTAATGGTTTGTTCAGGTTCAGAAACTTTTAATCGTGCAAAGTGAGATGGAATATGACTTTACAAATTAAAGGCAAACTCATCCAGTTAAAGTAGAAACCCTATTTTCATATTGGTAGTAGTTGCAAGGACTCATATTTACTTAAAGGTATGGATAGATTATTTTCATATAAAATTGGATGATGTATTGGAAAATAAACTTGAATAACCATCTTTTAAAAGGATGGTAGAACTTATTGCAATTAAAGCAATGTTAGGTGTAAGTAGGCTTAGGTAATTGGGTCACTATTATCTACTCCAGTTTAAGTGATGAATCGATGAAAATGTTTTCTAAAACGTTAAAAATGGTATATATCTGATATTTTAAATAGAAAAATTTTGGTATATGATTTTATATAAAATAGTCAAGTAAACTTTATGGGATTTGTTTAAAAAGCAAAATTAAAGATGGTGAAAAGTTATGTTAACTATTTTAAAGCTTTTGTTTTGTTTTTGGATACATTATTATACTTATCTTAATGTACACTTTGCTTTTGTCTATAGAACTTTAAAAAAAATAAAAGCTGAAGAGTATGTAAGGCCTAATTTTTGAATTCCATTTTGTAAATAAGAAATGGTTACGTATCCGAAAATGTTTTATATAAAATTCGGTTGTATGCCTAAAATAATAATTAGTTAAAAATACTACATTATCTTTGGAAAAAGATATATAAAACGCTTTTGTGAAAATTCCTTATTTATAAATGACAATTTTAGAAGGGTGTATTTTTATGTACATTTTTGCTAAGTTAAGTTTAATCATTTTGATAATTTAATTAAAGAAAAATGTTATGATTTTAGTAAAAAGATAATGTTTGTTAAAAATGAATGAAGGGTATTAAAGTTTTAGAAAACTTACTAGCTTTATGAAAGTGGAAAAAAATAAAAGATTTTGATTTAAAAAGATAAAATGAAAATATTATGACTATCACTTAAAATTTAAAAGGGAAGAAAATAGATTGAAGTTCGATAAATAGGATTAAATAGCCCAATAGGACAAAATTGACTATGGAATTTGAAATTATTGGAATGGTTGGGACTGAGATAAAAAGTAACATGAGAACTTAGCAACCTTTTCAAGAAACCATTGAATAGGAAGGACATAGGTCTAAGTCGATATTCCTATAGTAGTGGAAAGGGAGTACCACCTTGTATTTCTCCATATAGATATGGTTTGAATTGTAGAATCTTTTATGTAAGGAAGATTAAAAGTATGGTTTGAATAAACCTATTTCAAAATAAGGAAAGAGTAAGTCAAAATGTTTTAGTTGTATTAAAGAATACTGCAGATGCAAGAAATTTTTCAATATGAAGTGTTAAAGGGACAAGTACTTCAATCTGTATTAGGAGTGTTATATAACAAATAGGCATTTCCTTGATTACATTAGGCAATCTTAAATGGAACAGTAAGTATAGGCTTGGCCTTATGGTAATAAGATATTAGTTGGTACCATATAGATGAGAATAGGACCCGTAGGCTACGGACAGTTCAGGTATTGTGTTGTCCCCTGAAGACTATAAGCAGACTAGGAAAATTATACATGTTATTGGGCTTATATCATAGTAGTTATGTTCCATGGATGCCTAGATGTGAATCTTGAAATTATAGGGTTAAGTATTGCACATACTTGGATATGGAAAATAAGGAGAAAGTGGTCCATGTATTAATGAGGAACTTCATTAAGGAAATTGTATTGTGATTCCAAGTATTGTTGGGAAATTGATATGGGTTAGTAGATATAATGGGAAGTTGTTATAAAATTAAAGTTGGATTTAAATAGTACTTTAGTTCATTGGAATGAAGTGTGTAGCAATGTAAATTTCTATTAATTATCTAGTTTAGTACAAAAGTGTCTCTTTTGAAATAACAAGAAATATACCCAAAGGAAAGAGATGTACAAAATATGGATAATCATCGTATTTTATTTTGTCTATTTTAATAAACAGAATGGATAATTCTTCGTAATTCCAAATATAACACAAATTCACTTTTAGATAATTTATGAAAAATTATAGAGTTCACGTTTTCTTTTGGAAAAAGATGTAGTTCCAATGCATTAAAATGCAGAAATCCCTGAGTACAAACCAAAGCAATGGTCATCATGTATATTGGATTAAAAGAGCAAGACACCATTCCATATTAAGTTTTATTGACTATGGGTGGTTGAAACAAAATGGTGAAAAGTTACATTTGTAAGAAAATAATAATAATAATAATATATTACAGTTACATTTTTCTAAATTGAGCTTTTAAATAAAAAATTCAATCTCAAGCTAGAAGAAAATGGCGAACGCTTTTAAATAGCCATCTTCTTTTTCTCATCTTGACTTCAACTATCCATTTTCATCACATAATCATTTCAATCCCTATTTCACTTCTAGAACTTTTGCAGGAGTAGATAGGGTTTCTCACCCAAAAATTCGTATCCAAAATCTCGATCTTCTTGGGTTCCAAATTGGAAAAGGGGTTTTTCTATTTTAGGTGTGGGGATAAAAATCATAAGGCTAAAGATTGTTGGAATCTGATTCGCTGTTTTATGTGTGGTGTGTTTGGTCGCAAGAAAATGTCATGTTCTTTGGTTTATAATCCCTTCCTAAATTTTGATCCTTTTTTCCCTTATTCTGAGCCTATTTTCACGAAACCTTTGAGTCTTAAAGAGCACCATTAGTATTTTGTTCTTGAATTCTTGAGGTTAAGAGGCCTGTTCTTTGATAGTTGTGTAGGGAATAAAGAGGAGTGTAGTTATCTCTTTAACAAACTGTACTGGCATTTTGATTGTTTAACTGCTGATAATATTGGAAAGTATTCTAAAAATAGAAATAGGAATGGGTTTCAATCCAATGAGTTTTGGAAGAAAGATAATGTTTTTCAAGATAGTGTGGATTCGTAGTGGATCGATATTGAAGATTTATATGTGAATGGCTCGGATAAGGATAGTCATGCAGACATTTTTCTTTTGGATCTAGTTATCAAAGAATATTGTTTTTCAAATTCTAAGTCTATAGATGGAATTTCTGGTGATGTTGTTGTTTCAGATGTCTCTATTTCAGCTGTCTTAGATGTCAGTGTTGCTTCAGATATTTCTATTTTTATCGATAGTGTTTGTTCAGATGATAGTGGTTGTTCAGATGGTAGAGTTCTAGTTGTGAGTATTAATAAGTTTTCTGCTCATGTGGATGGTGATGATCATTTAAAAGAAGATGTGCAGGTTTTCAATGGTGCTTTAGTGGTTTTGGGGAGTGATATGTTTTCTGATAATCTGATTATTGAAGAAGTAGATAGTCTTCATCTTTGTAAACATGTTGTTGTTGAAGAGGTTCTTTCTTCTGATTGTATGAAGGAAGTGGTTAAGATTAGTGGTGATAGGTGTGATGCTTTTCTTTGTGGTGATAGCTTTGTGGGAGGATTGGTGAGGCATAATTTTGATAACAGAGAGGAAGTTAGTTCTATTTTCTTTGATATATCTGTGGCCAGGTTGAAGACTGGGATGTCGAGTGTTAATGGTGAGGTGATGTTTGTTCGGTCAGTTCATGATGTTGTATCAATGTGCACAGATGTTAGCTTTAAGGTTGTTGTTTTCATGGTTGGCTTGGGCTTTAATGTTTATGCAAGTGATTTCATGCTTGTTGTTGAAGATGTGAGTAGCGGTTTGGTCTCAAGGGATAGGGTTTCTCGTTTGGAGGTGGTTATGTCTCTGTTAGGTAGTTTCAACATAGATGTTGCCGAGAAGGGTGTTTTGTTTTCATTTTTGAAAAATGATGTAGAGATAGGTGAGTCTTTTTTATGACCAAGAAGTTGAATTCATGAAGCATTGTTGTAAATAGGGTGATGAGGCATCAGGAATGGTTGGGTATAGAAATAAATTTAGGGAGGCTATATTCTATTAGAGATTTGTTATGTGATTCTAGCAAGGTCATTTATTATTACATTGGACCTTTCAAATTTACTATGTACTGCTACCTCGCATCTCTAAGAAGATCTTCTATTCATGCTAGTGTTTCTACTACTATACCCAAAGTGGGTAAAAGAATTAGTAGGTGCATTTCAGCTATTAGCATTAGAAGAAGTCCCCGGTTGAAACTTAAAGCTTCTAAGTCTTATGCATGAGGGTGAATGTTTGTTTGGGAGTGTTTTTATGGTGATTGTTGTTTTGGAGCCTGTTTGTGGCTAGAGTTTATGTGATTTGGTATTTTGTTGTTCTTCGGGTATTGGTTATTGAGGTTGGTGTTGTGGGAATTGTTGTAGAAGGCTGCTCTTTTCGTGGAGTCGTTTCAGTCTTTAGTTTCTGGTTACTATAGATTGCTATGAGAGAGTCTTTAGTTTTTAGACTTTTGGGAGGATTTATATTTTATTTCTTTTTGTATGGGGGGTTTTTGTTACCTACCAGGCTTGTTGGCAGCTCCTTTATTTCTGGTGATATATATATCTGTGTGTGTGTGTACATGTGTGCTCTCCTCTACTTTAGAGGATCACACATTTCTCTCAAATAATATATTACAGTTACACACATTAAAGATGCGGAGGCTGCTTTTATGGAAAATGGGATTTGGAAGATTTTCTTAGTACTTTAAGGGGAATATAGCAGGTTTCCATTTTAGTTAGTATAGTTACTGAGGCCACTTAGTGTTTAGCTTAGTATATTCCATAAGTATGATTATTTGGATGATAGGAATCGTTGTAAACATGTCAATAGGACGCGTTATGCATGACGAATGCTAGTGGATGTATTGTTTGGATTGTTTCTTTTATACGCTTAGAGCATTATACCCTCTAGGTCATACACACACAATCACATTATTTCTTATTGGTTGTTTAGCGTGTTAGATATTATATATATATAGATGTTTGGTGGTTGTTTATCTTATTGAGAATTATGCATATGGATGTTGCATATGGATGAAATGGTTGTGCATACATGTAGAATTGCAAGTATGTTTATTTAGGACATTACATACATTTGGATGGATGGAATGAGCATTTGCATGATATGAGCTAGATTAGATCAGGAGACTGCCTACCTTTTGTATTAGTATAGGTTCAGGTGCATTTCACATTGCATATGTGCATACACATTGTATTGGAAATTTTTTAAGGACAATGGTTACTCGTGGATGATGGATGGGTAGATGGTTGTAGCTATTAATTATTGTGTATATAAGTTGCATTTTCTAGTCCTTAGAGATACCCTGGAAATTTTAATAATAAAATAAAACATTAATAAGGATAAAAATGTAATTTCACATAAAAGGATTAAATAATAAATTTCTATCAATGAATGAATTCGGGGAATCTGACTTTTCCATTATGTCAAATAGATTTTTCTAGCCCAAATTCATATACAAGTTGTTAGAAATGGATAACGTATGAAGAAGATACAGAATGTTTACTGTACTGCTGTGTAGTTAAAGCCCCGTAAAATCCCTGTTATAGCGCATAACGCTCTTCAACTGCTACGCTTTTTCAATATAGTACTATTGAATAGTAGACCCGCTTTTAGCTCCGTTATTTTCCGCTACACCCGCTAAATCAAGGCACTTTAGCACTGTTAACCCAAAAAATGGATCAACACCCTGGTTTTAGTGTGAAAACACCAGCCCTGTTTTTACAGAGCAATAATACAGATAATAGGTATAGATAAGGACAATAAAAGAAAGAAGACATGAAGATTTTTATAGTGGTTCAGTTGTTGATGAAGCATGTGTCCACTTTATAGTTTTTATTATAGACTGATTGTTATTACTAGTAGTGTTTGTTTATAAGGCTTTTTATTGTCCTTAGCTAGATTGAATCTTCAAGGTTAGAATCCACTGGAGAATCACAGTGAATTCCTTTGGAGATTGTTGTGAGGGAGGTGAAGAGTGAAGAAAGTTTCCAGAAGCAATCAGTCCGAAGAAGATCATGTTTATGTTGCAGGTAGGATGGTATTTATAGAGATTAGAGAGCTTCTGGGCCAGGCCAGTTCGCCAATTGCTCGTAGATGAATGTAGGAGGACCTATAGGAGCTTAGCTCGCGACCCGAGCCAAACCATGGATCGCTAGCAATCCATGGTCTATGGATCACTAGCGATCCATAGATTCGGCTCGCGCGCGAGCTAATGACTTAGCTCTTATCTCCATTGTTCCCCCATGCTAGGTTGTGAGTATTTTGTGGTTTCATATGGATCGCAAGCAATCCATGGTGTGTGGATCGCTAGCGATCCATACATATAGTGTTTTTGCACATGTTCTCTTAGCCCTCTTTGCTCCTGTGCGCCTTAGTGAATCATGATGTTGTATGGATCGCTGGCGATCCATAGAGTATGGATTGTTAGCGATCCAAGCACTTGATTATTTCTAGTGTTTGAAGTTTAGAATGCTTTCATAGCCTTGTATCGACGTTGTTCGTGTAGTCTCGTTGCACGTTGCTCCATTTTGATGTGGATCTATTAGCTGGTTGTATTTAGCTGCTAATTGGACCGAACGGACACAGATTTCTTGGTCTAGTTAAATTTAGTCATTGCTTTAGTAATATGACTTGGCTCTCATTAACTTATTGCTTTGGCCCTTTTGGTTGAGTTCTGAGCCATTCTGACGTCATGAAATTGTCCTGTCTTTTATTGGATCCTGCTGGGTTAAAAACCCGGATAACATTTGCCTCCCGGAGTACGTCATCGTTGGAAACAAGGCATGCTCTGGAAGTTATCGATTGTAGTATCTATTTGTCGAATTTCAAGCGATCATGTTTGAGTTTCGCGGATACGTAGCAGGTTATGCAGCTGATCACTTAGTTTTGATCTCGACCACTACTGCTTGTCATAACAGATCGAATCTCTCCCCATAGCTTCCCAGTTTACTTTGAACTAATGGATAGACGTCACAGTGCGAGTTTGAGAAAAAAATTCCTTCAACCTCATGGGTCGCTAGCGATCCATGGTCGATGGATCGCTTGCGACCTGATTGCTCTAAGATAAAATTTCGCCTTCAAGAATATGGGTCTCTAGAGATCCATAAATGATGGATCGCTAACAACCTGAGTACTTAGAGGAATTTTTGTCTTTTTCAATATCACTTGCATGTATAAGCTACTCGAGTCGACCTGTTCACCTATTCGAGTCGAGTCAATTCATTTCCTTTACGCGACCCGAGTTTCCCTGTCTTCGTGCGATCCAAACCCTAGGCGATTCGATTCTTCTTAGTGCTTCGATCCATTCATTTCTAGCGACCTAGCCTCGTCATCTTCCATGATTCCTTCCAACAATCTTCCATGACACTCCTTAGTGATTCTCAGACAATCTCTCACCGAAACCTTATTCGCCATCGCCCTAGATCGCCGCCGCTCCATCAACTTAGCTCGCCACCGACCCAATTACAGTTTATTGATTCTAAGTCTTCGATCACTTCTGTGCTTTAGAGTTCAATTTGAGTTGCGTTTGCTAATCATAGTGTTCATTTGACGATTCGATGGCGAGGTCGCGTTGTGATGTTGGTCATGAGAAGTTTGAGTTGATTGCGGCTTATTGGAGGAAGATAGTAAATTGAGTCTTGAGTTCCACTCGGAATGAAATTCAGGCCTTGTCCCAGTGCTTGATATATTTTGCTACCTTCGTCCATTAAGCCAGAATTGACTTGTGCCAATTTCCATAACCGATATTGGACGACACATTAAGGATTGGTCCTGGCTTTTCTGAAGAATTTGGACTTATCTTGCTTGCTTTTGCACGCTCGGTGTCCCTACAATGAGAAGAACTTTCCGCGTCACTTCAGACAACGGATCCGTTATCGATCATTGATCGAAAACGGGTAAGTGTAGAGGAAGTAAAAACAAATGGAAATGGTGGAGGAAATCCTTTTCCTTTTCCACTGCAAGCGAGCTATCTACATGGGATAGAGCGTTTGTAGTGTTTCAAACACCAAGCTCACCCCTGTAGACAGCACACTGCACTTGCCACGGTATATACTTGAAATCCGTTATGTCGGCTCGAATTAATATTTCTCTAGAATTCAACTATTGTAGGGGAAATCGTTAGATTAAAATAGAATCGCCTGGCTGTTTTGAATGCGAGTTTTGTTGTTTTAGAATGAAGTATCCATCTTTGCGCCGTAAGTCAAGTGGCTGAAGCCCGACACTTTCAGAAGCCAAGTCATCGTCCGTTGCCCTTTCTCCTTCCACTTCGCAAGCCGAATACAACCAATTGGTCCCAGTAGGTCCAGTCTTGGATCGAAGGCCCCCTAATTTTAGAGTTCTACTCAACCCGCCAGAGAGAGCTTCATCGGTGGTTTTCGCTAGAGTTCTACACAATATCTGCGTGCAACATGATATACCAGAGGAGGATGTACGTCTACCGGAGAAGAACGAGTTTGCCCACATGCCTCCTCTGGGATATATCGCTTGCCATTGTTACATGTGTCTGAATGAAGCCATGCCTCTCTTTAACGACTTCTGCGCGAGACTCTTTCAAACTTAGGCATTGCCTTATTCCAGATTCATCCCAATGGTTATGCCATATTGACTTGCATGCACGTTCTTTTCATGCAAACGTTCAACCGCGCTCCAAGAATTGACGAGTTATGGTACTTTCTGTCGTTCAAGAGGAGAGATGAATTTCCATCCTCGATCGTAATTGAAGCTCAAAGGAACCAAAAAATCATTTTACGCCTGCAGAGCAACTTGTCCCAGTTCAAGACGCAGTATTTCTTTGCTAGATGCCCCGAGGGGTTTTACCGTCTTTACACTGTGGGTAAGTTCCTTTCCCTACTTATCAGTTCTGACACATTGCCATGGAGTTTCTAACAATCCGTATACTTCTTGCAGTTATCCCAAGGCCAAATAGGGACGTGTCTCTTGATGAAGTTTTTCGGACCCTAAAGGCTATTGATGCTGAGGAAAGATCCATCAAAGTTTTGTTGACCGATGAAAACTTGCTCCGATATGGATTACTGCATCAAGGGAGATCCACTATTCAAGTTGAGTCCCCTCCCTTGCTTAATCCAGGGTCCGCACACGATTTAATTCTTCTTCTCGCTGTTTCGAAGAAGGTGCTTCTCAAGAGAGAGAGGGCTTGTCCAAAGAATCAGCCAAAGAGATCCGTGATGGAAGAGACGTTACCGCAACTAGTGTTAGTGGCCTGGTCTGAATGCCTTCGATCCCGAAAGAAGGAGAAGAGGAGTTCAAATAAAGGGAAGGCAATGCCACAATGGATTTAGAAAAGGAGGAGGGGGAACTCAAGAGTAGTAGTGATGAGTCCACTTCTAGTGATGACTTCTACCTAGAATCCGGTGATAGGGATTCAGAATCGTGCGATGAGACTCTGGGCATGAGTCCCGTCTTTTTAAGCTCACCTCTTCCAGATACGGATGATAAAGACAATGCCCTAGAGATCAGAGAGTGTCAGAATTCTCCGAGTAAGGATGTTGGTGTGGAGTTTGGAGATTTGAGTGATGTTTACGTCGATTTCGACGCGCTTATGAGGGAAGATTTTAATTTGAGGAGGTGCCTCCCCGTTAGGACCTGTGAAGTTAAAGTGCTCGGTAGATTCAATGCGGCGGAGGTACAAAATGTCATAGCAGGGATACATCAAGAATATAGCGGGATATAGCGAATGACTCTAAAATAACATATAAAACTCGTAGTTAATGTTTTTACAAATATATAAATGGTAATTAATTGAAAATTTAACATTCAATTGAATTATAATTAGTACATAAATAATTATAAATAAAAACATATGCGAATATACTCTAAATAAACGTAAAACTGTTATATAACATAATTGAATTTAGTAGAATATTGGAGTATTTTCATTTCTAAAAATATATTAAAAATTCAATAAAATAAATTAAATGCTTAATTTTTATAATGTATAAATGTCATTTTTCAATTCATTTCTTTTAAAGAAAATATAGCGGAAATAGCGGAATATAGCGGGAATAACGGGATATAGCGGGGCTTAAAGCAGAAAGGCTATATTTCGGGCTATATGGAAAAATCGTAGCGGTAGAAATCCGCTATGAGATATAGCAGGGTTATAGCGGGGTAATAGGGGGCATTAACTGCATAGTTAGGATGGTACTGCGCCCGAAGTTAGTCCGATTCTGCCTACGACGGCTGCCCAATCCGGTTCGTGACGACGCTTTAGGATTTCCCTCGAAACTCATTACACATCACACTAGGATTACACTTGATTTTGCGCATCCTACTTATTTTTATCCCCCGTTACTAGGATTATTTATTTCTTCTTTGCGTCAGGCATGATGAGAGGATGTGGCTTCTATGATGACTTCGAGGAATTTACTGACTCCCAACGCTGGTCCAACCGTTCCTTCGGCCGTCACTAACCATGAGAAATGGAGGAGGAGTACAGAAGAAGGAAGGAACTAGAGGCCGAAGCCGGTTGCCAAGACGAAAGAGATCGGAGTCGGTCATACAAAGGCCGGTACGAGAAAAGGAGGAATTTTAATGAGAGGGAGGATCCATCGAAGAGGTTAAAATTCGATCACCGTCCCCATTCTTCAGAGCTGCAAGTTTTTGCTCCGACCACTCTTCAACGGGCCAAGAAATTCACGTTACTTCTGCCTCTATTCCACCTTCAACCTACATCCCGCCATCTTCTATTGTTCTTGCCCCCGGTGCTTCACGTCCCCACTAGAGACCTGCATATACTCTTCCATCGGGTCCTCTTAAGCTTGAGGCAGCGCTTCTCGGATGGTTCTTGAGGGGAGTTAAGTTTGATCGCGATCTGCACCCGGTTTGCAAAGATTCATATATGCCACACCTACAGGCTATTCAGAGTGAATTAGAGCAGGCCGAAGGGTGGGAGAAATTGTGTAAGCAACTGGCAGATACAGATCGTAATAATTATCAGGAGATCCTCTCTTTTGATTCAGAGAAGGACGATTTTGAGAGGGCATTAGTAGATCGTGGTGCCAAGATCAAACAATTAGAGGAGGAGAAGGAAGCGGCGCTTCATGAACGTAAAAAGAACGCCAGTCTGCTGAAGGAAGTAAAGGAGGTGCAAGCAAGAACCGAGATCGTCTACAGGGACGAAATTAAAAAAGATTCACACAGAAGATGCCAAGATAAAAGAGGAGGTGGCATCCTACAACGCGGCCATTGAGGCCCAAAGATAAACCATTGCTGATCATGACCTTATCGTTGAGGGGCATAATAAGACCATCTCCGGCCAGGCTGAGACGATTACCCGGTTACAGGATCCATTTGTGCAGCTTAGCGCTGACAAGTCTCATGTCGAAGTTGAGAAGGCCGCCGTTAGAGCGGATTACTTGGAGTTTCAAAATGCTTTTGAAAGAAAGATGGAAAAGCTGGACGAGACCATCCTGAACTTTTATGTTAACTCCTAGCTGCACCGGGGGATTCTCAACTACTTGGGCCTGAAATTCACACGCACTCTCGATTTGGTCTGGGAAGAAATCTTGTCCTGCTTTTCTGATAGTGGTAACCTCTACACCGAGCAAGAGTTGGAGGATGATTACCTTAATGAAGAATCAAAGAAGGTGTTGCCCAATGGCCGAGAAATTTTACGAGTCGAAAGAGAGAAAGAAGCCACTGATGCTGCCACGACAACTGCCACCGAAGCATTCACTAAGCCTTTTATTTCCAATGCCGGCGAACCATCAGAGCAGCCCCATGACCTGCCAACAAGTTCGGGGCTTGAGACTTTTCCTCAGGTAGTGGAACCTCAAAAGAAGGTGAAGGCGGTGAGTTTGAAGTCGACATTCTTGACCATTCCTCCGGTGCAGGTAATGTGCTTATTTTCTCCAAGTTCGGGAGCTTCCAACTTACGCCACAAGTGCAGGAAGGATTTAGTGCTTTCGTTTTTGATCTTATAGGTCCATCTACTTTATCTGCCAGCTTCCTCTGCACCCGCTCCTGCTGCTATTTCCACTACTTCTGTACTTGTTGTCGTACCTGCTCCGGTTGTCGTATCCGTGTTTGGCTCGCAGCCGGGGTGGGAGTCCGAGAAGATTTCCATACTTCACGGCTTGGACGATCCTTCAGTATCTTTGGATGGTGATGTAATGGTGGTTGACGTTAGGGAGCAGGAAGTTCAAACTGGGCAGCCCCACAAGACTCAACAAGAATTGATCGCTGTCAAAAAAGAGAAGGTCGAAGCGATCAAGGCCTCGAAGAGCTCCCGGAAGTCCTGAAAGCGTAAAGCAAAAGGCGGGTCATCTAAGAAGGTTGCTGAGCACGAGGAGGATGTCAGCACTGAAGATATAGTTGACATCACTAGCAGCAACATCACTCCCGAGGCAAGGCAGAAACATCGAACGCACGGTGGGAAAGGGAGCGGTGGAAAGAAGCGTTGAGGAGTTTGGGTGGTGACTGACCTGATTTTGTTCCTTTTGAGTCATTTTGTTCAAGTGCAGAGTCTGCACTTAGTTTCTATTTTTTGTTGTTGTGGAGTCTAGTCTGTATTTTCTTTTTGTTGGCCGGTGTTGTGTGGGTACGGCCCCTACGTTTTGACCTTATATAAAATAAAATTATAAGTAATGCATTGTCAATATTTGGATTGTACGCTTACTTGTCTGTTCATATATGTTTTGTATACTTGCACTTGCTTGTTTTATTTACATTTATGCAGTTTTGTGATTACTGCCAAAATTATTTGTTTGAAGTAACAGAACTTGTGAAATTATTGTTTTCGAGTATTTTTATTTAAGTACCGGTGTATCCCCCCCCCGTTCATAGGGCTATTTACTTCAAATGACTGGTAACTTATAGTTTAGATAATTTTCATATTAAACTTGAAATTTGCTAAGTCGCAGCCTGATTTTCCTTCTTTCGGAAGTTTTGCAACTTTATCATGTAATCCAAGTTTCTTTTGATATTCTGGTAAGTACACAATATATGCATGTTTGACATGTGCACACTGTATGGGTTGACTAAAGGCAGTTACACATTGTCGATTAGTCATTGTGTGTCAGCATTTGAAATCTTTCGCTGGTTTGTAGCACTTTGATTTTGTTGGAGTCATGCCCCTTGTCTCTAATAACGAGAGTGGGTTGACTCTAGTTATTTCTATGTGGATAAGTTTCCCGATATTGCCGGGGTAATTCCAGAACTTGAAAGTGCACATGGTTTTCAAGACTAATATGACCCATTGATATGGAACGGTTATGATGCTCCGTAGTGTTGCCTATCTTCGAGCAACGTGAGGAGTTTACGCTTTAGGAGCGTGATTTTACGGTAATGTTCATCGGTGTTGTCTATCTTCGAGCAACATTGAGGATTTGGTGCACGGCTTACGGGTGTGTGGCTTTTGATATTCCTCAGCGTTGCCTACCTTCGGGCAATGTGTGGGGTTTGTGTTTTGAAAGTTAGTGCGCGGCTTATTGGATGCGCGGCTTTTAGTTTTCATCGGTGTTGCTTATCTTTGGGCAACGTGAGGAGTGTAAGTTTTTTTTTAAGAGTCAGTGCACGGCTTATGAAATGTGCAGCTTTTCGAGCTCCTCGGTGTTGCCTATCTTTGGGAAACATGAAGAGCGTACATTTTAGGAGCGTGATTCCACAGCTCCGGGAGTTAATGTGCGGATTTTGGGACTGATACGACCCATCGATCCGGAACGGTTCTGATGCTCCTCAGCGTTGGCTATCTTTGGGCACCGTGAGGAGTTTACGCCTTAGGAGCGTGATTTTTCGACGCTGTTCCTCGGTATTGCCTATCTTCAGGCAACGTTGAGTAGTTGGAGTGCGACTTACGGGCGTGCGGCTTTTGATATTCTTTTGTGTTTCCTATCTTCAGGAAACATGAGAGGTTTAAGTTTTTTTTAAGAGTTAGTGCGCGACTTATGAAATGCATGACTTTTCGTGCTCCTCGATGTTGCCTATCTTCGGACAAGTGAGGAGCTATGTATTGGAAGTTAGTGCACGGCTTATGAAATGCGCGGCTTTTGGTACTCCTCGGTGTTGCCTATCTTCGGGCAATGTGAGGAGTGTAAGTTTTAGTCATCCCAATGTTGCCGGAGCAACACCGGTTTTTAGAAGGCCAAGATCGGGTTCCGCCGAACTAACGGTTTGGGTTGATTTGCTTCCGTCGACCCGGTGGGTAGTTACTATGAACACGGTTTTATTGGTTCAAGAAGCGAATCGAATTTTATTAAGGAAAGCAGGGCAGATTTTTGCCTATTTACAATACCTCCAGCATCCCGGGATGGCTTATTTGTTGAAAAATAGAAATTACATAAGGTAGTTTTCAAATGAAGTAACGACGGAGTGATTCGCTATTCCATGCCCTGGGAATTTGGATTAGGTCGATGGTTGTTAGCTTGAAAGTTCCGTCTCTTAGCTTTTGATTGATGACATATGGTTCTTCCCAGTTTGGTTCGAAGGCCCCTGGAACGGGGTAGACTCGCTTGAGCACAAGATCTCCCACTTCGAAGGTTTGGTTGTGAACTTTGGAGTTAAAGGACTATGCGAACCTTTTTTGGTGGGTGGCGGTTCTCAACCCAGCTTCTTCTCTTTTTTCATCGACTATACCTAGTGATTCAAGTAAGAGCTGCTCGTTTTTCTTTTGATTAAAATTTTGCCTTCGGCGCGAGGGGACTTCTAATTCAACAGGAAACATCGCTTCTGAACCATATGTAGGAGTGAATGGGGTGTTTCTGGTTGCCGCTTAATGGGTAGTTCTATAAGCCTATAGTGCGAGTGGAAGTTTATCAACCCAGTTTCCTTTTGCTTTAGTTTGTCATTTCTTGATGGTTGACTTGATGATCTTGTTTATTGCTTCCACTAGCCCGTTTACTCGCGGATGAGCCACCGTGGAAAAGCTCTTTTCAATTCGGATGCATTTTCAAAAGTCTTTGAACTTGGCTCTTTCGAATTGAATTTCATTGTCAGTGATAATTTTCTATGGCACACCAAACCTGCAAATAATGTTTTTAGTAACAAAATTAATGACTTTCTTTGTGGTTATGGTGGCCAGCAGTTCCGCTTCAGTCCATTTTGTGAAATAATATACGACAACTATAGCATATTTAGCTCCTCCTTTTGTTATCGGTAGGACGCCAATCAAGTCTATTCCCCATATTGAATGGCCATGGGCTGACCATCTACGTTAACTCTGTTGAAGGAGTTCTTTCAATTTTGCTGAATCTTTGGCAGCGATCACATCTTCTGGCATAGTCTGCAGCATCGCGGTTTATTGTTGGCCAGAAGTATACATACCGGAGGACTTTTTTCGTAAGGGTTTGCCCCCCAGTGTGGTCTCTGCATTCGCCTTCGTGTACTTTCTTTAGGATTCGTCGGGCTTCGTCATCAGACACACACCTAAGGAGGGGGTCAAGAAACCCGTTCGATAGAGTATTCCATCTTGTATCATGAATCATGGTGCTTTGCGGAGAAGCTTTTTCCATTGATTTCGATCAATTAGAAGGGTCCCTGCAAGTAAATATTCATATATCGGTGTCATCCACGTCTCTGGCCCGATGGTGATCTCGAGGATCCACTCAACATCCATTTTGTCTATGCTCGAGGTGGTTAGAGTCTCGATTGGGATTAGTCCCAACGACTGAGCTTCTCCAGAGCTTGCTAGTTTAGCCAAATAGTCCGCCTTGGTGTTTTGCTCCCGTGGAATGTGGGTTATGGTATAATGTTCGATGTCGCCTAGCGGTTCTTGCACTTTAGACAGGTACGGGGCAAGGTTCTCCCTTCGAGTCTGGTATTCCTGCTTTACTTGATATACAACTCTCTGGGAGTCACTGTAGACGTAGATGGATTTTATTTTAAGCTATTTCACAACTTTAAGTCCTGCAATCAGTGCTTCATATTCCGCTTCGTTGTTTGTAGCAGGGAATTCTAGTTGTAGAGCATAGCTAATTTCTTGTCCTTTGGGGATTTCAAGCCCTACTCCTACCCCCGAATAGAGTTTGTTAGATGCACCGTCGACAAAGAGCTTCCATTGCATGTCTACTTCTAACTATTCTTCTTTCTCGTCATCCCGTATTGTAAATTCGGTGATGGAGTCCGCTAATGCTTGCCCATTGATAGCTTTTCTTGGGTGGTATGTGATATCATACTGACTCATTTCTATATTCAACTTGATAAGTTGTCCAGAAGTTTCAGGTCGATATAACAGTTGCTTCAGGGGTTGATCGGTCAACACTTTGATTGGATGACCCTGAAAGTACGGTTGTAACTTCCTAGATGTGATCAAGAGGCAATACATTAGTTTTTCCAACTTCGAATAGTTTTCCTCAGCTCCGGTGAATCGCTTGCTAATGTAACACACGGATCGCTGGATTCTCGCTTCTTCCCGCACTAGAGCGACGCTCGGTGCATGTGGTGAGATGGCTAAGTAAACGAATAGGTCTTCTTCATTCACCGTTTAGATAGGATTGGCGGACCTTCCATGTGCCGTAGTAATTCTTCGAATGCTGTTTGACAAGCCTCACTCTGTTCGAAGTTTTTCTTTCCCTTCTTCAATGCATCGAAGAATGGTATGCACTTGTCTATAGCTTTCGAGATAAATCGGCTTAGTGCTGCGACTTTTCCATTCAGGCTTTGAAGTTCCTTCTTATTCTTCGGGGTTTGGACCTCTCGTAGCACCATTATCTGTTCTGGATTTACTTCGAATCCCCTGGCACTTACTATAAACCCTAGAAATTTCCTAGAGGCTACTCCGAAGTGATATTTGAGTTGGTTGAGTTTCATTCCATACTTTCAGAGTATTTCAAACATTTTAGCGAGATTTTCTAGATGGTTGGCAGCTACTCACAACTTGACCAACATGGTATTCACTAATCGTTGGTATGTTGCCCCGGCATTCTTTAAACCGAACGGCATTACCCTATAGCAGTTCAATCCCAGATCGATAATGAAGCCGGTGTTCTCTTGATCAGGCTCATGCATCGGGATCTGGTTGTAGCCCGAGTGTGCATCCATAAATGACAGCAATTCATGTCCCGCCGTCCCATCTACAAGATGATCGATTCTGGGCAGGAAGAAGCTATCTTTCGGGCAAGCTTTGTTTAGGTCCGAAAAGTCAATACATGTTCACCATTTTCCATTAGACTTTTTGACTAAGACTGGGTTTGATACCCATTCAGGGTAAGTTGCGTCCCGGATGAAGCCATTGGCCATTAGTTTATCTACCTCTTCTCTTAGTGCCTTGGACCATTCAAGGCCCAAGCTGCGCCTCTTTTGCTTTACTGGTGTGAATTTTGTGTCAATATTGAGTGCGTTGCAAGCAATTTCAGGTGATACCCCACACATATCGGAGTGTGTCTAAGAAAATACATCCAAGTTGGCGTGGAGAAACTTAGTTAGTTCTGTTTGCATCTTGTTTCTAAGGTGCAATCCAATTTTTAAGACCAACGTTGGGTCATCCATATTGACCAGGACAGACACCATCAATTCTGCTGATGCTGGCCGATCCTTCCCTGAATTCTTCTTTCTAGGGTCCAAAGCCTTGTCGAATCGACTATGGTCCTCGAGCCAGGGGCGGCTCTGTAGTTGCTAAACAGAGGGTTCACGGATGTAGAGAGTTCTCCCTACGTCCTTTCCTTTTTCCTTCCTTTTTGACTCATCTAATTCTGCGTTATAGCATTCTCGAGCGGCACACTGGTCTCCTTTCACAATCCCGATTCCATTCTCTGTAGGGAACTTCATTGTAAGGCACCATTGGGCCAGAGCTATTCTGAAATATGCTAGTGCAGGCCATCACAAGAAGGCGTTATCCGCTGACATTTCATCTACGATCACAAAAGCCTGAATGAGGGTAACCTTTTGCTCACCTTCTCCAAGTTCCACAAGCAAGTCAATTGTTCTCACCGGTTGTCTGGGTTCGTCGATAAAACCTTGAATCTTTGTTTGGCATGCATACATGCTTTTCATGCCAATCTTCATCTGATCAAAAGTACGTTTATAAAGTATATTAACAGAACTACCACTGTCGACCAACACTCGTCGAACCATAGCAGATCTGATTCCTACTGTCACCACCATCAGATCAAGAGTTGGAACTTTGATCCCTTCGGTGTCTCGATTTCGGAACACTATATCATCATTCAAAACCTTTTGTAGCTTGACCGGAGTTTCATCATCTATTTCGAGATATGAGTCTTTCGGAGCATGTTTCAACGAACTTGTGTATCGTTCCATTTCTCCCCAACTCCTTAGCGCGGGGTGTGGTCCCTCAGATATCGTTCCAATAATAAGCCTTTGGTTGGTTCGTTTCAACCCTTCTTCACTGGTTCCAGCTTGATTCCTTCATTCTCTAGGAAGTTGAGCAGTCGTGGGTTGGTCAGGGTTCTACAGTTTTTTCATGTACTACTGGAGTTAGTTTTCCTGAATCAACTCCTCAATGAGATTCTTCAGGTGGCGGCACTCGTTTGTATTGTGGCCATGTGTCTCGTAGAAGCAGCAGAATTTCCCTCAGTGCTTTTGCTGCTCAGTTGCTTCCTTCCTTGGTGGCTTCTTGTATTCCTCAATACCCTGTGTTGCGAGATAAATATTTTTTGGAGTGCCATTTAGAGGGGTATAATCTTCTTGTCTAAACCCTATAAGTCTTTTATTGTTGCCATTGCTATTACTTTTATTGGAGTTCTGATGTTTTCTCTTTTGATTTCCATCCTTCCCTATGACTCCTTGAGCAGTTCTAGAATCATGCGTGTTTTGGTTCATTGCTACATCGCCTTGTCCGATGTTCATCGGTTGCACACCAATAGACTTTCTTTCCAGCTCCTACGCTTCCTCCAATCTTAAGTACTGACTCGCTTTACGATTGAAGTCTTTCCTTGTGGTAGGATGCTTCATTTTAACCCATTTCCCGAATTCAGTCTTCAGGTGAATGGCACGGACTAACGCCATAAAAAACCATGTCCTCATTAGGATTGCTTACTTCCATCACCGTGGTATTGAACCGGTTCATGAAAGATTTCAGCGACTCGTTGCGTCCTTGGAAAAATCTGAATAGGAACATGACATCTTTTGGTTGCCGTTATGGAGCCTGTATTGGTCAAGGAATCTTGTTGCTAATTGGTCAAAGGTAGAGATAAATTCTGGGGTAATTCTGGTGAACCACATAGATGCAACTCCTTCCAGAAAGATAGGGAAACATCTGCAGCGAACAGCCTCTGAAGCGTTGGCTCCGTCCATATACCAGCTATACTTGTATAGATGGGGTTTTGGGTCCTTGATCCCGTCGTAGGATGGGATAGTTGGCATTATGAATTTGTCTGGATATTTTTCATTCAAGATTTCATCGGTAAAGGGAGTCCGACTTAGAGCAGATCCCCATTCATCATCCCTTCGGTTTTTACTCTTGTACATCCATCGTTTGACCATGTCTGCTATGTATTCCTATGATGTCCGGTAATCCTAAGGACGACATTCAGTCACTACACCAAGCGTTTGGCTTTGGAAATGATCTTGGCGCATGGGTTAAAGCCTAGGCTTTCCTATCTTCGTGAGAGCCACTCTGGCGTGGCCCCGTTGGCTTGCAGTTGGCGTTATTGGGGGCGGTTTGGATGTTCGTAGCATCATCGTATGTGTTGATATTCTCTTCCAATAGGCTATCTTGCTCTCCATCTTCTGAATTGGAGAGATCCATAGCTATATCTTCTTGCGGGGTCTTGGCCCCCTGATTTAAGTTCAGACTAGGTTGCCTTGCAGCGGGTAGAGTATTCGTATTTCCTTCCACATTATGTCCTGTTGTCACCCTTTTTTTGGCTATTTTCCATTTCTTCTCTGTAAACTAGAAACGGAGGAATTCTCTTGTTCTATAGCAGCCGCAGGTTCAAGCATAGTCCTTGGAGCAAGGTTTGATAGTAGGGTTAAGGGAGCATTAAGCTTATCCATTAGAGAATTTTGGCTACTTTCCATTTTTGGTTGATCTTATTAACCATCTTATTCAACTCATCCCTGGTGACAACTTCGTGCTGGCTGGAGGATGTTGGCGCCTGATTTCCCAAGTTAGCACCATTTACTTCAGTTTGTTGGGGATTAACATCTTCTTCAGCTATTACTGCCTCTATGGATCTTCCAGAGGCAGTTCTTCTTCTTCCAAGAGCTATTGATTTCAAGAAAAGATTGAGGATCTAACTTCTGGACCTATGGGATCCAATGTCGACAACTAGATCTGAACCCTAAGTTGGAGTTCTCAGTGAAAGCACCAAAATGTTAACCCAAAAAGGGATCAACACCCTGGTTTTAGTGTGAAAGCACCAACCATGTTCTTACAGAGTAATAATACAGATAATAGGTACAGAAAAGAACAGTAAAAGAAGGAAAACGAGAAGATTTTTATAGTGGTTCGGCTATTAATGAAGCCTACGTCCATTTTTATAGTTTTTATTATAGACTAATTGTTGTAACAAGTAGTGTTTGGTTACAAGGCTTTTGATTGACCTTAGCTAGATTGAATCTCCAAGGTTAGAATCCATTGGAGAATCACAGTGAATTCCTTTGGAGATTGTTGTGAGGGAGGTGAAAAGTGAAGAAAGTTTCCAGCAGAGTTTCAACAATCAGTCCGGAGAAGATCTTGTTTATGTTGCAGGTAGGATGGTATTTATAGAGATTAGAGAGCTTCTGTGCCAAGATAGTTCGCCAATTGCTCGCAGATGAATGTAGGAGGACCTATAGAAGCTTATCTTGCAACTCGAGCCAAAACCAAGGATTGCAAGTGATCCATGGTCTATGGATCGCTAGCGATCCATAGATTTGGCTCGCGCGCGAGCTAATTACTTAGCTCCTATCTCCATTGTTCCCCTATGCTAGGTCACGAGTATTTTGTGATTTCATATGGATCGCAGGCGATCCATGGTGTATGGATGGCTGGCGATCCATACACTTAGTGTTTTTGCACCTATTCTTTTAGCCCTCTTTGCTCCTATGAGCCTTAGCGAATCATGATGTTGTATGGATCGCTGGCGATCCATAGAATATGGATAGCTAGCGATCCAAGCACTTGGATTATTTCCGGTGTTTGAAGTCTAGAATGTTTTCATGGTCTTATATCGACGTTTTTCGTGTAGTCTCATTTCACGTTGCTCCATTTTGATGACGATCTACTAGCTGGTTGTATTTAGCTGCTGATTGAACCGAACGGACGCAAGTTTCTTGGTCTAGTTAAATTTAGTCATTGCTTTAGTAATATGACTTGGCTCTCGTTAACTTATTGCTTTGGCCCTTTCAGTTCAGTTCTGAGCCATTCTGACGTCATGAAACTGTCCCATCTTCTATTGGATCCTGCTGGGTTAAAAATCCAGATAACAAGCACTCGTGTTGACAAATTTAACATAAAAAGGTTGATTTGACTAGTTCTGTTTTGAACCAAATAAACAAAGTTAGGGTAAAGCCCTAATTTTAAGACATAAGTACTCAATATAAGTTAGAAATCTATTACAGCCACTAAATATGGACTACGTAAATCATAATGTTCTTCGATTTTGTTATATAAGATTAAATAATATTTCATTTTCCTACACAAATGATGTTAGAATAAGAATAAATTAACTTTAAATACTTGGTTTTATATCTAACGAAGCTTTTTACGCCTCCACTATTTTTGGCTATGTCCCGGCTTTATTCTTGCTAAAACTTTTTGCACATCCACTGCTATGGAACGACTAAGCTCTTTAACTATACATCTGTAGCACGCATTTTGTGTTTTGCGTCTATTTTGAAATTAAGTTTGAGAATTAATGCAAGAATAAAGGAAAACTTGTTTGTTAAGAAATAATTTAAATGTACGAGTTACTCTAAGAAATGAAAAGAGAGAGCGTATAACGATGAGTGTGTATTTGAAAGATAAGAAGGAAAAAGTATTTATGCGCACAAATGTGAAAATGCTTCAAAGAGGAAATCGCTAATTATTGTTGTACTTAATAGGTCAAATACACTAAAGAAAGAATATATCGATATATTTAAAAAGAGTACAATTTTTTTAATAAATATTAATAAATAGTAGGAAGATATTTAACGCAAAGAAAGAGAGCATTAATTACTTTTTTATGAAATTTCTGCTGTAATTAATTTACATTACATGTGTTAAAAAGAGAGTATACCAAAATATTTTTCAAAGAAAATGAATACATCTAGTTTTATATGCTTGAAAAGTAGGAATAACAATGTATGCACAAAAGTAAATGGCATTTAAAAAACGACAGCGCAATAAAATATTCATAAAATGAAGACATTTAATAAAGTTACATATTTTAAAAAGAAAAGGGTATGTCTAAACATTAATCGAGAATGAGATTTATTAAGGGAAATGTATAGATGAAGACATTAATCGAGAATGAGATTTATTACTAAACATAGGTAGCTTAGATTAGAAGGGAGATGCAAAGATAAATTTAAGAAGAATAAGACTGCATGCAATGTTATAGAAATAAAGGTAATGGAATATGGAAATGAATCGCTATTTAAAAAGAAAGAAAGAATATGCTATTTCTTTATTTTAAGGGATAAGGCCTCTAATTAATACACACATTTACAGGCTTGAATAGAAATCCAAGGTTCTGTACAAAGCTTAAATATGTGTATATGTGTGTATATAGAATATCAATTAAGGATATTGATTGGGATTATAAGTTTTAATTAACTGACTTGAATCATAATTAGTAGCATTAATCAAGGTTATATGACTGCTACATCAACAAGGAAAAAGGGAAGAGTTTATAAATATATATATAGGTAAGAGAACATGGATGAAGAAATGATTTTTCACTTAAATCTTATTTATAAATAAAAGGCAAACAAACATTCACATATATACATACGGGTGTACTTTTCAAAGAAAAATACATGATTCTCTGCCATATTAAATAATAATAAAAGTGATTGAATGGTATTGACTAATTTTAATAAACATCTACCACTGACACTAAAAGGGGGAAATGTAATAACATGGGTATGGAAAGATAAATACTAGTTAAGTATCGAAAAAAAATTAAATTTCATAATCACTGTCAAGATGTATTTTTTTGTGTATTTATGCTTAAGATTCCCTATAATGGTTAATAATATATGTATACATAAATCAATGAAGTTATTAGAATGACATAAACTAGGATAATGAAAAAAATTTATTTAGCACGGTAAAAGGAAAGGAATCAAAGGAAATAAATATAAATTAATTGATGTTAGCAATAAAGAGAACGTATACAGATTACTTAACGTTAAAGAAGGTTTACATACATACATACATATAACTTAGTGGTTAAGAAATCATTAACTAAATAACCATTTGGATTCAATATGTTAAACTAATAGCCTAGATTTAACTAGATATTTTTACTTGGGGACGAAGAAATTATTTAGCGCATAGGATGAAAACAAAAATTCGCCTAGGGTTAATCAATGATTAGAATTAATACAAATCTCTTATGAATATACACTTAACTTAGACCCTAATTCATTACAATTATTAGTCAGTATACTAAAACTTCTTCTCTCCACTTTCCTTTCAAAAATAAATTAAAAATCAATGAAGAAGAATACAAGTAATTCAGATCTAGGAGAGGGAAATCTAACGGATGCAGATCTCATATGAGACTGAAGTTAGAGCTTGGATCTAAGTTGATTGGGAACGAATTTAATAAGATAATTATTACAATTAGATTCAAACTATTTTAATTGATTTAGGGTGCTAGAAATCTGAATTGAACTATATAAAACCCTAAATTGGAATATGCAAACTTGACTAGAATTGAAGCTTTATAAATTGTAAACTTGAAATTGATGTATGATCCCTTTTATAGTTAAACTTGCAAACCCTAAATTAATAAACCAAATTGAATTGCTAATTGAGATATGAACTAGACGTCTAGTAATTAGGGTCTAATATCTACTAACATATGATTCAATGAACAAAAATCGAAAATTAAAAATCATAGTAAACCCTAATTTTGTTCACGTATGGTCGACCTCAGACCCTCAGCAGTCGACCGGTAGTGGTCGACCGTAGAGGAGCAGTGGTTGATCGTTCCTCAAGAAAATTGAAGATCTTAAACCTCAGCCTAAGGCCCAAGCTAAAGATTATAAATTATATAATTTCGTTAAAAAAATTATATAAAAGGAGAATTGATTGCTTGAGCTTATTTTGGGCTAAGTACTCATACTAGAGACAGTAGGGAAGTCAACTCCCTATTAGAGGACAATATGTCATCGCGGTATGGGTAATAGTTAAATACCTAAATAAGAGCTAAGAGTTGACTAGGGCGATGTATTTCGTAGATACTCATGGTGTTCTGTAGTGGACGCGCAACACTGATGCAGACACTAGGTGAATGAGCCTGGTGCTAATGGGGGATTCTAAAGGATGGTCAGGAACGGCGTGGCGTGATAAGAAGCTATAGGGTAGAAGGAGCCCGGTACTAACAGGAGTTCTTGTACACATGGTTCTAGCGCAATTTGGTATAGGTGGACATCGACGTAGTACGATAAGGGGCATTTTGCCACTATGATCGAGAGGTGAACAACGGGTGCATATGAAAAGTCACACAGCGAGTTTGCATTTTGGTGTTCTCCCTCTCCAAGCATAGTGATGGTTATAGGTAGTCATGGAAGGGCAGTTCCCACTATAGTATTAGTAGAAAAAAGGGTTTCCACGGTAGCCTATAGGTGGAGATTTCTTATTGGGTAGCTCTAGGAGCGTTATCCAATCTTTAGTGTGAGTTTCGATCCGTAGTTCGATCCTTGTAGTGGTCTACATAAGTAATAGGGTAGATTTGTATTAAACAGGAACCCTTATGTAATGGAGCTTAGGAATTCACAGACATTATGTCAGTACACACTATGTCATTTGGAATAGTTTTGAAGTTAACTGCACATGATCATCACATATTAAACTTGTACCCATTCACTAGACTTTATGGCCAACCCACCCCCTTTATTTCATTTCCCCTAGCACAAGATGATAGGTTAGTAGTTGATTGGTCATAATATGTGGAGAAAGGAGCTTCACGTTGAGTTCTCTTATAATTTATTGTTCATCTTGTAGTCACCTATTACATTAAATGACTGTAAAGCTTATATGGTACTTTGAAAACAGTATATATGTAAAACAGGTATTTTGGAAACTATTTTTCCGAGATGTATATTTTGTGTACTTATATTTTAATTCCTTTCGCTATGAGATTTGAAAGTATAAAATATCTTAGAACTTACCCTTGTAATTATGCTCTTTAAGGTTTAAAAATCCTAACAGATCGTATTCTCAGCATGACGTGTCTGAAAGTCCCATTAGGCTTTGGATCGATATGTTGGGAGATGTGGGTTGTTACACATCCTAACCTTAAAAGGAAGAAAATGAAATAGATCCAAGGTTAAGGGAGACTAGGAGGGAATTAAAGCCATCGAATGACCTCGAGGATGTATCGATAGACCCGAAAGATCCTTCAAAGATTCTCAATATATGGAAAAACCTCAGTGCGGAAATCAGAGTAGAGCTAATAAACTTCTTCAAAAGATCAACAGATGTTTTCACTTGGATGCACACAGATATTGTAGGAATAGACCCATTTATCATCTGCATGCACTCAACATAGATCCCAATGCTCCCCTAGTAAGGCAAAATGCAGGATCTTAGATTAGGAAAGATATAATGATTTGCATGAAGAAGTTAAGAAATTGAAAGAAAATGGGTTCATCTGGGAAGTGTATTGCTCGAAGTGTATTGCAAACCTTGTTCTTGTAAAGAATTCCAATGGGAAATGGAGAATTTGCATTGACTATACCAACCTCAACAAAGCCTGCCCGTAGGACAATTTTCCCCTACCCAGAATCAATTAGTTGGTGGATGCAACTAGCAGCCATGAACTGCTCACCTTCATGGATGCATACTCTTGTTATAACCAAATAGTTATTTTTGAACTAGATCAGGAGCATACTGACTTTGTGATGGATCAGTGCTCATATTGTTACGAAGTCATGTTGTTCGGACTCAAAAATGTTGGAGCAACCTACCAAAGGTTAATTAACATGATGTTCCCAAATCAGATTTGGAAAAATATAGAGGTGTGCGTAGATGATATGCTAGTTAAGTCAAAAGCAGCACCAAGTCATATGCATGACCTGGAAGAGACCTTTGCGATCATAAAACATTACAACATGAAGTTGGACCTCTTGAATTGTACTTTTGCCATCTAGTCAGGAAAGTCATTATAACATGAAGCTGGACCCCTTGAAGTGTACTTTTTCCATCTAGTCAGGAAAGTTTATGGGACACATAGTGAGTGTCTACGACATTGAAGAAAACCCAAAACAGATTATGGCATAAGGAACACGGGAGTCCCAGAAAAACCGAAAGATGTCACGAGCCTAAACGGAACGGTGGCTGCTCTAAGCAAGTTCATTTCCAAAGCAACAGACAAGTGTGTATCGTTCTCCGACCAAGTGAAAAAGGGATGAAACTTCGAATGGACTGAGGAATGCAAAATTGCATTCTAGAATCTAAAGGACCAATTTATCAGTACCCCCTTCCTATCAAAACCGATAATAGATGATGACTTATATGTATACTTAGCTATAACTGACAAAGCTATTAGTATTGTAGTGGTTTGAGAAGATGAAGGGACTCAAAGGCCAATATATTTCACAACAAACGTCTGTAAGGAGCAAAGCTCCACTACTCGATCATTGAAAAGCTAGCTTATAGCATGCTTCTCACGGCAAGGAAACTACCGCCATATTTTCAAGTGCATCCCATCAAAGTCCTCATAGACAAACCACGGAAGCAGATGTTGCAAAAGCCAGAGACATCATGTCACTTACTAAAATGGTAAATGGGGTTTAGCCAATATTATATCTCCTACTGCCCCAAAAAAGCAATTAAAGGACATGCGCTGGCAGACTTCATTGTGGAATGTATGCTACCACTGAACCACAATCTGAGCAGGAGACACCTTTCCATAGTTTTGATTAGTATTCGTGGATGGGGCATCAAATGAGCAGAGGATAGGAATTAGATATGTACTAATCACCCTAGATGAGCAGAAATTACATGGGGTACTACAGCTCGGGTTCAAATATATTAATAATGTTGTAGAATATTAAGCTCTCCTTGTAGGCCTAAGGATGGCTTGGGTAGTGAAGTAACCGATATAAAAATTCATAATGACTCCCAATTAGTTGTGAACCAAATGCAGGGTAGTTACCAAACAAAAGAGTCAACTTTAGCTAAATACGTGGAATTGTTTAATAAGTTACTAGAGCGGTTCAAACGGTTTGATATAGAGTAGATTATGCATAAGAAAATTTCTTCTACAAACTCGTTAGCCAAACTTGCTAGCACTAAGGTAGCCAATGAAATGAAAGTTGTTCCAATAGGGCATCAAGCTGAACCAAGTGTCAATGAGGCCAATCAAATACTAGTCCTAACTAGAGCCCAATGAGCTCTCGTTGAAAAAGGCCCAGAATCAAGAAACAACAGAAAGTTAAGGTAGTCCCCAACCGCAGCTATCCCCCAACAAGCAGAGGACTCATGGATGACCCCTTATCAAACAATTCTTGATAAATAGAGCTTTGCCTCCAAATAAGAATGAAGCCCGTAAAATAATATACTAAGCTACGTACTTTTCCTTCTTTGATGGCTAAAGTTTACAACTCTTTTATCAGTTACACATTAGTTAACTAAATCCCTAACATCTTCTTCCTCTTCTCCCTCTCAAACCTAAATCTTAAACCCTACTCCATTTCTCTCCATTTTTTAATCAAAATAACCGAATCTCATCAAATCCAAACTCTAATTCAAATCCAATTGAAATATAAAATTCGTACCTATTTAGGATTTATGTAGAAGTCTCCAGCAATTATACGTGGTATCCGATTGAAATAGTCAACCAGGACGGAGAGGGCCAGCGCGATGATGATGATGGAGAATGCAAACAAGACGATGACGATAGAGGTAGGACGAGTTGAATTTTGCTTAAGTGAAAAAAATTCAAGTGTTGAAGAGGAAGAAAGGGAGGGTTAAATTTCTTCTAAGCATTGACATGGAGGAAAATGTGATAAGACAATTTTTTTTGAGCGGTGAAAATTTCATAGGGCGGGATGTATGGGAAATATTTGGTTACGCTTACAACATAGGAAAAAATAGTATTAGTTGCAATTAGAATTGAAACGCTGCTACTTTTTGCAACCAAATGCCCATTTTCTTGTAGTGTTTCCAAAGAAGAAAGAGCATGACTCTTAGGTGAAGTTCATGAAGGGCAATGTGAGGATCACTGTAGAGGGGCTAACTTAGCAAAGAAAGTTCTAAGGTACGGGTACTACTGGCCCACCTCACTTCAGGGTGTGTTGTAGTACGTAAGGATATGTGATAGATGTTAAAGATTCACCAGTATCCTAAGACAATCATCCCATGAGCTCATTCCATTGGCCAACACATAGGCATTTGACATATTGGGGCATAGACTTGATAGGACCACTCCCTATGTCTAAAAGGGAGTCAAGATATGCCATAGTGGCGGTAGACTACTTCACCAAGTGGGTGGAAGTAGAACCTTTAGCCATCATCACTGTAAAGAAAATAGTTATTTTTAGAGGAACATAATTATTAGGTCCGAGATTCCCTATAAAATAATCTCTAATAATGGAACCTAATTTGAGAGTAAGGAGTTTACAGAACTTTGTGGGAGAAATGAGATAATCAAAAGCTTCTCTTCTCTTGCACATCCATAGGCAAATGGGCGAGTAAAAACAGCAAACAAAACCATTAAAAAACTGCTCAAGAAAAGACTGCACAAGGCAAAAAGAGAGTGGGCGGAAGAATTGTCCCTAGTATTGTGGGCTTACAAGACCTCATCCAGATCTCCAACCAACCATACACCTTTCTCCTTGAATTATGGTTATGAAACAATGCTCTTAGTTAAGATAAAGGTCCCGTTACATAAAGAAAATCGTATGTGGCAGATCTAAATAAGGAGCTAAATGAATCTTCCCTCGACCTCATTCAAGAAAGAAGAGATGAGGCGGCCGCCCAATCTACCGCATACCTACAAAGGATGGTGGAAAATTACAAAACTAGGCTTAAAGAATGAAACTTCTACAAGGGAGACATGGTACTGCTAAAGGTGGTAGCTAACACTAAGGACCCAACAGATGAGGCATTGGGTCCAAATTGGGAAGGCGCCCTAGTCGTAGCAGAAACCTTAGCTAACGGGGCTTACTAACTCTCGAGGCTTGATGGAAATCTAATTCCAAGAACTTGGAATTCAAAGCATCTCAAACCTCACTTTGTATAAGAAGTGTTATTTGTATATCAAAATAACAAACGTTGTAACTATTATGAAAAATAGTAATATACTAAATTGGACATAGGGATATTAGACGGCCCGAATCAGTGTAACATCTTTCTGTGTTAATTCTAACATAGCAAAAAACATTGAGCCATATCATACACAACTCGGCTTCTCAGTCAAACAATTACATTGGACGTAAATATATAATATGGCCTAACCCAATATAAAAAAACCATGTGCATGAGTCTGAAAGGTTGTAAATATGCGACCTGGCTTCATAATCAAATACAGTATGTCCCCAAATAGCGAAGCAGACCATGCCAAGAACAAAAAAATAAAGAAAGTCTGCCCTAAAATAGCGAGTAGGTCGTGCCAAGCGCACAAACAAAAGGTGGATGCGGAGCTAGAAGACAACCAAATTCGAACAAAACTAAAGGAAGGCACAAAAAAGCTAAAGCTTACAAGGTACTTGTACTTCTTTACAATAAAATTTAATTTACATAGTACTTTTACAAAAATCTCACAACAAAAAGAAAAAAGAATGTTTTTACAACTTAGCTTTACAAAAGTGTTCTACGCTACAGGTCCCAAAATACTACTGCAATTATAAAGTATAGAGTCTAAGGGATACTTTCCAAAGGATGGTCCATTTTGATATGAAAAGTCTTTCTAAAGTCGTAGTTAGCACCCGTCCACCGGTCTGTTGGATCCTCCACAGTCACTATGAACCCTTATTTATTATAGTGAAATCTTAGGTCGAGCGTAGAGTAAAAATAATTAAAGATATCTATGGATCGTTGTAAAGAGATCTTCCCCACCTTATATCTAACATTCTCTTCCCTAAGCTTTTCTTCAAGATCAGCAACTCGACCCTGCCTTGATACAATAGCAGGTGCAGCTACGGGGGGCGGCTCGAGCTTCTTGTAATTAATTTTCGAGTTTGTAAATCACTTTTTCTAGAGTCTTTATCAACTTAGCCCTTGTCGTTTTTGAGTCTCTAGAAAAACCACCAAAATACTTAAGAGCATCCGCTTTCCACCCCTTCCTCCATTTGCAAGGGAGAACCTTCAGCCTCGGCCGTTCTAACTATTGCGTATAGTGGGTTTCCATCTCCTTAATCTTACCTTGATAGTGCAATTCCATTTTTCCCCTCCATTCATATGCCAACAAGGCGTTCATACTTGTAGGAGGAGTAGGGACTGCATCCAAGATAAGCCCCTTACCACCCCTCCTCTTCCACACCCTCTTTCTCCTCGTATTGATGGCTACCTAAAAAGATATGTTTTATATATTCTTTTTCAATTTCCTAATCTCATCTTCATGGACAATCCCATAAAGCACTGCACCATCCTTTAGTGTATGTTGCAGTTCAGTCACTTTGGAGTTTGCAACATCCAGCTCAGTGTGCAACCTGACATTCTATTGGTATTAGCACTCAAGTGCATCCTTGTCTTCTTTAAGCTCAGAAAGGACATTCCTCAAGTCCTTTTCAAGCCCTTCATTAGTAAGCACTAAATTGAAGTTTTCTTCCTCTAAGGTCGCGGTAGAGCTGTCGTCGCAACCTCGAACTCAAGCACACATGTTTCACTCGGGCCGTAAACGGCGGTAACTGAAGGTTCATTGGATTCAAAAGCTCCGATAGACTTAGAAGGAGGCCTACAAGGATTAAAGCAATTTGTAATAATTAGAATTTGATTCAAAATAAATCAAGTCACACAAAGCTAAGTTTAGAAAAAACACATCACATAAAGACCAATTTTATACATGGAGAATGTAACGAATTTGCATATAAAAGTAATAAAAATATGTTGTGCTCACTCCTTATTAAGAATACCAAGCCTATGCTTAAACCACTCCAAGTGAGGACAATCGGGTGGGAAGAAATTGCTCTTTAGGGTATATCACCGCCGGCATAGTGGAAAGTTACTTAGTGCTTCTTCTTTTTTGACCATTTGATCAATTTTGGAAAGCTACCCTTAGGTATTCTCTCTAAGTTTTGTGACTGACTCATCTAAATCCTTTTCATGCTTTTGAATCATCGCCACACCAAGGTCAAAACAATCTACGGTCTGGATTTGGAGTTTTTCCATGCTTTCCTTCGGGACTTTAGTAAATATTACTTCCTTGGCAGACTATAAAGAACAAAGGGGCGAAGATAACATGGTAATTCGTCGTGTAGTAACGAAACAACAAGCAAATTAAAGAAATCGACTGTAATAAAATTGAGAATTTTTTTATTTTATTTACATAAGAATATGTGAGGCCGTTTACAAGAGATCGAGTAATCACATGACTTGAGGAGTAGTAGTCCTGAATCTCCTTAGATCATGCATCCTCGTCGTTTTGTTGCAAGGAGGCATCATGGGAAGCAAAAGGGGAACCATGCTTCATGGCCAGCTCCTTAGCCCATTTAGCCCTACAATAGGTAAGGGCCTTTCCAATCTTTATGGAGCCACCCAAACCGAGTCAACCTTGGTGGAAGTATCATCTAAGTGATCAACAAAAAACTGAAGCTTGACCGCATCATACATCTAATAAAGCACCTGATAGGTGATCCGCTCGAAATTGCCTTTAAACTTCTCCACCTCCTTCTCTTTATCCTCCAACATTTTATTCCTCGCCACCAATAATTTTTCCTTGTCCTCCAACTCCTAACCCTTCAACGCTAGGGCCTCATCATCTGCCTTCACCGCCTCCTCAACCTTCTCCCTTTGAACCCTAAGCTCCCTCTCTATCTTTTCTTTCTCGAAGGTTTTCACAACAAGGTCTGTTGCAAGCTTAGTAGTATGGGCAATGGATGCAACCTGATCATCTTCTACCCTCCTCCGAACCTCGGCAGCTAAGGCTCCTACCTGTTACAAAGCAAGGAAACTAAGATAAGGATTGGTGAAGAAAATCTCCATTGAAGAAAGAAAAAAAAGGAGGATTTACATAGGCCCAGGACATCTCGAGCTTAGTAGCAAGCTTGAGGAAGGGGAGCGTAGGAAATGGAAGAGAAATAAGGTAAGATTATAGGGTAGAAGCAATGTGGGATAGGTTGTCCAGGGTGATACATCATATCCTCTCAACAAGATCAAAATGGCACCTTCGGGCAGAGGCAATAAGCGGATACTCGAGTTGCAGAACTATTGAAGAGGTGAGGCGAGTAGTACTTATAACGAAAGAAGAGAAGGAAGAGGAGGTGTATGTGGTTTCATGAATAGCTGCTCAGAGGCTTCAGCACCATCTTTCTTCCCCTTTCTCTCTTCCTCTTCTTCGACGTCTCTAACTTCTTGGTTGGAGAAGCCTCAAGAAACGAATCAAAAAGATCATCACTTATTTTGCCCGCATAACAAAAAATTGAATCAGCAATTGCCTTTTAGAAAAAAGGGGAAGTGAAAATTTCATTGTCCATTTAATTATATTATACTCTTAAATTCATCTGCAACTGAGGAAAATTTGAAAATGAAGCTAGAGAATTATGGTTAGTGCGTAGGAAACCATACTTTGTAGTAGCAACTAGGTAAAAATAATTTTATTTTCTTCTCATCTTCGCCTAAACTTAAGATGTTCTTCATAGAAGATTCATATGAACTGGGATCAGAAAAATAGGGTGATTAGGGTGTGGTTGGAGGGAAAAAGGGAAGTTATCGAGATTCGAAATAAAGAAGTATTGATTGTTCCTTTTTTGGGTCTTACGGGGAACAGATGTAAGAACCAATTTCTTCGCTTAGGCGTAATAGCCAAAATCACCCTAGAAGAGCTCTTATGGATATCGAATAAGAATTGGAGTTCTTTAGACGAAGGAGGCATGCACTTCTTAGCATAAGAATAAAAGTAGCAATTAGAAGGGTATAAGAAATGGGAGCAAGTTGGATAGGAATAATACCAAGGGTAGTTGGCCATTCATAAAGAAATTGGTTGGGAGGAAGATAAAGTCCACATTGAATATGCTTATAAGTATTGGAAACAAAACCGTTGGGAGGTGTGTGGATGCATTCATGAAACTCTAGTACCCTACCCACATAACCCTCAAAACCAAATGATCTATAATGCTCTTCATTTGCCTTAGATCGGTTATCTTAGATGATAAGGATAAGGGAGAGGAGGAAGTGGTTTCCATATCGAAATTACCGGGTTGATTATCGACTCCTGTTAAAGTATAGAAAAAAGAAAACTACAAAAGAAAGAAGGTCCTTACTTTAGTTCGGAAAAGGAACTATTCTTGGAGAAGAGAAGATTGAAAACTAGGGTTTTCTTTTCGAAAGCATGTTAAAGAGTGGAGAAGAAGAGGAGGAAAAATATATACTACATGATCTAAATCTTAGCCACAGAATTGAAATGATGAAAAAGCCCAAAAATATAGTGTAACATCCCGAAGAATTTAAGCGTAGAAATTTAATAAAGAATTAAATTTAAATATACAAGGGCAAAAACATAATTTTTATAAGCATTCGAATTTGGCTATAAAACTTTGCACCATTGCGATTTGCTGGACAATTTTCATTTATAACACTTTGAAATCGAAGCCAGTACGAGGAAGTTACAAATGTTTTAAAATTTAAAAACAAAATTAATTAAATAATAAAAAAGTAAATTAAATTATTCTTAATTAAACAGTTCCACCGTTCGACACCCTTGGGTGGACCGATCAACATGTAGCGGTCAACCGGTCCCCCCTTGCGGTCGACCGGTTAACGGTTAAAATCGATGATTTTGAAGCGACGAACAGTCTGGATTAAACAAATTATTTTTACTTGGCTGTGAAGTAATTATTGGATGTTGTGGATGAAACCTAAGATTCTTTAAGGTTAAGATAACCATTAGGACTAATCTAAAATCCCTATAAATACAGAGCTAACCTAAATCATAATTCATTAGAAATTATCAATATATCAAAACTCTGTCAAAACTCTTCTCATCCGCTTATAAAATTCTCCAAAATAAAACAACAATAAAATAAAAGGAACTCAATAATATGGATCGAGGAAGGGGCAAGCAAACAAGGGTAGATTTTGAAGCGAAGATTAGGAGCAAAGCTTGAATCCGAGGTGTGTGGGAACACTTTTAATAAGATGAATATTGTAGTTAATTTTAATCTATACTATTAATTCTAGGTTGTTAGAAATTAAATTGCAAACATTATCTAATTAAATTTGAAATTCAATTGTTAGTATATAAACATAATTCCTCTTTTCTAACCTAGATCTATAAACCTAATACATAAACTTATAAAAATTAGGATAACCTGAGATGTCAATAGTAACCCTAGATTAAACCAATCTATTGTAAACTTATGCAAATATATGAATTTAATTTGAGTAAGAAGTTTGGATAAATTGCAAAGATTGAGTTATTGTGAATTGGTAGTTAAGGTTCACTTAAGCAACCTGAGAATGACGATAATTAATATAACATATGGTTAACGATAATTAAATAACCCTAAATTTTATACCACGACTAGTCGATCGCATTACTTGGAGCGGTTGACAGCAAGCGGTCAATCGTCCAGTACATATCGGTCGACAAGTAGGCGTTCCAGAAACGTAGGTTGAACCTTGGCCTAAGGACCAGGTTATAAATAATAAGTAATTGTTTATATTATACATACGTACGTACGTACGTACATACATACGTACGTACATATATATGAATGTTGGGGATAGTAGGGAAGAAAGTTCCCTATGAGACGACGTTAGGATATTGTAGACTGGGTAACTGCTATTTATCCAACGAGGGTCAATTATTTGACTGAGGGTGATTCTATCACAAATGACATTCACAGTAGGTTCTAAAGTGGACGTGCAGCAGTAACTAATGTTTGATGAAGTGTGTGGACCCAACACAATGGGAGTTCCATGGCATTCACAGATACCTGACATGACATGATGCTGTGTAATTGATGGATCCCGACGCGTGCAATAAGTGGCATAAACTACTATTGAGAGGTGGACATGGATGTAGACGATGAGACACTTCGACAAGTCGGAATTGCGGGCTCCCCCTCAATGCGCAGTTAGGGTATGTGTAGTCGTAGTTATGGGAAATTCATTGCTATTTGGAAATTGTAAGGAAAACGCGTGCAAGATAGTTAGGCGTAGTCGTAATGTGTGAGATGTAGTTCTAGTAGCTATTAGCCGATCGTTAGTTATTACGGTTCAATCCATAGTTCAATCCTTTTAGGATCCTGCACAAGTTGTTACTGTAGGTGTGTATCAAGTAAAAAACCCTTAGGTGAAGAACCCAAGACATACACGGACGCATGTAAGAACACCCCAGGGGTAACACCCCATCTATATACCCATACTATCCAAGAGTATTACAGAGTAATACTATCAGATAATACAGAGAATGAGGCTATATGGGGTACACATATGAATATTCCCTTGGACTAACACTGGTATGTACTAAAATATCAGGTATATAACTCACATTTACGTACACAGTATCGGTATAAAGCAATAGACACATGTGCTTCTAGGACAGAACAATACATAATATACAGTACAATGCAAAGAACACAGAGCCAATCACAGTGATAATGCATATAACATAAATATATTAATTTTATACAATACAATTCATATGTCAATTATATATATATATATACATATAATTAAACGATGTCAAAGAAGTACCATGTAATAATCCTAATATAGAACTCCTCTAAACCCAATGAAATACATGCTTGTCAAGTCATCCCTGAACCTGAAACGTCTCAGACTAACCCAAGTTTTATAAAATAACACATGCTTCAGATTATGTCTAATCAAGGATACATATAATTACCAAATAATAAGATATATTTATATATGTGTATATAACCATAAATAGTCTTCAAGGTATCACAGTACCTAAATAATTCTAATTCATATGAAATAGTGATCAATACCGTTTTCAAAGATGTCATCACCCATAACATATATATTGAATCATAAAATCACAGAACTAATATAACTAGGTGAATCATACATATCTAGAAATTGACATCTAATCCAAATTAATCAATAGTGAGACATCCTTAAGTGAAGCCGGACAGTAATGAAACAATGCCCACTATCTCTCTCAATCTCATATTATAAAATATCAATATCAAATAAATAAAACCAATAATAAATATTTTAGCTAGCATAACAATATCCAAATATAACCAATAATAAGTAGGTCGTCTGCCTGTAAAAGATAGGTAGTCTGCCTAAGAAAGATAGGAGGTTAACCATACTCTGGACAGTCTCAGGTATAATCTCATCTATATATAATATATGTCTATCTACTACCCACATACATACAAATACATCCATATATACCGAAACCATACGGGAAACTAACATCACGTCTACTTGCTCCAAGAGCCACATGTGTTGCATATGACATGCTTCCTATAGTCATCGGTTACCATTACCTATCCCCTCTCGGTATCGTGACATGATCCACCATAGGCTCGATAACGCGTAGCTCTTCGGCCACGACTACCGACATATGCCCATATGGTAACTGATTGGTGGCCTATGCGACACAAGGAGCAACCAACTACCTATCTCGTGATGCGCATCAAATATCATAAACAACAATGGTGTCGCGGATCTAGGGCGTGACCCCATAATCAGGCCGCCAGGGTGGATACTGGCCAATCTGGTTCACTTCCGAAACATAAAGGGAGTCGGTCTAAGATAGATAGACATATAATGTACACAATCTATGTGGCCAACTAGTAGCCTCCATACATGCTCACCACAGCGAATCACACACAACATACACAGCATAACCCCGTATGAGTGTCGTCCACGAGCAAATAATAACCGAATAAATAACACAACGGCGTCCCATACCACCGCGTGTTACTAATCCATTTATGCAGTGCTCATACATCACACTCGCTCCTTCCATATTCTTATAATGAGTTTAAAGAATAACCGGAAAAGTGTTATCGAAAGTTCCATACCAAACGATATCACTAAACCGTTTATTCTAATTTCTCGTCACACGGAACCAATAACAATAAGTCAAATAGAAAGAATGTCACCATCGAATCGATATCACACCAAAATCATCAATCCAATCAATATCAACGGTGAGTCATTCATATAATTATCAATCAAGAAAGAAATATAAAAAATGGTAATATAAATAGATTATATAAATAAATATAAAAAAAACAAACAATGCTTAATATTAAAGCATTCGCAACATACAATTTTATATAACAAAATTTATTTAGAACTGGATAATAAACGATAAATAATAAATACATAAATTCTAAATAGTTAACTAAACTTAAGATATAATATATTCTGTAGATAATATCAAATTTCTTAATCTTTTATAAAATTAGACAATCATTTAATACTCATTAATAATATTGGGAAACTCCTTATAAATTGTACTACATCAAACAGTTATAAACATGTAATTTTATATTCAAATAAATATATTTTAAAACTTGGATGATATATGTGTGTGTGTTAATAGTAAACTATAAAAGTTTATTCATATGTGAAATTACATACTCACACGATAATTAGAAAATGCTTTAAGTGAATCACTGCAAAAATAAAATACCACAATTGCATTGTAATATCTAAATAGTCAAGTTGAATGAACAATTGTTAAGGAAAATACACAGCCATAGCTCATGTACCCATGACATATGAAACTCGCGAATGCAAAGTTTCAAGTAATCAATGCTTGAAATAATATATTACATGAAAGCTAGCATATATAAAAGGGGCTTTGCATGAAAGGTCCCTATTTCTGATGATGTTACAAGAAAAGTTCCTGTAGAAATAAGTATGTAAATTAAGTCCCTGTTTTTTCTAAATAAGAAAACGCAAGTTAGCTTGCGCTTTTTAAATTTTCAAAATCAGAAAGCGCAAACTAGCTTGCGCTTTTCAAAAATTTTAAAATTTTCAAAAAAATTTCAAAATTAGAAAGCGCAAACAAGCTTGCGCTTTTCTGATAAAAAGTGCAAGTTAACTTGCGCTTTTCAAAATTTTCGAAAAATTCGAAAAATATTTCAAAATTAGAAAAGTGCAAGTTATCTTGCATTTTCTGTCAGAAAAGTACAAGACACTTTGCGTTTTTTTATTTTTGAAAAATAGGGACCAAATTTACATATTCATTTCTGCAGGGACTTTTTGTATAACAACATAAAAAACAGGGACCTGTGACTCTTTTCTTGTATATAAAAACCTCTTTATGAGTTTGATAAATTTAAAACTATAATTACCTTAATAAAATCAAAGTATAGATGGATATAAGAATTTTAAATACGTTTGCTTTAGTTTATTTTAAATGGAAATTATAGATATATTCCAATCATAAATTACTTGAGTAGGCATAAATATAGAGTTGCCCACATACTCATTTACAAAGATGGGATTCTACAAATTACTGTAAAACAAAATGAACAGCAGTTTGCAAAATACTGTTATGAAATTTACAAAGCTAAAACAAAATAATACAGGTATAAGATACTCCAACACAAAGTAATACTTCTTGTACAAAGTTAAATATTTAAGCGGAGTATGATATAAAAGCCAATGTACAAATTGGACTAGGACCAAAGCACAGCAGCTGAAATCTATTTAGCAAGAAAACAAGCAAAAACAAGCCTAAACAGCAAATACCCCAACTCACAATGTCAAATGCAACTCACGCATGCATGGCCTGATATATTTATGCACTGGCACATAGACACACACGAGCACATACTCCAATCCCACTAATACTGATGAAAATAATGCTCCAACACATACAAGATAACAATATCAGGATAAATTAATACATGTTGACCTGAGAATTGGATGGCAACGAATGGTCATATCCACAAAATAAATGACAGCAAGACCAACAACGTAAATATGCAAACATACTTACTTCCATGTGCCACCTCACTCACTCACTATTCTCTCATGTAATTAACATACACACATGATCGCTCACAAGACTGGAAGCAAGAATAGTTTAAACTAAAATAGTTTAAACTAAAATATGCAGAGGTTAAAAAGAAACATACAACAGCGGCTAGTATGTATAAAATAATCACACTCATCTCACCATATATATGTATATGATTATATAATCCCTCATGCATATAAGATACTGGACACATGCCTGCATACTTACAATCATACATTCACGCTGCTCAAGTCAAGAGACACACGCATTGGTTCAAGAAGCAAATTTTACTATATATTTATTATGATTATTATATTTTACTGGAAATGTCCAATCTAATTCTGAAGCCCGAAATGATTTGCTGAAACGTATACAACTATCGACCCTTCTCAAATAATTTTAATAGTCAACATCATTCATAAGAAGAATTATACATAGATTTGTGAGTTTTACAAATCACTTGGATAATGATATGTTCCATCCTATTCTCAAACAAAAGCACAAACCTCACCAATGAGAAGATAAAACTTGATTTACTTCACATGATAGTTGCAGTAGCAAATAGAGATGAGCATACTGAAATTTTGTATTTTCATTTTATTTTATGCAATTTGTTTTTGAATTTAGATGTGAAGGTAATTGGTTCCTGATTTGCTTTCGTAGGAAGATAGAGATGCCTTTTGAAGAAAAGATGCGTGACTATTTTTAGTGAAACCTCTGGAGTAACAAAATTGGGCTTCAATAATAGACCATTGGGCTTTAAGGTAAACAAGTACATAAAAAAATTTCCTTTTTGTTTTGAACAAACATTCGCTCAGATTTTAAATAATTCCAAATTTCTATTTAAAATCACTCTATTGCAAAATTAATTATTTTATTTCAATTATTTCACTTTATAAATTTTATTTCCACATTCCAACCTATTTTATATTTCAAATGTTATATTTTCACAATTTGTATCCTTTTATTAAATAACTACAAAACTCATTATCAAATAAATCTCCAAATTCCAATTTAATTAATCAAATTACTAGTATTAACTTAAGTTAATTATTATGTAAAAATCCGGGTTGTTACACCAGGTTACACGGAGTGGAATTAAAGTCAACTGCATATGATCACCATATATTAATATTGTACTCATTCATCGGACTTTTGTTTGACCCATCATTTTTCATTTCCTTTTCCTCACCATAGGAGGACATGGCAGTAGGTGATAGGCATAATTTCAGTACGTGGAGAGATGAGCTCATCACTGGAGTTGCTTATCATTTTATTTACTCTCCATGTAACCGTCTATTTTATTCAGTACTTAGTATTTTATTAGACTATGAATTATATGTGTACTCTGTATTTGACTACATACAGTTTCTGAGACAGTGTTTTGAGATATTTTCTGATAAGGTTATTTTCTATATTTATATTTTGTTTCCTTTTGCTATGAGTTCTAAAAATGTAATATATCTTAGATCATATTTGTATATCTGTAGTCTCTGAATTGCTTTAAAAAACTCAACAGCTCGTATTTCTTGGCATCGACGTGAGTCCGAAATTCATCTTAGGCTTTGGATCGATGTGTCAGGAAGTGCGAATTGTTACACATCAGTTGATTAATGACAACAAAGATTAACACAAGGATCTATACAAATTTTCTTAGAAGTCAAAAAGACCAAAGGCACGACTTTTCAGAAGATCGGCCAGTAACGAAGCGACACATGTACTTGGGCATGAAATATGAAATAACAAGAAAGACTTTTTCGTTTTTGAAAAGTGGAAAGTGAACAATAAGAAGTGATGGGTTGCAGGAAAAATATGGAAGTAAAAGCAAGTCCACACCAATCTACAACCACTACAGACTTGGGGGCAAGTGTTGCATCCATATTTTCCAAGTTGTTTCTAAGACAAACTGATGCAAGCACCAGGCTAAAAGAACTGCCCATGAAGGAAGTTAGACTAGGAAAAAAAAGCAAGGACAAAGCCCGAGTAGGACCATCTAAAGAATCAAGACAGTAACAGAACAAGAAAACCACACCATTCAATCAAGTATAGTATTGACGTGGTAATACTACGTCGATGACCTGAGATAGGCACAAAAGTGCAAGAACTAATCTATAACCCTAACACTCAAAGGGCGGGACTACAACACAACCTTTAAATTTCTTAGCTCATAAATACCAAATACAAAGGTTATACTGCGATCCCAAAAGTAAGCCTTCACGGGTTAAAGTTGTGGCACGATCTAAAATAACAACAAAGCAAAACGATTATGTTGTAGCCATAGAAAAAGCAACTCGAATGACATAGAACCGCAACACCATTCTTAAAGAAATTACATGCAACAAGGATGCACGACAATCTTAAACTAACATTTAATGTGATAGGACTACACCGTAATCTTATATCAACATCAAAGTAATAGGAATGAGACGTTTGATGTGACAGAACAAAATCACAATCCTAAAAACACTGCCCACAAACATAAGGACTCGAGGGATGCGACAATGGGGTAAGATCGCTTTATAACTACGAGTCCAGCCTTATTCCTCAAAGGAAAACCAAGAGAACCCAACTTCATCCCCAGGATCATTAAACCTAGATCAAAGACAAGTATAGTGGTGCAATCCTCTATTGACCAGAATGGCTCGGAACAGGTTCATGCAAGACAAAAACTCTTCAAAATAGAAGTGTGGTATCCTCTACTAAGCCATGCAATTCAACTTCAGCTATCATCAACACCACGCTTTGTTGATTCTCATGTTGGATAGTGCAATACATCTTTGGAAGTATCGATGTAGGTTAAACACTATATGTTATCACCACCTTGATGACAATGAAGGCGCAATTCCTAATAAACTAAAGCGAAGTTTTGAAATGCTGATAATGATGTAGTTCTTCCTAAAATGGAGGGCAGCTTTCTATTATAGCTTCAATTGCACATATGAACAGCCCACCAGCCATTGCATCACAGAATCATAAAGTCACGATCTATTCAAAAATTTGGTATTCCTACTTTAATTTCAAACTTCCCGTCTAAGTTCAAAATTTACCGATTCAAACCATAGTTTCCCACCGAAGACCGATTTGGAAATCTTTGCATAGTAAATTAACAAGATAGATGAAAGACACATAGCAAGATTCAAAAATAGAAATCAAAAGAGCCGAAGGCTGCTTCCACAATCTATAACAACCCGAAATTTAAGCTATAGTAATTAATTAACGAATTAACTAAATAATAAAATAAGTTTATGAAATTATCATAATTGAGCCATGGGAGTTGCACTATTATGTCCGTGACGATTTTTTGGTCAATTTTCATATATAGATTGTCAGAATCCGAGTTAAAACGAAGAAGTTACGGAATAAACAAGAAACGAAGAAAACAAGAATATATATATATATATATATATATATATAACAGGTCAGGTCGACCCTAGGGTCGACCCTCCCCTTGGCTAGGTCGACCTACCATGTGAATTGGTTGACCTGGCGGTCGACCCGCCTGTGTACTTGGACGAAGTTTCGTCCTGCTTCGAATATGACGTGTTTTTCTATTTGAAATTGATCATGTGCGTATGTGCTTCCATCCGACGGTTCCCAATGAGCCTATGACGTGGTTGCACCAGATTTAATCTTCAAATTCAATGGCCTGAGATCCCCAAGTGACAATATAAATAAGACCCTAGACCTAGCTATTTTCTCCATCTAGGTTCATTGCCTGAGGCTGGACCCTAAAAGGAATATTTTTCCAAGGAGAAGATCTTTTTAATTAAAATATTTTATGCCCTAGAAGTGAATCTGGGAAGGCCAAGGAAAAGAGCTAAGGACCACATGTGAGTATTTAAGTCATTATTTTAGAGTTTTAAGTAATTTAAAATAATAAGGTTTCTAATAGTTGTAGTTTTTCTACAATTTTGGGATAATCTTTATGCAAGTTTATTTACAGTTTATATTTAAGTAAATTTTAGACTTGTTTTCCAATCTATTTTCTTCTAGCTATTTTATTTCAGTTATTTGCAATTATTTACTATTATTTACAGTTTTTTCTAATTATTTACGGTCATTTATTGTTATTTACATTTATTCATTTTTAGTTGAAATTTAGCCTGCAAATGTTAGTTTCTTTTTATTCCTTTTTACGCAAATAGAATAAATAAAAGAGAATAATTCGCTAATATAGATTAAAATAGAATAACACTAAATTTACAAATTTTAGATGTAAAATAAGAAGGACTGTAATAAAAAGAAGATAGACTGAAATAGGAAAATTTAAGACATTTGCAAGCATAGTTATAACATGTAATTATAACTAAAAAGTGGAAATAGAAGAAATAGCAGAAGAAGCTTATTTTTAAACTTAGATCTTCGATTAAGTTAATAAGCAAAATTATAGCACATGGGTTATAATTATAGATAACAATAAAGGCTTATTTTAGAACTTATAATTAAGTTAATAAGCAAGTATAGCAGAGATAACAAAAGAGGCTTATTTTAAGACTTAGATTAAGTTAATAAGCAAATAGAGCAGAAATAATAGAAGAGGCTTATTTTAAAATTTACACTAAGTTAATAAGCAAAGATAGAAGTAGGGCTCGTACCGGCAGCATTCCCCTTCAGTCAGGAACTAATGGTCTCACAATAGATTAGGCAAGGCCGGGACACGCTTATGCTGAAGTAATGGTAAATAAGTGGTCAATATATAGAAGCTCAAATCAGGGGATTTGGGCAAGGGGCACAACTAGATTTTGTTTGTTAGGACCCGTACCGGTAGAATTTCCCTTTCAAACTAGGACCGATGGTCTCACAAAACACTTAGGTGAGACTGGGCAGGACCTTATCAGACCAAGACTGATGGTCTCACAATAGATCAGGTGAGGCTGGATACGCTTATGCTGAAGTAATGGTAAATAAAAGGTCAAAAGAGGGAGCAACAGATAGTGCAAACCGATGGTGGTCGAGCGTGCGGCCTCGGTGCAGGGATAAAAGTCGCTATTGAGTTCCAAAGCGCTAAACAGGTGTCTTTTGCTGTGGGACCCACAGGATGGGACTAGCTCACAGTGGCACAACAGAGATAGAAAGCCGATCAAAGGGTATAATTAGGATTTCAGCCTAACTAAAATAGGATTAAGGATTCAGCCTAATCAAAGCAGTTATCTAAGAGAAGTGCAAACAATCGAAGATAATTAGAACTATCTAAGCAAAGCAAACAGTTAAACAGTATTTTATTCCAGCTTTATATTTTCCTTTATTTCCTTTTATACTAGAACTATTGTCAAGTCTATTACCTTTATCTTGCTTAAAAATACTAGTAGTTACTTTCACTCACCAGACTTATAGTCTGACCCACTCCTCTATTCCTCTTTCCCCCCCCATGGGCCAACAGAGGCAGGGACAGGAGATTTGGATTTCTTGGAGATCCGTTTGCAGAGCTTTCTTATTCTTCATGTATTCTTCTTCTTTTTAGTTTTCTTTTCATTTGATTTTCGATATACTGGTACTTCGTGAGATGGATGATTTTTATTATTATGTGCTCTGATGATGTGACTGAGATGGTATTTTTCATAAGACATATGTATTTGGTTTTTAAGACATATTATGTATTTGGTTTTATGACTTATTCTATGGAATAATAAAGTTAAATTTTAAATATTTCCGCTATTTTATTTATTTGTCTTGTGAATCTTAGTCTTTGTAAAGTTCTTATCTATACCTATAACGCATCATATCCTTTAGTGTGTCCTTTTGGGTATACTAAGGGGTGTGAGGTGTTTCACTTGGTATCAAAGCCTAAGGTTATAGGATTTGTAACATCCCGTATCTGGAGGCCAAAATCTAAGTGCTATGGATGTTGTAGCCATCCATAGTATTAACTTCTGGTGATAAAATACGGAAATGTTAATGATATCCATAATATCAGAAGCACTTGAATATGAGAAAAATCATGGATTTTCAAAAACAACAATTTTCAGTGATTACTTTCAACAAATCATATCCAAGTTACAAAAATCCCAAACGTATTCTCAGGCATTGATCAAATATAATTTACAACAATACGCTAAGAGCGACATATGAAGATGCCCCCTTGGATGATCAAAGCAATATAGACAAAATTGTCTTAATACACAACAGAAACAATTTTTAAAACAGAATCCCTAAATTAGCTATCCGTCAGCCACTTGCTCGTCTTCGGATGCTTTATTCGCCAAAGTCTGCTAAAACCTGGAAATCTAAACCCTCGGCCTACTCAAATCAAATTTTGAGCACCCGAGAGTTTAAGGGAAAAAAAAACTTCGAGTCAGACTTAAAGCCTGCTGCGAATAATATCTATTACATCTCAGTTTACCGATAACTAGTGAGACTACGCCGTTTAGCGGAACGGGTTTCCTCTCACTGATATCTCTTTTCAAAACATATATTTTGCAAATCCTTTCCTGCAACCAAACTAGTTAATCAACTGATTATAATGATAATATAGCAATATCGATTATGCTAAATAGGAAATAAAATAGACTATCTGTCTAAAACTGAATTATCGGTTCTAAGTTCTGAGCTATCTGTTCTTTTCTGGACTAGCTATCGTAAAACTAGTTATACGAAAATAGCAATTTCTTTTATGCTAGACAATGAGCTATCTGCCCAAAACAAGTAAAAAGGGGTGGACTAACTATCCTTAAAATTTTAGCAAGGTCCGTTATGCTAAAAAATGAACTATCTATTCATATCAAAGCTGACTGCTTTTTTCTGGACTAACTGTCCTCTGGGCTGACTGCCCTCAAAATGGACTCACTGTCCGAATTTAAAATGAGTTGACTACCCGAATTTTCATTTGGGTTAACTACCCTTCAAAATATCTGAGCTGACTACTCTACCATATCTGAGCTAACTGCTTTTTAGATTCAAAATAATGTTGATGATGTTCAATAAGGATTGTCTATCCTTTAAAATAAGTTAAAGTCCTTTATAACTTAAAACACTTAGGTTATCTGCCTAATTCTTATATTCGAAATCCTTGTTTAAAACCTTTAAACAACCTTTCGAAAACATAGAAGGCAACTCCTTCAAAATGATTCATAAAACCCTTTGAAAGCATTGAAGGTAACTCCTTCATATCCTTTAATAAACCTTTCGAAATCATTGAAGGTAACTCCTTCTAAACCTTTTTAAAAGCTTTCTTTTCATAAGCTTTAAAACATATGACACCCGCCTTTAAATCCTTTAAATCTTAGCCTTTCGAAAACATAGCTAAACTATACCTTTCGGAATCAATGTACCTCAAATTCAATTTAAAACAGGTGGAAAACCTTTCGAAACCAATCAAAGTTAACTACTTTGAAACCTTCAAAATGTTTCAACTTAAAACATTTGGATTATACAAAGGGATCGGAAAAACATTAGAGTCGAAAGTAACTGCTTCGAAACCTTCATAAAACCTTTCGAAATCAAAACCTTTCGAAATCAAATCTTTCGAAGTTAAACCTTTCGAAATCACTCTAAAACAATAAAGTGTTAGTACTGGAACCAACCCTTCGAAATCAATGGAGAGAGGCGGCAAGTTTTAGAAAACAAAAGATAACCTTTGACTCCATCTGTGTCGAAAGGATAGGAAGCGGCAAATATGCTTCCGACCTGGCCGGAAGCTATACCTTTCGACTTTGCCGAAAGGTTTCAATTTAAAACAAGAAAGCAAACCAATCGAAACCTTTTCCTTTTAAACCTTTTGACAATTTCGAAAGCTCTTTGTCGAAAGCTAGCAGATGTATTTTTTTCTTTAAAACCAAAACAAAACTTTATCTCTTCCGAAAGCTATAACCCTTCATCCCAACCTTTCAACTTCCTCCAATTCACTACGTACCAGTTTCTTGATACCACATGCATTGGTATTTAATCGAATCGGAAGGTTTGATACCCTTCGACCTTGCCGGAAGGTCTGGAATGAAGGTGGAAGCTCTTGCCAAAAGAGTTGAAACAGTGAAAATACTATTTGAAATAGTTCTTTTGTACCCCACCTGCCTTGTTTGTCTAAATTTGATTGAATTTTATATTCAAAATTGCTGCCGACTTCCTTATTTGGAAATTTGAGTAATTTTAAAAAGGCCCCTTTCTCCTTTATAATTATATAAAACATTTAAGTCACATACCTTAAATAGTTTTATATAATCATCAAAACACCTTGAAATATTCTGGAAAAATTCCAGAAAGTAAATTATTATTTTCTCTTCAACATATAAAAATTTCGAATCCAAACAATAATTATTTTACCCATAAATAATTTTATAATCCAAATAAACCTTTTCTTACTTAGAAAATTCATAACAATTCCACAAAAGTTTAGAAAATTCTAAAAATTGAAACCCATCTCCAAAATAACTTTTTAGATCGTTTTTAAAATTCGCAAGGCTAACGGATGTCATTTAATAGGGTTTTCATCTGAAAACATGTCATAAATCTATATGAACATACAAAAATCATCAACATGTATATATTGTCTTTTATCTTTCGAAAACATGGCAAACATTTGCAAAATCATTCGGAATTTACATTAAAACCGAAACCAAAAATATTTAGAGATGTAAACGTTATTCACCTTTTGCTTTAATGATTAAGGAGCTTGAGATTTGAATGAGTTTGATTTGAATTTGCTTTCCTTAAGCTTCTCTTTTCTTTTCTCTTCTTCTTCCTTCATTAATGGTGGTCGGCCAAGCTTTTAATTTTTGAAAATGAGAATGGACGTGTGTTTGGAATACACGGCCTAAGGAAGACAATATAGGAATGACCTCTTTCCCATAATACCCCTCCTTTAATTCATTTTAAACCTTTATTAAGTTTATTAGTTTAAAAAGGCACGACTACCTAAATTAAATCAAATCTCAATCCCCTTATCAACCCATTATTTTATTTAGTTTATCTAACTAAATCTCCTAAATAATGTTATCAAAATTCTGGGGTGTTACAGACTCCCCTCCTTAAAGAATTTCGTCCTCGAAATTACAATAAGGCTCATAATAAACAAGAAGGTAAAACATATCATTAAAACAAGTCAGGATAAATATCTCTATCCTGCTCTCAACCTCCCAAGTACAGTCTCTGTCATCGTCACTCCACTGGACTTTGACTAATCTGACCGTCTTGGTTCTAAGCCTCTTCTCATCTCTTACAACAATGTGAACTGGCTTCTTCACTATGGTCAAGTCCGGTTCTACCACTAAATCATCTAGCACTATCAGTGCAATAGTAGTCTACGGGTCTCTAACACACTTTTTGAGATGAGAAATATGAAAAACATCATGGACACCTGCCAAACTGTTCGGTAACTCAAGTCTATACGCGAGCTTCCCGATCCTCTCAAGAATAGGAAAAGGTCCTATGAATCTTGGAGATAACTTCCCCGACTTCCCAAATCTAAGCACACCCTTCATGGTGATACTTTGATGAAAACATGATCCCGAACTAAGAACTCCAAATCTTTCCGTCTCTTATCTGCATAAATTTTCTGCCTAGACTGAGCCTCCTTCATCCTATCTCGAATGACCTTAATCTTTTCTACAGCTTCTCTAACCAAGTCTGGACCAAGAATCAATCTATCCCCAGTCCCCAACCAACAAACGGGAGATTTCATGGCCTTCCATACAAAGCTTCAAACGGTGCTATCCCAATACTAGTCCGATGATTGTTATTATACGAAAACTCGACTAGATGCAGATGGTCCTCCCATGATCCCCCAAAGTCCAGAACACAAGCTCTCAACAGATCTTCCAAGATCTTGTTAACTCTTTCCGTTTGCCCATCTGTCTCCAGATGGTAAGCGGTACCCATCATAAGCTTGGTTCCTAAAACTTCCTACAGACTCTTCCAAAACTCGCTAGTGAACAAGGAATCTCTATCACTAACTATGCTGCTAGGAACTCCATGCAGTCTAACCACATTATTCATGAATAACCTTGCTAAAACAGGTGCCGTCCTGGTTGACTTAACTGGAATGAAATGGGCATAGTCAATATGTCCACTATAACCCATATACTTTCATTTCCCCTATTCGACCTTTGTAACCTGTAACGGCCCTGAATTTTTGATATTGAAAATCAGGATATTTAATTGATTTTAAATATCTGGAAGTTAGTTTAATTTGAAATTCACACATCAAAATGAATTTGTCAATTCAATTATTGAATTTAATTTACTGAAGTTGGGTAAAAATTTGAATCTTCAGTTTTAAGCTGATTAAATATATTTTCAAGGCTTAGAAAATTCATATTTATGATACTGAAGGTAATGGAAGTTTCAGAATTGGATTTGGAACTGTTTTGTTCAGTTTTGAAATTTTATTGTTTAAATTGAATTTAAAAATAGCATTCCGGGGCATAGTCTCGGAATTCGACGAAACATGTTCCATTGGGTCCGTAATATTGTATTATTACCGGATTTCAATTTTCGTAATGTTTGGAGTGATCGTTTGGCCGTACGATGAGCAAACGCGCTGAAAATTATATCGAAATTTAATGTTGTGAGTGGTCCAAAAAGCTATCTTCTCCATATGATAAAATTTGGACTCGAAAACTTTTCCATCGTGTTCGGAATAGGCGTATAACATTACAAACTCCTAGCGGCATGCCTTGATAGGAAGTCAAAAATTTTGACTTCGTTTATCGAGACAATTCGAATTTGAGTTTAATTAATATATAAATTTTTAATTCTGGGTCAACACAGCAGAGATTCTTCCATTAGCCTGCTTCCTTTCTCCATCATAACTTTTTCTCCTCAGCTTTTTCAGAAGCACTGCAGCCTTCATTTTCACGCAACCTTCTCCCTTATCCCCAGTTAAAACAGCTCGAAAGAAAAAAAAACTATCTTCTTCTAAAACAAATAATGGCCGAACTCAAATCATTCAGACTTTAATTCCCAGACTTCTTTTTCTCGTGCTTCGATTCGAACAGAAAAAAAAATCGCATGCCTCTTATATTTTCAAATCGAGATCGCAAGCTACTTCCTTCTTCCCTCATCTGTTCAAAATGAAATCGGGCAAATCATTCGTGAGTCGAGTGGCCATGGCATCGCGCGAATTCGAATCAAAAGGTTGGGATTTGTTATCGCAAGTGGGGATGGACGTTGGCGAGACGGCAGGGTGGCCACGTTCAAGTGTTGGTCTGAGCGCGCTCGTGTGGAGGATCGGTGGAAAGATCTGATAGCCGCGAATTGGAAGGGGAGGCTGAGAAGCATGCGGGGTTTGGTGGCGGTACGAACTGTCGTGGTCGGTGAAGCATTTCTGGCGATGTCACGATTTAGGGGAGGCTCGAGTCGTAACAGTAAGGTATATTTCTTTTGCAAATAAAAAAAATGTTAAATTAAAATGCAGTAAGTTTTTATAAAACAGTGATATATACATATGTGTATATATATATATACACGAGTTAAGGAAATTTTGTTAAAGTAAGGTGTTAAGCAATTTACAGTTTATTTTTATTCTTCAGTTTCGATTTTGATATGATAAAATATATAATAAAGAGGTTATATATATAAAGATAAGATTTTTATAACCCATATAGCCTATTGTTACATGCAGATTGAAAAATGGAAAATAAAAACAAATTACAATTTACTAATTTATTAGTGATAAATTTATTTAGTTAACTTATGAATTTTTGTGGTAACTCGAAAATATTTTTATTAATAGGAATTAGTTTAAAACTAATTTTTAGTTAAATTAAATAAATGGCAATTAATTGTTCGATTTATTTCGAATATCAATGAAGTGTATAAAATTGTTATACAAGGTCTAAAATCGAGAATCAAGCCGAAATGGAAAACGGATTGCAAATTAAAGCAAAGGTGAGATCTTCTCACTCAAACAAAGGGTTTTGTTTAATTTTAAATAGTTATATTTAAAATTATTGATTGTGTTGATTGTGTGCTTGAATGATAGTATATATGATAGTAATATATAGCAATATATATATATTGGAATATGTATATATTGGAGTTGTTGATTTCCCGCATTATATAGCGGATGAGACCCTATGCGCCGCATAATAGCGGATGATATTTTATAAATCCCATATACCGTGATATTCCACCTCGAAGTGGAATTGGTATTGTGCTAACATCTATGGATGCAGGGAAACAGGTTGGAGGGATCCAACAGGATTCCTCAAAACATTTGAATTGGTTTCATATGTTGTGTGTTGATTATTTATAATCTGTGTATGATTATATCTGTGATTGAATTCGTTGAAGGCTATGATTTAGCTGAATGTATTTTTGGTATCGTTGGATACTAGAAATAAATAAAATTGGATTTTTGAAATTAGAGTATGAAATTTTTAGTAAATTATTTTTGAAAGAATTTGGTGAATTTGAAAGAAGGAATTTTAAAGTATTAAAATTGATTTTTGAAATCTTACCGAATAAATTCCAAAATATGGGAAAAGGATATTAATAAATGGGTTTTGAGTAATATTGTTTAAAAGTTGAAGAATTTATTTAAAATGGAATTTTAGATGGTTTGGAAGAGATAAAGGAATTTATTTTAAAAGGTGATAAGTTTCTAGAAATCAAATTGATAATTGATTTGGTATTGGAAAATAAATAATTTGGGAAATCGATATGAAAATTTATTTGGTGTTTGAATGAAAATTGATTTTCGTGTTGAGAATAAATTTGGAAATCGATTTGTAAAATGATTTGGTATTTGGGATTAAAATTAGAATCAAATTGAAATTTGATTCGGTGTTGAAGTAAATTTAGAAATCAATTTGGAATTTGATTTGGGGTTTGAAACAAAATTGAGAAATCAATTTGAAAGTTGATTTGGAGTTGAAAGTAAATATTTGAGAAATCGATTTGAAAATCGTATATAAGTGAATATTTGAAAATTTACATTCACAATGGGATTTGTAAAGGAAAAGTGAAAATAAATAACATTTGGAAATTTTATTTCGCGAGTGAAAATATGATTTGAAATTGGTTTTCAAAGTGATGAAGTGTGGAAAATATATATCTTGCAAAGATATTTGAAATTTAATAATTTGGGAAAATTATTTAAATTGGTTGATTGTTGTGAATGTTGTTGATAGTTAAATAACCGACTATCAATATTTGCCTTTGAAATGGCACTTGATTTGTTTTTAAAAACAAACGCTCATTATTCGGTTAAGCCGGGAAAGGACCTTTGTGTCATATAACCCATTCCGAATAGTGATACGTCGTCAATGGATAACATTTGAAGACCGGTGTAAAGACCGGGTATTTTCGAAAATGAAAGGACAACCTGTCGAATGTCTCTGCACCGAGTTGCTCCGGTATAGAGATTTATATCACTCTTCTTGTGATGGGTAGTCCGGACGTGATTAGTGAATACCCGGATTGCAAGGGCTTCTTTGGAAGTGCCTTCGGTTCCGTTCGATCTCGGAACGGACTTGTATGGATGTGTGTCTGACGTTACACTTTGAGATATAAAGCTGGTTTCTATCAAATACATTTCTGTTGGTGGCGGAGAATTTATTCTCTTAGCTTAACACCCTTCTCTGAGACGTACGAGCTCAGAGGTTATGTAGTTGATGGTACTAGTGATACATTCCCAGTTTGGTAATGTGGCATACGAAGTGCTGTTGATCAATTGTTGATCAAAGCATGGCTTTGTGAAAAAGCGTGGCTTTGTGAAAAAGCGTGGCTTTGTGAAAAAGCGTGGCTTTGTGGACGAGAATTCGTCGAGCCTCACAACCCGATAATGGTCGAAACAGGAATGTTGCAGCAAGGTGTTTAGGGGTCGCGCCCCTAGGGTATGTCATTTCCTTCTGGATAAAAGGTGATATCATGGTATGGAGCCCAGATATTTTACCTATGTTGATGCTGCAAATTTATTATACTTTGTGGTTGTTGCTTTGTGGTTGAGGATCCTCAGATAAAGGTCGGTAACGACCGGGGGATGGCATAGCTTATGTGTTAGCTACCTAGTTACAGCTGTACAGCATGAGGTAACATTGGCCTTGTGTTTGCAGAGAGCAGGTTGACTCTCGGGGCGTCTTTCCAGAGGCGTTTCCATTTCGGTGTAAGGAAGTTCCTTTGCCTGACCATTTGTTGGAAATCCAAAGAAACAATACGAACCCTGTACGGTTTTAGTTGTAGAACCTGCCATTTACTTATGGTGGTCACCACTGTTTAGATGGTAGCTATAGTAGGCATACAATAATGGTTGTATGCTGGCTAAGATTAATATCATACTTTCGAAATGTTTTCGACACTATGCACTAGTAATAATATCCAATGATTTTGCGTAGTAAGCATGTTTGACTATCATAAGAAGAAATCTCCTTCAATTCTGCGTTTGCATTGTGTGTGTGGTGGGAGGTCTTATGTTAGTTTTATTTTCCAAAATCATTGCGAATTGGTTATATTTTCTTTGTGAAAATAACTGTTTTACGATCTCACACCAGTCACCATGACTGACTCGGAGTTTATTGTTCCCTTCTAAACTCTGGGTGCCCATAATTTTCCACACGGGCAGCCTAGAGTTATGTTATCAGGATATTCATGATATTCTGGAGCTTTGGAAGCAAGCTGGATGGCGAGACGTACTTCCGTACTTGTTTATTTATTCCGCTGTGCATTATGTATGTGGACAAGTTATATAACTGTCCAGTGATGTGTATTGTTGTAAACTCTGATGATATGATGTAATGTATAAACTGATATAGTCTTTTGTTTTAAAGATTATTCATTCAGTTATTATATATTGTTCCGCTGCGAATGTGAGATTCTGATATTGTTTCTGTTTCTGTTTTTCTATTCTTTCATTTCTTCTGTCTTCTTCTACCTCTTCTTTTTAACCCTAATGGTTCGGTTTTCCGGCATTCGATTGTGCGGCATTTGATACAGTGGACGTATTAATGTCGACTTTCGAGCGTCGAAAGATCGTCATCGTTACATGTGGTATCAGAGCATATGGTTAAGCGATAACCCTGGCTCTGTTGGGTGTTACTCATTAGAGATAGAGTCAGTAGTACTCTAGAATGAGTTTGAGTGTAATAATAGATATGAGTGCGTATTTGTTAGTGAATATAAAAATTTGTTTTGTATTGTGTTGACTTATCGGTTGATTGTTTATAGATTCTGGTCGGTGCAGTCTGGCCAACTGTAATCGATAGGGGTTTCTAAACTCTTAAACAAGATAAACCGGCATAGTATTTTTTTAAATAGGGTAAATGAAATAATTTTGCCCAAAACTATTTTTGTATAGAAAAGAAATGATTTTCTATGAATTATTATAGTATATGGATATTTGGTTGTTAGGAAGTGATAATATCGAATTATTATCATTGTTATATGGAAATTGAATAAGGAATAGTGGTATAACTAAAGATTTGGAGATAAGTTCATTTAACAAATGAAATTTATAAAAATGAATTGAAAGTATAAGGAAATGAATTCATATACGAATGGAATTTGTAAATGTAAATGTAAATTGTAAATGTGATTTATAATTGGAAATAGAATTCCAGAAAAGTATTTGAAAATAAAATTCATTAATGGAATGTAAATAAGTTTGATAACTTATAAAATATTTGAAATTTGAATCAAATTGAAAATGAATGAAATTGTGAATGAACAAATGAGTTTACATTCGTAAATAAATAAATTGGAATTGAAAAATGGAATGAGATTGGATTTGAATCAAGTTGAATAAGATTCCAAACTTGGAAAAAATAAAATAAAGTGGATTGAATTCAAGTAAACTAACTTGATAATTTATTAATTCATGAAATAATGAATTGGAAGTTGGTATAGAATGCAAATTGAATTGAATGGAGTCAATTGAAAATGAAATGAATTTAAAATAAATTATGTTGGTATCAATTTAAATTAGTTATAAACTAAAATGGATATTCTATTAAGTGAATATCGTTGAATTTGCATAATAATGGTTGTCGTTTGGCGCAAACAGGGTTATATAAATTCTATGAGTTATTAAAAGAAAATAAAAATTGATTTTTGAATCAATTGAAATGGATATGAATTCGTTTCACTTAAAAATGAATTGAATGTAAGAAAGTGAGTTGTTAATCACTTGAATTGAATAGAAATTGAATGTAAATTAGATGAAGCGATTGAAAATTGTATTGAACCTATATAAATTGTTAATGGAATTTATTTTGAATGCATTGCTTATGAAATCTATGTATTTACTATTGAAATAAGTGAAATGTTAATAGATTTCCTATATATGTCACTTACGTGTTTAAATTGAGTAAGTACATGTTTTTGGAAGCCGTTTAGCTGCATTTGGTCGCGCAAATGCTAATAAATAAACCGCTTTGCTTAAAATGCTAAAAAGGTACGCCTACGCAATAAAAATAGGAAATATGAACTGTTTTTCTGTTTTCCGACCGAGTGGGTCGATGTATATATATTTATATCTTTTGTTAAATTGCAAAAGCTCCTCGTACAAAGGAGACTCCGCCAAAATTTTCTGAAAATTTTGGGAATTAGAAAAAAATTTGGAAAATTTTTGTTAACGAAAAATTGATTTTCAAATTGTAATGGAATGTAAGGATTGAACTAGAAAATGAAAACCATTGTTTTGGTTGAAGTTGAAAGCTTTGGAAAAAGTGAATATTGAATTTTCACTAAGTGAATTTTTGAAGATAAAATGAATTCAAATAGAATTGAAATTGTAAATTGAATTCAAATGGAATTGAAAATACAAAGTTGAATGGAAATGAATATATAACTTTGTTAGTAAAGCGAAAATAAATATAAGGAGTATGTAAACACTTATATTGAACTTAAGAAATGAATGGAGAAAATTCTTAAGTAAAATCGGTATTTGGAATCCAATAAGTAAGTTTGGGCATTGTTGTTAAGTAAAGTATACAGGAATTATAAAGGCTATAGGAAAGTGAAATTGGATTTTGATTTCGAAGGTAAATTTAAATTTGCTCGACAAAAGGTATGTATTTAAATTTCTATATGAAATTTGATCCTTTTCTTGTTTAGCCACTTGGCTTTTCGTTTTCTTTATGAAATTTGGGAGTCCGTAGGGACATTTTGTAGTCGTACCGAGCTAGCCGCGCAAAGGAGACGCTGGGTCAATAAGTGTTTCAAACTCTAGAATGCTTCCTCACACTTATCGATCCACACAAACTTCACATTCTTCCTCGTTAGCTTAGTCATTGGTGCCGCTATCCGCGAGAAATCCTTAATGAATCTCTGATAATAACCGGCCAACCCAAGGAAACTCTTAATCTCGGCTACTATCTCAGGTCTCTTCCAACTATTTACTGCCTCGATTTTAGTCAGATCTACTGATAACCCTTCCTCTAAGACGACATGACCAAGAAACTTCACTTCCTTCTTCCTGAAGTGACACTTCGAAAACTTCGCTTTTAGCTGATGCTGCCTCAGCGTCTCAAGCACTACTCTAAGATGAACTTCATGCTCTTTTTCATCCTTAGAGTAAATCAAGATATCATCTATGAAAACCAGCACGAACCTATCCAAGTGCTCTTGGAAAATCTGGTTCATCAAATCCACAAAGAAAGCTAGAGAATTCGTTAGTCCGAACGGTATAACTAACCATTCGTACGATCCATATCTAGTCCTGAATGCTGTCAATATACTATCCTCTGCTACCCTGAGCTGATGGAAACCCATTACCAAATCCAACTGAGAAAATACCTTTGCTCCACTTAGTTGGTCGAACAAATCGTCAATTCTGGGCAATGGATATCAATTCTTTATCGTCTTCTCATTCATCTTATGATAATCGATACATAACCTCGACGATCCGTCCGACTTCTTAGCAAACACTGCCGCTACACCCTACGGCAAACTGCTCGGCCTGACAAAACTCTTGCCCTCTAAGTCCACCAACTGCACCTTCAACTCCCTCGTTTCTGAAGGGATCATTCTACTTGGCGGTCTACTCGCTGATTCAGCTTCCGGAACCAAATCTATCCGAAACTCAATAGCTCGTTTCGATGGCAATCCAATTACAAGCTCAAACACAACTGTGAATTCTCTAACCACAAAAACTCGGCTCAACTCATCATCTGAATCCAAGGCACCCAACAAAGCAAACACTGCACCACAAGAACCTCCTATGGTGAAAACAATCTGATTGCTACAATCTAGGTGACTAAGAGATATCTTCCTACCTTGGCAAAATATCTTAGCATCGTACTTACTTAACCAATTCATATCTAGGATGATCCCAAACCCCACAAAATCAAACACATGCAAACTGCACTCAAAAGTATGACCTAACAGGTCAAACTCAAACTGGTCACACCTCAACCCTAGAGTTGCATACCCTCCTATTGGAGTCGCAACTCGTAAGGAAGTAACTAAATATGTGGGTTCAAGGTAAAGCTTATCTATCAAACATCTAGATATAAAAGAATGCGATGCACCAGTATCAAATAAAATGCTAACAGACATACCATGAATCTGGAGCGTTCCCCCAAGAACTGACTTTCCTTTCTCCTGGGCTGTTGGCTTGGAAGCGGCAGGCTCCAATGCATACACCTTGCCCTTACCATCTCTAATGGACTCCTTGCACTGGTTCTTATAATGGTTTATCTGGTCACAGTTAAAACACCTGACATTCTTCCCTTTAGCCACATCCTTCGCTTTCCCTGAGCGACACTCGTTAGCAAAGTGCTCTTTCTTGTTGCATTTATAGCAGACAACTTCAAACTTCGCTTTCTTGGCTGCTCCACCCTTTTGAGAACCTTTCTTAGGAAAGAACTTCCTCTTCTGGCCCTGCCCAACCTGGACCACTTTTGCCTTGCTCCTCTCTAGAGACGACATCTTCCTACCTCAAAGCCATCTCTACAGCAATATCAGAAGGATCTCTAAGATGAGATAAAGTAGCACCAGCCAATTCTGGCTTCAATCCTTTGATAAACTTCTCATTCCGTTTCAACACGGTATCCACCGAAGCATATTCATACCGGGCCAACTATTCGAACTTCCTGGCATACTCAGCACAGACATTTCTCCCTGCACCAGCTCAGCAAACTGCCTAATCAAAGCTGACTGTGCCATTACTGACATAAACCTCTCCTGAAATCTTCCCTTAAAATCCTCCAAGGTGATTGTCTCCTCATCAACTGTTGCTGATACACTGTTCCACTAGAACAATATAGTCCCCTGAAGCTGCCTGGACGCCGACCTCCTCTTTTGCTTATCGTTGAGCTCTAAATCTGCAAAAATCCTTTCGTAGTGCAACAATCAATTCTCCACTTCAATGGCATCCTCTGTTCCTAAACGTCTTCCCTCCTAGCTTCACATAATCGCCGCTCATCTTAGCGAAATGATTAACTATCGAAACTTCTAGAACCCCTGCTCCTGCGGCATTTCCTCCTACCACTCCCGCTGCAACTCCTGCCTGCATCATATTCCTGGAAAATTGATACATGGCTTCCATTCTGACCTGCAGGACTTCAGCACCAACATTCTCTGCCTGACCTTGGCCTCTCCCTGCATTAGGTCCGACGTTCCTTTCAATGCTTCCCCCTCCTTGGTTAACTCTTCTTCTTCTACCATCCATATCTGTATTCAAACCTCATGAGATACAGAAAGATAACCCAATCAAAGGTAGATGAATTTAGATAAAGCACATGCTTATATATAACAAATACAAGTACGTTACTATAGCGTTAACCCAACCCCAAATCTTACTTTAATTTCTTCGGATTTTTGTTTTCAAAACCAATATTTTTAGTTAAATTTTCCATAAACCTATGCTCTGATACCAAGTTGTCACATCCCGTGTCTGGAGGCCAAAAGCTAAGTGCTATTTATACTGCAGTCATCCATAATATTAACTTCTAGTGACGTAATACGACAATGTCAATGGTATCCATAATATCAGAAGCACTTGAATATGAGCAAAATCACAGATTTTCAAAATCAAAAATTTTCAGCGATTACATTTCAACAAATCATATCCAAGTTACAAAAATCCCAAACGTATTCCCAGGCATTGATCAAATATAATTTACAACAATACGCCAAGAGCGACATATGAAGATGCCCCTTGGATGATCAAAGCAATATAGACATAATTGTCTTAATACACAGCGGAAACAATTTTTAAAACAGAATCCTTAAATTAGCAATCTGTCGGCCACCTGCTCGTCTTCGGATGCTTTATTCGCCAAAGTCTGCTAAAACCTGAAAACCTAAACCCTTAGACTACTCAAATCAAATTTTGAGCACCCGAGAGTTTAAGGGGAAACAAAACTTCAAGTTAGACTTAAAGCCTGGTGTGAATAATATCTGTTACATCTCAGTTTACTAATAAATAGTAAGACCACGCCGCTTAGCGGAACGGGTTTCCTCTCACTAATATCTCTTTTCAAAACATATATTTTGCAAATCATTTCCTGCAACAACACTGGTTAATCAAATGATTATAATAATATATAGCAATATCCATTATGCTAAACAGGAAATAAAATACACTATCTGACTAAAATCTAAACTATCTGTTCTAAATTCTGAGTTATCTGCTCTTTTCTGGACTAGCTGTCCTAAAACTGGTTATACCAAAATAGCAATTTCTTTTATTCTAGACTAGATAATGAGCTATCTGCCCAAAACAGGTAAAATGGGGAGGACTAACTGTCCTTAAAAATTTAGCAAGATCCGTTATGCTAAAAAATGAACTATTTGTTTATATCAGAGCTGACCGCTCTTTCTGGACTAACTGTCCTCTGGGCTGACTGCCCTCAAAATGGACCGACTGTCCGAATTTAAAATGAGCCAACTGTCCGAATTTTCTTTTGGGTTAACTACCCTTTAAAATATCTGAGCTAACTTCTCTACAATATCTGAGCTAACTGCTCTTTAAATTTTCCTTGAAACCTTTTTAAAATAATTTAATCCATCAAATCATATGTATACAAGGAAAATACATCTTTTGCTTTACTCTAAGCTACTTTTGCCACGTTATATATATATATATATATATATATACACTTTACTCAAAATAATGTTGATGATGTTCAATAAGGATTGTCTATCCTTTTAAATAAGTTAAATTCCTTTATAACTTAAACACTTAGGTTATCTGCCTAATTCTTATATTCGAAATTCTTGTTTAAAACCTTTAAACAACCTTTCGAAAACATAGAAGGTAACTCCTTAAAAATCATTCATAAAACCCTTTGAAAGTATTGAAGGTAACTCATTCATATCCTTTAATAAACCTTTCAAAATCATTGAAGGTTCCTTCTAAACCTTTTTAAAATCTTTCTTTTCATAAGCTTTAAAACATATGACACCCGCCTTTAAATCCTTTAAACCTTAGCTTTTCGAAAACATAGCTAAACTATACCTTTCAGAATCAATGTACCTCAAAACCTTTCGAAGACATTGGGTTCAATTTAAAACAGGTGGAAAACCTTTTGAAACCGATCAAAGTTAACTACTTTGAAACCTTTAAAATGTTTCAACTTAAAATATTTGGATTATACGAAGGGATCGGAAAAACATTGGAGTCGAAAGCAACTGCTTCGAAACCTTCATAAAACCTTTCGAAATCAAACCTTTCGAAATCAAAACCTTTCGAAATCAAACCTTTCGAAGTTAAACCTTTCTAAATCAAAACCTTTCGAAATCACTCGAAAACAATAAAGTGTTAGTACTGGAACCAACCCTTCGAAATCAATGGAGAGAGGCGGCAAGTTTTAGAAAACAAAAGATAACCTTTGACTCCATCTGTGTCGAAAGGTTAGGAAGCGGCAAATATGCTTCCGACCTGGCCGAAAGCTATACCTTTCGACTTTGCCGAAAGGTTTCAATTTAAAACAAGAAGCAAACCAATCAAAACCTTTTCCTTTTAAACCTTTTGATAATTTCGAAAGCTCTTTGTCGAAAGCTAGCATATGTATTTTTTCTTTAAAACCAAAACAAAACTTCATCTCTTCCGAAAGTTATAACCCTTCATCCCCAACCTTACGACTTCCTCCAATTCACTACGTACCAGTTTCCTAATACCAGGTGCATTGTTATTTAATCGAATTAGAAGGTTTGATACCCTTCGACCTTGCTGGAAGGTCTGGAATGAAGGTGGAAGCTCTTGCCGAAAGAGTTGAAACAGTGAAAATACTGTTTGAAATAGTTTTTTTGTACCCCACATGCCTTGTTTGTCTAAATTTGATTGGTTGCCAAAATATTCAAAAGTGCTATCGACTTCCTTTTTTGGAAATTTGAGTAATTTTAAAAAGGATCCTTTCTCCTTTATAATTATATAAAACTTTTAAGTCCCATACCTTAAATAATTTTATATAATCATCAAAATACCTTGAAATATTCTGGAAAAATTCCATAAAGTAAATTAATACGTTCTCTTCAACATATAAAAATTTCGATCCAAACAATAATTATTTTACCCGTAAATAATTTTATAATCCAAATAAAACTTTTCTTTCTTAGAAAATTTATAACAATTCAACAAGAGTTCAGAAAATTCAGAAAATTGAAACCCATCTCTAAAATAACTTTTTAGATCATCGTAAAAATTCGCAAGGCTAACGGATGTCATTTAATAGGGTTTTCATTTGAAAAAATGTCATAAAATCTATATGAACATACAAAATCATCAACATGTATATATAGTCTTTTATCATTCGAAAACATGGCAAACATTTGCAAAATCATTCGGAATTAACATTAAAACCAAAACCAAAAATATTTAGAGATGTAAACGTTATTCACCTTTTGTTTTAATGATTAAGGAGCTTGAGATTTGAATGAGTTTGATTTGAATTTGCTTCCTTAAGCTTCTCTTTTGTTTTCTCTTCTTCTTCCTTCGTTAATGGTGGCCTGCCAAGCTTTTAATTTTTGAAAATGAGAATGAACGTGTGTTTGGAATGCACGGCCTAAGGAAGACAATATAGGAATGACCTCTTTCCCATAATACCCCTCCTCTAATTCATTTTAACCCTTTATTAAGTTTATTAGTTTAAAAAGGCACGGCTACCTTAATTAAATCAAATCTCAATCCCCTTATCAATCCATTATTTTATTTAGTTTATCTAACTAAATCTCCTAAATAATGTTATCAAAATTCTGGGGTGTTACAGGATTCCTAAAAACTTGTTTTAAAAATAAAGTATTTTTTCAAAAGTAACCTATTTTTAAAAGTAGCATATCTTCAAACAAGAAGTATTTTTCAGAAAGAAACTCTTATTATAGACATAGTTTTTCAAGTATAAAAGATAGTTTTTATAAAAATCCCCTCAAAGTCGGTTCGACCTTCTTTCGATCCTTTCGAACCTAAATTTTCTTTTCTTTGCATATTATGGCTGACGGTTCTGTAGAGCTACGGTACCAGAAGTGCAAGGGCAATCACCCAATACAGCACTAGCAGGTGGAGATCTCATTAATCCACCTACAGCAGCCAATTTTTCTAAGCTATGCAAGGACGTCGCTAGTCTAGGAGGCAAGACGTTTTCTGGCACAGAGGATTTCGAGGAGGCACGAGCTAGGTTGAAGGATACAAAGCGAATGTTTAGACTATTAGGATTGGAGGACCGACAGGAAGTTCAGCCTGCATCTTGGCAGCTGAAAGGAGAGCTTAAAGAGGTTCCTAAGTCAGGAAGCTCTAAGAAGCCGTGGTGGAAGGACAAGAAGGATAAGGACAGGAGGAAAAAGGGAGGACCTCAGAAGCGGATAAAGAAAAATAAGAAATGTCGTAGCTGTAGATTGGTTGGTCATTACGCAAAGGACTGTAAGAATAAAATGATGAAGGGGAGGTGTTTCAACTGTGGGCAGCCTGGTCACTTTAGCAGAGCTTGTCCTTACAGGACGGGGTAGAAAGCAGGCGCACCTACAATGCAAGTACAGGCTTTGGATGCAGCACCTTTTAGCAATGGACCAAATAGAGGTAGGAAAGTCTTCGTAGAAGTTTTGACCTCTATTTTGGATTTTCCTATTCGGACTCTTTTTGATTCTGGAGCATCACATTCTTTCATTTATAGTTCTTTGGTTGATTGTTTGCACTTAGATATTTCTCTTGTAGTAGAACTTATAGTTGTTTCAAACCCCATAGAAGGATTGACACATTTATCCATGATTTGTATGGGTTTGGAAATTTTTATACTAGGCATAGAGTTTGACTGTGACACCATGTACTGGGATTTTCGAGGTATGGGATGATTTTGGGGATGGATTGGGTATCCACTTATGGAGCGATATTGGACTGCGAGAGGAGAGTCGTTAGACTAGAGACATGCAGCAGTAAGACTCTCAAGGTTTCTTGCAACCCACAGAGATCAGTCATGTTAAGCTTCATTTATTCCCTTGATTCATCACTAGGAGAGCTATATTCCGTTCCAGTCGTTAGAGATTTCCCAGACATTTTTGAGGAGGTTAGGGGACTACGCCCTAAGAGAAAGATCGACTTTAGGATCTATATGAATGGCAATGCTAAGCCAGTGGCATTGCCCGTGAGACACATGGAAGGAAGGAGTTAAGTAAGCAGATTGGTGAGCTATTGGAGAAAGGCTTCATCAGACGGATTCTTTGAGTTGTTGGTTATGCCGTTTAACCAACGCCCCAACCTATTTTGTAGATTTAATAAGATGTATTTTTCGAAATGTCCTAAATGAGTTCGTAGTAGTATTCGTGGAAGACATTTTGGTGTTTTCCTAGAGTATGGAAGAGCGTGCTATTCATCTAGAGGAGGTTGTTCATACACTTCGCGTTCATCAGTTGAAGGCAAAGTTTTTGAAGCGTCACTTTTTTGCGTAAGGAAGTGCATTTCTTAAGGCATAGAGAAGGTCAACACAGGCAAAGAATTTGAGAAACGGTTTTGTACATTTAGGATCGGATTTTGGAGATCCAAAGAGTTATAGGCAAAGATTGGAGATGTACAACAGATTCAGTTGAAAAAAAGAGGAAAGCCCATGTGTAAATAATTGAAAAAGTTATAATTGTTTCAGATAAGTGGATTTAACGGTAGTGCCTTGGAATAAATATAAGCATAAAAGAGGAATAAAAGACTTTAGTAAGGAAATGAGATTTCCAAGGTTTAGGAAGGGTACTCTTATGGTAGTAAGAAGAGAATCCACTTTATGTCTAGCCCAATAAAATGAAATTGTTAGAATAGAAAAGTTGAAAAATATAATTGTTAATATTTTTGAGAAAGTAAATATTGGGTTTTTGAAGAAAAAAAGTGGTACGAAATTTAAATTGGTTTTTATATGATGTAAATTTTGTAAAATGTGAAATTCTTTTTGAAGAATTATAGAGCATATATAGCTCACTAGTTTCTTTGTCGGTAAACAAATATTTTTAATATAAAAACTTAGAGTGTATTAACTATCGAAAATGTAGGTTACAACATTTATTGTTGTAATAGATGTTTTTGTGAAAAATAAGGGGAGCATAGACTATAACACTATTGTTATAGTAGGTGACTCCCAAAGGAAAAGTTTTTGCATATTATATGAGATTTATTTTTGAATCCATACACTAGTATTTTTGGGTTGTAGTAACGGTGTCTTACGCAACATCTATTTTGATCCAAACAAAAATGTATTTTGAAGATAATTTCTAAGTATAGTAATAAGGTGGTTTGTAAGTACACTTATTATTTAAATAACGAGGAAATATTTTCTAGTTATAAATATATTTAAAAAGTTTTGAAAATGAGTTTTTCTAAAAAGAAAAGTGTAAGTTAAATATTAGGAAATTAATAAATTTCATAGATAATGTCTATCGCAAGAGAATATAGATTAAGCATACTTTAATCTATTGGAATGAAATGAATAATGATATAATTTTCTATGAAACCAAATTACAAATAAAGATGTTTTGTGCAATTTATAAGGAATGCGTGAAAGAGATGTATAAGGTATAGGAAGCACCATATTTTGTATAGCCTATTTCGAAAAATATAAAATAAGTTCCTTGTAATTTCACATAAACATGAAGTCATCTTTTAAAGGATTCATAGAAGGTTTTAGAGTTAACAGTTTCTTATAAAAGAAAGTAGTTTCAATATATTAAGGTATAAAACCATTGGATCTAATAAGAAGTGTAATAATTAGAGGCAGTGTTAGTTAGGAGAGATATTATAGAGAGCCTTTGTAGAAAGTCCCGATTTGTAGTAAGTTAGAAACTCCTCCAAGGTTAGGTAATTGGAAAGTTAAGGGGGTTTTAATAAAATAATTGTTCTTATCTACTCCAGTTTTTGAAAAAATGAAAATCTATGAAAAGAAGATGTTGAAAACATGTAAGGACATTTTAAAGATATCTTAAAGAAAAATAGTTTGGTGAAAAAGTAAATAAGTTTTTGGAAGCGAAAAACTTAGTAACAGTTAAATTTAAAAATCCAAATTTTTATGGAAAGCTGTAAAGATCTTTAAAAGAAAAGGAGGAATAAGTTTTGAACTTAGAACTTGTAAGTTTTCCCCTCTAGGTTTGGGGAATAATGTAAATTCAAAATGCTGTAAGGATGCAAGTCTAGAATGATATATTGTTAAGTAACCAAGTACTTTTGAATTTAATAGAAACCTAAAAATAACACTTTTAAAGGCAAATTTTTTGGGATTTGATGTTTTAAAAATATAGAAGCTTTAGTTTTTGAAATGAGATGATAAATACCAAATCAAACTTTTAAATGTGGAGTAGATAGGAATCATTTCCTAGGTGTGACAGAAAAAATGTAAGGCTGTGTAGGAGATAACAGTGATTACTTTTAGAAGTAATAATAGAAGTTTTCGTAAAGTGTAAAGGACACTAGTGAGAATCTAGGATTTTTTCTTCATGTGTGTACACTATAGTAAGGTGATATTAGTAAGATAGTAAGATGCACGTGGTTGAGGATGAGTATTCTTGATTTTGGAGGAACTTGGAAGGAGCATCTTCCTTGAGTGGAATTCGCATATAATAATAGCTTTTAAGCTAGCATTGGAATGACACCTTTCGAAGCTCTTTATATAAGACCGTGCAAGTCGCCTTCGTGTTGGTTAGAATCTATAGAGAGATTGTTACTTGGTCCCGACATGGTTATAAAGACTTCGGAGAAGATTGATTTGATTAGGAAAATACGTACCTCTTATCCTCATCTTTTTGATAGTAAATTTTGAATTTCCTATTTCCATCTTTAGTTTTGAATAGGTTCTTTCCTTTATTATCCTTTGGGGGGTAGATCTTAGGACTTAACCTATGGATGGTAGGATTTGATGTAAACATGTTATTAGAACATGTTATGTATGATGGATGCTAGTGGTTGCAAGTGTTTGCTAGTGGATGCTAATGGACGCATGTATATACACTAGGCACTATTATCTCTTAGGGATCGGCTTAACTAGGTCACTAGAGCACATGCATATGGATGTGTGTGCATTTGCATTTTTTATTTTATTTTATTTCCATGGTTGCTATAAATGGATGATTACCATATGATTGTGGCATTTGGATGATGATTGTAGCACGCATATAGAACTATTAGTTATCATTAGGAAACTTGCATTCATTTGGATACATGGCACGGACATGATTGCATAAAAAGAAGGTTGACTGAATCAGTAGACCGCCTAATCTTTTGCATTAGTTAGAAACATTAACACTACACTATTGCATATATATCATAAATTGCATTAGAAAATTTAAGGACAATGGATGTAATGAAGATTGAGTATATGATTGTAGAATTTGGATGAAAATACATATTTCATTCTTCTGTCCTTGGAGATTTCGAGGACGAAATCTCTTAAGGAGGGGAGAATGTAACAACCTGAAATTTAAGCTATAATAATTAATTAACGAACTAACTAAATAATAAAATAAGTTTGTGAAATTGTCAGAATTGAACCACGGAAGTTGCACCATTGTGTCCGTGACAATTTTCTGGTCAATTTCCATATATAGATTGTCAAAATCCGAGTTAAAACGAAGAAATTACGGAATAAACAAGAAAACAAGAAAAAAATATAACAGGTCAGGTCGACCCTCCCCCTGGCTAGGTCAACCTATAGGTCGACCTACCATGTGCATTGGTCGACCTGGCGGTCGACGCGCCTGTGTACTTGGACGAAGTTCCGTCCTGCTTCGAATATGACGTGTTTTTCTATTTGAAATTGATCCTGTGCGTTCGTGCTACCATCCGATGGTTCCCAGGGAGCCTGTGACGTGGTTACACCAGATTTAATCTTAAAATCCAACGGCCTGAGATCCCCAAGTGACACTATAAATAAGACCCTAGACCTAGTTATTTTTCACGTTCATATTTTCTCCATCCGGGTTCATTGCCTGAGGCTGGACCCTAAAAGGAATATTTTTCCAAGGAGAAGACCTTTTAATTAAAATAGTTTATACCCTAGAAGTGGATCCTGGAAGGCCAAGGAAAAGAGCTCAGGACTACAGGTGAGTGTTTAAGTAATTATTTTAGTTTTTTAAGTAATTTAAAATAATAGGGTTTCCAATACTTGTAGTTTTTCTACAATTTTGGGATAACCTTTATGCAAGTTTATTTACAGTTTATTTTTAAGTAAATTTTAGACTTGCTTTCCAGTCTATTTTCTTTTAGCTATTTTATTTTAGTTATTTGCAATTATTTACTGTTATTTACAGTTTTTTTCAATTATTTACAGTCATTTATTGTTATTTACATCTATTCCTTTTTAGTTGAATTTAGCCTGTAAATATTAGCTTCTTTTTATTCCTTTTTACGCGAATAGAATAAATAAAAGAGAATAATTCGCTAATATGGATTAAAATAGAATAACACTAAATTTACAGAAATTAGATGTAAAATAAGAAGGACTGTAATAAAAAGATGATAGGCTGAAATAGGCAAATTTAAGACATTAGTAAGCATAGTTATAACATGTAATTATAACTAAAAAGTGGAAATAGAAGAAATAGCAGAAGAAACTTATTTTTAAACTTAGACCTTGGGTTAAGTTAATAAGCAAAATTATAACACACAGGTTATAATTAGAGATAACAGTATAGGCGTATTTTAGAACTTATAATTAAGTTAGTAAGAAAGTATAGCAGAGATAACATAATAGGCTTATTATAAGACTTAGATTAAGTTAATAAGCAAACAGAGCAGAAATAATAGAAGAGACTTATTTTAAAACTTACACTAAGTTAATAAGCAAAGATAGAAGTAGGACCCATACCGACAGGATTCCCCTTCAGTCAGGAACTGATGGTATCACAATAGATTAGGTGAGGCTGGGACATGCTTATGCTGAAGTAACGGTAAATAAGTGGTCAATAGATAGAAGCTCAAATCAAAGGATTTTGGCAAGGGGTGCAACTAGATTTTGTTTGTTAGGACCCGTACCGGCAGCATTTCCCTTTCAGACTAGGACTGATGGTCTCACAAAACACTTAGGTGAGACTGGGCAGGACCATATCGGACTAGGACTGATGGTCTCACAACAGATCGGGTGAGGCTGGACACGCTTATGCTGAAGTAATGGTAAATAAGAGGTCAAAAGAGGGAGCAACATATAGTGCAAACCAACGGTGGTCGAGCGTGCGGCCTCGGTGCAGGGATATAAGTCGCTATTAAGTTCCAAAGCGCTAAACATATGTCTTTTGCTGTGGGACCCACAGGATGGGACTAGCTCACAGTGGCACAACAGAGATAGAAAGCCGTTCAAAGGGTAGAATTAGAATTTCAGCCTAATTAAAATAGGATTAGGGATTTATCCTAATCAAAGCAGCTATCTAAGACAAGTGCAAACAATCAAAGATAATTAGAACTATTTAAGCAAAGCAAACAGTTAAACAGTATTTTATTCCAGCTTTATCTTTTTCTTTATTTCCTTTTATACTAGAACTGTTGCCAAGTCTATTGCCTTTATCTTGCTTAAAAATACTAGTAGTTACTTTCATTCACCAGACTTATAGTCTGACCCACTCCTCTATTCCCCTTTTCCCCCCATAGGCCAATAGAGGCAGGGACAATAGATTTAGATTTCTTAGAGACCCGTTTGCAGAGCTTTCTTTTTCTTCATATGTTCTTCTTTTCAGTTTTCTTTTCATTTGAGTTTGAATGTATTGGTACTTCGTGAGAGGGATGTTATTATTATGTACTCTGATGATGTGACTAAGATGGTATTTTCACGAGACATATGTATTTGGTTTTTAAGACATATTATGTATTTGGTTTTATGACTTATTCTATGGAATAATAAAGTTAAATTTTAATTGTTTCCGCTGTTTTATTTATTTCTCTTGTGAATCTTAGTCACTGTAAAGTTTTTAGCTATACCTATAACGCACCATATCCTTTAGTGTGTCCTTTTGGGTATACTAAGGGGTGTGGGGTGTTTCACAATCCGTGCAAGGTGAACAACCAATATGGATGATTGACACATGGCAAAATCTAAAGGTCAAAATCAGGAACATATGTGAATGGCAAAAGCAATTCTCATAATTCTTTGTACTATAAAAGCAAAGTGTACTATAGTAGAAAAGTGAGATTTTTGAGACTTTACTCTTTTAGAGAAACACCGAAATCAAATATTGTACTCTCTCTGCCATTATTTCTTTGTACTAAGAACAAAAAAGGAAGAAAAGAACATTACTCCTGTAGACATGGGATTCATTAACATCCAAACCACGTAAATTCTCGGTATCACTTATATTGCTTTTAGTACTTGATATACTTTTTTCTATGTTGATACTATCTTGCTCAACGAATTGGACACTGACTCGTCATTAGATTTTGGATGTTTTTATCATAATTATGTTAGCATTATCACACATAATTACCTCTTCTAAATGCAATTTTAATATTACTTAATTTTGCTGATTTCCACTCATGTAAGCATTCAACAGCGTGATTACTTCAAAAAAAACATTTGGGTGTTTTTAAGACAAAAAATCTCATCAACAATCAACATCCAGACTTTATTAGAATCGGATGAACCTATCTTATTTTATTTGAACTAATTTTGAGCGGGAAGGCAACAATTAAGTCATAAGAGAGAAGAGGTAGGCGATCATGATGGGAGGAAGAAGGAGAAAAAAGATTGAAGAATATAGAAATGAAATATAGGGATTTGGCTCAATGAAGAGAATGAAACCTTTCTCATTCTCCTTATTAAAACTTCTATTTTTATTTCCCATTCAATTGTCAATCATGTCACCTCATCTCGTATCAAGCAGGGTCAGTCATTCTTTCCCTTGATTGGAGAAAAGTTTCAAAAAGCCCGTTTGAGTAGTTATCTCTAATTAAACCCCATTTAAATGTATACCGATATTGTATATAGATACGTGTATATATAATCTCTATACATACATCAAAATAATTACTAACAACATCCGAAACATCTAATAAATAAAAAACTAACATTTCTTAAATATTAATTAGTTTAACTAATTTATAACATTTTATAAACTAATTAAATTATGTGGTTTCTCAGAGAATTGGCAAATGCGGTTGGGTATGTAACTCAGAGATATGAATTAAGTCAATAATAACGTTGAATAATTCAAATATTAATGTTCACACATTACCTTAACTAGTGGTGTGCTAATTTGGCCTAATTCATTGCTTACAGGCCTTCTCAGTAAAAAAATCATATTTTATGTTGTCTTAAGCGGCAACAACAATGATAAAACTCACACATGTTCTCTTCACCAACACTATATCACATTAGGCTGTATGGAATTTGATATCGGTCAGAACTATAATATTTTCCATATTTAACTTAATCATTCTGTAAAAAATTCCTTGGTTCAACAATAAAAGTTCTACTTTAGCTAGAGATTTTGACTTTGAGTTGACTACAAATCTTATACAACTGAGGAAATGAATTATCTATTAAATACTTCTTCACGTCTAATGCTTCAACTCAGACCCAACTATAGTCCCTCAATGAATTATCTATAGAGCAAACTCAAAGTAATTTTCCCTCAGCAGAAAAGCATATGACTACGAAATTAAATCAACATCAAAAGTAAAAAAGAGAGAAAGAAACTCATTAATTGTTGTATGAATTTTTCAAAAACTAGCGTACAACTTTAAAAGCTTGAAGTTCTTTTTAATGGCGGATTCTCAAATGCTTAGTAAAGAGAAGACGGAGAAGAAACAGAGGTTCATATAGATTTGGCTTTTAATCTGGGCCATTAGATGGAATGGGCATGAATCAATCTTTGTTGTTTACGTTTAATTGATTATTTCATCACATCAACATTCACATCTCTCAGTCATCTCGATAGTGAAGCATCATAGACACTGAACCAGCGATATGTGTCACTCGCATTAAATGGGTATAAAGACAAGTCTGTCACTGCTCTTGTCTTGTAAAAGATATTGTATCATCCTGCTAAAACATCTACCGCTTTCGCTTTACATCGTCTTACTTTTACACCTTCCGACCTGACCCATTTAACCTCATACAACAGTCCAATTGATAGGTGCACCATCATTTTATAGGTTCGGACAATGGCCTAACCAATTATCACTATCAATGAAATGTTTTGGGAATTGTACATAACACCAGCTCACCTCATCATCAGACAGCCATTCCCAACAAGAAGGTCTCACACCACTTGCTTTACCAAACCCCTCGAGGCTACCCACCCGCACAACCCTTGAGGACCGATCTACTCCAACCACCTTGTTTTATTTTTACTAAGAAGACCTTTGACAAAAGCGTCTGGTCATCCCTACATAAATGAGCAACGTCTTTGCATTGTTCCATTAACAAGATGAACATAAAACAATATTTTACATCGACAAAAGCATCACCGTGCAACAACCGCCACTTATCTTTCACTATGCATTTAAGCAACGATGTCGTTATTTAGCAACATCACTTTGTCCCTATGTAGCCTTTGTATGACCCACCAGTAGGCCATCATCCTAGTCATTCACTTCATCTGACATTCTAGCTGGCTTGCATATGGCACCCTTGTAGGCCATCATCCTAGTCATTCACTCCATGTAATATCCTAGTTGGACTGCATCAAAACTACACAGATTCATCAACGGCTGCGAGGATTCCCATGGCCAGCACGTCAATTTGAGTTGTTCGAATTGGATTTCAACTACTATAAATATAGTTTTGCATGCACATATACAAGGATTGAATTTTCATTTCTTACATACAATATTTTCTCTTATAACAAAGCTCTTACAACAAAATATGAGTAATAAAATCATTAGCCATAATAGACGTAGATCTTCATCAAGATCGAACCACTCTAAATCTTGTATCTCTCTATTAGTTTGCATTATAACCCATAATCTCTCCATTTCCCATTTCAAAGAATATAGTCTCAGTAAATTACCTTTACTAATATTCATCTCAAGTCATAATTCCAATGTTGATTAGAAATATAGTCAACGGAAACAAACTTATTTTTCATGAAATTCAGCAATCAAATCAAATTTAAATTGTCATAATAGAAAGTCAAAACCTAAAATCAATATAATTAAAATAAAACTTTAACCTTTTCGAGAACTATGACCTTGAAATCGAAAGACTATGAATTAAAGTCGAAGGAAGTTGAAGTAGAAAATTTTAGAAGGTTATATATTTTAGCCCTTCTTCCTTTATCATCACCGGTTGGCATCACAAATTTTTATGCCTCGCTTAAGAACACAATCTACAATTTCTTTTCAATATACTACGTTTCACATTTTGATGCATGCCTCTATCTGGGTCGAAAAGGGTGGCTTCTCCAGTTTTAGCTAAGAACCAACGTTGTTCAAAACTACTTAATAATTATTATTTAAGATTCCATTTTAAAAAATTTCAAAAAAATCATTGCCAAAAGATTATGAATCAATGTGCATAAGTGTAATACATATGTGTGTGTATTATATATATATATATATATATATATATAATAAAATGAGGAAACTTGCATTTGAACATGATTCGGTTATTTTTGTTATTATATTCACCACATTTTTATAACAATATATTTTTACTATATGAAATGGTTATTTTTTATATGCATACAATCATTGTTTCATAATAAAATGAATTTGTTCATATTTTTATTCGTACATATCCAATGGACATGCCTATCATACCAGTCTATATATAATGATGATACTAAAGCTGTCAATGGATGCCCGTAAAATTCGAAATCCGTCCGCATCCGAAAAGCGGGTAAATATCTAATATCCCAAAAAGCGAATGCGGATACGAAGACATGCACATTCGAAAATTATCCGTCCGGTTTTTTCATGATTATAGTTTAAATTATATAAATTTTAGTATAATTAAATATATTTATTTATTACTTTATTAAGATAGAAGTTTAAATTATACGCACTTAATGCATATTAACTGCTCAAAACTATTTGTTATCATCATATTTTTTATTTCTAACACTTTAACAATTAACGTGATTGGAAAAGTTTATGTTAAACTAAAATTTTCCTGTCATGTTTCTCGATTTATCGGTCATTAGTGGATAAAATAATCATTCGATATCCGTCCGTATACGCGGATGCGGATATCTGATGTCCGAAAATGATTTCGGATGAAAAAATAGCACTATCCGCATACGAAAGTATCCATTGATAGGTCTAGATGATACCTCCATTTGAAACTTTTGAACAAAAATACCCATGCAAAATAAATGTTCAAACCTTGTCCTAGAGGTCTTGGGTTCAAACCTCAATGCCGCAAAAATTATGTTGCAATCAAATTCACAAATTTTTTCTTTTGAAAAAATATATGGTTTTTTTATGTACATTTGGGGTTTTAGAGGTCTTGGATTCGAACCCGAGAACACATTAAGTTATATTGCTACTCACTATTTTTCTTAACCAAAAACTTAAAAAAAAATTAAGATGGTTCTTTTTCTACGTACAAGTGCATCACGTGTAATGGTATATTTAAAGAAATTACTATAGATAATAATCAATCAATTTGATTCGACCTAACACAATATTGATTAAAACTAGATTGGGATGTGATCTAACTTTTGCACGAGTCTATCAGTTTAATCTGCCATGTAATTATAGTTTGAAAATGTTATTAGGATAAATGGTGAAGGCAATGTGCTATAGTTTGAAAATATTAATCTTTAATAATAATTGTAATACCTTTGGTATAATATATTTTTTATCAATGTTGAACTACTAAAAACGTTCATCTACAAGTATTATCAAACCTTAATATCACTTGAGAATATAATCTAATAATCAAACTTCCTTTATAAATTCATCTCTCTGTGGCTATTAATTTTATTTAATAACCATATCTCTTTCTTTACAAATTTGTTTAAAATATAAAAACAATTCTAACTAAACAAAAAATTAGATCTTATAACATAGAAATAACAATTCAAATTAAACGTATGATTTTAACGTAAAAATATGACTAATTATGTGTGCCAATCATTTTCTTTTAAAAGTAAACTTATACAATTTATGTAAAAATAATTCATATGCAAAACTCGAGGCAAAACTTCCTGGAATAAACGGTATAGATATGCAATGTCCATCCCTGTACTTACAAGACGTTGGTACACGGAACAGGTACATTGATCCGTCCCACTCTGTTACCTAATTTTCGGGAAGAGCCGAAATATATAGCGCATTCCAATCAGGAGACCAGACGAGCACAGCATATCATAGTGTCTAAGCTATAAAGAACTTTAAAAGGTAAGTGCTCCAATATAGTCTTTCCAGAACCCCAAAATAAATTTAGGGTTTCGAAGCAATAGCTTCGTCTCTTGTCATGCAAAGTTATTCTCCTCCGTTCAGTAATTTCTTGGTGCGCACAATGTCTAATGGTACATTGGATTCTTCTACACCTACGCCAAGAGAGTTGGTTTCCCGTTCAATTTTTATTTTCGGTTTGAATTTATTTTATTTGTTGATAAGTAGCGAAAGTCTGAGAAGTACGAGCTATTTTTTAAGAAAAACAAAAAACTAAATTTTCGAATCTAATTTGGTTGATCGAAATAAGGTGGATTTCCTTTTTGCAGCGTTCTTATTCTTTTTTACTCTTCTGGATTTTATATGCTTCCCATCATGAAATTATGTCGATATCAAGAATTTTACAGCAACCCCGGATGTTATTTGATCATTTTCACTTGTTTATCATTTTAAAGTTTTGATCTTTAAGATGGTTGTTAATCATTATTTAAACAAAAAACAATATTAAAAAATATTACAATTTGATGACAGAAGTATAGATAAAATAATCTATTTAGACATGTGCGCTTCCATTCAAAATGTAACCTTTATGGATTTTCTGTATAAAACAAAATTGAGTTTTCATGTATAGATCGAAATGGCGGCCAATGGTTCTTTGGGAGGGGCGTCTCTTTTCAAAAGCGAGGAGATAATGGAAATTTGTGAGCTTGAATTCGGTGATAATTTTGTAGAAGTGAGGTGTGGCTGCACAAGTAAAAAATACGGTGATACTACAGGCAAGCTCAAGATTTTTGAGTCAGGCGATCTTGAGATTGAATGTGACTGTGGGTGCAGGGAAGGTTAGTTGATTCCTTGTTCCCACAATTTTTATTTAAAGCATTATTTCTTTATACTTAGCAATGAACTTATAATTGTTTATTACTATTCTTCTTGTATTTACTGCAAGTTTGTCTTAATTCTTTTATGTTAAGAATGAATCAAGAGTGCATGACTAGTTTTATACAAGCTATAATATCTCATATAGTTCATTGTTTTTTTAACCATTAATGTTTTGCAAATTTTGTATTTGTAAATTTAATCTATTATTTGTCAACATGCATGATTATATGTATTTGATTATTATTTTTAAATGTTTTTTTTTCTTTTTTTTTCTTTTTGCATGTTGATATGGATCATATCCTTATTATGTAATAAAGCTCTACTTTTCCCCTTTTGTATTTTCTTCTTCTTTGTGACAAGGACAAATTAAAGGTCACTATACTTTATACTCGCACTTAAGTTCAACTATAACTTTTTGTAACTCCCAACATCAGTAAACAGTCCATCTTCCAACATAACCAGAATCCTAATATTTTTGAAATCATGGCTTGATTGTGTTCGGCCAGGGTACAATTATCAAACATCACCATATAACAGCTAAGATGTGGCTCTTAGGACATACCTAAGCAGACCTAAAGCAAATGCCAAGTTATATACTTTTGAAGATATGTCTTTATATTAATGACTACTACATATGTGATATATAACGAATGGTGTAGTTATAGGAGATTAGTGCATGCACCATAAATCTCTTTTCTATCATTTAGTTCAATTTTTTTATCTGCCAGATATCTCGTAGCAAATATTGCATACTCTTTGTGGATTAGCTTTCATTTATTATACGTTGATATTACTTTGAGCAGATTATGTTGTTTGAACTCCACAACTACCCTGCTCAATTATGCTCTGACATGCTCATCTATCAATATTTACAACATATAGCAACTAAAATTTTAATACTTTAGAGAAACTATCATCCATAGTTACAATACTGTTATGACATGTATGTTTTATAGATATTTTAGGAACTATTACTAGGCACCGAATTGTGCACCCTTTAAGCCTTTAACAGTGTCCTTAAAATATGACTTTATAAATACATCTTAAGCAAATTGAACTTGAAGCGTTAAGATTTCTTTGTTCATATTTATATAATTTAACCTGTAAATTACATTGTTCATAAACGAAATGTAATGTTTGATAATTCATTATATATGTGATTACAAAGCAATTTCTGTTTTCAGTTGGAAGTAGTTACAATATGTTGTTGTAAATGCTACAGACCAACTTGTCCATGTTCTTTCAAGGTTAAAAAATCAATTGTTATTCGTTTTCGACATATTTTTCTTTTTTAACTTTTAGCTCAGTATATCTGAGGACTTTACTGAAATTCAAAAGTTCATACCTGCATATTCATTTACACACTTCTTGTTTTCATCTTTTACAAAATATTTACAACGCTAATACTGATATTCCATTTTCTGTGTTAGAATTTCTCTTCGAGATACTATTATATCTAGCTTCCAAATTTTATTTCAAAAGGAACCCATATTTCTGAAGAACCATCTATGTCATTAATTTTTGTTCAAAATTGAACCCATATTTCAAAAGAAACCCTTGTTTTTATCTTTTACGAAATATTTCATTTTTAAATTTGGCATGAATATTTTACTGTAGGACCCAAGGTGCTTATAGATGATATACCTGATTAACATTGTTTCATGTTTAGAAACATCATTTCCATTATATATATATATATATATATATATATATATATATATATATATGATGATGATGATTATGCTACAACCCTTTATAGATATCCGTTGATTAGAACTTGAATTATAAGCTATTTACTTCCTATTACCTTTTATTTTGCTGCCAATTGACAGTCATTTATAATTGAACAGGCAAGTTAACTCCATCTGAATTTGAAACACATGCAATAGGAGAGGGAGTTCCAAAGAGATGGAAGCAGAAAATTTGGGTACAAGTGAAAGGAAAGAAGGTTCCGATTAAAAATACAGCATTGTTGAAATATTACAATAAAGCTGAAGAAGCAAGTGGCTCAATCAGAGGTGCTCGTGCTCGGCGTGTTCATCGTGATGAGTTCAAGTATTGTATCAAGTGCAGTAAAGCCCGTAGATTTCGGCTTCAGACGAAAGAAGAATGCCGTGTATATCATGATGCAGAGAGAAATGCTAACTGGAAATGCTCGGATTTTCCAGATGGAAGGTATCATCATTTCTTCTTCTTATTATTGCCTATAACTAGTCAGCTTAAGACGTGGAGATAGTATTGAGTAATGACATGTTGATTACACTTTTTTCCTACATGCAAGTCTCTGTTTTCTGCTTGTTTCCCATTCAGGTCAATTTTAAACTGTGTTTTCATTCTTGACTGTTTTTTGACCTGTTAGCTGTTGGTGTTTGCTGTCAGTTTTTCGTTCATAAAATGTTCTTACATCAATCGAGTTAGCAATTTGATAGCAGAGCTAACTTTGACAAAGCATGGCATAAAAAACACCCATTTCAATTTTTATAACACGTTAATTGGTTAGAATACATCTGACTTTGGATCAAAAATCTTAAAATATTGGTTATAAAATTTGCTATTCTGCATTTAAGTAATTTATTTGTAGCAGAAAGTTTGAAACTAATATACTCTGATTTTTTGATGTTTTAAAATATCACACCAATGTTTCAGCCATATTGCATGTTCTATAAGTTGATTCTGGATGTTCATGCAAATGTTGTGTGAACTGTGATGGTAATCTGTTATGAAATTCATATGTTTACGTACATGTGCCTTATGTGGTGGTTTGATAAACGTCAAAAGTTATTAGCCAGTAAAAAAACGAGCAGATATATTTTATACCAAACATTAGCAGTTTTACTTGTTCAAAAATGCAAATACAATGTTTTAGACTAAAGATTGTTGCATGGTTTAAGAGTACAGATATATGATCATATGAGCGATTGCATTCATTTTTTATTATCAATTTCCATTGTCAGCCAGAATCAACTGGCACTTCACAATGCACCAGTGGTGCAACTAAATTGCTAGTTCATTTAATTTAATTAAAACGAATCGATTCATGAATAATTTAGTAAAAAGTGGTGTCTAAACTTAATTATAAAGAGTTAAAGTTAAACGTTGTAGAGCCCGCAAATTGCTTGAGCAATTGAGCTGTTAATTTTTAAAACTCAATTGACATATCATTCAATTGGCAAGTTTGCTCCATTAATCGGTTTGCCAAATTGCGGTGGATGCATTAGCAATTTATGTTAAAATTGGCAATTGCTTCGACAATCATGAGTGTAACTGCTCTAAACAAACAAGAATGCTTTTGTGGAAGCTAGAATTTTGCATGCTAATGTCTTAAACAAGAATATGCACACACATGGAAGTGAAGTATGCATCCTGTATGAGAGAAATAGGTACTTTTCCTGGATCAGCTACTTGTATCCTTTTTATTATCAAATAATTTGGTACATGTAATGCACATACATTCAAAAGCACATCACTGAGAAAACAGCAACAATCTGAATGGAGTATTATCATTTTGTCTTTTCGGAATAATCATGGAGTAAAGTACTTCGGCGTGTGCCATGTGTATGCATATCTAAACATAGGAACTTAAACGGCATATGCCTAATGCGTATAAGTAACAAAATCACTTCTGCGGGACTTCAATTGCATATTTAAACAAAATCACTTGGTTTAATTGCATGTGCCTAGTGAATATAAGTAATAAAATATAGTGAGAATTAAAAATTAAACAATTTCGTGGATCATAAGTGATCTTGATGAGAGGAATAGAACTAGGGAAATAAGGTAGTCAACATTTGGATGTTAAAACTGTAAATTTATAAAGCAATCAATCAACGAACAAATTACAATTGTACATTTTCATATAATGTCTTTAAACCAAACGCAAAAGTTCATGTAGCCGACACATAAGATGCTCAAATGAAATCTTGGTTTCTTCATTAAAAAAAAATCTTGGTTTCTTTATAAAAAAGGATCCTTTTTAAGTTGAATTTTATAAAATATAAATCATTAGAAATTTTGAATTTTTAGAGTTTTAATTATATTCTGAAGTTAGAATCATATGAAATTCAAAATTAACTTATTGTATCATTATAATTTTGAATTCTTAAGATTTGAATTATTAAGATTCAATTTTCAAAGATTTGAATTTAAGGTTGAATCTTTATAGCATTTGAATTTGAATTGTACAATGTTTGAGTTATTTTAATGTTTGAATTTTGAATCTTTAAAGTTTGAATTTTACATTCAATTTCTTTGATAATAATAATTATTATAGTTAAATTTTGAATTTTTGAACTCTTTATTCTGAATTTTATAGATTTTCATTTTCTTAAAGTTGAATTTTTTGAACTTGTTACTTCATAGGTTTGAATTTTCCAAAATTGAAATATCAAAATTTGAAAATATGAATTTTATACAATTGAACTTTATAAAAAATGTATTCTACAAATTCAAGGTTTTGGTGAATTTCATTTCTTGAATTTTGAATTTTTTAAATATTCGCCTCTTTGGCAAGTGCAATTAGTTTCTAGGACACACGATTGAAATAATTACTTTTAAGGACAAAATGCACAATAATTAGTTTCTAAGGCCTAAAAACCTATGAAATTATGTCCTTGAAAGTAATTGGACTGTTGACTTTGTCCTTAAAAATAATTAGTTTTGTGTTTTCGTCTAAAGAAAAATTCGCATTTATTATGTATTTTTGAAAAACACACAATTTTGAAAAATGACACTAACATAGAAAATAAAAAACAAGTTTATTTAACTTTATAGAATCTTAATTTGTCGTAATTCGAACATTTGAAATTTTCAATCTTCTAATCCTTTTATTTTTACCATTTGTATTTACAAAATGTGAGTTTGATTGAATTTGAATTTTTAATTTGTGAAATTTGTAATTTTCATGTTTCCAAATTTTATTGTACCGTAATATTTAATCTTTTAACTGAAGTTTAACTTGATATTTTACGCTTTAAATTCTATAATTAAATCTAAAGATTCACTTTTTAGAATTTTAAGTTGTCTATAATCTGAGTTTTATCCTTTCAATATTCATTAAAGTAGCAGACAAATAATCAGGGGTATTTTCGTCAATGCTAATAATTGCTACATCTGAAACACTGTTACATCAAATCCAGGAGGATTACATATTAGAGATGTTGCGCATGTGTAAAAAGTAAATTGAATTCTGTACTATCATGGGATCTGAATCATGGTATGCTAACTTTACCCTGTGTGTGGTACGGTAGAGTTATATTTCATTGATGCTTTATATTGGATATAGGTATTTCCTAAAACCTTGAATATACCTGAACTTATTACTGGCCGCTTGTATTATATAATCTTTGTACTCAATGTAAAGGCAATGTTGCATATCAGGATGAGCTGTGATGATGAAGAAGAGCGTGCTAGTCGAAGACTTCTAAGAGGCTGCCTTGTTAAGCCTCTCTGCAAGGGCTGCCTTCAGTGCTCATGCATTGGCTGCGAGACCTGTCGCTTCTCAGATTGCAACTGCCAGCTCTGCACCGACTTCGTAAAAAATGCAGAGAAATAATTTTTTCCATTAACTCATATCTTCTTCTTAATACTGTTGGAAAACTGCAAGCAGCATTTTGGATGAGTTCATTGTGTTATTGGACATGAAATGGTTTAATCATAAACTGATTTGAATGATCTTTTTAATTGGTACAATTGCTTGTTTGAGGTTGATTGCTGATTGATATTGTTCATGATGGCAATGTTTTAGTACAAAAAGTTTATTCTTTCTTGTAGCTCCAGTACATGCTAGTAATGAGGGTACGTTTTCTTTTCAATTCATCTCAGCGTTCACATGTGAGTGTGAGTGAGTGAATATTAGGATCTCAAAGTACAAATGTACAGAGATTTTGAGGCAATGCAGGATATATTTGTTTTGTTTTCTGGAAAACAACTCCAACAGCATAGTTCAGGGTGCAAAAATTCAGTCTAAACACCCCCAACACAGCAATTCAAAGTGAAAAACAAGGCGAGTCTTCAGTTTTGGGTTCAGGAAATTGAATTGGCAATGGACATCCAAAGTTGGACGTCCATTAGATGTCTAAGCTTTGGCGTTCGTTATATGGATGTTCAGTTTTCAATTTTTTTAGAAAGATAAATTGATAATTGTACGATTTTTTGAAAGCCAATGATTATGTTCTGATGTCGGATGTATGTTTGTTGTAAAATTATATCCCCTTCAGGCTAAATATTCTAAGGCTTGAATATTTGTGATTGAAGCTGTTGGAGATGCCATGATGGAGGAGGTAAATGCATGTGGATTGAATTTTACATTGTTGGTTGTACAAGCTTCTCTCTAATGTCGCATATGGTCAATGTTGCTAATTGGCTAAATTACAATGATTGTGGTACCTTTGTGAATTTCTAGTCCTCTGGAAGCACTTTATGTGGGATACTTGGTTGGAGCAAGCTAATCGATATTTCATATTGCTCAAAGGTTGAGTTTCATAGATCATGTGTTAACACAAATCTCTTCAAAGTTGTACAAATTTACAATGTTACAATCGACTGAACTGCAATTTAGGATTATGTGTATTTTCTTCTGATATGGAGAGTTGTGTCAATTCGGTTATTACATGTTAGCAAATAATAACGAATTTTGTCGATCAAATTCTAGTCTCTATAGGTCCATATTGATGTGATGATTTTGGGGTTCCAGAGTTGATTCCTCCATTTGTTTAACATGACTCTCACATACCAAACCGAATCTAGTTCCATGCCATTTCACAATGATTTGAGGGGGTTTTTGGCCAAGCCCTAACCCTTACTTTCGATATCGATCGATGGTACATCCATCTTGATTCTGGCATTTTGATGCTTGGATGATTTGGCTCTATGCATTGCATTATAATTCATTGCCATCGATCTTGAGATCCTTACATCCTGTCAAACACAACCCCTCTCAAGGAAAAACTGATCAAACACACATGTCCTTTTCTATGCACATTAACTTAGAGTTTAAAAGTAATTCTTACATCAACCCTAAGTCATTAATTAGATTATACACATAATTCCACTGTGTGCTGAGTCGATATATACCATATCAGATGTTTGTTCATCCACACTTCATTTCCTTGTTTACGTGTACAAGTCGACTTTTTTTTTAAATTTCGGAATCATTGCATATCATATGTTGCATACATATATGTTTAAGATATGTTGTCCTCCAATCAATGTGCAATAACCAATCGGTTGGCACACGTCAACATCCGTTGAATATTGTACTTCAGTCAAACTAGGACAACTAGTTTATAGCATTATACACAAATATATATCGTATATTTAGTGTAAATCATACCTCATATATGGATTCTTTTCATCCTAAGTCTATGTTTAGTCTATAGTTCGCCAGATATGGTCTCTATATGGTGATCTCGTAGGATAGTTGCTATAGCTTCCCTATCACCTTCCTCTTCTCCTGATTTCGCACAGAATTTTATGCATGCTTCTTTTTCATCCACCGTTCCAATGAATTCTTCAACTTCCATGTCATCTTGTATCTTAGTGGCTATCGCTGCCACTCCATCTGCTGTCCCCAGTACCTTTGTCCCAACAACTCCAGTTATTAGAAGTAACTCTCCTTTATGGGAGCTACAAATTCTGGAGGGTAATATGGGCAATGTGGTCATCATCGATAATTCTTTGGTTTCTCCACTTACATGGCTTACAACTTCATACTTTATGCTTGTCTAACAAATGATAAAAATTCCAGAAAGTGAAGTTAGGCTCCCACATGAGCGAGCCCATAAGCTACCTATGGGTTTTACAATGTTCATTCACTTTATCTATCGAGTGAGTGTCGCTCCTCCATTCTACCCATTTACCCGTCAGATCCTCGCCTCACTTGTAGTAGCCCCGTCTTGGTTGTCCCCGAATTCATTTTCAGTTTTGCTATGCTTATATATGATATTTTAAGACGATTTTATCATAGGCCTAACATGGGAGAAATGAGATTTTATATCATGTAATGTGCTAATATGAAAACTGTTCTTCTATGTTCTTTGAAGCTCATCTTTCCTACCAAGTGGTATCGGATATCCATAAGAAACGTATTGTCTTCAAGGATTATTACTTCTTTGTTAAATACCAAACTGGCAGTCTATTAAGCTGGTTTTCAGGATGTAAGTATTGATCTTCTATTCTGAGTTTCCACCCTTAACTTTCCTTTGGCTTGTCTTTCTAACATATCATCCTACTTCATAGGTGTACTCGATAAAGTTGAGAATAATGCTTTGTGTTCCATGGCTATTACACCCACTAAAACCGAAGCTTCATACCTCATCATGAATGCAAGATTAGAAGAACACTTCCTAATCCAAGAGCAGCGTCCATCTCTTGAATTTAGATAAAAGGGAGGGCATAAGTTTAGTAGGAGAACGAAAAGGAAGTTGAAGAAGAAGAAGGTTCACCTATAGAATCCATGGGGACAATGCTATGGAATAAGACTTTGATTTTGAGATCCTTGTCCCCCAATTCAAAACCCCTCGCAAGGGGACCGATGCCACTACTCCTGGTCTTGACACTTTCTATATGCCAAATAGTCATACAGTGGCGCAAGAAGGGGAAGAGGTAATGGGTCCATCCAACGATCCACTACTAGTCGACCTCATTGATTTTGACTTTGACTTCTCCAACCATGATGCATGCGAGGATATTCTTGTAAAAAATCGATTTGATTGATTCACATACACCGTCGGGGGGTAATGGCATACCCTTTGAATTTAACAACACATCTATTGGTCCGTTATACGTAAAATTTCACCAAACAATGCATGTAATATTACATCCATGCATTAGCATGCTTACATCTTACGTCATTTTACCTATTTATATACTTGCTTTCAGATCGTTCTTCTTTGATGTACATGTGACATGGGTCGTTTCCAGAAGTATAGACAAGGCTTAAAGACCAGACTGAAAGATGACCCAATACCCCCACTCTCCTCCTCGAGGTCCTTCGGGAAGCCAGGGTATAACAAGCATAGGTAGGATCCCAATTTATACTCGCCACCCTCATTCTCCTTCTCAAGGCTATGGATCTCACCATTTGCATCATCACCATTCATATCACTTTGGTAGTAGTCTCTCTCTTAATTGCTACTCTCCATTTACTCACCAAGGATCTCATAGTTCTCATGAGAAATCAACACATGACTCCCATATCGTTGTCGCTTCTACTTACCTTTCTTACGCTAGTGTTCAATCCAGCAGGTTATAAACTACTACTATCGCAAGCATTTGGCCCTTGATATCAAGTTCATGTGTAATATCCCTTATTCCGAACCAAAGATGGAACTCCAGTGTGCTGCAGTCACTTTGGAATTATCTTTCAGCAGCAGAGATGTAAATAATTTATATGAAAATAACTTAAGTAAAAAGAGCATCTAATAAATGTCATACCACATAATCATTTTACATATTCAAATTGTTCCCATAGTCGTGCCTATACAAGGGTAAAAAATAATCATGGTTAATATTATCATACCTATTACATGAAGATGCTGATATGAACACTTAATATAAAGAAAATAAAACAATATTTATACCATCTAAGCCTTCTGCCTCATCTCCAGAACTCCTTATTCATCTTTCAAAAGCAACCTGCCTAGATCCATAAAATTAGCCTACTAGAATGAGTACCCGTGAGTTTGTGAAGAAAAAATGATAAAAATACAGGTTAGACATAAACTGTGGTATGAGCAATATATTACCCCAAACATAAAACATATGAGACCACGCCGCTAAAGTATGGAGCGGGTTTTTCCCTCACTATAACTTATAACTCATTTTAACAACTTTAAACATAAGCATAAATCAACATTTGCTTCTAGAGGGTTTTATTTGTACATATACGCCATAATCGAAATCAGTAGCCATTTTTGTTGGCATATCATTCAGTAATCATTTTATGTTCTAACCCAAAACACGTTATTCTCGACTATCACCAAGGCCTCATGCTGCTAAGGTTATAGTTTTATCATTCGACTACTAATAAGGCCTTATGTCTTCACTACTTCCTTAATTCCACTAAATACACTATCGGTTTCAGTTTCCACTTAGGCCTTACACCTTCATTTTCTTGTTTCAGTTACCATTCAGGCCTTACACCTACTGTGAAAAATCGTAGCTCAGTAGGCCCGAATTTTCGCTAAATCGAAAACTAAAGTCCACTAGGGTATAGATCGTTGGTGTTGGTAACAAAAGCATATTAGAGCACTATCGTTATAAACTCACAGCGGAATAATAAAGCATAATAAACATATAATTACTGACCAAGGCTAATACCTCTGATATCTAGTGTACTTGTCAGTGTCGAGCATATATGTCCTTCCACTATTCTCGCCTTGTACCAATACATGTCTCTCTAAGGCTATCTTGTGGGTTGTAATAAATAAGGGGTCAGAACAACGTTCTGGCGACTGGTTTACATACTTAATACATAACAATAGTTTATGCCGCTTGTCTTCCATCACATATTATGTCTACTATTTCTACTTAGTCGTCTTGACTTCACGTACCCGTACGATATGCCCCACATATTCGAGGTATACAATAACTACATACGTGTGTGTGTATGTATATATGTATATGTACATATATAAGTACTACAACCCCATTTGGACCAAGAAACTTTTTCCACTAGAAACAATAACCCTGCACCTCGTCAAGATCCATCGTCAATGCAATATCATGTCCTTACCATCGTACATACCAAAGAACTCCCATAGTGTCTAAAAACGGCATTACAACTATTTAACCACATTCTATTCATTTGAAAGACCACCATTAAAGGTTATCTAGCCTTGCCTCATAACAACAAACAAAGTAACAAACAACCGTGAGGCGGTGCATGTCCTAAACGTGATCTACACTAGTAGGAGGTGTAGCATGTTTACGCGTAACCTGTCTTTCCGCTAATCGCCGCAGGACCGATGATGCTCTCGACCTATGTGTACAACCCTACTCCTTACATATATGGTACCAACCTTGCTGACATAGCTTCGAGTCTACGCTCACCGTCCCATTTAAATTACCTAATGCAATCAAGGAAATGCCCACTTGGTTACTTAACACATACCCCTTAAAAGGTTTGAGCAGACTCTATTTGGCCCTTTTGACACATCGACCGGGGCGAACCATCATACTTTGATACATTCCCTTCACCTATACGTGAACGTATAATCCTATAGATCCTATAGTTGGATATGTCCAACATCAGTATAATGCATACACAACTGTTGGTAGCCCTTTGCGGTAGGCATTCTTCTATTGCGTAACACTAGTGAACTCGCATTCCAACCCGTATCAATGGCTATGTCATTTTTAATTTCTAAGTTGTTGACAAGATTCAATAATTCACACCCGCCATAAATACGTACTTAAGGCTACACACACACACTACACCTCCTTGTTAATATTCAGTTATTTTTATAACCTACTGCTTGTTTCATTAATGCCGTTTAATGTTATTTACTGCATACTAATATCTTTTACTACTTAATTTCCACTTAACACTATTAAAAATAGTTTACTGGCCCTTTTCAACGATTAACCACCTTTCTTTGATTATTATATCCCCTTAATTCCTCATTTCTTTATTTATCTTTCTTCCTTTATTGTTTATTTTCTAACTTATTCTAAATCGCATATGTTAGATTCATAATTAAATTATTGTTATTATCACTACTTATATTACTTTGGTTTATACTTAAGGATTTCTGCATTTTAATGCATTGGAATTACATCTTCCCAAAAGGAAACGTTAACATTGTAATTTTCCATAAATTATCTAAAAATGATACAGGGAATTATCTATTCTATTATTATTGAAATAAATGGTACAAAATATGGTAAGCATTTCTATTTTGTACATCTCTTTCTTTTAAGCACGTTTCTTGTTATTTCAGACAATACACTTTTATTCATATTTATAAAACTAGATAATTAACAATAATTTATATTGCAGCACACTTCATTCCAATAAATTAATATACTACTAAAATTCCAATCTAGATTATAATAACTTCCAATTCATGTTTACTAACATATATCATTTAACCCACAAATCTGAAATTACTGTACAATCTCATTAATTTAAGGACTACTTTCACCCTTACTTTATAGATTCGAGTATATGTAATTTTTAATCAAAGTTAACAATTCATAAAATATGTAAACATAGTTCTATAATTCATTACATGTATATATTTAAGCCTACAACTCCAAAATTATATTTAGGCATACAAGAAATAGATTTACAATGATATAATTATGATATTATATAAAAATATTTAAGCCTACAACTCCAAAATTCTGTTATTCATGTTTGACTTCCTTCTCTTCCTTAGGTTTGGAGATTTGATTCGATAATATATTTTCCCTTTATTATTATTCGCTATTCTCCACTTATATATATATATATATATTATAGCTTATATTATAGACTTTAGAATTTGTGGAGAAAATAAAATGGCAGAGCATTGCAGTTGCTTTATAAAATATGAGAAGAGTAGTGATGGGTTAGGCCTATATCTATAGGGATTCGAATCGACGTCAACCATTAGATTATACTATATCAAACCCCGACTGTTCGACCTAGGTTTAATATATAGCCGCCGCCTACCACTGGTCGATCGCTAAGTTGCCACCGGTCGACCACTAATAGTCGATTGGTCCCAATAAAGGGGTCGACCGGTCGCTTGTTTATGTTAATTAATTTCTGCATTTTGTTTGATTCCTTTTAAAACTTAATTTTCCAATTTTGATCGATTTGATTTAACGTTAATTCATCTTAGTCATTAAGTAACCGTTAATGTTAATCAACGTTAGTTAATTACATTTATTTTTTTAATTGCATATATAATAATTTCTGATCCAAAAATGTCAATAAAATTTTCATTTCAATTTTGATCAAAAAACTACATATATGAAAATTGATCACTAAATCGCCATGAACACAATAATGCAAGTTTCGTAGCCAACTTCTGACATTTGTGAAATTTTCATTTTCGGCTCTAATAATTTTTAATTAATTTCTTTTCAATTAATTATGTTCAATTTACGGAGTGTTACATTCTTCCCCCCTTAAAAGAATTTCGTCCCTGAAATTCCTCAAGGATAGAATCATGGAACATAGCGTGCAACCAGTCTAAGCTATCCAACCAATTAGTCTGCAACCAATTTTGCAGCCAATCATGTATAGTGCATAGTGTATCATAACACGTATGATATGTATGCAGAATAATACTGAATTGGCGCCTCATAAATGAATGCATTTTTTAAAACAATTTTGAAAATATGGTGCAAACAACCTATATATACCAGCAGTTCTATATGTATACAAGTTTTGAAAATCAAAATCTTTATTTTTGCACATAATTCTTTCCACACTTCTATAAATAGAAGTATAGTTCAACTAATTTTGTATCCAATCCGTACCATCCAAAATCCTAACACACAATTTCAAACATTGAATTTTTTTGAAAATCCGTTTTCTAAACCTATATTCTTATGTCGGAAAAAAGGTTTAGATGAAAAATTCCATATTTTCATCCTTCTCTTACGTACCAATTCCATTGTACGTTGGAGCCTTCTCTTTTGGCCCAAATTCTTTTCAAATTTTCCGAGTACAGTCCACATAAGGAAATTAACTTTAATTTTTTAATTTTTTTTAAAACAGAGCTTTTTCTTCAAAACAAGTTTTATTCACCTATCGATAAGGTATGGAGGAAGAAATCCCAAAGCTAAAACAGCCTTTTCCCTCGTCACTAATTATATTTTGCTTACTGTAACTTCTGCTACATAGTAAAATTCATATTTGCTAACCTATCGACTTTTACCTATGCTAAGCATGTGGCATTTCAAAAACTAGAAAATACTCTTTTTTGTTTAAAATCGTTTTCAATTAAATTTTAGAAATAGTTGAAAAAATTAAAATAAAAGCTCATTTTAAAACAAAGATTTTTGAACAAAAGTTTTCAAAAGTTTTTTTTTACTTTCAAACAAATTTCGCCACATCTTGTGTAGTAAGGATTCAGTCAACGGGTTAACTTCCATGATTGACTCTTTCTACTACACGCTAAAATTTAAAATTTCCAAAGCCTTTTATTTTATTTTAAAGTATCAATCAACACACAAGTTTATTTGCAAATTTCAAATTTTAAGGTGTAGGGATGGTGATTTGTGGTTTTACAACAACATTTCTCTATCATTCGCTCGCTAACATTTATCTCATAAATTTTTATTGTTTTTGGAACCTAACTTTATTTTCTTTTAGCAGCTAATTAAATAAATTTTCTAATTTATTTTATAAACTTCTAATCTTACTTTGCATTAGTTAAGTGTCTACATGAGATTTCCTTATTTATTTGCTTTCTAATATATAACGGTCAATCCAGAAAATCACAAAAATAAAAAGGAATTTTTCTCACAAAATATCATACACGTTCTTATACAAACAACGACAATTAATGTTTACAACCCAACTAACCTAAAAGAAACGGTTACTGGATGCTCCCCTTCAATATCAACTGACATTAATGATATTGTGACCATATCACTTCTTACTTAAATTAAATGGACCTTTCTAACATGTCATTCTACTATAACCCACATATCTTAACTTTTATGTTTGGCTTCTGATAAATAAGGTCCATCCATTACTTCCATTATGACACCTAATTATATTACTATCTTTTTTTAATTCAAATCTCTTGATAATATTCTCAAATCTTGGTATATGCTTTATTTATGGTCTTCAACCATGTTTAATGAAACATTCTTAGGCTCAAACTAATATTTCTTATACAACGGGTTCACTATTGCTATTCTACTAGCATTCATCGCTATTTTATTCGTAGCCTTAACTTTTACCCCGTCTTAGCTAGGCAGTCATCTCTATCTACTCCGTATTAAAATTTTGGTTTGGTTTTCACCACTCTCTCTAAAATTAAAACTCCACGGTCATGAAGTACTTAATCCCAAAACTTTTATCATTAAAAATATAAACTTCGAAACTTTTTTAAAACTATATTGTAGGACTTACGAAGCTAGTTTATTTATTAAGTTCTAAAAGTCATTGTTAGCAATTTACTTTAAAAAAATTCCTTTCCTTTAAAGTCTTTTCACCATAAAGATTTTACTTCTCAAAAAGCAGGGTTTTCAACCAAAATCATTTATTATGTTTTCTATTCCAAAAACTCAATTTTTATATCAAACCATTTTTTTTAAAATGCACTTTATAGTGTTTCTAAAACACCATTTATAACTTTAAATAATAAAAAATGGAGTAAATAAGGACAACTTCCATTATATTATTTTTCTATTACTTATGCTATTTCCACTTTCAACCTTAGCGAAGATTCTAATAACATATGAAGGAACTTCTAAAATGGTATGTGCAATTACTGCACATATTTGTGGAAATTACCCTTTTTTCTTTTAATCCTCTATATTGTTTCTAATTGCTAATATTATTTTATATAAATTTCTATTTATATTTCATAATGTTACTACTATTTAACTTTCTTCTACCTAAGCTGCTCTTATTTAAATTGCTTCTCTTTATATAGCTTTTTTCTTCTAAATCGACTGTCGTCTTTATTCAACCATCGTAGTGCGTTGGCCTACTGCTTTGTTTTTGGGTTCTTTTCTCCATTTCATTCTTTTTACCCCACTTAAAACCAGAACCACTTCCTATCATCCACCACTTTTAAAAGAAGTTCAAAATATAAATTTTTCCATAACCAGAAAATCAATGAGCAGTATATATGCCATATTTTATTTTTATTTCAAAAAAAATCTCTTTATTAAAATCCCTTTAATTGAAATTTTTCAGTCCAAACATACTTTAGTTTCTACTAGAAATTCTATTTAAATAAAATACAAAAAGATATTTTAATTGCCAGAAAACTTTACTTACTTTTCAAAAATAGAATATTTCTCCTCTTCATTTACTCAAACCTTTTATTAAATTCTTTTATACGAGGTCAGCCTCTAGGTAGGTTTTATTTGTCCCTTCTTTTGGACTTTTCTTCTTTTCCACTTACTTTCTGACTTATCTTCTTTCAGTATATATTAAAAATCCGACTATCATCTTGGAGTGGTTCCTACACACCTTCCTTCGGGAACTTGCACAATTCTTGCTTTCAGATATCTGCAACATAGATTCTTTACTTTCTATTTATCTGGTTCTAACATACATCATCAATTGGCAGTCCTACGGGATCTACAACCATTGTGCAATCTAGGCCCAACAAGGGAATCAAGTGCCATCCAGCTTCAGAGACATTCCATATGCTGCATTCATGCTCTTTTTAAGTCAATGTCTTCTACTATGACCTATTTTTCATGGGGTGATCAGGATATGTGTATATCTTCAACTTTATGTATCGTACCAACTTATAGTCGCGTTGTCCATCTGTTCAAAATATGGTTGCAACTACTTCTAAATTCGAAATTTATAGAGTTTGGCGTATAATATATATAATTATAGTAAAAATACAAATACGTTCACTCAACGTACCTTAATTCCTATGATCGATTAACCTAAGCTCTGATACCAAATGTAACAACCCGCACCTCAATAGGCTTGAATTTTTGCTAAATCTAAAACTCAAGTCCACTAGGTAATGACTGTTGGTGTTGGTATCCTGTAAATAACAAAAGCATATCAGAGCACTATCGATATAAATTCACAGCGGAATAGTAAAGTAATAAACATATAATTACCGACGAAGCTATCACCTCTGATATTTAGTGCACCTGTCAGTATCGAGCATGCATGTCCTTCCACCACTCCAGCCTTGTACCAGTACATGTCCCTCTAAGTCTATCATGTGGGTTGTAATGAGGAAGTGGTTAGAACAACGTTCCGGTGACTGGTAACTTGCATACTTTATACATAAAACTCGTTTATGCCGATTGTCTTCCATTACATGTTATGTTTATTATTTCAATTTACTCGTCTTGACTCACGTATGTGTACGATACCCCACCTATTCGATGTATAAAATAATTACATACGTGTGTGTGTGTATACGTACCACAATTCCCCTTTGGACTAAGACTTTCCCACTAGTATCTGTAACTCTTCACCTCATCAGGATCCATCGTTAATGCGGTATCATGTCTTTGTCATTGTACATACAAAGGAACTCCCGTAGTGCCTAATAACGACATTACAACTATTTAGCCGCATTCTGTTCATTTGAAAAACCTCCATTAAGGGTTATCTAGCCTTGCCTCCTAACAACAAACAAAAAAACAACTATAAGGTAGTGCATGTCCTAAACGTGATCTACACTAGTAGGAGGTGTAGCCCGTTTAAGCGTAACCATTTTCTTTCCGCGGACCACTGCAAGACCGATGATGCTCTCAACCTATGTGTACAACTCTACTCCTCAATATATAGTACCAACCTTGCTGACATAGCACCGAGCCTACGCTCACTATCCTATTTAGATTGCCTAATGCAATCAAGGAAATACCCACTTGATTACTTTACATGTACCCCCTAAAAGGTTGAAGCAGACTCTACTTGGCCCTTTAATACTTTGATCGGGATGAACTATCCTACTTTGGTATATTCACTTCACATATACGCGAACGTATAATCCCATGGGTTCTACATTTGGATATGTCCCACATAATTGTTAATGTATACACAACTGCTAGTAGACCCTTGCATTGGGCAAACTTCTATAGTGTAACACTACTGATCTTGCATTCCAGCACATATTAATGACTATGCCATATGTAGTTACTCTAAGTTATTGACTAGATTCAATAACTCACACCATCCATCAATATGTATTTGAGGCAATATATATACACCATGACTCCTACATAACTTGCTTCTTATTTCATTAATGCCGTTTAATATCATTTACTGCTTACTTCTAATTTTAATAGATTAAATATCTTTTACTACTTAACTTACACTTAACACTATTAAATATAGTTTACTGTCCCTTTTCATCTATTAACCACCTTTCTTTGATTATTATATCCCCTTAGTAACTCATTTCTTATTTATCTTTCTTCCCTTATTGTTTATTTTCTAACTTATCTTAAATCACATATATTAGGTTCACAATTAAATTATTGTTATTATCACTACTTACTTTACCTTGGTTTATACTCAGGGATTTCTTATTTATCTTTCTTCCCTTATTGTTTATTTTCTAACTTATCTTAAATCACATATATTAGGTTCACAATTAAATTATTGTTATTATCACTACTTACTTTACCTTGGTTTATACTCAGGGATTTCTGCATTTTAATGTATTGAAATTACATCTTTGCAAAAGGAAACGTTAACACTATAATCTTCTATAAATTATCTAAAAAGGACTTGTGTTACATTTGGAATTACAAGGAATTATCTTTTCTATTATTATTGAAATAGTAGGTACAAAATATTGTAATCATCCTTAGTTTGTACAACTCTTTCTTTTAGGCATATTCCTTGTTATTTCAAATGATACACTTTACTCCTATTTATAAAACTAGATAATTTATGGAAATTTACATTGCATCACACTTCATTCCAATAAATTAAAATACTACTTAAATTCTAATCCAAATTATTATACCTTCCAGTTCATGTTTAACATATATCATTTAACCCACAAACCTGGAATTACTATACAATCCCATTAATTTAGGGACTGCTTTCACCCTTACTTTCCAGATTCAAGTATATACAATTTTTAATCAAAATTAACAATTCACAGAATATGTAGGCATGGTTCTCAAATTCATTACATGTATATATTTAAGCCTACAACTCCAAAGTTATATTCAGGCATACAAGGAATAGATTTACAATGATATAAATTCGATATTATATAAAAATATATAATTTCTCACTCACCTTTAAGCTTTCAAATCTCCAGATCGAAATTCTATTATTACTGTTTGACTCCCTTTTCTTCCTTAGGTTTGGAGATTCGGTTCGATCATATTCTTACCCTCTATTATTCTTCGTTATTCTCCACTTATATATATATTATAGTTTATATAGATTTTAGAATTTTATAAAGAAAAGAAAATGGCAGAGCTTCGCTATTGGTTTAGAAAATGTGAGAAGAATATTGAGGGGTTAAGCCTATATTTGTAGGGGTCTGAATCGATGCCAGATGTTAGATTATATTATAAATCTGAGCCATTCAGCCTAGGTTTAATGTATAGTCATCGCCGCCACCGGTCGAATGCTAGCAATCGACCGGTCCCAATGAAGTAGTCGATCGGTTGCTTATTTATTTTAATTAATTTCTGCATTTTGTTTAATTCCTTTTAAAACTTATTTCTTCCAATTCTGACTGATCTGATTTAACATTAATTTTGCTTACACGTTAATTAACCATTAACGTTATAGTTAATTACCTTTATTTCCTTAATTACATATATAATTATTTCTGATCCGAAATCGTCAAACGTCAATAACTTTTTCATTTGAACTCTGATCGGAAAACTTTATATATGAAAATTGATCAGAAAATCGCCATGAAAACAATAGTGCAAGAATCATAGCCAAATTCCAGCATTTGTGAAATTTCCATTATTGGCTTTAATAATTTATAATTAATTATGTTCAATTTACAGGGTGTTACACCTACACTTTTATTTGTTTATGCCACTGAGACATTACTCCTTCACTTTCAGTTCTTGATTGTTGCATCAGTCCTTATGCCTTCTACCGAACCCTTGCTTGCCACATCAGGCCATCACTAATTGCTTTTATGTTTCAAATGCCACCTTAGGCCTTACTCCAACACTCTCGGCTACGGTTGCCACATTATTCCTTACACCAGCACTTCCATTTTCGATTGTCACTCGGGCCTTACACCTATGCTTTCATTTACAGATACCACTATGGCTTTACTCCTTCGCTTTTAGTTCTTGACTACTACATCAGGGCTTATGCAATTTATCGAACATCAACTACCTACTTCTAACCAGCCGTATAATAGGCTTTTCACTTAGTTATTTATTAAGCTACGTTACTGCATTATCATCAATATTCTAAGTACTAGTTTCCACCATTCTAAGCCTTAGCATAAATTCTTTCCTCCAAAAGTCAATTAGTTTCGATTTCAACACTTTCCGAAAGCTAAACTAACCATGAAAATCACCGCTCTCGGTCTCGTTCGAGGAAGTCTAACTTAGTTTATTTTAGTTAATATAGAGAATCTCAACCTTAGGTTTTGGAAATCACCTCCATAACCTATAGTTTCTCTATACCCTCGTCTCCCCTTTGGACCTTCGGCCAATGCCCTCAGTTTCAAAACCATGGACTCTTACTTAGCATTTCCCAACTTTCTTACTTAATTCTTTATACATAAGGTTCTAGTTCATATACTCTTGGTTTAGCTCCACCGCCTTCGGTTCTAGCTCTAACAGTACACGCTGAGAACCTTCCCACTTCATGTTTGACACCACCTTTACATGTGTCCACTTCTTGTTCGTTTGACATAATCCTTTCTTATTGTTATTTAGTACTTTCCTAACATGTTTAGCTTAAATTGTGGATCTGCTCTATTGACCACTTATCAAAAACTTTATTCAATTAAATTACCTCCCTGCCTTAATTTATTGCCTCTCGGCACCTATTAAATCCTCCAGGTTTAGAGTATTTTCCTCTAAAATCACTTATTTTATGTTTAAAAAATATTAGATATGTATATGTTTTTCTATAAAATTTCCCAAACTTCCTATTTTTGTGCATTTTTTTACAAACAACGGTTTTAGATAATTCATATTCATTTATTTGCTTATAGGAAAATTCCATTAATAAAACCCGTCTCTAATAATGTATTCCTAACATCATATTAAATTTTCATTTCATTATAATCACAAGTAGTATGTGAAATAATTTGAATTAATTTGTCCATAAGCAATTATTAAGGAATTTTTTTAAAGAATATATTACTCACATAGATTTCTTAGTTGAATGGTGTTTCTAGTTTCCTTAACTTTGATCGTTTTCTTTTCCCTTTTCTCTTGCTTAGGCCTCTACTAGCTTCAAGCTTTTTTTTAATTGAGGTAGAATGAAATGAGAAGATCATGACGAAATGATTTAAAAAGGCATGTAATAACCTTCCAATGGGCTGTCGGCCCACTATCACCCTTTCTCATTTAATTATTTTTAGTTTGTTTCTTTAAGTGACAATGGTCGATAGGTAAATGTACACATAAATACTTGTCACATCATTTTATAATTCAAATGTTTATCCTCATAATTAACTCTTTATTTATTTATTAATGGGGTGTTACAGCATAGGTCACAGGTCTTAAAACTTCTACTTCTTGCTTGGCTTAGATCATCATGGCCTCGTTAGCTTACTCTGCTTCTACTTCATATCATAAGTCTCCGAGCCATGGATAAACTTCTTTCCTCATCGTAACTATTATCACATCCTCTACTTTTGCCTTTTATTTGCATATATCCTCAAAAATAAACCTATTCTGGGACATGTTCTGATATAATCTCAATTCTCTCTCAAAGGGAATCATCTATAAAGCCATAGAATGCATTCTCCTACAGGAGGAGAGATCCATCTACTGGAAGAAATTTGCTAAATATTGAGCCAAGCTAATGACAACAAAGATCTCCTTCCCAATGAAAGGAAAAAATATATATTCAAGCCAATGATGCCACTATAAAATCCTTGGATGTGAAAGTTGAAGCTTTAAAGAAAAAGATCCAGGAAACCATTAACTTATGAATGAGCCAGTTAAAGATAATGAAAAATGTATATGGTGCCTTATAGAACGAAATGGAAGTTACAATCAGAAGGGTAAAAGAGGCCTATGTTACCAAACCTGTTCTTACCAAAGAGCACATTGATGACAAAGTTGTTATAGTGCAGCTTGTTAACAATATAGCTTACAATAAGTGAAATGGAGGACTTAGAAAGGATAAGGAGGATCTCGAGTCCCTGCAATCCATGAAGCCTGGATTTGATCTATTGCAACAATAGAAAGGAGATCTCGAGTGCCTCGGACTTGAGGCATTCTAGGTGGTTGCACTAAAAGCCAAGGTTGAAGCTCTCTAGACCTCTCCTTTTGAAGTCCAAGTTGAACTAGCTCAAGGACAAAAGAAGAAAAACTTCAAGAGATGGATGTCGAACTTGAGAGTTTTGATGAAAATCTCTCTGGCTTCCATGCAAAAATTTCCCATCAAAGATATCTATACTTCTTAGAAAATTACAATAACATTATCATCGATCCCTATGACCAAATTATGGGTGGGTGCATGAATGGGCATAGCGACATGGCCAAGAATTTAATGAGGCTGATGTCATAATTGAATATAATGATTCATACAACCAAGAAGCCCCAGAGAGAAGTTGGGTTAAGATTGTCATGGAAAAGGCCAAAGAAGATGTCGATACTAAGCTAACGCCAACATGAAGTTTGACACAACTACCTCTAACATTCTTATTGCTTCTACCTCTTATCCATTCTGGTTTCATGTGAACAATTATGTCACTATAGCCTGTAACAACCCAAACATTTAAGTAGAATTAGATAAAGAAAATATGATTTACATAACCAAATGACTTTAACTTGGATGAAAACTGTGGGAAAATGTATAAATTAACATTCTTGTACTTTAAGCAAAATTGTGTAACCTTTTGAAACTAAAACCTTATTGTTGCCTTAAATTTTGAAAGGAGTCAAACTAGGGATCATTTCTTGTTCCAAATAAAAGACTAAGTTGATTCCTTTCCAAAGAGTGGACATAATAGTAATTTTGCCTAGATGTTTGAAAGTTATGGCTGTTTTGATTTCATCTTAAACACACAAATTTTATAGTTTGGCCCAAAATCCCAAAATGAATGGTCTGATGTTAATTTCTAGATTTAGTGATAAGATAGTATCACAGCATCACCATTTTTTCATTTTTTAAATTTAAAAACACCCTAAGCTTCCATCAAATTTTCTTCTATCAAAATTAGCTATAAACACAGTTTTTTAGGAGAAATATTTAGATTAAGAAGTAGAGACCCACATGTCATCAAATCCATCTTTGGTGAGGCATTTTGGCATAAGTATTATATTCTTATCTGGTTTGCATTGATTTTGAGCATATAAAGCATCTTAATCATCATTTGGTGAGTGCTTTATAACCTCTTACTTATATATGTTCTAAATACTTTTTTGGATCCACTTTTCAACTTATTTTTGACCTAATTTGAAAATGAATTTTAAATGATGTTTTAGTGATTAAATGTAGACTAAGACATGTGTTAGAATCATTTATGCTTATGTGTGTTGAGTAATTGTTCGCCAAAATGCTTGAATGATGATTGATATGATTTATTCTTGTATTTTTATTTGTATGTTTTGTTTGCATGAATGCTTTGATTGATAACTATAGGGAGTTTGAGTGTTTGGAGGCAGTGAATGTATATTATATGGAGGGATAACTCTTGCACATGCATGGAGTGGATTAATAAGAAGTCCAATACCATAGAGCGACATGATGAATTGGCTTTTTAATTTGAAGCTAATTGATTTAGTTATGGAATCCGTATGAAAAACAGAGTAAGGGGCTAAAGCTAGACCAACTCAGAAATGGAGTTAAATACTTAGGAAATATTTTATAAGTGATGGATTGGTACTGGCCGATATGGATCAATACTTGTAACAACCCGCCTTTCAACTCCCTCCGACTATACGTCTACGTCGAGGCATGGATGCAAAGGACTATAAAAAGTGGATCATTGGGTGAAAAAGAAAAATTAAAGCATACAGAGCTATCAACTTTATCTATGATTTTTGAACTCACAGTGGAAGGAATAAAATATAATAGTACTCTTAAAAATAAATATTTGAAGTAATTCTAGTAATAATCATAAATGAAGTTACATAATCCTAAACAACACTCCAGAATTCATAATACACATGATATAAATATTTAATAGTAATATAGCATAAAAGTACATAATTAAGAAAATCCAGTGTCTTCGTTGCTTCATTTAACGCAGGGTGTTCCCTATTTCTTGTCAGCCTATTTATATAGAAAAAATGGAAATATAGAGAGTATCAATCATAGACCCGTCGAGTGAGAAAATATTTCTAAGCATATAACGTTATCATCCTTGTTAGTGATAAATTTGGGTTGGACCAATATGCTTATTTTCGGAAGAATGAGGACACTTGAATAAGATTAAGCTTTTAGTCAAGTGACGCTAGAAAGATAACAAAAAAGGTTATGTAACATCCTCCATTTTGAGACCCCAAACTAGCGCTACAGATGTTGCAGTCATCTATATTATTAATTTCTGGTGACAAAATCCGATAATGTTAATTGTATCAATGCCATCAAAGCACAAGAATATGAAATTTTCTTAAACACAATTTCAAACCAGCTTTCTCATTTCTTTTCAAAGATAATATTTCATATTCATTACATAACCCCAAACGTTGCCCAGGTTCAGATAACATAGAATTATTACAAAATACTCCAAGAGCAACATATGAGGATGCCCCTCTGGTTGATCAGAGTTTACTACTAAGCGGTCATAACATCTGCCATTACATACATTACAACAAAATGAGATTTTAATATAGCTGATAATATATATATATATATATATAAAAGCTCTATAACAACCACTACTTTTAATTGTTTAAATAATATATATAATGATTTAAATATTCTTTAGAATGTGAATTCTAAATTTAGATAATATTGAAGAATTAATACGAAGTGAATCCTTTTGAGTTTATAAATAAATCTATTTTAATAAGAAAAATAAAGAATTTGTATTATTTTAGAAAAGATAGTTAAACACTTTAAAGTTTGAAATTAAAGGAATTTAGGAGTAGAGTTGAAGAGAAAACTTTAATTTGTTTTATTTTGTTAATAAAAGAAGATTTGAAATTAATAAACTCCTTTTTGAAATAAACAGTGGTTCATAATTTAATAGTATTCTAGAAGTTATATTTAGATTCACCTTGATCAATGGTTTTAAACATCTAATTCTTTTTGAGTGGTAATTTTATTCTTATGGCCCAAAACCCATTAAGCTATTAGGAGATGAGAAAATTTCACATATATTAAGTACTGTACGTTAGTTTCATCCCTTATTTTGTTACAGTAAAACCAAACTCTTTATTCATTCTCTTTCATAAACCTAGAATCCTAATTCTCCCAATTTAATCTAGCTTCCTCTACAAATTTGATCATTTTGAAAGCAATTAAATTCAGGTAAAGAAGGAATCTAAGACTTATTCTCTTCTTATTAGAGATTTTTGTTTCAGTTTATGGTTGTTGAATTTGGTTTCTTTTTGCTGTTTTGATTTACTATTTCTAGGGTTTTCTAGTTGAGGCAAAGGCAGTCTGTTGTAGTGTTTATTGCTAAAATAAAAGAAGAAAGGTGAGTTAATCCTCACGCAACCTACCTCGAATTTTCTAAATTGCATGCTAAACTGAAATCAGTTCTTGGATGGTGATTGATTGTGAAATTAGTGTTCTGTTATATGTTGTTTGCATTGCCATGAACTTTTATTAACTATCATATTAAACACTTGTTGTTTTTGAAGGAAATTATCTCTAGATTGTTATAGTTTTCTTTTATATGGTTGTTATGATATTGCATGCAAGTAATTAGTTCAGTCATCTTTTGTTGTCGGAATCGAGTAAAATTGCTGAAGAGTCCACTTGTAATTGTGGAAGACGCAAAACATGGAGCTATACAGCTCCACGAAGTCGCGACCAGTCGACTGAACTTGTTTTCAGTCGACTGGATTATCAACCTGGAGCATATAGCTCCAGGTAGTCAACTGAAAAAGTGGTTCAGTCGACTGAACTTGTTTTTAGTCAATTGGATTATCAACCTGGAGCGTATAACTCTAGGTATTCGACTGAACAAGTAGTTCATTCGACTGGCTAAGAACCTGGAGCATATATTCTCCAGGTAGTCGACTGAACCAAAGCTTGGAGCTTGCTCCAGGTGCCGTGCTCCTCCTCTTTGACCTATCGCCCTTGGGTTTGTTTGCTTAGCCTTGTTTAGTTGTTTTGATGATTTATATGCATAGTTTTATGCATTTTGAGATGATTTTTCTTGACCATTCTGTTACCCGAATCCTTTCTTGGTGCCTTTGTTTCTATGAAGATATTGATATATATTGATGTATCAAACACACTATTATAGTGCTAGTTTTCAAAACTTATCATAATTATAAATATTTCAAATCAAATTGATCTTTATGAAGTTACATATATCTATTTTATTAAAAGAATTTTGGAAAGTAAATACGCATATAATTACCCATTTCTTTCTATGATTGGGGGTATGCATGTGTGTGTGTGTGTGTCTATATATATATATATATATATTTGTGTAGAAATGATTTTGGAAAAAATAGATAGAATTATCCCTAATTTCAAAGTAGTTGCAGAGGAAGATTATTCGTGCTTTCTTTTATATAGTATTAATTTTTATTAAACTGCTATTTCAAATTAGATTTCAAAGCAAAACTATTTTTCTACACAAATACACAATCTTACTTGAATGATAAATTAAGTAAATGGTTTAGTAAAACAAGTGGTATGAAACACTTGCGTTTACTTCATCGGTTAGTTCTTACACTTGTTCGAATGAATTGCATGAGTGGGAGTTTACCATCGCTTAGTAAATATTTAAGTATCACTAAGTGGTTATGGGATATTGCGTGATACTCATTTATTTACTAATTGAAAGTATATTACACTTATCGAGTGGAGTTTACTAAATTGTAGTAATATTCAAGTAAACCCGTGTGGTATGGGACACACGGTCGTTACTCGAGTGATTACTATTAGGAAGTATATAACACTTATTTTGTCGGGTTTTCCGACTCGTCTTTGGGTATTCGTTTTAAGCGTATTAAATGGGATTTCAGGCCCATCTTGGTATACTCATTTACAAATGAATTATGACTTGCGAAGTGCTCATCTCTTGTTTTGGCATGTGAAGTACATGTCTCTTGTGTTGACTTGCAAAGTGCTTGTCTATTAGGCTAGCTATTAGTTATGAATTGGAAAGTGCTCGTCTCTTGTGATGACTTACGAAGTGCTTGCCTTATAGTCGACTGGCGAAGTGCTTATACGTGCGAAGTGTATGTCAATGATTATTGACTTGCAAAGTGCTTGTCTTTTGCTTACATTTATGATACTGAATTTCTATGCTCTTATTTTTATAGTTGCTATAACTTTGATGTTTGGTTGTAAATGAGCATAGTTCAACTTTAAGTCATGAAGCTTTATATGGAATATTAGTAGATTAGTGAAGTACAATCTATAAGCATTTTATCGATAATGTTTATGCAAGCTTACTATTATTATGGACTCACCTTTTATGATAACTAGAGATAGTCTGACCTATTTATTTTATAATACTCAGGTTAGATCAGGACTTGATAGGTGCTGAGACTTTTTTGCTTTGGACGTGAGTTAGCTTGGGTAGAAGTTTATGCTAGCTTATATATGTGTCTTGGGTTCATTTATGAGGTTGTCTTATGTATGGATGTATCTTATTTGAGATGTAGACACATTTTGTATTTGGAGCTTTGCCTTAGTCTATGTATATGTGTGTATATGTGAGTCTAGTTCACTTCTTTGTTGACTCGCTTTATGTTATATGATACATTTTGTATTACACTTATCGATGCTATTTGTGATTCTATGTTTTATATTATGTTGAATATTACTCTGTTAAATTTTAGCCAATGTGTATATTGCTTTGTGTCGAGACAATTCATGTCTATATATGATGATATGAGGTAAAGAATGACGTGATAGCGTTAGCCCAAGGGTATAGACACAGGGGGTCGCTCCTATCCAGCCTTATTCTCCGTGTTACTCGAAAATATTACTTGTAATATTTATGGGTAATATGGATATAAAGGTGAGACGTTACAAGCTCCTAAATAGCTAGATCTACATCATGCACGTTCTTGGAAGCTTTATTCATCCAATCTAAATAACCAGTAAACCCTTACTCCTGACCTACTCAAAGCAAATTTTGAGCACCTGAGAGTTTAAGGGGAAAACATAAACTTTGAGTCAGATAAAAAAGCCTAATGTGAATAATAATATAGCTTTGTACTTTATTTAAATGATTTATTCCATGATATATGCTTTTATAAAATTATATTGATGAAATTTAAAATCACTTAGAGGCCATTGCCTCTCAAAACCATAGGCTATGAAGCCAAAACAATAAAACTCTTTTATTGATAAAGTGCGGGATGGTCATCGCCGACATGGGTCATCACACCCCTTCATTATCGAAAATTATGTTTAAGGTCTGAATTAACAAAGTATAAGGCCACAATGCCGATAGCATGTCCATCGCACTTCATAAAGTGCCGATGTTGTAGAGTATAAAACCTAACTTGCATAGTGTTAAGCTTTAAAAGATAACTGGCGACACTGATGACTCTCGGCGTCCAAGTCCAAAGGAGTAAACATAGTGAAAATAGAGGCATCACTGCCTTAAAAAGAAATGCGGGGTCATTATCGCCTTTATAAGTCACTTCGAAAGTAATAAGGTCGGCGTCACTGCCTCAAGGAGTTAGTATGGTTAAACAGCGGCATTGCTATCCTACAGGGTCAATGATTTTATAGAAATAAGTGGCATCGTGCCATTTTATATAAAAACTGGTGCCAAAGATCAACACCTCGACATCTCCCTCACCGAAGTTTATGATGTCGACTTTGATGCTGTGCTTCCTACTTCAACCAAGTCGATCCATTCCATATTAATCGCAGTTGATATCCTATGCATCACACTTGGTTGATGTTGAAGACCATGGAAGCGGGATGATGAAGTGTGGCATCATCAACCTCGGCATGGAAAAGCTATAATTACTATTAAAACTGCTTTCCTACTAATAAAAGTAATTTTTTTTCACCAACACCTATTGTTTATCTAATCTTATTGGATAATAATTTTCTTTATCAAAACCCTTTTTAGAAGACTTTATTTAATTATTTTTTATAATTAAAACCCTAAATAAACTATTTTCTCTACTTAGAAAATTCAAAATAGATTCATAATTTCTTAGAAAATTATGAAATTAAAACCCCACTTATAAAATAATGTTTTAAACATCATATCAAAATCTCAAATCGTTTGAGTATCAAAAACTAGGTTTTCATACTCAAAACCTATTAAATAATTCCATAATAAATTATATATTTCATCATTTAAGCATATAATTATCCAAACTATTATAACATGGCATAGTGCAAGCAAAAGATTCGGATTCATCTTAAAACCGAAAATAGTAGATAAAACTTGAGATGCATAACTGTTATTCACCTTGAATGGTTAAAGAAGGTTGAGATTTGAGTGTTGATTAATTTCCCCTAAGCTTTAATCTTCCTTTCCTAGCTTTTCTTCTCTTGAATTCCTTGATAATGGTTGGCCTTATTTTCTCTTTTAATTTGTTATTATGAAGGAAAGTGAATGAGAAATGAGGATGGAATGTAAGGGTAAGTGCTTGGGAATTATAGCCTACTAATAATTTGCCCTTAGCATGAATTCCTCTTCCTTGCTTTAGTTATAACCATTTTTTACTAACTCATTTCTTAAGGCATGACCAATATTAATGGTCAGATCTCAATCTCCTTACCATTTCACATTATTTTATTTTATTTATGTAATTAAATATTCTAAATAATGCTAATTGAAATTAGGGTTATTACAGGTTATTATACAAACTGTCATTTATATGGGTACTTGCTTATCAAATAATGAAATCAAGTTGGCACAATCGACCATTAACATCCTTTGTTCGAGATTTTTATTTATTCCAAAGAAAAATGAAAATGAGGAAGAAAATGAATTCCAACAAATTGCCCTTTTTCTAGTGGGTACATGTTTATAGAGGATTTCAGCCTCTAGATTTGTGTCATATGTCATATAATATGGAGGAGCGGTGGAGATCTGGTTTTAATTAGGGAGCCTTGCATTTGAATCACGATAGCTTGAGGATATGTCAAGATATCCTTGAAATCCATATTAATTAGCATTTTAAAAAGTATGTCACGATGGCTTTGAGGCATTCTTCTCGATAGCTGTTCTATTGGCTTGTCTCACATGATCTCTTAAATAATCACAATAGATTTAGTTCTTCATTTCATGAAGGATCAAATGAATGTCCTATGATGGTTCTGATGAATGACTCATGACGGCTCAATGTACATTACATGATGGTTCTAATAAATGTCCACTGATGACGTTAATGAATTGTCTCACGATGATTCCCATATTTCTTTTCATAATGTCTCCAAAAAATTCTTCACAAAGGCTTTGACTTGTTGCTCGATAGCTCTCAATGATTTTCATCACGATGGTCCTATAATAATGCCTCATGATGACTTCTTTGTACCACGACAGCTTTATGAATTTCTCATGATGGCTTTAAGTACTTCACTTCATAATAGTTTTAAGCGATTTACCATGATAGCTTTAAGACTTATGAGTACTCTAACATCTTTCTTCACGATAGCTTCGATATCTACTTTCTCAATGACTTCGATGATTACTTCACAAGGTCTCTAACATCTTTCTTCACGATAGCTTCGATATCACATCTCTTAATGACTTCAAGGAATATTTTACAATAGCTCTAACATCTTTGTTCAAGATAGTTTCAATATCCTATTTCTTAAGGACTTTAAGGAATACTTCACGATGGCTCTAACATCTTTATTCATGATAGCTTCAATGTCTCATTTCTCAATGACTTCAAGGAATACTTCACGATGGCTCTAACATCTTTCTTCACAATAGCTTCAATATCCCATTTCTCAGTGTCTTCAAGGAATACTTCACGATGGCTTTAACATCTTTCTTCACGATAGCTTCAATATCTCATTTCTCAATAACTTTTAGGAATACTTTATGATGGCTTTAACATCTTTCCTCATGATAGCTTCAATATCTCATTTCTCAGTGACTTAGAGGAATACTTCATGATGGCTTCTATTTAATACACAATGACTCTACACAATATACAAGGGTTTTGGTTAACATACGAAGGCTCCTTCGTTTATCAAATCATTCTTGGAATTTTGGGTGTAACACTTGCCCCCTCCCACATAAGAAGTTTTCTTATGCTTTAGCTTAAGTATACTTCCATTCTTGCATTGCTTCTTCCCGTTTCATGTTATCATCCTTTTCCATATTCTTCATCGTCGATTGCTTGCATTACTTCGTCTTATGATAACCTTTGTTCCTTAACACTGCAACTTTCCATAAAAGTTTTCCAAAACACATAGACTTTTGTAATATTTTGAAAATATTTTCATTTGTAATAATTGTTCTCATTGAAATGTTCTTCACGGTAAAGTGTATCCCATAGACTTACTTGAAAATACCCTTAGTAGTGTATTTTAATACTTTATCTGGAAACCACTCAATGCAAAGATCAAATAAATATATACATACTTATTAAAGTATGATTTTCGAAAAAAATTGATTTTCGAAAGTAAGAAATTCCTCTTTAAACCCCTTGAGAGTAATTTTTTTTAGAATAAATTGACTTTACTACAAGGTGGAAACTCCCATGGTTTTGAGGGAATGCATTTTACCTTTATCTATTCTAAGTTTGGTCGTTCATCGAATTAGGAGTTCAGCCAATCGTCCTTCTTTAGATAGTTGTTTTCATAGACCTCGCTTGATCATCAAACTTTCCATTGTCCGTCTCCTTTAGATGGGTTATGTGACACCCCACCTCTATACTCTCACTAACTAAGGACTCTATTGGGTAATGCCATCAATTAGCGTGAAGAATAAGGCTGTTGAGGAGTGACCAACTATATAATTGCTTTGAGCGAGTACCGATATGTCGGATAGTGTATCACGCATTTCATTTCAAGAGGAAATCTGACATATTCAATACAAACTCAAAGCTACTACACAGTGGCTAAATGCCCTTCGAAAACAATATAAAATAATCATAACATAAAATCAGGCACATATATTCATATCACTAAGGCGAAAATAGATATAAATATAATACATAGAAGTGAACATCATAGTAGTGGTCATACAAGATCCACAACATCACAAAAGAATAGGTACATGAACTACACAAAAGAATATGTATACATCAAAGAGTCTCTATCTCGTATACATGAAAGACGAAAACCACTAAGCTAAAGTAGTTAGCCAAAAGTCAGAAGATAGTCCCTGCTAAGAAGTCAAGTGGAAGCACCTGAAACACCTCGGTCTGACCAGAGTATTATTTAAGAAGCAAAATAATAAACGGATCAGTCTAGCTATAATTATCATGTAAGATGAGATAGGATAAGAGATATGACAAATATATATATGATAATAATAAAAATCATACAACATCTCAAGTTTTCCCAAACACCCAAAAAGAATATCATATTCTTTAATTTTATTCACGAAATCACAAATATTAATAAAGCTTATCAATGAAAATCACAAAAATTGATAAAACACAAATTCCAGAAATCAATATTTAGAAATCCTAAAAGCACAAAGGGGGAGGCCTATCATAAACGGGAGCATGAAAACCCACCAACACGTGTATCACAAACGGGACGCTATCCCATGGGTCACTAACCCATAAAATTTGAGCCGAAGCTCCACAAACGGCCCGAAGACCATGGGTCGCTATCCCACCAAATTGAGCCAAAGCTCCATAGAACGGGGTATAGTCCCCTACGCGGAAAAAGAGACATTGGACATCGCAAGTCTAAATAACAAAATGATCATCATAGATCAATAAGTGTAAATTACACTAAGCTAGTAAATAAATGAGTTTAGCTTCATGTCCCATAACCACTGGCTTAACTTAAATATTTACGAATAGATTATAGATTTCCACTCGAAAATTATCATGAGTTTTCAATCCAACAAGTCCAAGAATTAACTGATGAAGTAAACGCAAGCGTTTCATACCACTTGTTTTGCTAAGTCGTTTAATTGGATTTCTCATCCGAATGAGGTAAAGGTTTGTATATACTAATAGATTGGAAAACGCTTTTAAAACGAGCTTTGTGTTAAAAGTAGTGTTGAAATCATTTTTGTGAAAGGGTTTTAGTATTTACTACTAGTATAAAAACCTTTGTATTTAAAAGTGACAAATCACAGAAATGATTGTAAAAACAATCTATCAAAAAAAATCCACATTTCAATGACGTGAATTAAAACCATGGAAATCGATATCAAATCCATCGAATGGAAACACCAAAAATCCAGAAAAGAGATCATCAAAGTTGATATTGAATGACAATAACTATTTGGATAATCAAAAATCGATAAATCGAAAATCCACATAAAAATAACCAAATATTCAGAATTTGACAACCATAGACGTCTGTGGGAAATCACAGACGTCTGTCCCCTGTTTTGGGAAATTGTAACCCTAAGGTCATAGATGTATGTGGATAATCCACAGACGTATGTCGCCTGTAGTGGGACAGAATTTGCAAAGCCCTTAAATGGGCAAACCTACACAACTTCTCGGATTTAGAAGCGATTGAATGAGCAACTGCGACTAAGGATTTCTGCGAAGCGACAACCCAGCCCTAAAGGCTCTTCAATTCACCCAAAACAACATGTCTAAACACCCATTCTAGGGTTATCATAAACTTTGACTCCAAAATACCAAAATTAGGAAAATTCACCAAACCAATTCCATTCAAAAGTAATTGAATAAGAAATAGATGTTAGGAATTCATACCTAACAACAATCAAAGCTATAGACATAGATGTGAGTTCAAGAACTCACCTTTAACCAAAAAATAGAAACGAGAAGCTCTAAAACAAGCTAAGATCAATTCCTCTTCTACTTCACCTCTAGAATCTCCAATCTATTGTTGCATGCAAATATTTTCCTAAGTTAGGTTATAGGAAATATCAAGAATTGAAGAGGAATTGAAATGGGGAAGATGAAGAGGATGCTTACCTAGCTTCTCTTTGATTTTATAACTTGAATTTGGATTTCCTAAGAAATGCTAGGGCTTAGAAATTTTAATTTCCTCTCTTTTCCCCCATTTTTCCTTTTGCTTGAGTGTTAGGAAATTATGAGTGAAATGAATGAAGGGAAGAGGAGTTGAGGGTATTGGTAGAAGAGTTTGGGTTATCTTGTTGGGTTAATGGGCTAGAACACAACACAAAGCCTAAATAAATATACCAAAATTCTAATCAACTCCAAACACAACAATGTTTATACTTAAATGAGTTGTAAACATTGATTTGAACTCAATGAAAGTGGTATCGAGTCCGGATTCGACTGTTTACAAAAAGTCACATTTTGGACTTTAACATAATTAATGATATTATATTTAAATAAAACATTTAAATATATGATCGTAAAATATGCGGGTTGTTACAGGTTCTTTGACCAGGCTTGATAGGGGGATCAAAGACTTATTCTCCATCATACTTTAGATGGTTGTTTTGGCTAAGCCTTGCTGTGGGACTAAAGGCTTTTTAACTATCTCCTTTGGATTGGTGGTTTGATCAAGCCCGACAGTGAGATCAATAGCTTAATTGTCCATCACTCTTTAGATGGTTGCTTTGGCTAGGCCTCGCGGTAGGACTAAAGATTTTTCGTCCATCTCCCTTGGACGAGTGCTTTGACGAGGCCTGACAATGGGATCAAAGGTTTAATTGACCATCACTCTTTGGATGGTTGCTTTGGCCAGGCCTTGCAGCATGACCAAGGGCTTTTCGTCCATCTCCCTTAGATGGGTGCTTTGAACAGGCTTGAAGGCTGGATTAAAGGCTTAATTGACCACACACTTTGGATTATTGCTTTGGCTAGGCCTTGCAGTGGGACCAAAGGCGTTTTGTCCATCTCCCTTGGATTAGTGCTTTAACCAGGTCTGGTGGCAGGATCAATGGCTTAATTGACCATCACTCTTTGGATGGTTGCTTTGGCCAGGCCTTGCGATGGAACATAAGGCTTTTTGTCCTCTTTCGGGTTTAAGGGGTGCTTTTATTCAACCAATCCTATTGACTTGTTAGGTTGGAAGTTAAGTTAAACATAATACATCTCAATCCGGGGAGAATCATTTGGACATAGTTTCTTTGCTAATCTACTTTATTCATTCAGTGTTGTAAATAAATGGTAGCCATTCTCTGTCCTTTATATTACATTTCCATTAGTTTTGCTTTGCAATAAGTCCCTAGAGGAATAACCTCATGAATGACTAGTGGTCCTTTCCGGTTTGGTCATAATGAACCATCTACAGGTTCTTTCATATTTTTCATTACCCTTTTTAATACTAATTCTCCCCTTTTGAATGCTCTTTCTTTCACTTTAGAATTATAGTATTTGGAGATTTTTCATCGATATTCAGCTGTTTGTATTGCATCTTGATCTATCTATTCATTAAGTACATCGAGCGATTCTTTCTGCATTTCTTGATGGTTTCGCAAGCATAAGCGATTCTTTGGCATGATGGGACCTCGATCTCGACCGATAACATTGCCTCAAACATGTATGTCAAGGAGTATATTGTATGTCCAGTAATTGTTTTTACGGAAGTTTGGTAGGACCATAGGACAAGGGGGAGTTCATCTACCCAATTTCCCTTGTATTTGCCTAATCGCTTTTTCAAGATGTTTTTAATGATCTTATTTACTGCTTCCACTGCCCATTGGATTTAGGATGCGCTACTAATGAAAAACTGTTTATTATTCTGTTCTTTTCACAAAAGCTAGTAAATTCCTCACTTTCAAACCGAGTTCCATTGTCAGAGATGATTCTATTTGGAAGCCCAAACCCGGTAACTATGTTTTTTATGACAAACTTCAAGACCTTCCATGTAGTTATACTTAGCAATGGTTCAGCCTCTACCCACTTATTAAAGTAGTTGATGGCTATTACTGCAAATTTTGCACCCCATTTTGAGACCGGGAGAGGTCAAATTAAGTCAAACTCTCATACATCAAAGGGCTAAGTGCTAGCAATCGTAGTCAAATCTTTGGCATTTGTCACATCTTTTCACATAATTCATGGCCTATTCCATCATTTGTGGCCAATAATATCCTTGCCTCGTGACTTTCTTTACTGGCTTTATCCCATTAGATTGATCTCCACAAAACCCCTCATGGGCTTCCTTTATCAATTTCGCTCCTATTTCCGGTGTAACACACCACAAATATGACATTGAGTACCCCTTCATGCATAAGATTCCATCAACTATAGTATACAAAGGAGCTTGATACCTTAGCCTCCTTGCTTCTTCTTTTCCTTTGGTAACAACCCCTTCTCAAGATATTCAACCAAGGGTGTCATCCAATTATCCGTGTATAGGTTTTCATAGGCATCCATTCTTTTTGGGGTTCCACTGTTATTGTCATTTCCTTAGAAACTCTCTTCGTTTCTCGGTGGTTGTTGAGTATGAGATCTAGTCAGAACCAAAAATCTATTGTTTAATTCATATTTTACTTCCTCGATGCTGGGATTTTGCTAGAACCCGATAGAGATGATTTTGACTCTAGGTGCTCCCCTCTCGAACTTGTCAATTTTGCTAAAGAGTCTGCATGTGCATTTCTTTCTCTTGGTATTTGGTGTATGAAAAAATCTTCAAATTGGGCTAGCATCTCATATATTCTTTTGACATATTGGGCTAGGCAAGCATCTTTAGTTTGGAATGTTTTATTTAGTTAATTACCAACAGTTGTGAATCGCTAAATACTTCAATCCTTGGAATTTTGAGTTGCCGTGCTAGAGTTAGTCCTGCAATCATGGACTCATATTCAACTTCATTTTTTTGCTGAGAACTCCAACATTATGTCATAATGTAACATGTGTCTGCCAGGAGTAATCACAATGTAGCGTGCTCAGACACCTTGCTCGTTTGATGCTCCATTCACATACAATTGCCATTTTGGTTCATGTTTATTCTCTTTTTCCAGTTGTTTCTTGATGAATCCCATACATTCCATAACAAATTATGCTATGGCTTGTCCTTTAATTGATGTCTTGGGTAAATACTCAATATCATATTGGGTTAACTAACTCCCCATTTCACCAATCTTTTAGATATTTCAGGTTTAATAAGGACCTATTTTAGCAAATAATTGGTGAAAATATTTATTGGATGTGCTTAAAAGTACGACCTTAGCTTTCTGGCCGTCAACAATAGACAACACGCTAGCTTTTCTATAACTGGTACCTAGTTACGGCATCTTCCAACCTTTAACTTGTGTAATAAACTGGGAATTGAATGTCATTTTCCTCTCTGAACAAAACTTAGCTGATCGCATGTTCTAAAACAGATATATACAAGAATAAATGTTCTCCTTCAACATGGCTTGAAAGTTTCAGTGGCATTTCTAATTGGTCTTTTAATTCCTGAAAAGCTTTTTGGAATTCTTCTGTCCATTCGAATGTTATCTTTTTCTTGATTACATCAAAAATAGGAATGAAGTTATCCGTTTCCTTGCATATAAATCGGTTGAAGGCGATAATTTGTCCATTTAGCCCTATTTCGTCCTTGCATGTCTTTGGAGGAGCCATATCCCAACTGGCCTAAATTTAGTCGGGATTAGCTTCGATTCCTCTTGCACTTAAAATGTATCCCAAAAATTTACCAGACTGAATTCCAAAAGAGCATTTTTATGGGTTCAACTTTATCTTGTACCTCCTTAATATGTCAAACATTTCCCCTAAATCTTCTACATATCTGTCATCCTCTATGGATTTTACCAACATGTCATCCACATAAACTTTCATGTTTCTCCTGATCTGTCTTTGAAACATTCTATTCACAAGCCATTGATATGTGGGGTAACGACCCTGGTTTTAGTGATTACCTGTAATATTAAATTATAACGGTGGTTATAGTTTAATATTGAGAAATAAAAATAAATTGGAGATTTAAAATTGTTTATTTTGAATAAACAATGGATTTTAAATATAAAATGTGAAAATAAAGTTTTAGAAACTTTATGTTGGTTGTTTATGTTAAAAATGAACAATCCATGGTTTTAAATTAGTGAAATGTAATAATTTTAATTATTGCCAAATGTGTCTTTTATTGATTTTTAAATGAAGTATTTGATTTAATATGTATAGATTATAAATAAAAAGGTGAAATTTTGGTTAAAAATAAGTTTTGGATGTAAAATTGATGTTAAAATGGTTTATTGCATTTGTGATGCCCCACCCAGAGACCCACATTAACAAAGAGTATTACTAGATAATACTGTCCGCTAATGCGGAGAATAGGGCTAGTTAGGAGCGACCATCCATAGATTTGTCTTAAACATCTATTAAATACGTCGATGTAGTACTCTAATTTTTTTTTCTTTCTCAAATGGATCAACATATTCAATAAATGCTTAATACAAAACTATAGTGGCTAACGAATCTACCAGAACAAAATACAACAACAATATGTACATCACATCAAAGAAAAGTAGCCAAACATATATATACATATACACAGATACATCCCAGTACAATACAAAATGATACAACAGAAGTGGTACAAGAACCACACTATATACAATGAGTCAAAACAATATATACATATAAGAGTCACAAATTACAACAAAACTACAAAAGAGTGATAAGCAGATATCCAAGGCGGAATCGATGCATGTTCTCCATTTTCCATATGACTTTTTAACTAACATTGGATTTGCCAACCACTTTAGGTAAAAGACTTCTCCAATGAATCCGTTTTCCAATATCCTTTTTATGTCCTTCTTTAACGTCCAAGTTCGGATCTTGTCAAATATTATCTTCTTTTGTCTAATGGAAACAAATTTAGGATCAATTTTAAGTGCATGACACATTACAACTAGGTTGATTCCCTTCATGTTGGCGTGAGTCCTTGCGAATACATCTGTGTACGACTGTAAAAACGAAATCAATCTCTCTCTTGTTTCTTTGTTCATTCCTCTGCTTATGTTCACAATCTTGGTGGAACCATGAGAGTTTAGCTTTATTTCCTTTGGGTCTTCTATGGATTGTGCATTCTCCCGTCTGCCCTAGAATCTATGTTTGGCGCAAGTTCTTTTCAAATTTCACTTTTGTCCTAGATAACTTGGATTAATTCTTTGTGCTTTCTCTTCCTTGTTCTGGATTTGAAGTCCTTGTTGGTTACTCAAATTATCTTTGGTTGAAGTGCTGACTTAATTGCCTTGTATCTTGGTTCTTGTGGATTGATATGCAAGGGCTCTTTATTTTGGTTATAGTTATTTAACCAAATCCGTAACAGGATTCTCCCACTCTATTATATTGCTCAAGAGTTGTGAAATACATTTCACGTGAGCTAAATTGCTCGCCACGAATGGTTCCTCAGTTGGATTTACGAAGAAATTTAACAAATGGATGTTTTGGTGAAACGAAGGCATCAATTTTGTCTAGCGTTGGTATACTGAAGAATGCATTATAGTATGAAGGTTGGTCCATAATTACGAATAGGAATTCAAACATTCTTGTAAATGGTGGGGTGCCAATTTGAACGAATAACGTGATTTGGCCGACCGACGTTGAACTTTTATTATTGAACCCAAAGATTGGCTGTAGACTAAGTTCAAGCTTTTCCTCTGGAATCTCCATTTGTTCAAAGGTGCTCTTGAAAATAATATATACCACACTACTAATGTTTATCAAGATCCTGGATACAAGCAAAACCTAATTTGAGTGGCTATCATAAGGGGACCGTTATGAGGGTGTTTAACTCCTCATAGCTCTTTATAGAGTTATTATCAAGTCTAGCATTGAAATGGAACCCTTGAAATACTTTAAGGGTGGCTCTTCACTTATCAACCATATGCCCGTTTTGGCTCCCTTTACATATCTACTCCTTGAACCTTTACTCGTGGTTGCAATGTGTGTTCCTCCATGAATAACATCAATGCGATTGATTGGCTGCAACAAATCTTAAGGGAGCTCATATTCCAGGATATAGGTGTTGTAAGCTGGTGGTTTCTCGTTGCACGGAGGTTTCGGGTCAGTCTTGATGAACTCTTTCAGGACTCCTTTCCTAATCATATTTTAAATAATTTCGGCTAGAACTCGACCTTCGTCGGTTTTATGCCCGTTCACTTTATGGAAAGCACAACAATTGTAACGACCCACCTTTTCGACCCTTAAAAGTCGACAATAGTACTTCCATGGTATTCATGTATCGAGTATCCGAGTGCCGAAAAGATAGATTGTTGGGGTGGAAGAAAAGAAAAGACAAAATATAATCTCATCTCGTGACGAGTAATATATAATATAAAATTGATCTTTACAAGTGAAAACTTTAATATACATACAACCATCAGAGTAAACTGACCTATCATCAGTCTGGACAGTTATAACAGCCTGTCCTCATAAATGCTGATAGATACAAAACAAGTAATGCCGTGAAAAATAAAATACGTGAATAGGTCTTAGAGGCATCTGGTTCGTCTTCTAAAGCTCTAAAGCATCCATAGCTAAATCTGGAAATATTCTCGGGTCTGACCCGAGTATTATAAGAAAGAACACCCAGATCAGTTTGTTAAACCAGCATGAGAAACCCAAATCATATGCATTTTTATATTTATAAAACCCTTTAAAAATAAAGGTACCTCATAAGATTACAACGCATATAAACATGGACGGGATTTCACCTTACGATAACCAAAACCATTTTTATTAGAAAATCTAGTGATATTATAATAATGTCAGTGGTTTAAAATAAATATATTACATAGACAGTACATTAATTACATTCAATAGCATTTTTAGTATACAACTAAGTCAAAAAGGAAAGTATGGGAAAATGGATTCCATCAATGACAAGGCTACCGGGGTACGGTCTGTCACAGTACACCATCTTCGAGATGTCTTCAATTCGAACGCTTATGCAGGTTCGAAGTGGTTTTCAGATAACTCATGCATATCCGATCCCGGTCTCTTTGAACGAACAATCGCTAGTTTCAAAAATACAAGATTTGATAGTTGGTTATTTAACTATCAAATAAGCAAACAATCCAATCACAGAATTAATTTCATATGGAAACCAAGCAAGATCAAGCACATAAGCACCCATTAAGCCTCTTTAATTAATCCTTTGCATTATTTAAAATCACTTTATAAATACTTATATTAAAATACGTTTACAAAAGATATACATATGTATACTACTCAATCACTATTCATTTATACTCTTTTAATGCTTGGAAAAATATCCATATACTTATCTCATCGGTTTAAGTATATTCATAAAACACTACACTTTCAATACTTAGAAAATGTAACCATATACTTATCTCAACGTTATAAGTATATTCGGAAAACATATTTGAAAGATTTCATATTTCAAAAGCATACTTAAATGGGCCAAAAACAAATGTCATTTAAAAATATTATTTACTATAAACCCAAACCACTTTCCTTTTAGTGTAGTAAATAGATCGTATGGAAATTAGACCAAATATACTTGCCAGCACTTTTCGATTTCAAACTTGTACTATCCCTTGATTAACAATGAAGCGGACAAGATAGAAAACTATCCTTACCTCGACATACATTCTTAATTCTCATAGATAGAAACGAGTTTCCCTACCTCAAAATTTAGTGTTACATGTGAAAAGAATACTTTCTATACCACCATAATTTAAAATGATCCTTTATAGAAACCAAATCTCATTTCCTTTTATAAAATACCTTTTAATAAATCTCTTTTATATTTACAAACTCCTTTTATAATTCTTCTTTCTATTTATAAAACTCCCTTTATAAATCACCTAATTTTAAATATCACATACTTATCACCAATCTTCAATTTTAAGATAGGACAAAATACTTTCCATTGAATAATCATTCCATGTATCACTATGAATTCACAAATGTGATTTATTATTCCAGTTTATCAAAATGATATCATTTCCCTTTTATAAAACATCATTTATTAATCTATTCTTCTATTTATAAAATATCATTTATAAATCTATCTTTCTATAAAACATTTTATATATAATGTTTATAAATCTATCTTTCTATAAAACATTTTATATATAATGTTTCACCAGTATTTATTCCAAAATATTTCTATCTTCTTTTAAAATAGAATCACTTTATTATAACAGATAAATCCTTTATTTTCTTTATAATAAACATCCATTATTATATTAACTTTTTTGCACAATAAATACTTTTCAAAATACTACTAAAACATTTCCATATAAATTAGAAGAGATTAACAAAAAGGGTGAAGTAAAATAGAGAAGTTAAAAAAACCATTTCTAAATAAAATGCCATAGAAAATTCCAAAAGTCACATTTAAAATCATCATTCGAATCAAAACCATTTTTAAATAAAAAACAACAAATAATAGTATTTCCAAAATATCATAACGAGGCATAGAGCTACCATAGCACTTAACAAGTGCTCTCACTGATCTACACTAAAAGTGTCCAATTTTTGTAGCATATCAAAGTCACATCCAATAAGTCCAAACTACTGAGCTTTTGGCATTCAATAATTTATACAATAAGTATATAAATGAAAGTAAAATCAATGGGGCAAGGAATCCCTTAGGACCCCTCTACAAAATTTCCTGAGTTCCCTGTATTTCATTCTATATATCATCCACTTTCCAAAGCGAGATTTCAATCAAAGAAATAATTCGAGCATACAAACAATAATTTTTATCAACATATATATCATATAGTGTTCATCGAAAGGTAAGGTAACTCACCAAAATTTAAACCAACGCTTGTGCATCCCTACTCGATCTAAAATCGAATAGCGTTCGATTTTAGCTATAAAATTCTACTTGTTATAAACTTTACGAAATCAGCTCCAATGCTTAGATCATACTCCTACGAGCGCAACACAAAAGACCGTATTTGATTTGGACCTCGTATGTAAGACATTTTGATTTTATACGAAATTAGATTAATTAAAAATAATTAATTAGTTTAATTACTTAAATTACTTTAATTACCTCAACTAATTCTTCTTCCCCAATTCCTAATCTTCTGCTTGTACATGCACTAGACCCCTCTCCCTACAATGCATGCACACACTGATACAGAGCCACGGTCGACGAATGAACTTCGCCATCACGCTCCACTTCGCGCGTGCTTCACTCCGGACCCCACCTTGTCACATCCGGTCCCCACCTAGAAGTTGCGACTTCAAAACCTCCATGGCCAGGAAATAATCCATTTCACTATGTACCACTGGAGCGCTTCCAATTAACGTCGATCAACTCCCCTTTGCGTCCCAAGTTCAATGCACCCAATGTCGTCATCTCCGGCGCCTTAAATCAAAATGCGACCTGATGCTCACCCTTACTGCTCCCACGGGTTGCATTCCTCAACACAATGCCGCACCATCCCAAATAACCACCACATGTTCATCTTGGTATGAGAAGCTCAATGCCATCCTTCATTTTGCCTAAAGCCCCTTCTAACTTTGACTGCCCTTAACCTTAGATTCGACCTCCACTAATCGAGCACCGCCAATCATCGCCGCAACAAACTTCAACACTATGGATTGGAAGCCCTCATCCATACAAGTTCAACGAATCCAACGATGGCTTTTCACATCGCTCATAGCACTGGATTTAATTCATTAAAGGGGAGGAAGGGTGGGGGTTGTTTACTAAAGAAGGAAAGAGGAGAAGTAAGGAAAGAGTGAGGGTTAAGAGGTTTATTTATAATGAAATATTTATTATATTTTAATTCCCTTTTTAATCATTTTATGTTTCGATCTTACACGATCAAAAGAGATATCGGATCGCCACAAAACTCGTCGGCGTACATTACCTTATTATTCCAGTTTCGATGACACTAGTTTCGTCACAATCTGAGATAGTGTCTAAAAATATAATTTTACGTGTTTCGAGACCGTTTATTGATAAAACAATTTTTGGTCACATTCTCAATATTTATTCGAACTATTAATTTTGTAAACAAATTTTTTTAATGAGTTCCCCATCATTATTTATTAATTAAACGAGGGTTGTTTGATTATTAAAAACCATTAATTGAGTATTAAAAATTAATTAAATATTCTAAAATCAAAGTGATAAAATTCCAGGTCGTTACATTCTTCCCCTCTTAAAAGAATTTTGACCTCGAAATTTCATCTCAATCAAACAAAGAAAGAAATAAGCCAACATAAAATCTTAACCCTTTTTACTTAAGCCTGTACGATGTATATAGATAATCTGTACACAATATTTGATTCGATCACTTACTCAAATTCATAAACTTCTTTTCCGATCTAGTGTCGCTCACTCGACTTTCCTAGTGCGGACTTTGATCGGGTTCCTTGATTAGAAACCATCGTTCTTCTTACATAGCCATATATTATGACAAAATAACCCATTACCATATCAAGAACCCTCACCAAGTGTTCGTCGCCTTGAATCAAGGGATAAATCCTTATTCAGACCGACGTGAATATCTTATTGTCATGTACTCGAATCTTGGATAAAGAACTGTGCGAAGAAATGATCTACGTATCACTTACGTACTTATTCTTATGGGTTCTTACTTATACCCATTTCGTTTTACTTCTCAAACCATTTATGAAAATATTTCATAAAAATACAACTAAAGTTTTAAACTTGTATAATACACTACTACATCTGAGAGTATATACAGCTTTCTAATTTTATCTTTTTTCTTTTCGTTTTCCTCAAATTCAGATATAGGCCCAAAATAAATTTGGGTCTTAAAACCAAGTTGACCTCTTCGACCTCTTTATCCATCTGGTTCAGTAAGTAGCTAAGAAGAGTAGGATGCTGGTATCCAAACTCAGTCCTAGAGTTTTAGACACTTCTAAGGTAAAGATGTTTATTAGTCGGCCTAATAACATCAAATAGTTTATACAACTTAGATGTTAAAACAAAAGACATGGCTTTAGTAAAATGAAGTTTATTAAACCTTCTTATTAAATATCACCCATTTAAAAACTTTTGTTAAATTATTTCTTCTCTAGCCAAGAGTGATATAAACCCATATTAAAAATTTCATTTATCAAAACACACTTTTATTGATATACTTTTTTTTAATTTGAATCCAATTTCTTTTAGGAAACTTAAGAACTAAATACCTGGGTTTTATTTCAAAACCTTTTTTTTGAAATGGTACTGTATATTTCAATCCATAGAAAATACACATATAAATCGAGTAACACCAAAATGATACTAAGGAACTAGGTCCTACCAAGTAGTATCATACATCCTCTTACTAAGAAGGGTAATACTTAAGAGAAGTGCTTACCATCCGAACACATGTCTTGCCCATTTTTAGTCATTTTCGATCCACTCGAATTAGTTAGCCCAAAAATACTTCTTCTCTTTCAAATCCCATTTTGAAATAATATTGTATATATTTCCATATAAATACTTTTAACAAAATATCTACTACCATTTTCTTTGGGTTCAAACTCATTTAGATCATACAATGATAAAGAGAATAATTTAATAACTGCATTACAACGTTTGTATAAGCAAACGTCTGATCGTCACTTAGAAGACTATTCTGATTACCACAAAACTAATGGCGATGTTTTCCCCGAACTATCCAAATAAAATGTATCTTACTTAAAATTCTCTTTGAAATATTTATATTTATAAATACCTTCAAGTAGTACTTTTATTACTTTTCTCAAAAATCATTTGAAATCTTTTTCAAAGACACCAGAATTTAAATTCTCAAAAATTCTCCTTATTTACAAAACACGTTTAATAAATCATATTTATATAATCATCTTCATAAAAAGAATCATTTCATATTCTAATAACCATTTATAACAACATTACTACCAAATACCCTATAGTCAAATTGTGAAAGTTAATTCACAAGGTGTTCGTATTTAATTTAACTAAAACAATAAATGCTAATAAACTAATGGAGAATAGATAATCAATCAACAAACAATAGTCAATGCTCCTAAACTGGACGAGCTTGACTAATCAAACCATAAATAATAATTGAATATTATCATTTCCTAACAAACAAACGCGTCATAAATAACTATATCAAAATTTTGAAATTATTCTTTTATATATAAAATATAATCCTAGCTAAAATTATTTCATTTACCAAATTTCAAAATAATACTGTGTTGGTTTGCCTTGTCCAAGTGTTTAGAAATCCCTATCGACACAGTTATACCTTCTATATCAACTGGAATTATAAACCACTCAACGGAACAATTAACATAATATAAAACATTTTTATAACGATAACAAATACACACTCACACACACATACAGATATATATATATATATAATATACACATATTCAACTCATTCTAGGATGTCACTTACCCTATCTCTAATGAGTTTATCCACCTAAGGCCCAGGTGTTTGCTCAACCTAAGCTCCGATACCATATGTAATGACCCACCATTTTGACCCCCAAAGGTAGACACTAATACATCCCCAATATTCATGTGCCGAGTTTTCGAGTGTCAGAAAGACAGATTGTTAGGGTGAAAGAAAAGATAAAATAGAATATCACCTCGTGACAAGTAATATATAATATACAATAGATCTTTACAAGAGAAAACTATAATATACATACAACCATCAAAGTAAACTGACCTATCATTAGCTTGGATAGTTATAACAACCTATCCTTACAAATGCCGATAGACCAAAAACAAGTAAACAATGGAAAATAAAATACGTGAGTAGGTATTGGAGGCATCCAGCTCATCTCATGAAGCTCCAAAGCGTTCATAGGTAAATCTGGAAGTATACTCGGGTCTGACCCGAGTATTACAAGAAAATAACACCCGGATCCGTCTAGTAAACTAGCGTGAGAAACTTAAATCAGATAGATTTTTACATTTATAAAACCCTTCAAAAATAAAGGTATCTCGTATGACCACGCTGCACATAAACACGGACATATTTTTACCTTATGATAACCAAACCATTTTTAATAGAAAATCTTATGATTTTATAATAATATCTAGGGTTTAAAATAAATATAAATATATAACATAGCCTTAGTAGTTACATTAATTACATTCAATAGCATATTCAATATACAACTAAGTCCGTAAGGTACGTATTGGAAAATGGATTCCATCAATGACAAGACTACTGGGTAATGCCTGCCACAGTAAATCTCTAAAGAAAATGTACCAAGGGCCTCACATGGACCGCTTGCAAATCAAGACCGACCTACCCCTTTACTGGATAGTACCGAATATGTCATCACCTCAGTTGTCCCTGACAAACCATTTTCATGGCCACAACTTAAAAAATGGTAAATATCGATCTAGATTCAAGTGATGATCATACGATGATGGTAGCGAACCATATGTTGTAACGATCTGTAATTTAATCACTTCGAATTTGAATATTTAATATATTTTCACATATTTAAATAATGGATTTTATAACACAAATAGAAATGTTTTGTGTAATAAATAATAGTGGAAAACTTGTTTTATAAATTTGTTTACAAAAATAAATGGTTCGAGAAAAAATCGAAAATGTGACTGAAAATCGTTTTCCGGATTTTTGACTTTTTATCAAACAAAAAATGTTGTAACTTGTTGCACACACACTAGCACACATATAACATACATAACATATAGGAAAGATTAATTAACTAATTTAAAACCATCTTCTATAAGATAATTAAGGAGGAAGAATTTTTGTTAATATTTTGCTCCTTTTTATGCGACTTGATGGAAAGTACTTATGGCCACAAGGATGGCACGTGGGTGTATAATGAGGTGGTTGATATGACAAGGGTTAGAGTAGTAATTTGGCTAAGGGACATGAAGTTAATTAGCCACTTTTTCCAAAGTCTATATAAGGACCTACTTACTTCACTTCCACCTTTACATTTCCATTTTCTTTTTCCCTTTCTTCTCTTCATCATTTTCATCCTTATCTGCATACATTTTCTTAAGGAAAAACCATAGAATAACATATTGTTTCTCTTTCAATATTCTAACTAAACTTGAGATAATATAGTCTTCATCGTCATTATTCCAAAGTCGTAATCTGTGAAGCTAAAACCCTCCATTCTTGCCAAGTGCGTGAGCAATAGGGGAGTTTTCACATAGCTTTAAATTAAAGATGAGCAAGAAAGGCGGAGCCTTGTCGTGTTGCTAGGTCAAGGAAGGCTTGTGTCGCTTTGGTTTGGTCTTAGCTTGCTTGAAAGTGAGTTAAACTCATTTTAAAATGGTTTAAAAATTGACAAATTGTATAAAATATAAATTGTTGTTTATATTGTTTATACTAATGCATATTTGCTTGCTTGGATTTGATTCCCACTTAGAAGCAGATGGCACAAGTAATCAATGTTTTGCAGGGGACAAAAAGAGGAAGTCGAAGTGTCTTCTTAGCAAATAGTTCGCTATAGAACACTTCGAAATGCATATATATATATATATATATATATATATATGAGATTTACAAGCGCCTTTTGTGAAGAGACCTTAAGGAGTTTCTAGCAAATGCCGATTCACTTTCATATTTATGTTGTTTGTGAAATGTATGGATGAATATATATATATATATATAAAACTTATATCACGTTTTATAGAAGTGTCGTTATCACAATTATCATTGTACCGACACTTTGAAAATATCATCTTTCTTGAAATTCTTTGTATTGATCTCATGCTTGGGTTTGTACAAAACAAATATTTGGTTGTGTTTTTGCACTTTTAGGCAAAAGTGTGATGACTCGAAAAAAGTTAGAACCCCTAAAACTAGAGTCCTCAAAAGTTAGAAATGGATTTCCTTTATCGATTTCGTGAAAAGTCAAGTTTTTAAAATAATTTTCAAATCTGTTTATTAGATTTCAAAACTCTCTAAGTTTTTGTAAATGCATACTAGATCCATAGTATGTTGTTCTAAAAATAAAATTGAGTTTTCATTCTTGGAAAAAAATTCAGAGAAATTTAAATTTAAAAGGGACCGATTTAAAGAAATTTTCAATACTATTTAGTGACACTTTTTACGACGTTTTTATAATTTTTATAAAAATGGTTCTAACTTATTTTTCTCTTCACGAAATTAAATATGGATATTTTTAAACTACTTCCAAGAAATTTAAATGTGTTTTACAGATGTTTGTGATGTGAAAACAAAACATAAATTTGGTTTTAAAAGTTTAAAAGTTTGATTCAATTATATAATGGATTTCGGTTTAAATTTAGTGCCAAATATCGAGAAGGTAGATTCGTTACTATCTGTGAGATTTAAAAACTAGAGTGTCTAGGCAAGGCCAGGAGCAACCAGTGCCCTGACTTACCTGGCTCCATTTTTAAGCGATATATAGGATGAATTAGAAATTGAAGTTTGGTAATAAGGGTAAGAATTTTAGTTTCCATAAGCAGTATCACTTATATGGAAAGGATTTAGGCGTATACTTAGCACTAAACATCGAGGTATGGAAACTCATCTCTATCTTGAAAGTTAAGAATTTACGCAGAGGAAAGGCTTAGAGGTAACACAACCTTAACTTGTCCGGCTTTATTTTTATCTGAGGGATAATATTAGTTGAAATCAACGAGCGGTGGTAATTGTATGAGATTTGATTTCCATATACGATCATTTTTGTTTTTGTGACGATCCACCGTTTTTGGACGGCTCAAGTCGACAATAAACCACACATGTCTAACTCAAACCATTCAAAAGGGAATATTGTCAATGGGGTTAAATAAGAAAATAAGAGAAAAAAGGAAATCAAACACAAAATCTTGCAGCGGAATGACAAAATATAATAATAAAATAAACAGTTCATGAAGCTGTTTTACAATATACATTTGATTTCAATTTTTACAACATAATCAAAGTACAATCAACAAACATATCAAAATAATGCAGCGGAATAATATTAGTAAATACGGTCTAGCAAACTCCATCTTCATCTTCAAGGAATAATGTCTTCAAATACTGAAATACTCAGGCTGACCCGAGCGTAATGAAACGACAAAACACTCGAGTTAGAAATAAAAGTTCTAATGTAATTTAAATCAATAACAAGTAAATATGAGTGTAATAGCTTCAGAGATGTTTACAGGAATTTCCATCTCCTATCAAGTGTACAACGTGAGTGCAATAACTTAAGAGATGTTACGGAATTTTCCATCTCCTAAGGATCCGTTAAACTATCTATATGTAGTAATATACGCTATATATGTAGTGTCTATCAGTAAAGAAAAGTATTAAAATAACATTAAGGCTTTACATTGTTCCCCTTTAACACATTTTTAAGCATTGTCTTACAGTTTGCCATAGTAGCATCACCAGTAACGTCGGTAGCCAGGGAGGTGCCGTGATAAGACAACACTAAAACAAAGTCGTAGTGGTCGCATATAACGATAAAAGTATGACAAGGCACGTAGGGTAATGCCCAAGGTAGGATACTACCTTCATGTCGCTTGATTGGTGGTAACCCTTAACGGCCCATCGCAAACGTGCATCCCATAATCAAATCAAGGTGCACTAATCGAGTCAAAATCAATATAGTAATATGAAGGACATATGTCGCTAGAGGTAGCTAGCCTCATTGGTCAGGACAAATCGTCCTATTTTAGTCATTTCCAATTGACAAAAATATCGGGGTCTATCCATCATCGTTCTCTTTCTTCAAATCCAGCGAACGTTTGCCAAATCTAGCCACTTCATTCTAGATCATCCACCGCATACACAGTCGTAAAAATGGTTCTGGTATTGACAAAGAGTATGCCAATATTTGGCCCCGGTCTCTTTAACAACCAAACGTCATTTTTCACACCGGTTGGTTCTTTTAAATTCCAAGAATGAATCATACTTCGTATCAAAATATCAGATTCACTTCAAAGTCATTTCGAATCCAAAATAGGTTATAACTTCATATCAAAGCATCTGTATTTAAATCAATGATTTAAATCTAAATAGTTCCCCTTTAAAACAGTTTGAATATTAAAAATGGTTTTGAATAATTAAATTAGTTTTAATATTTAAAATAGTTTGGATAACTAAAATAGTTTTAATATTGAAAAATAGTTTGGAATAATTGAAATAGTTTAAAGATTGGAAATAGTTTGAATATAAAATTGTTTAATATTAAAAATAGTTTTGAACAATTAAATAGTTTTAATATAAAAAAATAGTTTATGTATTAAAATAATTTATATTAAAACTGTTTCTTCTTTCACAGCAATTTGAACTCATGTTCCAGTTCCAAATCACAACGAATTCAATTTTTCGACTTCCAATTCAAGTTAACTTCATATTCATAATTCAATTTAAATCAACCTCAATTCAAATGATTTCCAACCTTACTTCAAATTTAATTTAAACGATTTATTCAAAGGCTGAAAATTTTAATTCAAATTCTCATTTTTAAACAATTTAGTTTAAATCCATTTCACGTCCAAAACTATGAAATACCAATTTAAAACACTTTAATTAAAGTAAATTCAAAGCTTAAATTAAAGTTTAAACCTTTAAAATAATTCACTTTCAATAAATATAAATCATATCTCAATCTCAACTTTAAGATTTCAAATTTAATCTTTAAACAATTTCATTTAACAGTTTCAATTTCAACATTTCAAAGCTCGAATTTAGAAAATAATTTAATTCATATAAATCCAATTTTTATTTTCTTTAAACCAATATCATTTAAACCAATTTAAATTCAAGATTTTGAAACCATTTAATTTAACCAATCCGGTTTCCGTATTTAATTTTTTACCCTATGGCCAAGTGATCAGTTAATTCAATATGAATTACATGGATGGATATATATCATTTCAACCCAAAATTAAATGACATAGGTATATATCATTTCAACCTATTTTTTAGTTCATTTTAAGTAATCCAAATGACAATTTATATGATGTCATTAATATAAAGGGTGATAACAGTGATATATGAAAATAAATAACAACCATACATCCAACATAGCAATCAATAGGCATCCAATAACAATAAACATCCAAATTAACCAACATATCACAACAGTTACTAGTTATCAATTGTCGGTGTTTAACTAACAATTAATTCAATATTAATTTAAATGTCAATTTAATTCAATATAAAATTCAATTTAATTTAAATGTCAATTTAAACTACCAAACAACAACCGATAAAAAATTTCACCTCATGATTTCAATTTAACTAACATCAGAAAATTTAGTATTGCGTGAGTGGGTTTAATCACTCACCTTTGATTTAAAGCCAATTAAAAATCCAACAAAAGCCCAAAATTTTAACAGTCTCCAAATTCAACCAAACAGGTTTTATATTGTTCAGAATTTCAATACGAGTCCAACAGAAGAAACCTCGCGTCAATCGGAGTCCGTATTTAAAAGTTATGCAAGTTAAAACATTTGAAATTGTGATGACCCGGTATTTTAGCAGAATTATTTTAATAAGTATTTAATCTGATTTAATAAAAAGGTAAATTGATCATTTTAAATTGACTAAATCTTTGGGAATAATTGCCATTTATTTATTTAGATTGTATTGAGAAAAGGAAATTTGATTTGAAAATTTAAAATAAAATTCCTTAATAATATTATTAATAAAATTTCATCTTATATAATTGAGTTAAAATACTTTGCTTTGTTAGCATTTGATAACTAAGTATATATAGATAATAATGTTTGAGATGAAATCAAATTCTATCAATATTAGCTATAAGTAAATCATATTGAATATAACTTAGGTATTGATAGTTAGAAATAGAAATAAAAGAAAAATGAAAACAAGAAATAAGTAATTAAGGTATGCTTATTTACACACAACATATCTTCATTCACAAGACCAAAGTAACAAGGAACCAGGATACATTCAAGTATAAACAAGATAAATATGTAGACCTGGAAGACAACAAGAGATAAGACATATGTCTATAAGCTTGCAAAATATCTATGTACTTATAAAATAAAATAAAAGATAGAAATAAGGCTGTAAACTTGTAAGGAAGCATAGCATTTAATACCATCATCTCAGCACAAAACAAGTCACTTCGACTGTGAGAAAAAAAGAAAGAATCTTGTATAGCAAGCCTTCCCTGTAAACCATCTTATATATCTTTTATATATATCCTTCTTGTTTTGTTCGTGCTCAAAAATAAACTAAACAAACCTGGAATAAGAAAACATCACCATTTTGCAAACTTAAACAACTCTTCAACTTGAATCATTAAAGCTTCAGGTTCAACTCAAGCATTCTAATCACAGATCAGAATCAAACTTTTGTTTCAACCTAAGATCAAACATCAAGCTCCAGGAATAAACTGTCCTCTGTTCTTCAAATAAGGTGAGTAAACCTTATTTTAAAAACAGTTTAAAATCTGTTACCATGTTTTGATGTGTGTGATAAATGTTGTAGTAACATGATATGAAATGATTACTTGAATGTTGGATGTGAATACATGTTTATTTAAGAGCCTGTATACTATATTCAAACCCAGGTTCTCTGTTCAAAAACATCACAGTGAGTAACTTTTGTTTTAAAACTTAAAAGTATGAATCAGCTGAATACTTATCTGTGAGTAAACAAACTAATTTAAAAACTTGAGATTTATGAAATCTGTGTGTATGATTCATAAATAATGTGTGCCTGTCTTGAGTAACCTCTTCTGTTCAACCCTGTATATCTATACCAATTTGTATGTGTAGTATTCCTTTATCATCTCTGTTTTCTAGCTTTCAGAGTGGAAATAAACAGTTAAATTCAATTTCTTTTTATCTAAACATTATCAGGCATAGGATTCAAAACCAAATAAGTGTGTTTAAGCATAAGGTATGATCATAAATTTGTTTTAAGCTAAATAATGTTGGATTGTCTCTGAAAGTTTAGATTTACAGAACAAAATTTAAACATAGGTTGAATTCGAATATGATGAATCTTTGATTCAAGTTTATAATGTGGATTATCATCCGGAAACAAGATTTTTAAAACAAAATTTGGAATTTTTCATTGAGTAGTTAACTAGCAGTTCTCAGTTGAACGGAAAAGGGATTTCGACCCATTTTAGATGGTCGGAGGGTTTTCGGTGGTTAGGGTTTCGTGTGGACGTGGAGTGATGTACGGCGAGGCTAGGAAAAATAGTGGAGGCGTCGAAAGATCGCCGTGGCGTTGGCGGTGAGACGATCTTGTTTTTAACCCTAATTTGGATAGGGGTCGAGAATTCGATCGCCGTGGAGATGACAGTGCATCGAGTTGCACGTATTTCAAGGGAATGATAGTGTGGAGGTTAACAGTGGTGTAGCCGGAGTTTCGAAGTCTCTGGTGGTTCGTATCGCCGGAACGAGGAGGAAGTTGGTCGGAGCTTTATTTCGATCTGAACGTCGAACTGTGGTTTCTTGTTTTCAAGTGCCATCGAAGATTTAGGGTGTTGAGATCGAATGAGTGGAAGATAGTTGACCTGATGGCGATCGACTCAAGTGGTGGAAGTTCGCCGTGGCACTGTGCACGTGCACGGCGATGATGTCGATGATGTTGGCGTGTCTGAGTTTGAATCGAGATTGGCTCGAAGTTGTTCTCGAGTAAGAGAGTGATTGGCTTGAGTGTGGTCTCGTGTTGGCGAGAGAGTCGTCGTTGCAGTTTTGTTTAAAACTTAGGAAATTAACTTAGTTAAAGGAATGTAGAAGAAGGGGGAAGATTGGAGACAGAGTCGAGTAAAAAGGCAGATTGTCTCGAAGCAGGATTCGAGTAAAGCACGGGTAGGACCCGAAGTAGGATCTGGAAACCCAGTTTTTATAGTTTTTAAAATCACAGTTTTGAAATTTAAATTAAATTTCGTTTAAGACTTTTCTAAAATTAAAATTCAATTGTAAATGAATTCTTTAAAAATTTGATTTAATAAGTTATGTAATTAGTTAACTTAAATTTGTTAAGCTAAATTATTTTATGTTATTTAAAAACTTAATTTGGTAATATAATTTAATGTAAATCAGGGTAAGATGTTAAACCGAGATGGTGCTGATAATTAAGAGATAAATGGGATAAATAATTGATCCTAAAGTAATTTAGTTTAAATGATTTAAGATTTAATTAGTTAATAAATAAGATAATTAAGGAGTAAACATAAATAATTTAATAAATTGGTAATTAAGGATTAATTTAAGTGAGTAATTAAAGGATAGTTAATCCTGAATGTAATTAATTAAAAAGGTAATTAGAGGATCATTAATTAACTACTGAGAGTAATTAAAGTGAATGGTTAAAGAATAATTAATTTATGTAATTAAATTAGGGCTAATTACTTAATGTAATTAGAGAATGATTAATCAAAGATGATTAATTGAGGAAAATAATTTGAGATGGTTAATTAATTGATTTATGATTAATTAATGTTGGGTAAGCAGGATTTAAGGTAATTTAAGTAATTAAAGTTGGAAATTAAATTAAGATTTAACATCTAGTTTAGCTTGTTTATGGATGATTGAATGGTATTTTAGATTTATATCTAGACTAATAACTTGCTATGTTTGTGATATGCTATGATGGGTTGAACTATGATAGTATAGGTTACCTATCTGAGTTGGATTGTTATGTGATATGATATCATGGATATGAATTGTTTAAACTTAACAATTTGGATTAGAGATAACATTTAATTCGAAGAGACCGGGGTCGGGTATCAGTAAATATCCGAAACCACTTCGATTTGTAATCAACAATAATTCTTTATAGATTGATATATGAAATCAATAAACTGGAATAAAATGATTTAAATGAATTGGGTCATTTAATCTGAGTTTTTGGAACTTAGAAATTGATATGTGGAATAAGTGATGTCTATAACAAATTGTGAATTTATAAATTGAGGCGAGTTACCCCCGGATTCTATATAAGTTATGCTATTGTATTCCATGTTAGATGGGTTTACTCACGCTGGTTTCCAGCCTGACCCGGGTGTTACTTTGATGTAATGCTCGGGTCAGACCGAGTATTACAGATTTTCAGGTAAGGACGTTCTGGAGCTCAGGAGGAGTACTGGATGGCAGAACGTATGGAGTGATTCCGCTGTGACTATTATTTTGATTATCTGAGACATATTTGATTTATATATGACCATCGTTGTGTATAGAAATATAACTCTGATGTAAATAAATGTAAATTGACAGATACAGTATTCTTTGTAAACTGTTATTATTTGATATTATATTTTATCCGCTGCGAATGTGAGATTCTGTGTTTTATTTTCTGTTTCTTCTTCTATCTTTTTCTTCTTTTTCATAACTATCTGGAATTTTCGGGATCAAAAAAATTCCGGGTCGTTACAGTTGGTATCAGAGCAAAGGTTAAGCGAAAACCTTGGCTCTGGTGGGTCTACTCATCTAAAGATAGGGTCAATAGTACCCTAGGATGAGTTGAGTGTATATATGAGAGCGTACTTGTTATTTTCTTATATAAAGATTTTAAATAATTTTATACAAGCTTATATTTTAATATATAAAGCAATAATTTTTCTAATATTAAGTTAATTGGTTGTTAAATCATTGGAATTAAATAGAAACAATGAGAACTAAGTGACAATAGAAATACAACCAAACTGAAATTTGAATAAAGATAAGTTTGAAATGGATTCAACTGAAATTAAAATCTTGGATTCGAAGAAGAATTTTTAGAAATAGATAATTGGAATTGGTTTCCAGTTGTAATAACCTTGGTTATTTTCCTAAAATGATGAAATGTTTGTTAATGATTTAGCAAAAATAAAATGTTTATGGAAGTAAACATTTAGGTGAGTATGACTTATGAATTGAAATTGAAAAGGGTTTAAATGGTGAAGTATTAAATCTAAGTCCAAAAAAATATGGGAATTTGTTCCAAGTGTTTGAAAGAAATAATAAATAGTATTATTTGAATAAAAGAGCTTGATTCAAACAAGAGTTGTTTGAAAATGTGTAGGAACATGTTTTGAACTTAAAACCAAAGGTGGTTTAAAATTTAAGGTAATTTGGTGTGTAAAGGAAATAAATATGTATATGAAAAAAAAAACTCTAAGATTGAGTTTTGAATAATCCTTGGAAAGTGATGTGAAACCCAAAGTGATATAAGTTTTGAACTAATGAGTAAGAATGAATATTATAAAAAAAAAAAAAAATTTGAAAATTTGAAGTGGGAATTCAAATTTAAGTAAGTTTGACGGGATTAAATTTGATTTAACTTAAAGGAAGTTAAATAAGTTTGGAATGAACAACTAGAATTGGAAATTTCAAGATGAAATTGAGATTTAACTTGGAAAGTCAAGTGGTAATTTGAATTGGGAATTTGTGTGATCTCAAATGGGTTTGAGATCTGGAAATTGAAAATGATGAATGTTTTAAATTAATTGGATGATAGATTGGGGTAATATCTATCCCAATATTGGAATTAAATAGAATTAAACTTTAATTTGAAATTACTTAGGTAATTTTGATTTTTAAAGATAAAAATTAAACTTGAGAAAATGGGATCACTTTGAACATTAAAATTTGAATGTTTAAAATGAACATGTAAACTGAAATGATTAAGGATTGGTTCCAAGATTTGCATTTGGGTAATAAATTGAAATTCAAAGATTTAATTGTTTAAAAGGGGTTTGAATTATTATTTGAACTTTGAAATAAGTTAAGTGAAGATAATTTAAAATGGAATTTTGAGAATTGAACTCAGAAATTAAATTGTTTAAAGGTATTGATTTGAAGATAAATGTTAATTGGATTAAGGGAATAAATCAACATTTGAAAATTTAACTCGAATTTATATAATTCGAGATGGTTTGAAATTGAGATTTAAATTGAATTAGTTCAAACTAAATTTGATTTGAACTAATGGGAATTGTGATTTATGATGGACAAGTATAAAATTCAAATGAGAAATTTGAATTGGATTAATTTGAAATAAAATTGAAGTTATTCAAATTGGGATTGAGTCAATTTAAATGTAAGTGGAAATTTAAATTGAATTTATGGAAATGGAGAGGGGGTATTAAACAGTTTGACTCTGGACTATTTTCAAAATAAATTATTTAATATAAACCTATTTTTCCAAACTATTTACTACACAACTTTTTTTTTAAACCTAAAACTATCTTAAACCTGATTTACAATTACTTTGCAATTATTTAACTATTTTACAACTGTTTTATAAACTAACTACTATTTTTCCAACTACTTTAGAACTAATTTCTATTTTATAACTATTTTGCAATTATATTACTATTTTTTTAATTATTTTACGATTACTTAACTATTTCACAGCTATTTTGCAAATTAATAATTATTTTCAACTACTTATCTATTTTTTTTAAAAAAAATTTCAAGCTATTTTCTAAATATAAACTGGTCGGAGTTCAAACTGTTATAGTTTAAATACCCAACTGAGATAAGAATTGAAGTGATAATCCAAATGAGATTAAGGCAAAGGCGAATAAGTGAATAAAGTCCAAGTAATGTGAATAGAAAGGAAATTGATTTAACTGATAATCAATGAAGATAAATACGTAGGATGTACGTATATTATTCTATTCGCATAGTAATTTGGTCCAGATTCGAGCATAGAATTTTGAGATAGTATTATCGATCCGAGTTGGGATTTTTCGCTCGATTTTCGACGGCGAACCTGGATATGGATTTTTGATTGATTCTGGATATTCTCTATCATAGTTGTGACTATGCAAGGAGAATGACGGTTTCTGATCGAGAAACCAGATCTGAGTCCGCACTAGGAAGTCGGGTGGACGATACTAGTCGGAAGTGAAATTGTGTGATCGAGTGAGCGATCAGATGAGTATAGGATACGGATGGTATGTGTACATCGTACGGATTTGAGTGTTATTGGTATCGAAAATTTTGAATAAGAAATGTGAAATGGTTGTTTGAAATGAAAGAATATTTTAGGAAATTAACTTCATGAAAATAAAGCGGAAATTGAATATCTATTTGATCAAAATTTTACTTTATAATAAAAGTAAGTAATTTGGCAAGTGACATTATAAGTAAATTCAAATTTAATATTGGTTTTGGAAAGAAAAGAAAATTTAAGTTTGATATCTGTGTTGAATACGATAAAAACTACCTTTGTTAAATTAATAGCATGAAGAAAGGATTTTTGAAACTATTTAAAATATAAAGGGTGAATTTATACAAGTATAAATTTTGATTCAAAAATTTCCAAGATTATTATATATGTTTATATAAAAAAAGGGGATTTGTGAAAATGGTTTTGAAAAATATTTTGAGGAAAGGTTTTGGGAACCTATGGATTGGAAAGGCTTTTGATTTTTGGGTAAAAATCAATATTTAGATTTGGAAAAGCCTATTTTGAAGTTTATCGATTTTGGAAATCGATTTGTGTAAAGGAGCCTTGTGTGAAATTCATACTAGGTGTATGATTTGAAAATACTATATGTGTATAGTATAAAGTGTTTTGAGATTTGCTCTGGGGAAAAAGGCGCTCCCTTAAAATGAACTTCTCAGGAATGCCACAGGGTGGTACTGCCTTGAGCCTCAAAGGGGGAGGTTCTAAAGTTGATCCTGTGAGGAGTCCGGACAAAACTAGTTCCTGAGGATTATTTGTGTAGCGAAAGTCGAGGGGCTGGTGCCTACAGAGGCATTTGGGTTATGCTGTGACGACAGTGTAACTCGATGTCACTGCGATCTACTGCAGACCATAGCGAAAGTCGCGTGAGCCGCTGAGAGCCAACAGTCTGCGTTTGATTTTATATCGGTAGACTGCGACACTATGGTAACATAGCGAAAGTCTTGTGAGCCGCTGAGAGCCAACAGTCTGCGTTTGATTTTATATCGGTAGACTGAGACCTATGTGGGAGTGGAGGAGTTTCATTTAGACAGCGTAATCGTGTGTGCCGCTGAGAGCCAACAGTTACATGGACTTTTGCTGTGACGGCAACGTAACCCTGGATGTAGCTGCGATCTGTTGTGGGTTCTATGGTGTAATCAGTTACATGGACTTTTGCTGCGACGGCAACGTAACCCAGGATGTAACTGCGACCATGGATGGGTGTGATGATTTCCAGAGCAATTTCACCAAAGATATTTCCTCTATTTTCAAAAAAACTGTTTTCGATATTTTCAATAAAATTATTTTCTAAGTATTTTCACTGGGTGTTGGAAACGGGTCTGCCAAGCACTTGTAGATTTTCAGTCGTACGCCTGATCAACGTATGACCGAATTTCTATGAGAACAAGGATGGACTTGTCGAAACATCGAGTTATAAAAGTATTTTATAAAAACTATTTTAGTAATATTATATAGGTTTTTAAAACAGTTTAAAAATGATCAAAGAAGATTTATCTGATTTTTAGCATTTTAATAAATCTGGCTTCATTCCTTTTCGAGGACGAAAAGATTCAAAGGGTGGAGGAATGTGATGACCCGGTATTTTAGCAGAATTATTTTAATAAGTATTTAATCTGATTTAATAAAAAGGTAAATTGATCATTTTAAATTGACTAAATCTTTGGGAATAATTGCCATTTATTTATTTAGATTGTATTGAGAAAAGGAAATTTGATTTGAAAATTTAAAATAAAATTCCTTAATAATATTATTAATAAAATTTCATCTTATATAATTGAGTTAAAATACTTTGCTTTGTTAGCATTTGATAACTAAGTATATATAGATAATAATGTTTGAGATGAAATCAAATTCTATCAATATTAGCTATAAGTAAATCATATTGAATATAACTTAGGTATTGATAGTTAGAAATAGAAATAAAAGAAAAATGAAAACAAGAAATAAGTAATTAAGGTATGCTTATTTACACACAACATATCTTCATTCACAAGACCAAAGTAACAAGGAACCAGGATACATTCAAGTATAAACAAGATAAATATGTAGACCTGGAAGACAACAAGAGATAAGACATATGTCTATAAGCTTGCAAAATATCTATGTACTTATAAAATAAAATAAAAGATAGAAATAAGGCTGTAAACTTGTAAGGAAGCATAGCATTTAATACCATCATCTCAGCACAAAACAAGTCACTTCGACTGTGAGAAAAAAAGAAAGAATCTTGTATAGCAAGCCTTCCCTGTAAACCATCTTATATATCTTTTATATATATCCTTCTTGTTTTGTTCGTGCTCAAAAATAAACTAAACAAACCTGGAATAAGAAAACATCACCATTTTGCAAACTTAAACAACTCTTCAACTTGAATCATTAAAGCTTCAGGTTCAACTCAAGCATTCTAATCACAGATCAGAATCAAACTTTTGTTTCAACCTAAGATCAAACATCAAGCTCCAGGAATAAACTGTCCTCTGTTCTTCAAATAAGGTGAGTAAACCTTATTTTAAAAACAGTTTAAAATCTGTTACCATGTTTTGATGTGTGTGATAAATGTTGTAGTAACATGATATGAAATGATTACTTGAATGTTGGATGTGAATACATGTTTATTTAAGAGCCTGTATACTATATTCAAACCCAGGTTCTCTGTTCAAAAACATCACAGTGAGTAACTTTTGTTTTAAAACTTAAAAGTATGAATCAGCTGAATACTTATCTGTGAGTTAACAAACTAATTTAAAAACTTGAGATTTATGAAATCTGTGTGTATGATTCATAAATAATGTGTGCCTGTCTTGAGTAACCTCTTCTGTTCAACCCTGTATATCTATACCAATTTGTATGTGTAGTATTCCTTTATCATCTCTGTTTTCTAGCTTTCAGAGTGGAAATAAACAGTTAAATTCAATTTCTTTTTATCTAAACATTATCAGGCATAGGATTCAAAACCAAATAAGTGTGTTTAAGCATAAGGTATGATCATAAATTTGTTTTAAGCTAAATAATGTTGGATTGTCTCTGAAAGTTTAGATTTACAGAACAAAATTTAAACATAGGTTGAATTCGAATATGATGAATCTTTGATTCAAGTTTATAATGTGGATTATCATCCGGAAACAAGATTTTTAAAACAAAATTTGGGATTTTTCATTGAGTAGTTAACTAGCAGTTCTCAGTTGAACGGAAAAGGGATTTCGACCCATTTTAGATGGTCGGAGGGTTTTCGGTGGTTAGGGTTTCGTGTGGACGTGGAGTGATGTACGGCGAGGCTAGGAAAAATAGTGGAGGCGTCGAAAGATCACCGTGGCGTTGGCGGTGAGACGATCTTGTTTTTAACCCTAATTTGGATAGGGGTCGAGAATTCGATCGCCGTGGAGATGACAGTGCATCGAGTTGCACGTATTTCAAGGGAATGATAGTGTGGAGGTTAACAGTGGTGTAGCCGGAGTTTCGAAGTCTCTGGTGGTTCGTATCGCCGGAACGAGGAGGAAGTTGGTCGGAGCTTTATTTCGATCTGAACGTCGAACTGTGGTTTCTTGTTTTCAAGTGCCATCGAAGATTTAGGGTGTTGAGATCGAATGAGTGGAAGATAGTTGACCTGATGGCGATCGACTCAAGTGGTGGAAGTTCGCCGTGGCACTGTGCACGTGCACGGCGATGATGTCGATGATGTTGGCGTGTCTGAGTTTGAATCGAGATTGGCTCGAAGTTGTTCTCGAGTAAGAGAGTGATTGGCTCGAGTGTGGTCTCGTGTTGGCGAGAGAGTCGTCGTTGCAGTTTTGTTTAAAACTTAGGAAATTAACTTAGTTAAAGGAATGTAGAAGAAGGGGGAAGATTGGAGACAGAGTCGAGTAAAAAGGCAGATTGTCTCGAAGCAGGATTCGAGTAAAGCACGGGTAGGACCCGAAGTAGGATCTGGAAACCCAGTTTTTATAGTTTTTAAAATCACAGTTTTGAAATTTAAATTAAATTTCGTTTAAGACTTTTCTAAAATTAAAATTCAATTGTAAATGAATTCTTTAAAAATTTGATTTAATAAGTTATGTAATTAGTTAACTTAAATTTGTTAAGCTAAATTATTTTATGTTATTTAAAAACTTAATTTGGTAATATAATTTAATGTAAATCAGGGTAAGATGTTAAACCGAGATGGTGCTGATAATTAAGAGATAAATGGGATAAATAATTGATCCTAAAGTAATTTAGTTTAAATGATTTAAGATTTAATTAGTTAATAAATAAGATAATTAAGGAGTAAACATAAATAATTTAATAAATTGGTAATTAAGGATTAATTTAAGTGAGTAATTAAAGGATAGTTAATCCTGAATGTAATTAATTAAAAAGGTAATTAGAGGATCATTAATTAACTACTGAGAGTAATTAAAGTGAATGGTTAAAGAATAATTAATTTATGTAATTAAATTAGGGCTAATTACTTAATGTAATTAGAGAATGATTAATCAAAGATGATTAATTGAGGAAAATAATTTGAGATGGTTAATTAATTGATTTATGATTAATTAATGTTGGGTAAGCAGGATTTAAGGTAATTTAAGTAATTAAAGTTGGAAATTAAATTAAGATTTAACATCTAGTTTAGCTTGTTTATGGATGATTGAATGGTATTTTAGATTTATATCTAGACTAATAACTTGCTATGTTTGTGATATGCTATGATGGGTTGAACTATGATAGTATAGGTTACCTATCTGAGTTGGATTGTTATGTGATATGATATCATGGATATGAATTGTTTAAACTTAACAATTTGGATTAGAGATAACATTTAATTCGAAGAGACCGGGGTCGGGTATCAGTAAATATCCGAAACCACTTCGATTTGTAATCAACAATAATTCTTTATAGATTGATATATGAAATCAATAAACTGGAATAAAATGATTTAAATGAATTGGGTCATTTAATCTGAGTTTTTGGAACTTAGAAATTGATATGTGGAATAAGTGATGTCTATAACAAATTGTGAATTTATAAATTGAGGCGAGTTACCCCGGGATTCTATATAAGTTTATGCTATTGTATTCCATGTTAGATGGGTTTACTCACGCTGGTTTCCAGCCTGACCCGGGTGTTACTTTGATGTAATGCTCGGGTCAGACCGAGTATTACAGATTTTCAGGTAAGGACGTTCTGGAGCTCAGGAGGAGTACTGGATGGCAGAACGTATGGAGTGATTCCGCTGTGACTATTATTTTGATTATCTGAGACATATTTGATTTATATATGACCATCGTTGTGTATAGAAATATAACTCTGATGTAAATAAATGTAAATTGACAGATACAGTATTCTTTGTAAACTGTTATTATTTGATATTATATTTTATCCGCTGCGAATGTGAGATTCTGTGTTTTATTTTCTGTTTCTTCTTCTATCTTTTTCTTCTTTTTCATAACTATCTGGAATTTTCGGGATCAAAAAAATTCCGGGTCGTTACAGAAATTTTAAAATTAAATAAAATAAACTAAAGGCAAACTTGGAATTAGTACTACCATCTCCAAACCCTATCACGTACAAACTAACCCGTAGCCGCCGTTCCTCAACGTCCAAACGCCGACGATCCAGGCAGCCGCACCCCAATCCAACATCACCACCATAACCGCCATCGCTTGAAACCCCATCGCCCAAATCGCAGCCTCCTCCGGCTGTCTCCACAGCCTCCGACCGAGACCCAAAATGCTACCAACTTTTCCTCGATTCTGGCGAATTCTGACATAATTAGCTCGATCCAACCGTTCAGATTGTAGATCTCCTCGAGCACTGCAACTTTCATTTAGGAGTTGTCGCGAGTAGATGAGAGATGAGAGAGATCCAAGGGAAAGAAGATGGAGATGTTTCAGTCGTTGAAAGAGAGAAAGGCAGCGGCCATGGAAAAATTAGGGTTTTGTATATTTTAATAATATTTTAGTCTCGACTTGCGTGTCTAGTTTATAGCGTAAGGTCTAAAACAGCTCGAACTCCAATGGAGGCGTGCTGGCATGCAATCTATATGTAAAACGTCCTTCTGAATACAATGGTACTAGTTTCGAGACCTAATTCCATCGTATACGAAAGTTAACATTTTATCGTTCGATAAAATTTAAATTAAATTATATTCAAATTATTTACCAATTCACAGTTATGGGCAAATACAACATTCCTACTTTACAATTTCGTTATTACAACCCACGACATTCATTAATAATTCGATTTTATCATTATTACACATTTGAATCAGGTTTGAATAATTACATTTCAAAAATAACATTTTACATGTGAATATAAATCAATTGGGCTGAAGCGATAAAAAAGGCCCGGAAAGCCCATTTCGTTCCCAAAACGAAAATATGTCATCCTATATGTCGAAATATAGGTTTTTAATATTTTAAACTCAACGAAACTAATTTCAAACCCTAATTCTAATGTATATAGAAGTTAGCTTTAAAATCTAATTATATTCATTTTTGCGCGTTAATTAAAACGAATTTTTATTAAACTAATTTAATCATTTTAAATTCTAAATTAAAAGTTTTCTATCATCACCCTTGATTACATAGAATTTAATAATCCTTTGAAATAAAATTTTCCATGTTAAATCCAAGATTTTAAAAATTAAATTAACTTCAACGTTTAATTATAACTGTAATAAAATCCTTTTATTATATTCTAATTTCAAACAAATTCTTTTATTTTGATTTAAATGTTCTTACTATTAAATCAACAATTCCCTTATGTGTTAATTAAACATAAGTTTTCATTTTATTACACTCATTGCTCAACAGTTAATGTCTTTTCTTATATTAACCGAAACATTTCAATTACATTAAATTCCAACAATTGATTTCCAAATTAATTTCAAACGGATTTAATAATAAGATGATAAGTAAAACATTTTTTATACATTAATAATTCATATCTATTAACTTATTGTTTACAAACAAGGATTATAAATTACTTACCATATAACTGATTTCATATTCTATATTAAAACCAATTTCAATTAAATAACATATAATTTCACCATTAATACATCATTTATTTTATTCTTTATTGACCTATATTATTACAATTGGTTGAATTACATTAAACAGTCGTCAATTACATTCAATCAATATTATTAAATTATATTATAATATGTGTCACCACCTATTATCTCATTAAAATTAGTTGTTTTATGATTTTATCTTAAGGCCAAAATTTATAATCTAATAAGATTCACGTTAATAAATCATAATTTTAATTTATGACAATATTAAATTCCAAAGTCTTATTTAATTTAATATTTTTAATTGTCAAAAATACAGGTTGTTACAGTTATCTTAGATAGTTGATTTATTAACTATCGATTACGATATCCTTCTTTGTGTTTCAGTAGTCTAAGACGATTTGTTGCTCATTTGGAGCATTGATATTCTTTATTGGAAATGACTAAATAAAGAGTGAGCAGGGGCCAAGCTATGCGGGTTAATCCGATTAGGGTATTTTCACATCTACTCTAGTTTGATTTCGGTTTTATGCATACGGGGATGTGAAATACTCGAATTCTTTGTAAGGTTTGTGGGGTCTGGCTTGGAGGTTTCCGAGTGCCATCAGAGTTCTCAAGTATATATTTAGAGGTATACTTTCGGTAAGGGGCCGCACCCTTCTAGTCATTGTTGGCATAATTCCTTCTCCTTGTTTTTGGTTCAAACCTTTGAATTGATTCTTTCTTAATTTCATCTGGAAGTGTCTTGTGCCCTTCGCAATGTTTAGTTATTTGTGTCCAGTCTTTTATGCTTGGATGTTGTTCTTGTAAGGCGAAACCCGTTCCGTGTTTTGTAGCGTGGTCTCACATGTTGTTTTGTGTATTCCATTTTTATTTAGAGTTTATTCATACCATATTTATTGTTTGACCCGAGTTGTTTATTTTCCCTAAACTCTAAGGTACTCATTTGTATTTGAGTAGTCCGGGAGTGACAATTTTTTCAGGCTCTTTTGAAGATGGTGGACGAGCATGAGGCTCTTTATCTATCTAGCTATATATTTCTGCTGCTATGAGATGTTTGTTTTATGTATACGTACAGCAACTGTAAAGGTAGGTTGTTATAACTGTCTAGGCTGATGGTAGTACTTTTGTTGTAACTCTTATAACTCTATGTTAAGGAGTAATCTTATGCACTATCTTATTGTTATATTATATTTAAATGTTCCATTGTGAGATTTATGTTTTGTTCTTTTATTTTACCAAATGACAACTCGTCTTTCAGATGCTTAGGCAATGGAATACCTTGGATATATTAAGTGTCATTCCCAAAGGTCAGAAAAGTGGGTCGTCACATTTGGTATTGGAGCTTTGGTTGAGTGACCACCGTAGCCTGATTGGGGTACAACTCATTTGAGATAGGGTAAGTGATGCCCTAGAATGAGTTAATCTTGAGAGAGCATATTTGTAATAATAATAATAATAATAATAATAATAATAATATCTATCCACTGAAGTCCTGTTTTAGATCCTTTGGTGTTGTTTCCTTAAACCATTTTGATTATATCTTTGTATTCCAAAAGATGCCTGTCATTGTTCAAGTAACAGAAAATGAATATAAGAAGAGGACGTAGAGGATCTAGAACTAGCATGACTACTAATGGCAGGGTAGCTAGAAATGCGTCGGTTGTAGATCAGGTGGAGGAAGTGATAGAGCAAGTTCAGCCCCTTGTGAACTTTGTGACCTTGTGTAAGAATTTTACTACTTTGGACGGGAAACTATTCTATGGGACTAAAGATATTCTTGGAGTGCAGATATGGCTCCAATCTTGTGAAAGAATATTTAGAGATGTTCGGTTGGAGGATATGGAGGAACGGCTGTTGGCATTGTGACAACTCCAAAAGTCGGCGATGAATTGGTGGGATTTAGTAACATTTAATACTCTAGAGGAGGAATTTTCTTGGGCCCAGTTCGAGGAGGTTTTTGAAACACAGTTTATTCTAGAGGCCTGGAGAACTTAGTTTTTTAGGAGTTTCATTGATTTAAAGCGAGGTAATATGTCTGTGTCGCATTATGAGCATAATTTCAATGCTTTGTCCCGCTTTGGACTTGATAGACACACCGCTCAAGAAGAATGAAATATTTTTGAATGGGATGCGGCCAGAGTTCCATCGTGAAATGACCAATCATCTTATGGGTACATTCACCAATCTTATCTGCATGGCCTTGAGGTTTGAATCTCTTGATATTAAGGAAGGAGTCCAAAGGGACATAGTACCAATGGTGAGTGCCATGCCTTTATCAGTAATACCTGTAACAACCCACCTTTTTGAAAGGTTTAAATCGACAATAAACCATACATGTCAGACTCAAACCATTCAAAAGGGAGGATTATTATGGGGTAAATAAGAAAAAGAAGAGAAAGAAATAAAACAAACATAAAATCTCACAGCGGAATGACAAAATATAATAATCAAATAACAGTTCATGAAGCTGTTTTAGAAATACATTTGATTACAACTTTACAATACAGATCAGAGTTACATACAATAGAAATATATAAATAATGCAGCGGAACAACATGATTCTGTGGAATAAATATAATAAATAATAACAGTATTAAATCCTCGTCTTCGTCCTCCAGAAAAGCAGTCTTTGATACACTGAAAAGCTCAGACTGACCCGAGCGAATTGAAAAGGCAAAATACTAGAGTTAGAACTAAAAGATCTTATGTAAGTTAGATCAACAGTAAATAAATATGAGTGTAACGGTGTCAGATAAGTTTACGGGTTTTGACATCTCCTATCCAGTGTCAAACGTGAGTGCAATAACTTAAGAGATGTCCGGGATTCCATCTCCTAAGGATCGGTTAAACTATCTACATACATACTACAATACGCTATTATAATAGTGTCTACGGTAAAGTAAAGTATTAAAATAGCGTTAAGGCGTTACCCATATCCCCCTTAACACATTTTTATATATTCCCGTAGTCTATACAGTACCATAATTCCTTCGTAAACTAGAGTGCTATCAGAGGGCACTCTATAGGTACGGTACAAACCAAACTCATAGAAGGCGCGATAAGGTATGTGACAAGGCACGCAAGGCAATGCCTAGGGTAGGATACTACCGTTTTGCGGATCCGGACTGGTGGTAACGCCTAGCAGCTACTACCGCCCACCTCGGAACACACTCCCATAATCAAAATCGAGGGGTGGCCACCAAATCAATCACAAAGTCATAATATGATATCAAAGAAGCATATCCGATCGGAGGTGCGACCTCACTTGGCCCGGCGTGGCTCATGGTTTAGTTACATCAAGCTGACTCATGGGAGTTGGGGCTACGTAAATACCTCATACAGAATCGTTCGCCAAACCATCCTACTTCATTCTGGAATCTCCACCACGTACGCAGTTGTTAAAGTGGTTTTCGGTATTGGCAAAGAGTATGACAATATCCGATCCCGGTCTCTTTAACAACCAAATGCTTATTTCACACCAGATGGGTTTTTACATTTCCAAAACTAATTCATAATTGATATCAAAATATCATATTCAATTCAAACCATATCACTTTCGAAATCATATTCACCTTCGAAATCATATTCACTTTCGAATTCATATTCACTTTGGAAATCATATTTACTTTTGAAATCATACTCCCAAAGTAGGTTAAACTCTTAATTTTAAAATCATCATATTCCTCAAATATGTCATTTAAATCCCAACTTAAGTTTTAACATCATTTAACCATATTCGCTTTTAAATCGAGGACAAACACTTCCACTTTACACAGTCTGAAATTTAGAAAATAGTTTAGATATTTATAGATAGTTTAAATAGTTTAGCATAGTTAAAATAAATTTTTAAATAGTCAAAATACTCTAAAATAGTTTAAAAATAGATTAAAATAGTTTAAAAATATTAAAGATAGTTTAAATAGATTTAGAATAGTTTAAATAGACTTAAAATAGATTAAATAGATTTTAAAATAGATTAAATAGATTTAAAATAGATTAAATAGATTTAAAATAGATTAAATAGATTTTAAAATAGATTAAATGGATTTAAAATAGATTTAATAGATTTAAAATAGATTAAAATAGATTAAATATATTTACAATAGATTAAATATATTAAATAAAATATATTAAAATAGTTGAAATAGATTAAATTAGTTTAATAGTTTAAAAATCTTAAAATCATGATTATTATGTAATAAATCTTTAAACAGTTTATATTAAAATAATTAATTTGAAATTAACATCAAATTTAACCATTTCTTCCATTTCAACAAATCTGGACCATATCTAGATTTTAAATCAAAAACCCAATTTCAAATCTTGAAATATCAATTTAAGCTACTCCAATTTCAATATATTTCAAAATTACAATTTCAATACATTTCAAATCACATCATAAATTTAATTTAACCAACATAGGATAATTTAATAGTTGTGAGTGGGTTAAAACACTCACATTCGATTTGTCGTCGATTTAAAATCCAAAATTAGCCCAAAATTTTAACAGTCTCAAAATGCAGCCAAACTAGTTCCAAAATGTTCGGAATTTTGATACGATAACAACGGAGAAAACCACGCGTGAATCCGAGCTCGTATGCAAAAGTTATTAACGTTAGAAGATTGGAAAATATCGACTTTGGGTCGCCGCCTCAATTACCCGGTGCTTGCTCTAAGTTTTTTCCAAAATGACCCGAGACCCGAGTCATTTGGCTCCTGATCCGAAGTCGCTGCAGGGTTTTCGCCTCTAGGACTCGAAGCGCGACCAGATCCGCCTTGTTTGGCGTGGAACTCTCTCTGACCCGAAGTCGCTGCAGGGTTTTCGCCTCTGGAACCCAAAGCGAACCTCTTCCTAACTCGAAGTAAACCTGGAGCAACCATTTTTTTTTGAAATTAGGTTTTGGAATTTGGAAATTAGGTTTGATGTTCTAACGTTTGAGAAGGAGGAAGAAGATGTACAAACAGAAATATTAAAATGAGAAATAACAAGGGCTTATAACAGCCTATATATAGGCAGGGTTGGATCGAAACGATAATAACGACCCAAAAAGCCCGTTTTGTTCCCGAAACGAAAATAGGTCATCCAATATATCAAAATATAGGTTTTCGATATTTTTAAACTCAATGGAATAGGTTTCAAGTCCTAATTCCATTGTATACAGAAGTTAGCTTTCTAAATCACCTTATTTCAAATTGATTTCAATTAAATTGATTTTTACGCGTTTCGAGCCTGCACGATCAAATGTCAAGTCCGATCGCTACAAAACTTGAAACCCTATAATAATTCACTGTTACGGATCCGATGAAACTAGTTTCGTCAAAATCCGAGACAGTGGCCAAAATGGCTATTTTCACGTTAATTAAATAAATTATTATTAAATTAAATTTATCACTTTTCAAATTCAAATTTTATGACTAACAAATTTTTATCACTTTTGATGAACTAATAATTATAATCTTTTAAAACAAATTTTCCATGTCAAATTCAACTATTAATATTGCGCTTATTATAGCGTTCCAATTCCAATTGCAATAAATTCATTAATTATAATTTGAAACCCAATAAATTGATTCATTTTGATTTCAATCTTTTTATTCAATCAATCATTACTTTATGGACATAGACAACATTGGTTGACCATTTATTACATCAATATCCTACAGTTACCATCTTAATTCACATTAATTGCAATATTTAAATAGATTAATTGCAATTGATTTCCAATTAAATTTCAACGGATTATATAGTGAAATGATATTTAAACAATCATTACAACTTATGATTTCAAACACATTTCTATGTTTATTGTTAACAAACAAAACTAATAAATTCACATGCTGATTAATTGTTCCATTTTAATCAATTCCAATTAATTACATACAATTTCACCGTTTAATACAACATTTGGTTTACTTACCATTTACACTTTATGACCAATTATAACTTTTCAATCATTCCAGTTAATTGAGATTGCATTAAAATAGTTATCAATTGCCTTTAATTAACATTATTAACATTGCATTCTAGTTAATTTTCTTATTAATAAATCACAAATTTTTATTTCTTCCAATATTAAAACCAATATCTTATTAAATTAAATATTATTTTTCTTTTCATCGAAAATTACGGGTCGTTACACTCTTCCCCACTCAAAACTTTTAGTCCTCGGAAAGGAAAAAGAAGAGAAAAGAAGGAATTAAGGAATTAATATATTTTATTCAAAGTATTCAATTTATAAACAATAAATTTACATAATTAAATAATGAATAAAATATATCAATTTATAAACAATTAAATCCTTTCTTATTCAAGTTCAATAAAAGTTTGAAAAACATTTTCATAAAAATTTTCTAAGTCCAAAATTCATGAAAAATTTCGACAGACTCTCCTTTGTATGAAGAGGTCCGGGAGAAAACTAGTATCAATAATAACAGTATATATCACATATTTCAAAATAAAATATCCCAAACCATGGGAAAACAATATAATATCGCTAGAAAACCGTAATCCAAAAACGTACCTATTTATCGAGCAAACAACGCTTAATTTATAAAACAAAAAGCAGTAGCAATTGCTTCCATAAACCTATATTACACTTATACAATCCAAAGAGGTTAATAATTATATAAAAGAGAAATTTAAGTTGTTTCAATTAATAAAAAACAAAACAACACAACATAACAATAGTCACTTGCAAACAAACCATACAGCCATCACATGCAATCGAAGTAATCAATCACACATCCGTAGCATCCAAAACAAATGGTTTGTTTGGGTTCAGAAAGTTTTAACCGTGTAAATGATAAATAAACTACTAAGTATACCACACACTCAATAGTCTTAGATAAGACTTAATAGATTATTTATACACCTTTATACAGTTAGAAGTATCCTTTCCCCCAACATCCCATAAGCCAAACAACCAAGAATTTCAAATATTATTTAAGTTTGTTCTTATTAATCTCGTTTCACATCATTTACTGTTCGTTTTTTTTTCCTACAATGATTATTTTCTTTAATTTACGTTCATTACTTACAAAATTCATTTCCCATTCATTCATACAATGCCATTTTCATTTATTTCCATTCATTACTTACAAAAATTCCTTTCTCATTATCAATATTCATTTGTGAATCAAATCATACTTATAATTTCAACTTTTTCTTTTTTCTTTATATTCATTTCCTTCATATCTAGCATTGTTGAATATTAAATCTATTTCCAATCATTTCAACATTTTCTGGAGTTATGAGCATTTACTTAATATAGGATTCACCTTTACTATTCGCTTTTAATTATAAATGGTTTCAATCATTAACATAAGTTTATAATCATTTACTTACAATATTCACCTTTTTATCAAATTTAATTAGTAGCACTTCAAATTATTAAATTAAGTTTACAAAATTTTATAACATCAAAATTCTTATTTATAGAAAAATTCTATTGAACACTTTCATTATCTAAGTTTCACTTGTATAATATTCCATTACATATTCCTATATAACAATACAACTTTTAACATTTTGGTAAGTTATATATATGTCTTAAGAATGCAATTGAAAGTTACACAAATTATCTCATTCACTTTAGTTAACAAAATGTTCAATAACTACATTTTCCAAATTTCATATCTTTTAATTTATAGGTGACAACCTTCAATTTCTTTACATTTCATTATCACTTAACTCTTAGTTTCTTATTATTATTTTTCTTTTAGAAGTTTTCAATTATTAAAATAGTCAAGATTTCATTCATAATAATAATAATTGAAATTTCAAATTTACAGAAACTTAAGAACTAAATGTCGAGTTTCCTTTTTAAATCATTTCAATATATATATATATATATATATATTCATATCTTTATATATCAAATTATATTTAGAAATTAAAATTTATTCATAAAAACAAATGTGGAGTAAAACTACTACAGTGGCCTTCCCACTTTGAAACTCGAAAATGAACGTCGATGATGCGTGCACTCATCATCGAAATTATTTTCCACCGACAGAGAGGAGAGTACAGAGCTTATTTCTTTCCAAAATCACTTTAAACATTTCTTTCAAATCATCTTGAAATATTTATATCAGAAAATACTTCTAAACAATACTAATATTATATTCCAAAATCTTTCGAAAGCAATTTTCAAAAATCCTGGAACTTAAGTGCTCAAATTTTCAATTTATATTTACTTTATTTGTAAATTCTATTTTACAACCAAGATTTATAAATTCCACTTCCTAACAAACAATTATATCACATCCAATCATATTATTTATAAAATTATTCTTTTATATACAAAATATAATACTAGGTAAAATTATTTCATTTACCTATATTTCAAAACAATATTGTGTCGGTCTGTCCAATTTAGTGTTTAGAAATCCCTATCGGTGCCATAACGTCCCTTGTACCGACCAGAATTTATAAATACTAAACAAAACAAATTAACGCAATTGTAATGACCCGTAAATTTCCGATAATTAAAATTGTTAATTTAATCGAAATTTGTTATTTAATATTGGGAAAATGGAAATTTGTGATTTATTAAGGGAAATTACATTTAGAATGAAATGGAATAAGGTTAAATTAAGAAAAGGATAACCGTTTTATGGAAGTTCAAGTAATTGAAATAATGTAAATGTTATAACTTGGTTATAAATTGAATGTAAGTAAATAAATGTCAATGTTGTATAAACTTATGAATTAGTATATAATTAATGGTAATTGAATAAAATTGGTGTTATGTAAGTATTTATAACCTTTGTTTGAAAGTAATAAACTTATAGTGTAATTAAAAGCTAACGGTAACAATTATTGTATATTACCTATTTATTTAGCCTGTTAATTTAAATTAGAAATAAATTTCAATAAATGTAATTAAATGTTATGTTAATGTAAATTAAGTTAATATTTGGAAATAATGTTAATTTTATTCATAATATGATAATTGGTTGAATAAAAGAATGGAAACCGAGATTTATTAATTTATTTGAGTTTAAATTATAATAATTGGATTAATTGCAAATAAATGAAATTAAATATTTAAATATTACGTTAATGGAGATTAAGATGAAATTTGAGAATATTAATGTAATAGATCATGAACCAATGTTAATTTCATCCATTTGATAATAATGGATTGAATAATAGGATGAAAAGTCAATTAAATGGAATTATTGAAAATTTAATTTATAATTTCTGAATTTAATGAAATTGAAATTAAACACTAGAACTAATGGATTAATCAACTTTAAATTGACATCTAAATTTGTTTAAATTATTGTAAGTGATTAAGAAATAAAAAATGATAGGAGTTGTAAATAATTAAAATTTTGAATTAAAAAGTGATTTAATGAATTTATTATTAATTTATTTAATTAACGTGAAAATAGCCATTTTGGCCACTGACTCGGATTTCGACGAAACCAGTTTCATCGGATCCGTAATAGTGAATTATTATAAGGTTTCAATTTTCGTAGCGATCGGACTTGTCGGTTCGCCGCGTGCGAGCTTGAAACGCGTAGAAATTTAAATTCTGAATTTAATTAAATTAATCGACTTTGAAAAGCTATCTTTGTAACGCCCCACCTCAATACCCATGCTAGCCAAGGACACTACGATGTAGTGCTGTCAACTAGCGCGGAGAATAAGGCTGTTGAGGAGCGACCCTCCATGCAATTGCTTATCACACGGTGGCTATAAAATAATCTTCGGAAACAAACATAGAAATAAACATAACACAAATCAGTCACAGACATCCATATCACAAAGGCGGAAGAAGATATGAATATATAACTAACACATGAAAGTGTACATCAGAGTAGTGGTCAAAAAGATCCACAATAATACAAAAGAATAGCAACACGTGCTATACCAAAAGAATACAACTATGAGTCCATATCTCAAGTGTATACAACAAAAAACTGCTAAACTAAATAGTCGGCCAAAAGTCAGGGTAGCAAATCCCGGGAGGAAGTCAAGCAGAAGCACCTGTAACATCTCGGTCTGACCCGAGTATTATTTAAGAAAATAATAAACGGATCAGTCTAACTATAAATATCAGATGACATGATATAAAATAAAAGATATGGCATAAACATAGAATATCCATACTAACATACTACTATAAGTATGAAAATGATGATCAACAGGAGATCAACCGATGAGAAATGATCAATATCACGAGAATCTTCTCAAAGATCCAAAGAGGGCATCATACCCTAAACTTGTACTCATAACAAGTCAATGACATAAAAATCCAGAAATCATAAACAAGAAATCCAGAAATCATAAAAAGAGAAAGAGGCCTATCACATGATGGTCCGAAGACCATGGGGCGCTACCCCATATGTGTGAGTCGGAATCACACTGATTGAGGCCTAGGCTAACCAAAAAGCAAAAAGGTATGTGTGAATGGAATCACACAAGTGGTGTCTAGCCTAACCTCGCAAACAAAAAAGATATGTGTGAGTCGGAATCACACTACTGCGGTCTAGACTAACCTTGCGGACAAAGAGATATGTGTGAGTCGGAATCACACCACTGCGGTCTAGTCTAACCTTGCAAACAAAGAGACATCGCACAATTGCTAGTCTAAATCATAAAATGATCATCATGATCAGCGAGAAGTGTCAATCACACCAAGCTAGTAAATATATGAGTTTAGCTTCATGTCCCATAACCACTTGCTTAACTTAAATATTTACGAACAAGCTGTAAATCTTCACTAGGAAATTGTCACGAAAAGGGTTCAATCGAACAAGTCCAAGAGCTAACCGACGAAGTGAACGCAAGCGTTTCATACCACTCGTTTTACTAAGTCGTTTAAGTCGATTTCTCATTCGAGTGAAGTAAAGGCTTATATATATTAGTAGATTGGAAATCGGTTTGAGAAAACGAACTTTTGATATTAAAAATAGTGTTGAAATCGATTTGATGAAAGAGTTTTGATATTTACTACTAGTATTAAATCCTTCATATCTTTAAAGTGACAAGTCATAAAACGATTGTTGGAACAATCTATCACAAAAATTCACATTCGAAGACGTGAATAAAATCCAAGGAAATCAGCTCAAAATGCATCAAAGTGGAAGTTCTGATGAATGCTTTTCAGATAAGATTGCCTACGCAGAGTAATATGGGGTTCGACCTAAGGAAGGCAAGCTGGTCCAGCGACCTAAGGAAAAATAGGTCATACGACCTAAGGAAAATCGCGACCTAGCGAATCATAGGTCATTCGACCTAAGGGTAAGGTCGGGGGCGACCTACGACTTAACAAAGTCTAGCGACCTACGACTTAAGGTCAAGCGACCTAGTGAAATAGCAGTGGGAATGTTAGGTTGGAGACGACCTACGACTTAAGGTCAAGCGACCTAACCCATATGAGCGACTCAAGGTCATACGACCTAACAGTTGCGAGCTAGCGGAGTTGGCATGGCCGAGCGACTTAGTAGGAGCAGCGACCTACGACTTAACGATTTAAAAGCCAACGACCTAGGACTTAAGAGCCATACGACCTAGGATTTAAGAGCTAACGACCTAGGACTTAAGAGCCATACGACCTAGGATTTAAGAGCTAACGACCTAGGACTTAAGCTCAAATACGAGCTACGAGCTAAGGTCTGTACGACCTAACAGTTAAAAGGTCCTACGACCTAACTGGGGAACAAGGCCATGCGACCTAAAGTGACACGCGACCTACGACTTAAGGCCTGGAACGACCTAGTGGAGTTAGGTCGGGGACGACCTAAAACACTGACTCGTGGACGACCTAGCGAATGCCAGAACGACCTAGTGCCAGAAAAATCACCAAAACACTGAAAATTGAAGTTTTTCGCCAATCCAATCCAAACCAAATGCAAATGTTGATGCTAGAGTGATAGGGAATCATTCCCAACAGTCCAATGACAATCATAGGCAAGATGTGAGATCAAAAATCTCACCTTTTCCACGAAATTGATGTTGGAGAGCTTAAGAGCAAAGCAAGAATCAACCCCTAGCTTGAATCTATGTTCTTCACCTTGAATTCGGAGTTTGATGTTGAATTTACTAAAGATCTCAAGCTTGGAATTTTAATTTCTCTTTCCCTCCACCATTTTTGAAGAAGCTTGAAGTATTTGATGAAGTGATGAAGAGAAGAGGGGGTTGGGCTGAGTTAAGAAGGTGCAGTCCCAACCAAAGTCACAAATGGGAAAAGTGACGAAAATTTCACTATCTCCAAACATATCGAAGTTTACACTCAAAAAGATCGCAAACGTCATTTTGAACTCAATAGGGGTGGTCTCGAGTCCTAATTTGACCGTATGCAAAAAGTAGCTTTTCGGACTAACATCCGACTAACGATAAAATATTTAAATATAAAATCGATAGATATGCGGGTTGTTACAATCTTCCACACATGATCGAATTAGGTCTCGAAACTAGTTCCATTGCGTTCGGAATGGGGGTAAAACATTATAAATGCCAGGCGGCACGCCTCAATTGGAGTTCGGACGATTTTGGACCTAACTATATAAATACGCACGCAAATCGAGATAGTTTTATTATTATTTTAATTTCTGAAACCCTAGCCATCTCTTTCTTTTAATGGCTGAAAATTCACCAACTTCCCTCCTCAATATCTCTCAATCCGTTCAACGAAATCGAAAAATTCCAGAAGCAAAGTTGTAGATCTTGGCGAGCTCTACACATCTAACGATGGAATCATGGCGTAACTTCTCGGATTCGCCAAAATCGAGGCATATAAGGCTGCAGGTTGTTGGGGTTTCGCGTGATGATGGAAGCAGCATGGTCGATGGCGTTTTGGGCGTAGGTGGAGCTCGGTGGGGCGCACACAACGGCGCGGTTGAATCATGGCTCGGCAGCCTGTGGTGGTGGGCGCACGTTAGGAATGGAGCGTGGTTATGGGTTGCGTTCATCTCCTATACACGTAAAAATTGAAGATGGTAATGATAATTACCATTTTGCCATTCCTTTTATTTTAATTTAAATCTTGATTTAAATCTTCCAACCACCATAACTGTTACCTACGAGGTCCGATTTACGCGCGGTTCGATCCGCTGGGACCATATCGAAATTTCTGACATTTTGGCTCTGGTTTGGACGAATTCCGAGACTATTCAAATTTTGGGCTTAAATTTGATTTAAATTCAAAGATGAGTGTTTTAACCCACTCACAACTTCTAAAATTTCTTATGTTTGTTAAATTAAATTTATGATGTGATTAGAAATTTATTATGACTGTTTAGTATATTTTAAATCATCATCTCAGTTAATTTGAATTTATTTGAATTAAATCGTTATTTAATTTATTATTGAATATAAATTGCCAGTTAAATACCTGTTATTAATTATTGATTCTATATTGATATTTATTGATAGATTTGGATGATGTTTGTAATGGATGATGATTGTTGATATTGGATGAATGGATGTTTTATTTTATATCGTTATAAACTGCAAGTTCACTATGGGTTGAAATGATACATACCCGAATGATCAATAGATTAAGGAAAAATCGTTATGGGTTGAAATGATAGACTCGAGCGATTTTATGGATTTTATTATTATTTCGGGATTGCGGTTTGAAATGATATATAACCGTAAATATTAAATTGCGGATTGAAATGATAAATATCCGTATCACTTGACCCTATGATAGAGAATTATATGCGGACGCCGGATTGGTAAATTAAATGATTTTGAATCCTTAAATTTTGCATTGAGTTAAATGATATTTTGAAATAAAATTTGGGTTATATAAATCGAATTTTATCGAACTTCGAGTTTTATATTAAAATCGAATTGTTTTGAAAGATTTGTTGAAGGAATAAAAATTGAAATGTATAGTGAATTTGAAATATAAGTGAAGTTTATCGAAATTGAGTTATTAAAAATCTTTGAATTATAACTTTGAAATATATTGAAATTGGAGTAAATAAATCGATGTTTTAACATGGATTTAAGCGATATTGAATTTAATATTTATTTAGAATTCTGAATCGGAAAATTTGAAATTGGGTTTTGGGACATTGAAATGGTCAAAATGTGTTGGAATGAAATAAATAGTTTAAATTGATATAAATTTCAAATTCATATTTTCATATAAACTGTTTTAAATATATTATTTTAAAAGACTTTAATTATTAAGATTTTCAAACTTTTAAACTAATTAAACCATTTGACTTATTTTAAATCTAATTAATCTATTTTAAAGCTATTTAATCTATTTTAATTTTATTTAATCTATTTTAAATCTATATTAACTATTTATAACTATTTAAAACTATTTTCTTCTAAATTCCAAACTAAGTAAAATGGATGGGTTTATATTCAAATTCTCGATTTTTAAAGTGAATGTTGTTAAGCGACATTATAACCTAAGTTGGGAATCAAATAACATACTTGGTTTAATATGATAATTTTGAAATGAGAGTTTAACCTATTTTGGAAATATGACTTTTGAAAGGAAATATAAATTCGAACTATGATTTCAATGTGATATAATTTCAGAAGTAAGTAATGATTTCGAAAATGATATGATTTGAATTGAATATGATATTTTGATATCAATTATGAAATGATTTTGGAAATGTAAAAGAACCATCCGGTGTGAAATAAGCGATTGGTTGTTAAAGAGACCGGGATCGGATATGGGCATACTCTCTATCGATACCGAAAACCACTTTGACAACTGTGTATGCGGTGGAGATTCCAGAATGAAGTAGGATGGTGGCGACGATCCTAAAGGTTTATACGTGGACCTGACTCCCATGAGTTAGCTTAAGGTGGCTAAAACATGAGCAATTGATGGGCTAAGTGAGGCCATTCCTCCAATCGGGCACATTCCATCGATACTATATTCTGACTTTGCGATTTATTTGGTGGCCACCCTCGATTTTTTTACTCGGGAGTGTGTTCCGAGGTGGGCGATAGTAGCTGCTATGCTTTACCACTGGTCCGGAAGTGTAATTGGTATATCTACTCTAGCATTGCCTAGTTGTGCCGTGCCACCTACCCTAGCACGCCTTCTACGAGTTTGGTTTGTACCATACCTATGGAGTGCCCTCTGACGGCACCCAGTATGGGTGGGTTTACGGTACTGTATAGACTATGGGAAATAAAAATGTGTTAAGGGAGAAAATGTAACGCCTTAACGCTATTTTAATAGTTTATATTACTATAGACATATTATAATAGCGTATTGTACTACATAGTAGATAATTTAACGGATCCTTAGGAGATGTGAATCCCGAACATCCCTTAAGTTACTGCACTCACGTTAGACACTGGATAAGAGATGTCAAACCTCGTAAACATCTCCGATGCTGTTTACACTCATATTTATTTACCGTTGATTTAACTCACATAAGATCTTTTAGTTCTGACTCGAGTGTTTTGTCTTTCAATTTGCTCGTGTCAGCCTGAGCATTTCAGGATTTGAAGAACTTATTTCTTGTCACGTACGGGAATTTTCGACTTTCGAAAATTCGACATCGATACTCACTTTATCGACTGTCGAGCAATTGAGTGCCGGAAACTCCAATAGTGAGGGTTTTAAGAAAAAGAAAAAGGCAGAAGAAGAAGAAAAGAAAGAAGAAAAAGAAAGAAAGAAAGAAGAAGAACAACAGAACAACATCAGAACAGAAAACAATATCAGAATCTCACATATCGCAGCGGAACAATATATAATAGATAAACACTAGTCTTTTAAAACAAAGAACTATATCGTTTTATACATACATCAATCAGAGTCAATATACAACAATGGACAGTTATATAAACTTGTCCTCATACAGAATACACAGCGGAATAAATATATCAGATACAAATACTACGTCTCGTCATCCAGCTTATCTCCAAAGCTCCAGAATATCCAGAATATCCTGATAATATAACTCTAGGCTGCCCGTGTGGAAATTGGTGGGCACCCAGAGTTTAGAAGGGAACAATAAACTCCGAGTCAGTCATGGTGACTGGTGTGAGATCGTAAAACAGTTATTCTTTATAACAACAAAATAATTTTTAAAGTACATTCGAAATGCTTTTGGAAAATGAAACTACCATAAGACCTCCCGCCACACACACAATGCAAACGCAGACTTGGAGGAGATTTCTTCTTATGATAGTCAAAGATTCTTACTACGCAAAAATCAAATTCTTTTTGATATTATTATTAGTGCATAGTGTAGAAAACATTTCGAAAGTAGAATATAAATCTTAGCCAGCATAGGTACCATTATAGTATGCTTGCTATAGCTACCATATTAAATGGCAGGTTCTACAACTAAAACCGTACAAGGCTCGTATTGTTTCTTTGGATTTCCAACAAATGGTCAGGCTAAGGAACTTCCTTTTCCACGATGGGTACGTCTCTGGAATAGACGACCCGAGAAATAACCTAACATTACGGTTAGATCTCTGCCAACACAAGGCCGGGTTACCTCTGCAAAAATAGGTAACTACTGACACGCGTATGCCATCCCCCGATCGTCACCGATCTTCCCGAGGATCCCCGATTTCCAACAAACCACATAGATAATAATGCAGCAACCACATAGGTTAAGTATCTGGGCTCCATACCATGATACCACCTCTATCCAGAAGGAATGACATACACTAAGGGGCGCTACTCCCTAGAACCTTGCCGCATCCTTCCTGTTTCGACCATTTCCGGGGTGTGAGGCTCGACGAAGTCTTGTCCACAAAGCTACGCTTTCTCAAAAAGCCCTGCTTCGGGTCAAACAAAATGATCAACCTATGATCACAAAGATATAAGATCAAACAAATGATCATATCGCAAATGATCAAACACTGATCATTTCACAGCAACACTCAGTATGCCACGTTACCAAATTGGGATATATCGCTGATAAATTTCAACTACATAACCTCTGAGCTCGTACGTCTCAGAGAAGGGTGTTAAGCTAAGAGAATAAATTCTCCGCCACCAACAGAAATGTATTTGAAAGGAATCAGCTTTATATCTCAAATTGTAACGTCAGACACACAATCCATACAAGTCTGTTCCGGGATCGAACAGAACCGAAGGCACTTCTCACGAAGCCGTTGCATATCCGGATAAATTTCTAATCACGTCCGGACTTCCCGTCACTAAGGGTGATAAAACCTCTAAATCGGAGATCAGCCGATGTAGAGTAACTCGACGGTAATCCTTCCGTTTTCAAAAATATCCGGTCTTCAACACCGGTCTTCGAATGCAATTCATAACGACGTATCACATATTCGGAATGGGTTATACGACCCCATGGTCCTTTCCCGGCTAACCCGAATAGTGAGCGATTATTCAAAAATAAGTGTGGCATTCAAATTCATCCAATTCACAACAAATACCTATCTAAAGGTAATTATTGATAGTCGGTTATTTAACTATCAATAAAGATGAGCAACATCATCCGATTCCAAATAATTTTCCAAATTATTTATTTCCCAAAATATCTTTACTAGATATATTATTTCCACACTTCAAAAATAAATCAACGTTTATTTTTCTAAAACAATTCCCCTTTCTTTTATAAATTCCATATTGAATTTATATTTCAAAATATTTACTGATATACGATTTTCAAATCGATTTCAATATTCAATTTCAATTTATCTTTACAAGGATAAATTCTCAAAACGTTCATTTCATATTGGAAAAGCATTTCCATACTTATTTAATAATAAGTAATTCACAAATCATTTATTTTCAACCTTTGAAAATATTCGTTATACTTAAATCAAATTTAAGTATAAATTCATTCTTTAAGGAAAACATTCTTTTAACACCTTTATTTGAGTCAAAACGAATGTTACGTAAAACATCGTTACGACGACTCAAAATCACTAGTATAGGGATTCGGATTTTAGATAGATATATAAATCCCAATACTACATAAAACATTTTCTTCCGAAAATCATTTACTATAACAACAGTGTTATAGTCCATCATTTCCTTATATTTTCGAAAACGCCTATTTCAACAATGAACGTTGAAATCTATGCTTTCAATTCACAATACATTTTAAAACATCTTTAAAATGTTTAACTTCATTTTTAATATCACTTCTTCAAAAATGAATCCATTTTATTCAATAATATATTCACTGTCCAAAATCGTGAATATACTTCACTTATCCAAATTTCAATCTTTTCTACACATTTATTTCAAGAATTATCCACTATCCAAAATCGTGGATAAGATTCCCTTAACAACCTCCTATATTAAATTCATCCAATTTGATTGATTCTCGGATTTATAAAACAACGTTTATAAATTCCATTTTCTATTTTCTATAACAACTCCGGTTTATAAATCTCATTTTATTAACTTCTAAAATTCACTTATAAGAATAAGTGATTTCGGATTTATAAACAACGTTTATAAATCGCGTTTGTACTTTATAACGTTTTCAACTTTTAAAAGAGTCATTTATGAACAAATTCGATCAATATTCCATTTAAAGGCAACAATCCAAGTTATAAGTAAATTACTTATAAATCCTTTATTCTACAACTTCATTCATTTTTAACTTCACAATATAAATCTATTAATTTCATTCACTTATGAAATCCATTTATACTTCTTTTTAACACTTATAAAATTCGTTTTATAAGTCCAATATTTTGATTTATAAAATATCAATTTTATAAATCTTTCTATACAAATCGTTTATAGTTATTCAAAAATCCCAACTTAAACCACTTTATAAATAAATCGACTTTTATTTCAAAAACGACACTTCGGTTATATTTCACTAAAAATTATAACTTTTATAACTTTAAAATTTTACGTTTATAAATCGATTCAAAAATTCCATAAAACGTATATTTTCAAAAATCACTTTAAAAACCCTTTTAAAGTAAAAGTCGTTATTTTTACATTTCAAAACTGAATCCGATGATGCAACAACACCAATTAGTCAATCACAACATTCAAATATCATATATCATCATATGATAGCAGAATATATCACAATATCTGTAAATAATCAATACGGTGAGGAATCCAGTTGGATCCCTCCAACCTGTTTCCCTGCATCCACAGATGTTAGCACAATACCAATTCCGCTCCAGTACGGAATTATCGCGGTATATGGGTTTTATAAAATATCCGCTTACTAACGGCGCAATAGGGTCTCATCCGCTATACGAGGCGGGAAATCAATCAATCCAATATATACATATGCCAATATGTATATATTGCTATATATAGATATATCCTATAATATCTAATATCACATCCAAGCAGTCAATCAATCAATCAATAACTGTAAAAGAAAATCCACTTTCATTTGAGTGAGAAGATCTCACCGTGATTTTAATTCTGATTTCAGCGTTTATTTCGAATAAAATTAAACGGCGTTTAATTTCACTCAAAATTTTCACTGACCCCGATCGTTTCCAATCCAGTTTCATCGCGAAGTATTCGACAATACGATTCCAACGCACTTTGTTTCGTCATTTTCTGATAATGTATGAAAGAGTTATAACATTTTGAAGTTGATACAAATTTTTATATAAATAATTATACAATTTCTTTCATAATTTTAAACCTATTCAATCTGGGCCTTTCATTTTCCTTGATGAGAATCTGGCCCGCACACACATTCTTCCCCATTCACGTTTTTGCTTCCAGGTAGAAATCGCGTACACGAACCACACTTCACGCTCGAACTCCTCCAAGTCGCGACCCCATCCTTCACGTCTTCACGACGATCGAACAACCCCATCGCGAAGCTCGACCCCACGCGCATCAATGCCTACCACCGTTCGAAGCTCGGTGGTCTAAAACCCTCGACTTGCATGTTTGAACGGAGCACGAACGCACTCCCCTAGCTCCCTCCAGACAGCCTTAAATATGATCACCACCGATCAATACGTAGAGCTCGCCAATCTCTACGTATTTCGTGTTGAACGTTCGCGATAAAATTTAGTGTATGAGTGGAGATCGAAGGAAGAAAGTTGGAAAGTTTCGGCCATTGATTTCTAAGGGTGGCGGCTGGCTATAGAAGAAACCCTAGGGTTTAGTTTTGTGTTGCAAAATGAAGAGAAGAGGGGCTTTTATAGAAAATATCGAAACACTATTCATCTTGAAAATTTTCGAACTCCGATTTACGCGCAGTCACTATCGTTTCTAGGGTTTATCCCGCATTCCAGACACAATGGAACAGGTTTCGAAAGCTAATTCGATCGTCTGTGTGAGATATGACAATAAACGATCAATTTAAATTAAACCGATTTAAATCGATTTCGAGGCGTTTTGGCTTGCCCCGGACAAACGATAAATCCAAAAATTACGAAATTTGAAATCTTACAATAATATCACATTACGGATCCGATGAAATTGGTTTCGTCGAAATCCGAGACTTTTTGAAAAATGACTATTTTAACTCGACGATTTAAAATTAAAATGATTTCAAAGCGTTTCGAGCTGCCACGGTCAAACGACAACTCCGATGGATACGAAAATTGAAATCCGATAATAACTAACTATTACGGATCCAATGGAACTGGTTTCGTTCAATTCTGAGACTGTTCGAAAATTGACTATTTTTACAGTCAATAATTAAATATTAAAATATTAAATCTTCACAGATTAACTCCAAATTCAATTTTAAAAGTTCTATAACCTTTCTATAACTCCAGTATGATTAAATAAAATTTTCCAAATCGTTTTCAATCATATTAATTCGATTTTCAATTATTTCTGGAATTTCAATTATTAATTTATCGATTTAATTATCAAATTAAATCCAATATTCGAAAAATAAATCATTCGACTTCTTAATTCCACTTATTAATATTTAAAATTAATTAAATATTCGAATTTTAATTATCAAAAATTCTGGGTCGTTACATTTCTGGAGGACTAAGACGAAGATTTGTACTACTATTATTTACCATATTTATTCCACTACATTCATACTGTTCCGCTGCATTATTGTTTATCTCTGATATGTGTAACTCTGATTCTGTATTGTATAAGTATAATCGAATGTTTTGTAAACAGCTTCATGAACTGTTATTTGATCATTATATTTTGTCATTCCGCTGCGAGATTCTGTTTTGTTTTTATTTCTTTCTCTTTTTCTTATTCACCCCAATAACAATCCGCCCTTCTGTATGGTTTGAGTTAGCATGTGTGTCTGCTTAAACGTGCAAAAAGGCGGGATGTTACAGCAGTACAAAAACCTTTTATAACACTAACAAATACGTTCTCTCATATATATATATATATACACTCAACGACTCATTCTAGGGTGTTACTACCCTATTCCTAATGTGTCAGCCTCACAAAGCTAAGGTTATCGCTAAACCAAAGCTCTGATACCAACTGTAATGACCCAACTTTTGAAAGGTTTAAATCGACAATAAACCACACATGCTAGACTCAAAACATTCAAAAGGAAAGATTGTTATGGGGTAAATAAGAAAAAGAAGAGAAGGAAATAAAACAAACACAGAATCTCACAGCGGAATGATAAAATATAATAATCAAATAACGGCTCATGAAGATGTTTTACAAATACATTTGATTACACCTTTATAATAAAGATCAGAGTTACATACAACAGAAATATATAAATAATGTAGTGGAATAAATATAATAAATAATAACAGTATTAAATCTTCGTCTTCGTCCTCTAGAAAAGCAGTCTTTGATACACTGAAAAGCTCAAACTGACCCGAGCAAATTGAAAAAACAAAACTATCGAGTCAGAACTAAAATATCTTATGTAAGTTAAATCAACAGTAAATAAATATGAGTGTAACGACATTGGAGATGTTTATGGGTTTTGACATCTCCTATCCAGTGTCAAACATGAGTGCAATAACTTAAGAGATGTTCGGGATTCCATCTCCTAAGGATCCGTTAAACTATCTACGTACATAGTACAATACGCTATTATAATAGTGTCTACAGTAAAGTAAAGTATTAAAATAGCGTTAAGGTGTTACCCATATCCCCCTTAACACATTTATATATATTCCCGTAGTCTATATAGTACCGTAATTCCTCCGTAAACTGGAGGGCTATCAGAGGGCACTCCATAGGTACGGTACAAACCAAACTCATAGAAGGCGCGATAAGGCATGTTACAAGGCACGCGAGGCAATGCCCAGGGTAGGATACTACCGGTTTGCGGATCCGGATTGGTGGTAACGCATAGCAGCTACTACCGCCCACCTCAGAACACACTCCCATAATCAAAATCGAGGGGTGGCCACCAAATCAATCACAAACTCATAATATGATATCGAAGAAGCATGTCTGATCGGAGGTGCGACCTCACTTAGCCCGGCACGGCTCCTGTTTTAGTCACATCAAGCTGAATCACGGGAGTCAAGGCTACGTAAATACCTCATATAGAATCATTCGCCAAACCATCCTACTTCATTCTGGAATCTCCACCACGTACGCAGTTGTTAAAGTGGTTTTCGGTATTGGCAAAGAGTATGACAATATCTGATCCCGGTCTCTTTAACAACTAAACGCTTATTTCACACCAGATGGGTTTTTACATTTCCAAAACTAATTCATAATTGATATCAAAATATCATATTCAATTCAAACCATATCACTTTCGAAATCATATTCACCTTCGAAATCATATTCACTTTCGAAATCACATTTACTTTCGAAATCATATTCACTTTCGAAATCATATTCACTTTCGAAATCATATTTACTTTTGAAATCATACTCCCAAAGTAGGTTAAACCCTTAATTTTAACATCGTCATATTCCTCAAATATGTCATTTAAATCCCAACTTAGGTTATAACATTATTTAATGTATTCGCTTTTAAATCGAGGATAAACACTTCCAATTTACACAGTCTAAAATTTAGAAAATAGTTTAGATAGTTATAAATAGTTTAAATAGTTTAGCATAGTTAAAATAATTTTTTAAGTAGTCAAAATACTCTAAAATAGTTTAAAAATAGATTAAAATAGTTTAAAAATATTTAAGATAGTTTAAATAGATTTAAAATAGTTTAAATAGATTTAAAATAGATTAAATAGATTTAAAATAGATTAAACAGATTTTAAAATAGATTAAATAGATTTAAAATAGATTAAACAGATTTAAAATAGATTAAAATAGATTTTAAAATAGATTAAATAGATTTAAAATAGATTAAAATAGATTAAATAGATTCTAAAATAGATTAAATTGATTCTAAAATAGATTAAATAGATTTAAAATAGATTAAAATAGTTGAAATAGGTTAAATTAGTTTAATAGTTTGAAAATCTTAAAATTAGGATTTTTTAAATAATAAATCCTTAAACAGTTTATATTAAAATAATTAATTTGAAATTAACATCAAATTTAACTATTTCTTCCATTTCAACAAATCTGGACCATATCCTGATTTTAAATCAAAAACCCAATTTCAAATCTTGAAATATCAATTTAAGCTGCTCTAATTTCAATAGATTTCAAAATTAACGTTTCAATAACTCAATTTCGATCAATTTCGTTTATACTACAAATTCAACTTTGGAATTTCAATTTAAATATTTTACACAATTCAGTTTATATACATCAAATTCCATTTCAAAATATCATTAACTGAATTCAAAGTTTAAGGATTTAAAATCATTTAATTTAACCAATCTGGTGTCCGTATATAATTTTCTACCCTATGGTCAAGTGATACGGACATATATCATTTCAATCCATAATAAATTTAAATTTACAGGTATATATTATTTCAACCCGCAATCCCAAAATAAATTCAAATCAATAAAATCGCTTGGGTTTATCATTTCAACCTATAATGATTTTCCCTAATCTATAGATCGTTCGGGTATGTATCATTTCAACCCATAGGGATTTCTTACAATAAAATAAGGGAACTTGCAGTATTATAACAATATAAACATAACATCCAGTCATCCAATATCACAAATAAAACATCATCACAATCATTATTCAAATCAACCAATAAACAATAACAATTGACTGATTAACAATAACAGGTATCAACTGCCAATTTAAAATTTAATATTAAATTAATGGCGATTAAATTCAATAAAACTCAGATTTAACTGGAATGACAATTTAAATATACCAACATCAGCCAATCAATTTCAAATCACATCATAAATTTAATTTAACCAACATAAGATAATTTAGTAGTTGTGAGTGGGTTGAAACACTCACATTCAATTTGTCGTCGATTTAAAATCCAAAATTAACACAAAATTTTAACAGTATCAGAATGCAGCAAAACTAGTTCCAAAATGTTTGGAATTTCGATACGATCGCAACGGAGAAAACCACACGTGAGTCCGAGATCGTATGCAAAAGTTATTAACGTTACAAGATTGGAAAATTTCGACTTCGGATCTTACTTCGGATCGCCGCCTCAATTACCCGGTGCTTGCTCTGAGTTTTTGTCAAAACGACCCGAGACCCAAGTAATTTGGCTCCTGACTCGAAGTCGCTGTAGGGTTTTCGCTTCTAGGACTCGAAGCGCGACCAGATCCACCTTGTTTGGCATGGAACTCTCTCTGACCCGAAGTCGCTGCACGGTTTTCGCCTCTGGAACCCGAAGCGAACCTCTTCCTAACTCGAAGTAAACTTGGAGCAACCATTTTTTTTTTGAATTTAGGTTCTGAAATTTGAGAATTAGGTTTGATGTTCTGACGTTTGAGAAGGAGGAAGAAGATGTACATACAGAAATATTAAAATGAGAAACAACAAGGGTTTATAACAGCCTATATATATGCATGGTTGGATCGAAACGATAATAACTACCCAAAAAGCCAGTTTTGTTCCCGAAACGAAAATTGGTCGTCCAATATATCGAAATATAGATTTTCGATATTTTTGAACTCAATGGAACAGGTTTCAAGTCCTAATTCCATTGTATACAGAAGTCAGCTTTCTAAATCACCTTATTTCAAATTGATTTCAATTAAATTGATTTCTATGCGTTTCGAGCCCGCACGATCCAACGACAAGTCTGATCGCTACAAAACTTGAAACCCTACAATAATTCACTGTTATGGATCCGATGAAACTGGTTTCGTCGAAATCCGAGACAGTGGCTAAAATGGCTATTTTCACGTTAATTAAATAAATTATTATTAAATTAAATTTATCACTTTTCAAATTCAAATGTTATAACTAACAAATTTTTATCACTTTTGATTAACTAGTAATTATAATCTTTTAAAACAAATTTTCCATGTCAAATTCAACTACTAATATTGCGCCAATTACAGCATTCCAATTCCAGTTGCAATAAATTCATAATTATAATTTAAAACCCAATAAATGGATTCATTTTGATTTCAATCTTTTTATTCAATCAATCATTACTTTATGGACATAGTTAACATTGGTTTACTATTTATTACATCAATATCCTACAGTTACCATCTTAATTCACATTAACTGCAATATTTAAATAGATTAATTGCAATTGATTTCCAATTAAATTTCAACGGATTATATAGTAAAACGATATTTAAACAATTGTTACAACTTATGATTTCAAACACATTTCTATGTTTATTGTTACAACTTATGATTTCAAACACATTTCTATGTTTATTGTTAACAAACAAAACTAATAAATTCACATGCTGATTAATTGTTCTATTTTAATCAATCCAATTAATTACATACAATTTCAACGTTTAATACAACATTTGGTTTATTTACCATTTACACTTTATGACCAATTATAAGTTTCCAATCGTTCCAATTAATTGAGGGTGCATTAAAATAGTTATCAATTGTCTTAAATTAACATTATTAACATTACATTCTAGTTATTTTCTTATTAATAAATCATAAAATTTTATTTCTTCCAATATTAACACCAACATCTTATTAAATTAAATATTTATTTTCTTTTCATCGAAAATTACGGGTCGTTACTATACCAGTGAGAGGCAAGTTAAATTTTAAGTGTGTTTAAGGGAAAGAAGCAGTAGGCAGAGAAGGAACCCGGAAATGGGGCTCCAACACAAAAGAAGCAGGCCAACTTGGCCAACATTCTTTCTTTTAAGTGCAACAAGTTGGGCCACCTTGCAAATCATTGCCAAATTACTACCAATAGTGATTATAACGACCCGATTTTTAGTGTAGTATTTTTAATTTAGTTTATAGGATTTTTCCATAATTGTTTATTTGGAAAATAATTAAATTTTCATTTGATGCATTTTGCGGCAAATGTCAGTATTTTTGAAACTTCACAGAATTTAGTTAACTGGTGTATTTTATACCATGTTACACTGTTGTGCGCGATCGTATTTTTATTTCTGTCGTTTGCCGCTCGTAGGCGAACGTGATATTGTGTAGCATCGTACCGTAAAAACTTTCTTTTATAAAATATACATAAATATACACATGCACACAAACATTATTCCTTGTCTCTTGCATTATTGTGTGTGCCTTCTTTATTGCCTTGTCCTGTGGAAAGTTGGTTTAAAAGCATAATCGTTTTTTTTATTTGGTGATAAAAGTAGCAAACTAGGACACATTTTGACACAACACAAAAATGGAACACATTTTCTTTCTTCTCTACGAATTCAAATATACATAGAAAAACATTTCCTTTCTAATTTCATTTATCCCATAAATTCTTCTAGACTAAGTATTAGCCAAATTTACCAACATCAATGTGTGGAGGTCACGGCAGCCATAGTTGTAGAGGAGGAGTAGGTCACGGCAACCATGGGGCGACTGAGCTTGACCTTGGTCATGTCTGTCGCGAAGAGGATGCGAAGAGGAGTTCGTTGGCGCGAACTACATATGATTTCGTCACGAAATGAAGGAGAGAATGCGGAGAAGGATCGATAAGAAAGGTGGTGCATGAAACGTGTACATGCATGGAAAAGTAGAGAAGGTAAAGTTGTGGTTTTGGGCCATGATGGTTGTTCGGCTTTGAGGTGAGGAGTATTTAAATATTTAGTTGTTTAATTTAGTTATTAAAAGGTTTAACTATGAAATTTAATAACTCGCCCATACGGAATCCAATTAACCCTAGGATTTTTGCATTAGACTTGTATTGACGAGTACAACATTTTGGTATAACTTATTGATAGTTTTAGCGAGGTATAACTTAATGACAAAATATAACTATGTTGATTTAACTAAATAACGTATTCAAATTGAATAGATTATTTTAGACATCCATTGAGCAGAATAAATCCCTGTTCTTTGCTTGCAAAGTAAAAGATTATTTTTGAAGTCGATTAATTTGTGGATTAATTATTTGGATAAATGATGTATTAGCTATTAGTTGCTAATTATTGATAATAATATGTTTGTTATTATTGTTTGTTTGGTTGTTTGAATTGTGCTCGGCCAGTTTATGAGCAAATAATTTCCTTTTGCATGGACTAGGTAGAAAATAATTATAGGCTAGCACCTTGTGATTTATTTCACGATTTGACTATAAGGTGTTTAGTGATAATATTAGTTTATTAAATTATTAAAATTCGTTATTATAATTTAATATTTAAATTTCGAATTTCAGTTTAATGTAGTTGTTTTGAAAGATGGATTTCATAAAAGAATATGTTATGAAATGTTTGTGGAAAAGAAATTATTTACAAAAGATGTTTATTATAATTTTAAAAGGAAAAGGTACTTATCTTTTGAAATGAAATGTTTTCCTTTAAAGAAATAAAAGTAGTTAGAAATAAATATTTTAAAATGATTCTATATAAAGGAGATTTATGTAAACATAGTTTATAAAATGTGTTTTATAATTAAAGAGAATTTTGAGGACTGAAACCCTGGTGGTTTAAAAGTGGCTTTCCAAAGGTTTTGAGGAAATAAAACAATAATGCATTTTGGAAGTATTAGTGAATATTAGTGCAAAATGATTTGTCATTTTAGAAAACAAAATGATTTGTTATGTTACCGAAGATACGGGTAACCCATAACTAAAAAGAGGGTGGAGGGTTTAGGTAACCCTCAGTATAGTGTGCTTTTGGAAAGAGATAAAATGTGGCTTTCCAAAGGTTTTGAGGAAATAAAACAATAATGCGTTTTATAAGTATTAGTGAATATTAGTGCAAAATGATTTGTCATTTTAGAAAACAAAATGATTTGTTATGTTACCGAAGATACGGGTAACCCATAACTAAAAAGAGGGCGGAGGGTTTAGGTAAACCTCAGTATAGTGTGCTTTTGGAAAGAGGGATATACTTATTTATTGATTTTAGAGAGGCTGAGGCCCAGTTGCCTTGTTTATAGGAGAAACCTCTCGATCTGGTTGCATATATTTTGATCTGATTTTATATTAGAGTATTTTGGGATTTTCAAACAAATATATCAAATACAATATTGTATTATTAGACAAAGTATTTGATACCATTTTCAAAACTGGTTTATTTTAAATCCCGAAGAAAATTATGATTTGATATGAAAGATATATATTATTATTTCAAAGGATTAAAAATGAAACTGGAAGTTTAGTTTGAAGAGATTATTTTCAAAAAGGATTATGTTTTGCAAATAATAAAGTTAATTAGATTTCAGAAATATAAATGAAAGGATATAAGCCTAAATGGTAGTTTGGGAATTACATGTTTGTTTATGCGTCGTAGGCTCCTTGAGTCCTATTTGTGGTAAGCCAACTATGGTGGCTTGATCTTGCATCTAATTGGATAGCCAATTAGATAAGGGTACATAAGTAGTCATAAGTGGTAGTGATTCAGCCTAATAATAATATAACATTTTCCTTGTTCAATGTTTGCTATTTACCATGTGTTGATGTATCTTTCCTGCTTACCACTTTATTCCGCTTTGTCATGTTTATTGAGTTCTTAGGAATGAATATTGCTATCTCTCACATCAAGATTGTGCAACAATAGATTTTTAGTACTTGATTTTGGTATGTATTAAAGCACACTATGTAGAATAAATGATTACTCTGATAAGTTGTATGATTGAAATTGTATCCTATACATTTAATAGTGTTGTATATTTATCAGATTATGATATGTCTTTTGGTAGTTTTCATTTGCTTGTTTTAGTACAGACGGGTTTTCGGCGATTTTGACTGGTTTGAAAATCCGGGTTGTTACAGGGACACATGAAGAATGAGTGCCCTTTTCCAAAGAAGGGGTCTCAAGATAGGATTTTACTGTTGAAGAAATACCATCCACTTCTACAGATCAAAATGAGAAGCAAATGTTGCAAGGTATATTATCCATCTATGATATTCCTATAAGAGTACTACTTGATACCAATGCTTCCCATAGATTTATTTCAGTTGATCTTATTTGTAAACTTAAGCTTAAACCCATACTTGTGAGTAATCCTCTTTGTGTGTCAAACCCTATTGGAGGTTCGACCAGTTGAATATGCTAGTATATGATTTTTATTTGATGATAATAAACATATATATATTCATTTAAATGTATTTGTTAATGTACTATTTTATTTTTCACATAATTAAATAAATATTTTCTGAATAAAACAAATAACACAGAATTTAAATTCAAACAGATATTTTATTCAAACAAATATTTATTACAATTTTGAATAGTACAAATCTGAGCTCTCACTATATATACATATTTGTTTGAATAAAATATTTTTGCAGTGTATAATAAAATGTAATTCTAGTGAATAAAATGTAATTATAGTGAGAGCTCAGTGTATAATAAATAGTACAGTCTGAGCTCTCACAGTAAAATTGGAAATAAAATATTTTTGCAGTGTATAATAAAATGTGAATTTTGAAAATATTATTTGCCTCAGTTTTTTGGGTTGTTCGTCATCATTTAAATTTGAATTCATCATACACAAACAGCTTGTGACATGCACAGTGTATCAGTGTACATGCCACAAGGCCGTGCACACCAATGTACACTTGATAAAATTACAGGGACATGTAAGCATAAGGTCAAACCCAAATCAAAAGCCGGGATCAACTCAAGTGAAATACAAATAATGTCACGACACGAGCACAAGGTCAAACCCGAGCCTTATACTGGATTCAACTCAGGTGCGATTTCAAAAATCAAGAAGAAGTTCAAGTGAAAACAAAATGAAAAGTGACATGCACAAGAAAACAATGTAGCTGTTCAGATATCATGTACAGACTCAAATGTACACAGCACAGTCTCGACCAAAACATGATGTACTTGTCAACAAGGACATAGTAGATGCATGCATATTTCAAGATGCAGTACACAGTCAAATGCAAGCATATGAACACAAGACTCAAATCCAAATCAACAATGAAGCATGGTCAGTTTTCAAACCAAACTCAATCAAACCCCACAGAAAACAGACCAATAAACAATGAAGTACACAAGCACATTCAGGCTGCACCAAAACATATATACATATATGCACATATATGTATACACATATTGTAACATCTCGCCTTTATTGTACGTTTTTAGCAGTCACGCATGCCGACTCAAACCATACAGAAGGACGAATTGTTATTTGGGGTGAATAAGAAAAAGAGAAAGAAATAAAAAACAAAACAGAATCTCGCACCGGAATGACAAAATATAATAATCAAATAACAGCTCATGAAGCTGTATACAAAACATTTGATTATACTTATCCAATACAAAATCAGAGTTACACATATCAAAGATAAATACATAACATTGCAGCGGAACAGTATGATGCAACGGAATAATATGGTAAATAATAACTATACAATCTTCGTCTTTGTCATTCGGAAATAAGGTCTTCAAATCCTGAAATGCTCAGGCTGACCCGAGTGAATTGAAAAGACAAAACACTCGAGTCAGAACTAAAAGATCTTATGTGAGTTAAATCAATGGTAAATAAATATGAGTGTAAACGGCGTCGGAGATGTTTACGGGGTTTGACATCTCCTATCAAGTGTCTAACGTGAGTGCAGTAACTAAAAAGATGTTCGGGATTCACATCTCCTAAGGATCCATTAAACTATCTACTATGTAGTACAATACGCTATTATAATAGTGTCAAAAGTAAAGTATACTATTTAAAAATAGCGTTAAGGCTTTACATTTTCCCCTTTAACACATTTTTAGGTATGCCAATAGTCTATACAGTACCGTAACTCCTCGTAAGCTGGAGCAGCCAGAGGATACCACATATGTACGACATAAAACAAACTCGTAGAAGATGCGTTAGGGTAGGTGACACGGCACAACTAGGCAATGCCAGGGTAGATATACCAATTACACTTCCGGACTGTTGGTAACGCATAGCCGCAACTACCGTCCAACTCGAAACACACTCCCGAGTAAAAATCGAAGGGTGGCCACCAAATAAATCGCAAAGTCAGAATATAGATCGATGGAGTGTGTCCGATCAGAGGAACTACCTCATTGGCCCGTCGATTGCTCCTGTTTTAGCCACCTTATGCCAACTCACAGGAGTCGGGCCCACGTATATACCTCATATAGGATCGTCGCCACCATCCTACTTCATTCTAGAATCTCCACCGCGTACACGATTGTCAAAGTGGTTTTCGGTATCGACGGAGAGTATGCCCATATCCGATCCCGGTCTCTTTACCAACCAATCATTTATTACACACCGGATGGTTCTTTTACATTTCCAAAACCATTTCATAATTGATATCAAAATATCATATTCAATTCAAAATATATCACTTTCGAAATCATTACTTACTTTCGAAATTTTAACACATTGAAATCATAGTTCAAAATTATATTTCCTTTCAAAAGTCGTGTTTCCAAAATAGGTTAAACTCTCATTTCAAAATTATCATATTAAACCAAATATGCTATTTAAATTCCAACTTAGGTTATAATGTCGCTTAACCACATTCACTTTAAAAATCGAGAATTTGAATATAAACCCATCCATTTTACTTAGTTAGGAATTTAGAAGAAAATAGTTTAAATAGTTATAAATAGTTAATATAGATTTAAATAGATTAAATATAATTAAAATAGATTAAATAGTTTTAAAATAGATTAATTAGATTTAAAATAAGTTAAAATAGGTAAATTAGTTTAAAAGTTGAAAATCTTAATAATTAAAGTCTTTAAAATAATATATTTTTTTTAAACAGTTTATAAAAAAAGATGAATTTGAAATTTATATCAATATAAAGTATTTCTTCCCTTCCAGTACATTTGGACCATTTTAATATCCCAAAACCCAATTTCAAATTTCCCAATTCCAATTCTCAATAAAATATTTAATTCAATATCGCCTCCAATCAATGTTCGAAATATCAATTTAAATTACTCCAAATTCAATATATTTCAAAGTTATATTTCAAACAACTTAAAATAATTCAATTCTGACAAATTTCACTTTTTATTCCAAATTCAACTTTGAAATTTCAATTAAATACTTTTAACAATACCTTTAAACCAATTCCAATTTTTATCATAAACTTGAATTTCGATAATAATTCAATTTGTATAAATCAATTTTTATTTCAAAATATCATTTAAAAGGATTCAAAAATCTAAAGCTTTAAAATCGTTTAATTTAACCAATCCGGTGTCCGTATATAATTCTCTACCCTAGGGTCAAGTGATACGAATATTTATCATTTCAATCCGTAATTTAAACATTTTACGGTTGTATATTATTTCAAACCGCAATCCCGAAATAAATAAAAATCCATAACGAACTTGTAGTTTAAAACGATATAAAATTAAACATCCATTCATCCAATATCAACAATCAACATCCATTACAATTATCATCCAAATCAAATCAATAAATATCAATATAGAACTGATAATCAATAATAGGTATTTAACTGGCAATATATATTCTATAATAAATTAAATAATGATTTAATTCAAATAAATTCAAATTAATTGAGATGATGATTTAAAATATACCAAATAGTCATAAATAAATTTCTAATCACATCATAAATTTAATTTAACAAACATAAGAAATTTTAGAAGTTGTGAGTGGGTTAAAACACTCACCTTTGAATCCAAATCGATTTTAAATTCAATTTAAGCCCAAAATTTGAACGGTCTCAGAATTCGTCCAAACCAACATCAAAATGTCCGAAATTTCGATACGATCCCAGCGGATCGAACCGCACTTGAAACAGACCTCGTATGTAAAAGTTATTCGAGTTAGAAGTTTTAAATTTAAAGTTGAAAAATGAATTAAATAATAAAATAAGATCCACATACATAGTGCCACGTCGTCGATCTTCTGCCTCACTCCAGAACCCTATATGCGACATCGACTGGAGATGCCGCCACGGCCATCGCTCCGATCGCCGACCTAACCCAACGCAGCCGCGCCACTTCCCGCGTGCCTGCCTACCTGCGCGACTCCCAAGAACGCCGCGACCTAATCAACTCGACGCCTAGAACCCACCGACCGCCGCAAAATACGAAAACCCTAATCAATTTTTAAGGCCAATCTAGCCGTCACTTTGACGAACGAACTACCCCGATGCACAACGTGTAGTGATCTCTACAGCCCAGTGTCTCCAATTTGACGATCAAGCGAAGTCGATCACGACACAACAGACGATCGAGAATTGTTCTTCAATTTCTGGACAAACAGAGGTTCAAATTGGAAAACGAATTACAGATCTGAGATGCGCTCGTCGAGAGCTTCAGATCGATATATAATTTGTTTGGATTGGAGGAGTTTGAATTTTTTTGGGTTTGAATTTGATTTGAAATTGCAATTGGGGATTAGGATTTGTCTGCCATTGAAAAGAGGAGGAGCAAATGGAATTGTACGTACTGGAATCAGGAATAAGAAATGACCTAGGTTTTATAACGACATATATATAGGTAGAACAAAATAGAAATGAATAGGCTCGATTGGTTTGGAATAGTTGAACGATGAACGACCCGAAAAGCCCATTCTATCTCCGTAACGAAAATGGATCAACCCATATATCAAAATGAATGTTTTCAAATATTTTAAACTCAATGGAACAGGTTTCAAGTCCTAATTCCATCGTATGAAGAAGTTATATTTCAAATCCATTTCAATTGATTTTAATTAAATTGATTTCTAGGCGTTTCAAGCCCGTACGATCAAACGACAAGTCCGATCGTTACGAAACTTGAAATCCTACAATAATTTACCGTTACGGATCCGATGAAACTGGTTTCGTCGAAATCCGAGTCAGTGGCCAAAATGGCTATATTTTAGTTAATTAAATAAATTAATATTAAATTAATTAAGTCACTTTTTCAGTTTAAATTTAAAAATTTACAACTTCTATAGTTTTTGATTTCTCAACCATTTACAATAATTTAAACAAATTTAGATGTCAATTTAAAGTTGATTAATTTTCAATTTCAGTGTTAAATTTCAATTTCATTAAATTCAGAAATTATAAATTAAAATTCCAAAATCCATTTATTAAATTTTTTAAACCTTGTTATTCATGTCTTTTATTATAGTAAGGATATAACTAACATTGGTTTATATCTGAGTACATTAATATTCTCAAATTTCCCCTTAATCTCCATTAACGTAGTATTTAAATATTTAATTTCATTTATTTGCAATTAATCCAATTATTTTAATTTGAATTCCAATAAATTTATAAATCTTGATTTCCATTATTTTTATTCAACCAATTGTCATATTATGAATAAAATTAACATTATTTCCAAATATTAACTTAATTTACATTAACATATTATTTACATTAGATCTATTGCAATTGATTTCAAATTCAATTTATCGGATTAAATATATAGGTAACTTATAATAATTGTTGCCATTCATTCTTAATCACACTTTATAAGTTTATCATTTCCAACAAATATTATAATTACTCACAGAACATTGAATTTATTCAATTACCAATTATTATATATTAATTCATTAATCGATTCAATATTTACGTTTGTTTTCTTATATTCAATCTATAGCCAAGTATAACATTTTACACTATTTCATTTATTGTAATTTCATTCAATTTATCAAAAATTAGCTTTAATTACCATTGTTACGTTTCATTTTAGTATTTATTACATTATTGAATTTCAAATTTTATTTCTTCAATATTAAATTACCAAAATCTTATCAAATTAACAAATTTAATTATCGAAAATTACGGGTCGTTACACATATATGAGCTCAAAGCAGTTTCAGACATCAAGTAGATGAGCAAGGCTGCAAACATACATCATGAAATCAGAGTGCACAACAACTATCCAGTGACTTCAAGCATGCACATATGTATCGATGAAGCACCACAAACAGTCAAGTCTAACATTTCAGACTACATGATGAACAAATATGCAAGTGAAGATAACGAGTGCACCAACATATACAATATACATATACAGGCAAGAGCAACACAATAAAATGAATCAGAGGTAGAGAAGACCATGGTGTACCAGATAAGTCAAATATGAAACTGATGTGCACATGTACAATAGTGGACCAAACTAATGAACAACAAGCAAATGACCAGACAATATGCAAACAAAGCATGCAGGTTCAACTAGATCAACTTCATCAGGGATGGAACATAAATGCAAAACCAGACTCACTATCGAGCTGAACATGCCAAGTTAAATGTCAAAGTCAAATCCAGAGAGCAACACATTATCAAAAGGTTTTGAACCAGTCATAGAAAAGAATCGAACTTTTATATGACATTCACAAATATACACGTGAAATCAAGTTTGCAGTTTCAAACCAAGTCAAAGCACATCAGGAATTTCAAAACGAACAAAGACAGAGAAGCCGAAGTCATAGCACAAAAATTGGAATCAAGTCATAAGAAAAAAATTCAAATCACTGGCCGAAGTCAAAGTAAATCAACATCGTCAGCAATTCAAAGCCGTGATGACCAAAGAGCAAGCCGTGATAATCAAGCAACGAAAAGAACGAATTGAAATGGTCTAACGAAATCGTATACATTCAAGCAAAATCGAACGGCCAAGCATATAATTATCAGACGAATTCGTATAAAATATACGAATGAACTTATAGGAATTCATATCCTATGTAACCCAATCATCATCGGCTTAAATTTTTATTCGAGTTTAAGCAATAACAGAGAGCAAAGAATCAAATCAATAACACAAATCAAATCGAGTTCAAGCATATCAACCAGAAAAGCAAAGGGAATAACATACCAGTAAAATCGAACTCGATCGAAGCAGCCGAAGCCAAGTTACGAAGAGACAGACGATCGACAAGGCAAGCGAAGAGAAATTACTTATTCGATCGATCAACTACAGTCGGTGGCTTCAACAAAGTTGAACCCTAATTTCTCAGAGAGGAACGAACGAGAACAAAGGAAGAAGCCATTTTTTTAAAGCAAAGGAAAGAGGGCCGACAATATAAAAATCAAAAGAGGGATACTCTTATTTAAGTTGGGCCATCTTCTTTAACTTTATAATTGGGCTTTAATTTTTTAAATTAGGGTTTTGTCTTTTTAATTGTTTTTAAATTTGTATTTTTCCTTTAATCTTTTGTAATTACTAGTCGTGTGACTAGGGCACGAACTACGGTGGTGTAGTTTGAGAATTCGCAACTCAGTGGCTGAGTTGTGGCAGGGTTTTGAGCGTAGAGTTAGGTTAGTCGGTAGCGGGTGTCGCGAGTTTACGTGTGTAAGCATCTGATTACTTAATTTCTAGTAGAAACCTTGGGGGTAGCACGTAGGCAGGGTTTTTCCGAAGCTGGGTAAATTTGTGTGTTTTATTTACTGCTTTTTATATTCTGCTATTATCTGTGCTGCTATTATTCTGCTGTGATCTGTGCTGAAATTATTTTATACTTCCGCATTAAATTTTTATAATTATTAGTATCACCCTATTCACCCCCCTAGGGTGAAATCGATCCTACACGACCAAGCTTAACACTGTTTGTTCAAGGATACCTATTTCTTATCAAAATCATCTCTTTCCTTTGGATTTGTTTGTTCTTAAGTTCATGGTTTTGGAGTGTTGCTTGGAATGGATTGGTTATCTAAGTTTAAAGCTATCCTAGATTATGATAAAAGACTCATTAGAGTTAGTAATGCTGGAAATATTAGTGTCGATATATGTTGTGAAGAGTCTAATAAGTTAATGAGTAGTTTTCTATGTTCACTCGAAGTGGCTAAAGATGAGCTAGGAGATGTACATGTTGTTTGGTATTTCACTGATATTTTTGATAAGTGCATAGTTTACCTCCTCACCATGAAGTGGAGTTCCGCATTGGACTCGTATCAATATTATTTATGCATTAGAGTTGGATTCGTTGAATTTGGAGCTAGTAGAATTTTGAGCTAAAATCGAGCATCGTTCGATTTTAGATCAAACTGGAACGCGAAAGCTTCAACTGGAATTTTGGTTAGTTAACTCACATTTAAATAAACTATATGATATCAGTGTTGCTATAGATTATTTTTGAATGCTTGGATGATAGTTTATGTACCATTGTTTGATTGTTTGTTGGATTTGATTCCCACTTGGAAGCAGATGGAATAAATAACCCCTATTTTGTAGGGAATAAAAGCAAGAGGAAGTCGAAGTGTATACGTAGCAAATAGGTCACTGCGGAAGGCTCCAAAATACACATACATACATGTGATTTACATGGGACTCTTATAAAGAGACCTAAGGGGTTTCTCGCTAATATTGATTTACTTATATTCTTATGTTGCACATATTGATGTTTGGTTGAAATATTTGTGACATGCTGTTTGATTTGTGTAAGTGTCGTTATAGCGATTATCGCTATACTATCACTTATGAAATATCATCTTCTTAAATTTTGTGTGTGTTGAACTTTTGCTTGTATTTTTACGAAACTAATGTTTGGTCGCGTTTTTTGCATTTTGAAAGCTGTTTAACCTATATTTTCAATTTTTAAGAATTTTGAAATGAAGGATAAGTGATGTTTAAAATTTATAAAAGAAGTTAGGAATTTGATTAATTATCTTTCGGGATAATTAATGTTGTTTTAAATTTATAAAAAGATTATAAATTTGGTTAATTGTCTTTCAGGATAATTAATATTGTTTTAAATTTATAAAAAGATTATAAATTTGATTAATCTTCTTTCGAGATAATTAATGTATGAATTATCTTTCGGGATGATTAACATTGTTTCAAATTTGTAAAATATTTTAAATTGATTCATTATCTTCTGGGATAATAAATGTTGTTTTAAAGTTATAAGTGATAGTTTATAAATAAGAAAATCTTAAAAATTAATGTTTGAAACTAAAGTTAAGTGTAAATTGTTTTGGGTTAAACGATGTATTAATGACATTTTTCTTTTAACCTTCTTTTTAATACACTTAGAAATATAATTTGCTCTTTAAAAAGAATATTTTAAATAGTGTTTTACAAATATTTTGTGATGTGACAATCAAGCACAAGTGTGATTCAAATGTTGTAAAAAAGTTTGACTCATTTATTGAAAATATTTAGCTTTACACTTAGCACTAAACGTTGAAGGAACTCTTGCTATTCTTAAAGTTAAGAATGTCATCGAGTCAAGATAGGAACCAACATTACCCTAACTTGTCCGACGTCTTTGTTTTCCCAGGGTAGTGCTAGTTCGAGATCAATGAGTTGTGATAATTGTAAGAGATTTAATTCTCGTATATGATTTTTTTTCATTCTCGATAGTTGATTTGTTGATGTTTAGCTATGTTGGGTTGCTCCCATTAGGGTATCTTCACATCTACTCTGGACTGGATTCGGTTGTATGCGCGCAGAGATGTGATATACTCGGATTCTTAGTTAGGTTGGCGGGGTACGATGTATACATTTCCGTGAGAGTCACAGAGTAAATGACCCTCTTAAGTATATTGTTTAGAGATATACTTTTAGTTAAGGGGTGACCCCTCCTAGTCATTGTTGGAAAAATTCATTTTGCTTATTTGATTCAAATCTTTAAACTATTTTCTTAATTGCATCAAGAAGTTATGCTTTTCTCGTTGTTTAATAATTTGTATCCATTCTTTAAGTTTGTATTTTGATCTTGTTTGTGCCCATTCTTTTCAACTTGGATTTTTTTCTGATTTTTTTTCCATTCTCATGTATGGATGTTGTTCTTTTAAGGTAAAACCATTCCGTATTTAGCGGCGTAGCCTCACAGAATTATTTCGTGTTCACCATATTTCTTGAGTTTTCTCACACTAGTTTTCCAGTCTAGTCCAGGTGTTATTTTATTATAATGCTCAGGTCAGATCGAGTTCTTTTCTGGGTTTTCGTTAGTGGGACATGGAGCTCATGGTGTAGAGGCTGATGTTCATCTACCATAGTATTTTTATTTTCTATACCCATCAACAATTGTAAGGTTAGGATATTATAACTGCCCATGCTGCTGAGGTTTGTTTTTAGCTCTAATATACTATGTATCGTAGTGTGACACCTTTTACTATCTTTATTATATTATATGTGATCGTTCCGCCGTGAGATTTTGTTTCCTCTTGCTCCTTTTCCTTTTCTTTTTACCCTATCAATCTGCCTTTCTAGCAATTGGATGCTCGTCATTTGAATACTGGGGATGTATTAAGTGCCAACTTTCAAGGCTTGAAAAGGCGGGTCATTACAGAATGGTATAAAAGCTTAAGGTTAAGCGAGAGCCTTGGTTTTGGTAGGCTATGGCTTATTAGAAATAGGGTAAGTTACTCCCTAGAATGAGTTGAGAGTATTATATATACGAGAGTGTATTTGTTACTGCTATAAAAACGTATCATGTTAATTGGTTTTTTAAATTTGAATTTTGAATTCCGATCGAGACGTGGGATGCCACAGTGTCGATATGGATTTTAAAACACTTGAACAAGGCAAACAGACATGATATTGATTTTTGAAAATTTAGTAAATGAAATATTTTACCTAAGATTATATATTATATATATATATATCAGAAATAATTTTTTAAATTTATTAGTTATTTATGGTGTGTTTGTTTGTTAAAAAGTGATAATATTTCTTTATTATCATTATTGTTTGATTTATCATGCTTGAGTAGTTTAGGAGCATTGACTATTGTTTGTTGATGGTTGATATATGCTTGATTAGTTTAGGGGCATTTATTATTTTGATAATTGTAAGTGCATTAAAATGAACCCCTTGTGAATTGAGTTTCACTATTTGACTATAAGGTGTTCGATGAAAATATTAAGTTAAAAGTCATCTTTTAATAAAATTGTTCAATATAATCTAAATAGGAAGATATGACATTTATAGGATAAAAATTTATGAAAAGTTTATTATAATAAAGGGAAGTTATTATAATATAAGATAATTTTAATGGTACATATTATATGAGTACGATATATAAAATAATTTATACGATTTATAAAGGGCGTTTTATAAGTAAAAAAGGTTTTTTTAGAATTTAAGTCTCGGTATTGCTTGAAATGATTTCAAAATGATTTTTAAGAAAAGTAATAGTGGTATTACTTGGAAGTATTTATGAGAATAAATATTTCAAAGAGAATTTTTAAGAAAGATACATTTTCTTTGGATAGTTTGGGGTAAAACAACTTTATTAGTTTTGTGGTAATTGGAATAATCTTCCAAGTAACGATCGAATGTTTGCTTAGGCGAATGTTATAGTACACTTAGTAAATTATTCTCTTTATTGTTGTGTGATCGAAATGAGTTCTAATCCGAATGAACCCAAAGCGAGTGTTGGTGAATAAAGTGTAAAAGTAATTTTATATGTAGAAACATATGTAGTATGATTTTAAAAATGGTTTTGAAATTAAAACTAGGTATTTAGTTCTCAAGTTTCCTTAAAGGAAATTGATTCAAAATAAAATGGTATTTGATAAATGAATGATTAGATAAGTGAAATTTTTAACTCTTAGATAGAGAAGAGATAATTTAACACGGGTTTTGAAATGGGTTAAATTGGATAGGAAGGTTTTAATGAGCATTGTTTTATTAAAATCATAGTTTTTGTTTAAACATCTAAGTTAGATAAACTATTTTACGTTATTGGGCCGACTAATAAACATATTTACCCTAGGGATGTCCGAGGAAAAGTAAACTCGAGGACTGAGTTTGGATACCAGCATTCTACTCTTCTTAGGTACTTACTAGACTGGATAGTCAAAGAAGTTGGAATAGTCAACTCATTTTTAAGACCCATATTTTGGTTGGGCCTTCATTTTAATTTTGAAAGTAAAATGGAAAAATTGACATTTTGTAGAAGAGCATTATACAAGTAAATAAGAGTGGAGTAAGTTTTTAATTTAACATTTTATAAAGATGTGTCTTTGTAAAATGTTTATAAATTTAATTGAAAATTTATGAAGTAATTCATAAATAATTTGAGTATTGAATGAAATATTATAAGTGAAAATGAAAGTTATTCAGAGAGAGATTGGTGTGTTAAGAACTAATAAGATTAATTACATAAGTTGTACATAAATCATTTTATTCGCATGGTTCATGATCTAGGATTCAAATACAAAACTTCAGGGTAATTTACATCAGTACGAAAAATGATTTCTCACTTGATTCTTGACAGCAAACACTTGACTTGGATTCTTGATATGATATTGAGTTTTTCTGTCATAGTATATGGCTATGTAAGGAGAGCAAATGTTTCCAATCAAGGAACCTGATCGGAGTCCGCAATAAGGAGGTCAAGTGAGCGATACTTGTTCGAAAGTAAAGTTTATGTATCCGAGTAAGTGGTCGGATCAGATATTGCGTACGGATGATTTATTTACATTGTACAGGCTTAAGTTTATTTGTATACTATGTTTGTTGGCATAGGGAAGTTTGGGGAGTGACTATTCATCAACGGAAATTCTATCGGTTTAGAAAACCGTCGAACAAATTTAAATTAAAAATAACCGCAAGCGCACGACGTACACTTGTAGTACGTGGCGAATACGAGTCGATCCGCAGGGAATTGATGATTTTAAAAATCTATTCAATCAAATTAAACCAAAGTCGAGTGAAAGTTAAGCTAGAGAATTAGAAAATTAGCTAACTAACTAAAAGAAAAGAGATGCAAATATAAGGGTTAAATGACAATTTAGAGAATAAATCCACTCTCTAGATTATGTAGTTCAACACATATGAAATCATAATCTCTCTTTTATGGTCATTAGTGCTTTAATTGATGTGTCTATCATAAGTATGGCATATTTGTGCTATTAGTTAGCCAACATAAGCCATCAAACTTTGACACATCCCTTAAACCACTTACTAACTTTCATGAAACTTGACAATGAAAATGAAAATGAAATCTATTTTAAGTATGGCTTATTAACTATTGATTAGAAATATAGACCATCAAATTTTAATTTCAAATCACTTTCTTTTGCCATAATCATATTTTGATGAAGAGGCATTTGTGTTAGTGATTGTTTAAGCATAACCTATTTGGTGTCAACAATATAGACTATCAAATTCAAGGCAAAAACAACAATTAAACCACTTCAATCATTCTTCATTAAGCACAAAAAGAGAGCATGAATTAACAAATAGTTGAAGCTACATAATTAGAGAGCTTCATTACCCCTAAATTGAAGGAGTTTAGCCTCTCATATTTGTCATTTGATTAACAAATGTAGCTAGCAACATGAAAGCAAAAGGAAAGCAAAATGAAAGCTAAATGAAAGAAACCTATTCTAATTGCATAAAATAAAATCTACACTACTAGCATGAAAGGAAATGAACATGTAATTAAAAGGAAACAATAATTACATTGCATAAAAAAGGAAAAGTACATGAAATAAAAATGGCTAAGTAGCCATGAAAAGAGAAAGGGAAGAGCTTGTTTATTTGTGAGCCTAAAATAAACTAAAGGGCGACTAAGAAGAAGAAGGGGTTACATGAAGATATGGGGTATTTATACAAGTGTTAAACCCTAATTCATATTTTTGGGGAATGCCCAAAATACCCTTGAGAAAGTGTGGAAGCCAAGTAATCATTAGCTTCTACTAATCATCATTTAAGTGTACATGAAGCCATTAATTTCATAAGCATGTGCATTAGCCTCTAATTTGTACATTAAGGTAGGTGGTTAGGTGGAGTCCTCCATTATCATGCCTTTGAATTATTTCCACCTTCATTTCTTTATCTTCACTCTTGTGCATACATACATCTTCATGAAACCACTTGTATATGAAGCCAAATTCCTATAAAATAATATAGAAATTTTCAATTAAATTTTAGAAAATTAATATATGCACAAAAATGACCATTTTGCCCTTGGATAAAGATGAATATGTGACAATTTGAAATAATTTGAATTTTGGTTTAAACAAGTTAAAATACCCGATATGATCTTTTATTTAATTTAAATAGATTAAATATGGTGGTAAAAATATGCACATTTACGTGCACATCAATGACCACCAATTTTGTTTGAGGGAGCTTAGATAAACTTCTAAGCAATAACCAAAGGCTGATGAGTGTAATAGTATGCTTAGGAAATTATCTATATTCTTGGATGATCGAGAAAGTTGTGAACCTAAGAAAAATTCTAAATTTTTTTGTTAGTTATTTAACATTTTAAATAATGTTAAGTGTTAGTTTATACCATTATAGAATTTGATTTTATTGATTATGTGATATTATAAGTAAAAAATATTTAAGTTGCTGTTTATAGGACTTAAATCTCGGTGCTATTAAAAAATGATTTCGAAAGAATTGGTGAAAGAAATAATAGTATTATTTTGAAAACTTTAGTGAAGTATTATTATTTCAAGACAATTAAAAAAGTATTTGTGAAATGATTTTTCAAATATTTTTGTTATGACTGAAGGTGGGCGATTAGAGGTTTTCTGATTTGAAAGACTCGCTAGGTATATTTGTTTACTCTAGTTATTGTTTTATGTGGAACTGGAATACTACTGGGTTCTCCATGTTGTTTTCATTCTAGAGTTATACCATGCTTCGTTAAGAGGAATCCCCTCTTTTTCATGATTGATTTCGGTTTAATATATTTCTCTTAGGTGGAATTTGAAAATATATTTTTTATATAAAAACTCAGGCCTTTAGTTCTAAATTTATCTTTTGAAAAGATCGGATGTTAGTATTTTATTACAGAGTATTCTCTGTACTTTTATTACATATGGTTGTTATATTACTTTTGGTTGCATATGGTTTTAAGTCATACTAGAGTTGCATCATTATTATTAGTTGCATCATATTGCCTTATTGCATATGGTTGTTATATTGTTTATGTTGCTTGTCCTTATGATAAAAATAGCTAGTGTATTGCTCTTTTGTTAGCATGGTTTTCTTCTAGATTATGTAAGTACAAGATTGGTATAGAAAAGCAAGAGATCACTATTTAATTGTTTGTGCACCTGCATTCGCATTGAAATATTAAATTGCTTGCCAAAAATCATACGCAAAAGAGGTATATAGTAGATTTAGAGATTGGTGACTGATTGATAATTTTATGTCCTAGATATATGGAGGCCACTTTAGGGCTCTTATTTTCTCTGTTTATTTGGGCTAATTATGGCAAATTGTAGTTTTTTCGAATCTGGTCGTGCAAAGAAAGTGTTGGCAACATTTTCTTCCATTAGGAATTTCAGGGATGAAATTCATATAAGGGGGAGAATGTAAAATTTTAGAAAAATATAAATAACTTATATACAAATATAGAGATTATTTAAATATTTAAATTATGAATTAAATATTAATTAAATGGATTTAATAGCCTTAGTTAACTCCTTTTAATTAATAAATAATAATGGTGAACTCATTTTATCAATTTATTTACAATAATAAACAGTTCGAGTAAATAACAAGAAAGTCAATTGTTAATAAAACGACTAAATTTTTTTTGACGTATTTTTAAATGAATTTATAGGATTATTCCATAATTTTTAATTTGGAAAATATTTAAATTATCATTTGATGTATTATTCGGAAACATTGGTATTTTTGAAATTTCATAGAATAAGATAACCAGTGTATTTTATTGTTGTTTTGGGATCGTGTCATATTGTTGTGCCCGATCGTATTTTTATTTCGGTCATTCGCGGTTAGTATGCGAACAAAATTCTGTAGCAAAGCATCGAAAATTTTAAAATAATCACTCCTCCCTCACTTTTCTTTTGACTAGTCCACATTCCTCTTTCTCTTTTCTTTTTTTAATTTCCTATAAATGAAAATGGCCACTTCTATTAAAAATCAAAATCAAAAGCTAGAGACCACGATAAATTACGACATTCAATCCATTGGGCTCATGCAAGAGAGAGCTTCAAAATTATATATGTTCCGACATGTGCGGTTGTTATTGGTGGCGATCGACTTTGTTTGGACGATACTGGGGTTAGCAATAGGCGGGACTTGGAGCATCGGTTGAGGAATCAGAGATCACCATCGTCTTGCTCATGATGAGAGGCACCTTCCCTTCAAGTTTCATCGTCTCCGATCGAGAATTGCAAAATGCGACCTATCTCGTTGCGTGTGGAGGAGGCTTGATCGTTTTTTACTGGAGGGCATCGAGCTTGGTATTGAGGTGATGGTCACAAAGAGGAGGTGACACATGACGCATTGGCGAAGGTGGCTCGTTGTTTCATGGAGAATTGAGCAAGTAAAGGAGGAGAGGCCGATGTTGGGTTGTGCCTATGTTTGTCTTTATACATGTCGTGTACAAGCATTTGAAATCGGGGAAGATGACATGAGTGTGATTATTAAAGGTGATTAGTAATTAATTAAATTAATTAATTAAAGTTTAAATCCAAAATCTTATATAATGAATATCTTCTCCATACGAGGTCGGATTTAGATGCGGTCTTTTGCATTGGACTCGTATCAATATTATTTATTCATTGGAGTTGGATTCGTTGAATTTGGAGCTAGTAGAATTTTGAGATAAAATCGAGCGCCGTTCGATTTTAGATCAAACTAGAACGTGAAAGCTTCAACTTGGATTTTGGTCAGTTAACTCACATCTAAATAGTTTATATAATATATGTGTTGCTATAAATTATTGTTGAATGCTTAGATGAAAGTTTATATTGTTATTTGATTGTTTATTTAGATTTGATCGACTAGGAAGCGGATGGCATAAATAATTATTGTTTTTTAGGGAAAGAAAGCAAGAGGAAGTTGACGTGTATACGTAGCGAATGAGTCGCTGCGGAACACTTCAAAATACACATACATATGTGTGATTTACATGGGACTTTTTTAGAGTAACCCTTAGGGACTTATCATCAATATTGATTTACTTATATTCTTATATTTCTTATATTGTTTAGTTGAAATATTTGTGACATGCTGTTTGATTTGTGTAAGCGTTGTTATAGCGATTATCGCTACACCATCACCTATGAAATATCATCTTCTTAAATCTTTGTGTGTATTGAACTTGTGCTTTTATTTTTACAAAACAAATGTTTGGTCATGTTGTAACAACCCTGTATTTTGTGATTATTTTAATTGTATATTTTGGTTATTTTAATTAATTTCCTGATTTAAATACTTTATTTTAGTTATTAAAATGAATAAATTTTGTTATTTTAAATATAAATTTTGATTTTGATGTGAATTAGAATTCCAAACATGACTAAAAAGAATATTTTCCAGAAAAGTGATTTTTGGTCAATATGGTCAAACTTTGACTTTTAATTTAGAAATTTGAAAGTTTGAAAATTTGAATTTTATCTTTTATTATGAAAGTAAATAAAATTTTAAGAATAATGCTTTTCGTTTCGTTGAAATCTGATTTATAATGTGAAAGTTATGCCTTTTTCAATATTGTGTAATTTGCTGTATTTAACAAATTGTTTATTTTAAATTGTATAAATAATATTTTATTTGGTCATGTAATGTTCTAATTTATATTTATATGGGTAAAATAACATGTTGTGCATATATTTTGGTTTTAAAACATTTTTTTTAAAAGTATAATTGACATTTTCCAGTGTCAGTTGTATTTTGCTTATAATTTCTAATTTCCAGTTTCAATTAATTAAAGTAATTCTTTATTTATTTTTCTATTTTTTTCTTAAAATCTTATTTGATTCTCATTCCCACTTTATTTTGTTCCTCATTTATTTTATTTATTTGACCTTTTATTTGTTTTAAAGTGAAATAGAAATTTTCTAAAACTAGTGATATTCTATTTGTAAATTTTAAGTCCTGTTTTGAATTTTTAAGCAATTTCTTTAGTTCTTTTTCTAATTTCTCTAAATTTAATTATTTATTTCATTTTGAAAATATAAATGAATTATTTTACTTCACATTTTTGTTTTAAAATATTTTTAAAATGAAGTTGTTAATTTTCCAAAGTCAATAGTGATTTATTTGTAATTTCTGGACCCTGTTTTCAATTTTTAAGCAATTTCTTATGTTCTTTTTCCATTTTCTTTAAAATTAATTAATTATTTTTATTTTATATTACTTTGTTTCGGTTTTAAAGTCAATTTACTGATTTTATTTTTGTTTTATTTGAATATAAAGAAAAAGAAATATGAAGAGTTTTAAAAGCTTATTTACCTTAAGTCCTTTCATCTCCTTTGTCCTTTCATTTGCCATAACTCCTCAATTACTATCTTGGTTGTGCATTTTTGGTTTGTAGCCGTGAGTTTTCAGCCTCCATTCACCCAAAAACATTTTACCTTCTCATTCATTCATGGCTTCAAGAAAAATCTATGGGTAATGGCTACTTTTTACACTTTTCTTCTCATTTTTCATGTATTTTGCCTTGTTTTCTTTGCTTCTTTGAATGGCCTCCACTCCATATCCACGGCCACCACCCCCTACATCTCTTCCCTGCCATCACCACCAGCTACTCCTCTGGTCTTGACCAAGGCCGAGCCACCATGATGCCAAAACTCCACAAAAAATTGCAAAACAAGCCATAAAAACATGATTGTTTACCACTATTGCTTCACCACTCCATTTTCCACCACCACCACCACCTTAGGCCGCCTCCACCACCTTTGGCCAGACCACCACACACCTTTCCTTCCACTGACCTGATCCATACCCCTCTGACCTGACCACACAAGCCCATGGCCCAGCCATTTTTGTGAACAAAACCCACCTATTTTTCCTTAAACTCTTCATATTCCTTTGTATAAACTTCCTCCTCATATTCTACTACCTAGGCCATGCATACACATGACCAAACCTGAGCCAAACTTGTTCAAACCAGAGCCAAAACCATCCCTAGGCCATGACAAAAGAATAGAGAAAGCAAGGCAAAAGATTTGGCATTCGTATCTCTTTTTATTTAAAAGTTATTTCATTTCTAGTGTATTGAAATTTATGGTTTGCTTTGATTTTTGTTTGGGTTGTAACACAAGATCTATATCATTGGATTTTCTCTCCACACTCAAATTGTATTAGAGTTGTCGTGCCTTCGTAATCTTTGTGTTGTGAGCTTTGTTGGCAAATCTCCAGCTTAACAGGTGAGTTATTCTCACCAGACAATATGTACATATATAACTAGTGAATTGACCCCTTTTGAATCTGTAAAATGCATTATCATGTTACACTTGCTATGTTATGATTTTATGATGTTCACCCAGGCTTAAACACCTATTATATTATATGTTACTGTTATATTATGCTGTTCTATTATTTTTAACAGTTTATCACACTGCAAGTTCCCTTTAGATTAAAATCACTATGGGTTGAAATGATACATACCCGAACGGACTTTAGAATAGGAGAAAATCATTATGGGCTGAAATGATAGGCCTGAATGATTTTCAATTATTTTTTTCATTTCCTTGGGATTGCGGGTTTGAAATGATCAAACCCGGGTTTTCTTTGTAAATTACAGGTTGAAATGATATATTACCCGTATCACTTTACCTAGACTAGAAATGAAATACAGACCCGTAGTTAAAATATGACTTATAAATTTTTTTAAAAATATTTTAAAAATGTAAATATTATGATATTTTGATTTAAACTAAATAAAAATGATTTTTGTAAAGCATTATTGATTTTCTGAAAATTTATAAGTGAAATAAATTAATGGTAAAATTAGAAAATTTGAAATGTAAGTTATTTTGGGAAATTTTAATTTGGTGATAATTGGAATTTAAATTAAATGTGAAATGTGATAAATTCATGATAATTTGGATTAAAGTGAATTTAAATGATTTTTATATTATATTAATGATTTTGAATAAAGTTAAAATGTGAAATGAATGAATATTTAAGTTGAAATTTTGAAATATAACTAAAATTGGAAATTTGTGAATTTGGCTTAAAAGTGAATTTTAAGTTAAGTAAATAAAAAATGGAATTAAATTATATTTGAAAATTTAAACTTAAGTGTTAAGTTAATTTAATTTAATGAATTTATAATTTAATATTGGAATTTAATAAGTGAATTATTATTAAATTTTGATTTTTGAATGGAGGTTTAACTTTATAAAATCATGAATATAAGGGTATTTGAATGATTGTTTTAAAAGTGAAATTATATGATTTTTTAAGTTAAAAATGATTTATATAAAAATATAATTGTTTGTGAAATTATACTGAATATTTGAAGTTAATTAACTGCATTTCTGAAATGCTATTAATTCTAATGTAAATGATAATACAACATTTGTAAATGCTGTAGTTGATAATAATGAACAAAATGGCTAAATTTAATTAAAGGCTATTATAGCATTTTTGTAAATGTTATAATGGTTGAATTTAACTAAGTTTATTTGAAACTAATGTAACCCTATTACAGCATTTTAAATGCTGTCTTTTGTTAAATTGAACTGTTTTAAATGTGACTTTCCGTAGCATTTTTTAAATGCTGCGAAAGTTGAATTTTCATTATTTTAATTAATTTAAGTGAACGAATGAACTTTGAAAGATTAAAATTTTGGAAATTTAATAATTTAATTATTAAATATAATAACTTCATTTTTATGATTTAAAATAAAGTAATTTGTTTCGAAATATAAACTATTTTGAAATATGATATTTTGATATTTTGAAATGGATATTTGAAGGATATTGAATTTTGAAATGATATTTGATTTCGAAGTATAAAATACCATTTTGAAATTTTAACCACGGGATGTATTTAATTTATAGTTTAACTGATCCTTAAAGGATGGGCGATCCCAAGCATCCTTTGAGTTATTATGCATTTCTACTACAGTTCACTTGAGTTGGTTTACATTATATAAGTATATATTGTCCTGACTCGAGTGTTTTGTATTTTACTTTACGCTCGGGTCAGCCTGAGTATTTACAGCTTAGCTTTGGATTTCTTTCTGGAGCTAGGAATCGCTGGAGATTCTGCTTGTCTAGTTATCTGTTCCTTTCAGTTCAGTTGTTCTATTTCAGTTCTGGTATTCATAAACTTCTATTTATTTGAGATTTCTATTGTATATGTTTTCAAACAAATATTATGTATTTTGTTTTGAGAGTTTGTTATAGTAGCTTCATGAACTACTATGGTATTTTTAATTTCCGCTGCGAGTTATTCTGATATGTTCTGTGTCTGTGATTCTGTGTATTTGATTTCATTTGCTCCAAATTTATTTACAATCTGTTATTTTTAATTATTCAAGTCAGACATGTGTGGATTATTGGCGATTTGAATGGTCTAAAATACTGGGTCGTTACAGTTGGTATCAGAGCTTTGGTTTTAGGCAAACCTTAGCCTGCGGAGCAAAAACTCATTAGAGATAGGGTAGAAATACCCTAGAATAAGTGAAATCAATCTCAGAATCATTTCTTTGTGAGAGAACGTATTTTCGAAGTATAAAATAATTTTCAAATGATTTTTAAAGAATTTTCAAAGATTATTTTGATATAAATTTCCTTGCTTTAAAAGTAAAATATTTCTTAAACTTCATTCCTTTCGTATCCACCTTGTTAGTAATTTCTTTGATTAGGATCCTCTAAAATTTTGAACTTCTCTCTTGATTGATCTAGATCCTTTGTTGATTGGAATCTATTTTGGGTATGGCAAAATCAGTAGTTTGTTAGGATGCTTTGAGTAAACTCTGTTGTATCTTTTGCTTAGCTAAAGTTGTCCAACTAAAGATATTTATGCTTCTGTTTTTGTATGTTATGAATTCGAGTCTTTCCAAATTTTGAATGGGAATTTTTCTGTATCGATATAGATTATATTTCTCTAATCTTCGTTTGGATTCTTATCGAATAAGATTCCTTTGAATTTTGGAATGCTCACTTGTTCTGAAATCCATTCCTATCTCCCCTAATTGTATTCTTTTGATTTTGGAGCATTGCATCACTCCACTTTGTATGACCTTTATAGGGTGGCGATTCCGCCAATCTTTGAATGATTATAATTGGCATTGATTCACCGGAGATTTCTGTATCCTCGGTTTACGATGTTTTCTATCTTCTGCTATATTTAGATTCTATCTCTGGCAATCGAAGGTCGATTTTCCTTAGATTTTCGCATCGATTATATTCCTGAAATCACGGTTGACCGGTTAAGGTCGCCCGCGATTCATATAGGCTTATCCATCTTGTATTTGGTAATTTAATTATCTTATCTTCGTTTGAGCCTATCTTTGAATTAGAATTCTATTTGATTAGAGTCCTTCTAAATTTGAATCTCTGTTTTGCTTTGAAATCCATCCTTGAATCGTCCCTTGGAAAGTTTGTGGTTGATTGTCTTTTAAAATTTTTGTATTCATCGTAGTTTTATTTTGATAAGGATGACCATATTTTTATATAAAGATGAAATGTTTTTGATAAGGATTATATACCTTTTAAAAAAAAATGAGAATTTGAAGTTTTGAAAGGATTTGAAATTGTGAAAATTTTGTAAGAAATGGTTTCATATAAAATGATTTATAACTGAAGGTTTTGAATCTGAATTTAAGTGATTGAACTCCGGCATTTTGGAACTGGTTTTAAGATTTTGAAATAATAAATAATATGATTGAAATTATTTTTCCGAATAAGTAATGTTTCAATGATTTTAATGGGTTTTAATGATTTTGAAGGAATTTCAAAGAAGTTTTCAAAGTAAATGGAAGTCCAGAACTCACTTGTGTCGCTGGAAAATAATTTCGGTGATGAGTGCACGCATCATCGACATTGATTTTCGAGTTTCTGAGTGAGGGAGAGGCCACTTCGGTAGCATTGCTATGCGATTGATTTGTGAAACCAATTTAGATTTCAAATTCCGAAGTGTGATGTGATATTCGAAAGATATATGTATATATATTTGTAAAATTTGAAATGAGCCGGTGTTCAGTCCTTGAGTTTTGGATTTGATTTGATATAACCCTATTTTTGGAATGGATTTACTGATTTAATTGTTATTTCCAACTCTTGGATTGAATTATGATTTCTTCAATTATTTTAAAGGTTCGAGCACTTCCAAATCAAGGTTAACTTTTCAAAGCTAAGAAAATTTGAAAAGTAATTTGATAAAGTATATAAGTTTGTTTTGAATGTTTAAGTATGAAGTAATATGATTTAAATAAGTTGAAACTGTTTGGTTAAGTAAATGAATAAAGCAATTTTAAAATTTTCTAATATGAAATTTAGATTTGAAATGTTTTGAAAAGAATTTGGTCTTCAAAATATTTTGAATAAAATTTAGTTTAAATGTTTTAACTTAGTAACATCTTTATGAAACTATATATTTAACAAGTTGAAATAAATATATAAGTTGTACGTATGCTGTTTTATTCGCATAATTAATTTGATCCAAGTTTGAGTACACAAGTTCGAGGTGGATTACACCATTTCGTGTTAGGATTTTTCATTCGATTCTTGATGGCGAATATTTGATATGGATTTTGGGCTTGATTCCAGAATTCTCTATCATAGTATATGGCTATGCAAGGAGACTGATGGCTTCTAGTCGAGAAACCATATCGAAGTCTGCATTAGGGAAATCGAATGGACAATACTAGTTCGAAAGCGAACTTGTGTGATCGAGCGAGCGATCAAATGTGATTTTGCGAAATGATGACGTGTGTACATCTTATATTCTAATATCAGTGATATATTTTGACGCTGAAATTGAAAGCTGTCGGGTTAGAATATCTTTGCTTACTTTTCCAATTTAAATTACAAAGATATATAACCTATAAAAGCAAAGATATTCAAATCCCATATGGCTCTACATACAGCGAAATTTATTTTGGAAAATTTGATCCTTATATAAGACGGACCTTACGTAAGTATAAGATGATTTTGAAAACATTTGATTTTGGAAATGAATTGGTTGACTTAAATTATATTGATTTGGAAATTTGGATTTATTTTCAAAAATCTATTATTTTGGAAACTTTGAAACTAAAGATATTTAATTTGAGAAGAAAATAATTTGGTGAAATTGTATATGATTTTGAAATTGAACTGATATTGAAACAAATTTAAATTTGAGAACCTTATGTTACTAAACACTTGATTTGGGAGTTGTCGAACTTATATAAAATTGATTTGTATGAGTATGAAATTGATTCGAAAACTACAGATTTGAAAAGGTACTCAATTTGAAAGTGAAATCTTATATAATTGAAGTCTATATAAGTATGATTTGATATACTATTGATTTTGGAAAGTATTTGATTTGAAAATTAAATCTTATATATAATGGATTTTATATAAGTACGATATTTGAAAGTGATTTGAAAAGGTACTATATGATACATATTTTCGAAGTAAAGATATGGAAAGTGCCTTCTGCTTGATACCCGATTTGTGGCCACATCTTGGATTCATTCTATCGATATTATTCTCTCTGATTTTTGGTTTTCCGGATATGATACTCGAGTGTCCTTCGAATTCCATGGCGTTACCCATGGTCTTACGATCGTGACTGCATAGCGCAACTGCCTGGCTGAGTCTTGCCTAGGGGTACGAATTGTTTCCTGGGGGATCCAGGCGTAACCATTGTGTATCCTGCAATCTGTGTAGGTCGCAAATAGTAGCGCAAATGCTTGGCTGAGTCTTGCCTGGGGGTACGGATTGTTTCCTGGGGGATCCAGGCGTAACCATTGTGTATCCTGCATTCTACTAGTCATCATGGCGTAACTCGCAGGGCTAAGAAAGCTTACGGATATGGATTGTTTCCTGGGGGATCCAGGCGTAACCATTGTGTATCTGCGAACCATGGTTAGACAAAGGTTTTGTTTGTTTTTGTTTGGATTGTACTTTCCATATCTGTTTTTAAAAGTGTTTCCAGTATTTTCACTGGGTGTTGAAACAAGTCTACTAAGTACTTGGAGAATTCTAGTTTTGCGCCTGATCAACGCACTACCAGAGTCTACAGGAACAAGGATAAACTTGTTAAGACATCGAGTTAAAAAGTATTTTGATAAAATATTATAAAGGATATTTTGATCAGTTATTTCCTTTCTAAAAGATTATAAAGTGTTTTAAATATTGTTTACCTCTTCAACCAACAATTTTAAATTAATGGCTCATCCTTGTCTTTCGTCCTATTTTCCCTTCTAGCTATTCCTATTCTCCACCTTATTAAACTTACCCATAACAACAATTATCAGGTATAATTTTAATCTTCTTGTCATCTTGTCTTAATCCTATTCCATTTTATCTTTTCTGTGTTTTCCGTACCTTATTCCTTTTCGAGGACGAAAAGATTTGAGTGAGGGGGAGTGTAACAACCCTGTATTTTGTGATTATTTTAATTGTATATTTTGGTTATTTTAATTAATTTCCTGATTTAAATACTTTATTTTAGTTATTAAAATGAATAAATTTTGTTATTTTAAATATAAATTTTGATTTTGATGTGAATTAGAATTCCAAACATGACTAAAAAGAATATTTTCCAGAAAAGTGATTTTTGGTCAATATGGTCAAACTTTGACTTTTAATTTAGAAATTTGAAAGTTTGAAAATTTGAATTTTATCTTTTATTATGAAAGTAAATAAAATTTTAAGAATAATGCTTTTCGTTTCGTTGAAATCTGATTTATAATGTGAAAGTTATGCCTTTTTCAATATTGTGTAATTTGCTGTATTTAACAAATTGTTTATTTTAAATTGTATAAATAATATTTTATTTGGTCATGTAATGTTCTAATTTATATTTATATGGGTAAAATAACATGTTGTGCATATATTTTGGTTTTAAAACATTTTTTTTAAAAGTATAATTGACATTTTCCAGTGTCAGTTGTATTTTGCTTATAATTTCTAATTTCCAGTTTCAATTAATTAAAGTAATTCTTTATTTATTTTTCTATTTTTTTCTTAAAATCTTATTTGATTCTCATTCCCACTTTATTTTGTTCCTCATTTATTTTATTTATTTGACCTTTTATTTGTTTTAAAGTGAAATAGAAATTTTCTAAAACTAGTGATATTCTATTTGTAAATTTTAAGTCCTGTTTTGAATTTTTAAGCAATTTCTTTAGTTCTTTTTCTAATTTCTCTAAATTTAATTATTTATTTCATTTTGAAAATATAAATGAATTATTTTACTTCACATTTTTGTTTTAAAATATTTTTAAAATGAAGTTGTTAATTTTCCAAAGTCAATAGTGATTTATTTGTAATTTCTGGACCCTGTTTTCAATTTTTAAGCAATTTCTTATGTTCTTTTTCCATTTTCTTTAAAATTAATTAATTATTTTTATTTTATATTACTTTGTTTCGGTTTTAAAGTCAATTTACTGATTTTATTTTTGTTTTATTTGAATATAAAGAAAAAGAAATATGAAGAGTTTTAAAAGCTTATTTACCTTAAGTCCTTTCATCTCCTTTGTCCTTTCATTTGCCATAACTCCTCAATTACTATCTTGGTTGTGCATTTTTGGTTTGTAGCCGTGAGTTTTCAGCCTCCATTCACCCAAAAACATTTTACCTTCTCATTCATTCATGGCTTCAAGAAAAATCTATGGGTAATGGCTACTTTTTACACTTTTCTTCTCATTTTTCATGTATTTTGCCTTGTTTTCTTTGCTTCTTTGAATGGCCTCCACTCCATATCCACGGCCACCACCCCCTACATCTCTTCCCTGCCATCACCACCAGCTACTCCTCTGGTCTTGACCAAGGCCGAGCCACCATGATGCCAAAACTCCACAAAAAATTGCAAAACAAGCCATAAAAACATGATTGTTTACCACTATTGCTTCACCACTCCATTTTCCACCACCACCACCACCTTAGGCCGCCTCCACCACCTTTGGCCAGACCACCACACACCTTTCCTTCCACTGACCTGATCCATACCCCTCTGACCTGACCACACAAGCCCATGGCCCAGCCATTTTTGTGAACAAAACCCACCTATTTTTCCTTAAACTCTTCATATTCCTTTGTATAAACTTCCTCCTCATATTCTACTACCTAGGCCATGCATACACATGACCAAACCTGAGCCAAACTTGTTCAAACCAGAGCCAAAACCATCCCTAGGCCATGACAAAAGAATAGAGAAAGCAAGGCAAAAGATTTGGCATTCGTATCTCTTTTTATTTAAAAGTTATTTCATTTCTAGTGTATTGAAATTTATGGTTTGCTTTGATTTTTGTTTGGGTTGTAACACAAGATCTATATCATTGGATTTTCTCTCCACACTCAAATTGTATTAGAGTTGTCGTGCCTTCGTAATCTTTGTGTTGTGAGCTTTGTTGGCAAATCTCCAGCTTAACAGGTGAGTTATTCTCACCAGACAATATGTACATATATAACTAGTGAATTGACCCCTTTTGAATCTGTAAAATGCATTATCATGTTACACTTGCTATGTTATGATTTTATGATGTTCACCCAGGCTTAAACACCTATTATATTATATGTTACTGTTATATTATGCTGTTCTATTATTTTTAACAGTTTATCACACTGCAAGTTCCCTTTAGATTAAAATCACTATGGGTTGAAATGATACATACCCGAACGGACTTTAGAATAGGAGAAAATCATTATGGGCTGAAATGATAGGCCTGAATGATTTTCAATTATTTTTTTCATTTCCTTGGGATTGCGGGTTTGAAATGATCAAACCCGGGTTTTCTTTGTAAATTACAGGTTGAAATGATATATTACCCGTATCACTTTACCTAGACTAGAAATGAAATACAGACCCGTAGTTAAAATATGACTTATAATTTTTTTTAAAAATATTTTAAAAATGTAAATATTATGATATTTTGATTTAAACTAAATAAAAATGATTTTTGTAAAGCATTATTGATTTTCTGAAAATTTATAAGTGAAATAAATTAATGGTAAAATTAGAAAATTTGAAATGTAAGTTATTTTGGGAAATTTTAATTTGGTGATAATTGGAATTTAAATTAAATGTGAAATGTGATAAATTCATGATAATTTGGATTAAAGTGAATTTAAATGATTTTTATATTATATTAATGATTTTGAATAAAGTTAAAATGTGAAATGAATGAATATTTAAGTTGAAATTTTGAAATATAACTAAAATTGGAAATTTGTGAATTTGGCTTAAAAGTGAATTTTAAGTTAAGTAAATAAAAAATGGAATTAAATTATATTTGAAAATTTAAACTTAAGTGTTAAGTTAATTTAATTTAATGAATTTATAATTTAATATTGGAATTTAATAAGTGAATTATTATTAAATTTTGATTTTTGAATGGAGGTTTAACTTTATAAAATCATGAATATAAGGGTATTTGAATGATTGTTTTAAAAGTGAAATTATATGATTTTTTAAGTTAAAAATGATTTATATAAAAATATAATTGTTTGTGAAATTATACTGAATATTTGAAGTTAATTAACTGCATTTCTGAAATGCTATTAATTCTAATGTAAATGATAATACAACATTTGTAAATGCTGTAGTTGATAATAATGAACAAAATGGCTAAATTTAATTAAAGGCTATTATAGCATTTTTGTAAATGTTATAATGGTTGAATTTAACTAAGTTTATTTGAAACTAATGTAACCCTATTACAGCATTTTAAATGCTGTCTTTTGTTAAATTGAACTGTTTTAAATGTGACTTTCCGTAGCATTTTTTAAATGCTGCGAAAGTTGAATTTTCATTATTTTAATTAATTTAAGTGAACGAATGAACTTTGAAAGATTAAAATTTTGGAAATTTAATAATTTAATTATTAAATATAATAACTTCATTTTTATGATTTAAAATAAAGTAATTTGTTTCGAAATATAAACTATTTTGAAATATGATATTTTGATATTTTGAAATGGATATTTGAAGGATATTGAATTTTGAAATGATATTTGATTTCGAAGTATAAAATACCATTTTGAAATTTTAACCACGGGATGTATTTAATTTATAGTTTAACTGATCCTTAAAGGATGGGCGATCCCAAGCATCCTTTGAGTTATTATGCATTTCTACTACAGTTCACTTGAGTTGGTTTACATTATATAAGTATATATTGTCCTGACTCGAGTGTTTTGTATTTTACTTTACGCTCGGGTCAGCCTGAGTATTTACAGCTTAGCTTTGAATTTCTTTCTGGAGCTAGGAATCGCTGGAGATTCTGCTTGTCTAGTTATCTGTTCCTTTCAGTTCAGTTGTTCTATTTCAGTTCTGGTATTCATAAACTTCTATTTATTTGAGATTTCTATTGTATATGTTTTCAAACAAATATTATGTATTTTGTTTTGAGAGTTTGTTATAGTAGCTTCATGAACTACTATGGTATTTTTAATTTCCGCTGCGAGTTATTCTGATATGTTCTGTGTCTGTGATTCTGTGTATTTGATTTCATTTGCTCCAAATTTATTTACAATCTGTTATTTTTAATTATTCAAGTCAGACATGTGTGGATTATTGGCGATTTGAATGGTCTAAAATACTGGGTCGTTACACATGTTTTTGCATTTTGAAAGTTATTTAAACTATATTTTCAAGTATTTTTGAGAATTTTGAAATAAATGGTAAGCGTTGTTTAAAATATATAAAAGGAGTTATAAGTTTGATTAATTATCTTTCGTAATAATTTACATTGTTTTAAATTTACAAAAAGATGATAAATTTGATTAATTATCTTATGTTGTTTTAAATTTATAAACAGATTATAAATTTGATTAATTATCTTTGGGATAGTTAATGTTGTTTTAAATTTATCAAAAGATTACAAGATAAATCTTCTTTCGAGATAATTAATGTATCAATTATCTTTCAGGATAATTAACATTGTTTTAAATTTATAAAAGTATTCTAAATGGATTCATTATCTTCTGGGATAATAAATGTTGTTTTAAAGTTATAAATGATAGTTTATAAATAAGAAAACATTCAAAAAGGAATGTTTGAAAATAAATCCGAGTGTAAATTATTTTGGGTTTATTGTAAACGATGTTTTAATGACATTTGTTTTTTACCCCTCTTTTTAACACTTATAAATATAATTTTCTTTTTAAAAAGAATATTTTAAAGGGTATTTCTAAATTGTTTTACCAATATTTCTAATGGGACAATCAAGTGCAAGTGTGGTTTAAATGCTTTAAAAAGTTTGATTCGTATATTAAAATATTTAGTCTTACACTTAGCACTAAAAGTTATAGGAACTCTTGCTATTCTCTTAAAGTTAAGAATGTTGTCGAGTCAAGATAGGAACCAACCCCTAACTTTTCCGGCTTCATTGTTTTCCCTAGGGTTATGCTAGTTCGAGATCGATGAGTTATGATAAGTATATGAGATTTAATTTTCATATACAGTTTTTTGTCATTCTCGATGGTTGATTTATCGACTATTGATTCTACTATCATTTTTGAGTTTTGTAAATCTAAGATGATTTGTTGCTTATTTGAGCGTTGATATCCTTTGTCGGAGATGACTAAAACCAAAGGGCGAGTGGATGTTAAGCTATGTGGGGTTGCTCCCATTAGGGTATCTTCACGTCTACTCAAGATTGGATTCGATTGTATGTTCGCAAAGATGTGAAATATTCGAATTCTCGGTAAGGTTGGTGGGGTCTCGCTTGTACATTTTCGAAAGAGTCATAGAGTAAATGACCCTCTCAAATATATTGTCTAGAGGTATACTTTCGGTAAGGAGGCGCACCATCCTAGTCATTGTTGGACAAATTACTTTTCCTTATTTGATTCAAATATTTGAATTGTTTTCATAATTGCATCGAGAAGTGTGTAGTGCTCTTCTCGATGTTTAATTATTTGTGTCCATTCTTTAAGTTTGGATTTTGATCTTATTTGTGCCCATTCTTTCAAACTTGGATTTTATTCTGATTTATTTCCATTCTCTCATGTATGGATGTTGTTCTTCTATGATAAAACTCATTTCATGTTTAGTGGCCTGGTCTTACAGAATTATTATATATTCATCATATTTCTTGAGTTTTCTCACACTGGTTTTCCAGACTGATTCGGGTGTTATTTTGGTATAATGCTCAGGTCAGACTGAGTTTTTTCCATGTCGTCATTGGTGGGTAATGGAGCTCATGGAGTAGAGCTGAATGTTCACATTCTGTATTATTTTTATTTTCCACCGTATTATTTTGTATACCCATCAGTAATTGTAAGGTCGGGAAGTTATAACTGCCCAGGAAGATGAGGTTTGTTTTTAACTCTAATATACCATGTATCTTAGAATGATATCTTTTACTATCATTGTTATATTATATGTGGTTATTCCGTTCTGATATTCTATTTTCCCCTGATACTTTTATTTTTATTTTTACCCTAATAATATACCTTTTCGGCACTTGGTTGCTCAACATTTGAATATCGTGGATGTTTTAAGTGCCGACTTTCGAGGGTCGAAAAGGCGGGTCGTTGCATTTGACCTATTACAGAATAGCTAGATCCAACGCAGTACCTCGAGTTGGGGATTGCCAGTCGTCTTTGTTACAATGGCGGATGGTTCCCTAAATTTATGCGTAGATTACCGAGAGTTGAACAAAAGTACTATCAAGAATCCTTTTCCTAGGATCGACGATATGTTTGATAAACTCCACGGCACTTGTATATTTTCTCAATTGGATCTTGCCATCGGTTTCCACCAATTAAGGTTATTAAAGGAGAGTGTGCCCTTAACAGCCTTTTGAACTCCAGAATATTTTTACGAGTGGTTAGTTAGCCATTTGGGCTGTCTAATGAAGCCACTTATTTTGTGGACTTGATGAATCGAGTATTTCGAGATCATCTTAATAAATTTATTTTTATCTTTATTGATGACATTCTTATCTATTCAAAAATGAAGGAGGAGCACAAATATCATCTCCATGTCATACTCGATACCTGAAGAAGCCATGTATTGAAAGCTAAGTTTTCTAAATGCCATTTCTAAAAATTCAAAGTTAGGTTCTAGGGCATGTAATTTCAAGGAAGGCATATCAGTGGACCTAGCTAAAGTTGTTGCTGTTAAGACTGGAAGAAGCCCAGACGTTCGATGGAAGTTTCTTGTGATTGGCAGGTTTTTACTACAGATGTATCAAGGACTTCTCTAAGATTGCTTCTCATCTGACTAAGTGATCAAAGAAATATGTTAAGTTCGTTTGGACTTCTAAGTGTGATCAAGCATTCAATGAATTTAAGGAGAAGTTGACTAGCGCTCTTGTTTTAACCATTCCAGATGGAAGCGGAGGTTTAACTTTGTATACAGATGCTTATGAAACCAGATTGGCAGTAGTTCTAATGCAACATGGGAAAAAATTTCCTGGCGAGTCGACAGCTAAAGCCGCATGAGAAAAATTATGCCTATTCGAGTTATACATGGACCACAAATCCTTAAAATACTTCTTTACCCAAAAGGATTTGAATTTGAGGCAGCAAAGATGGCTACAGTTTCTTGCTTCTTATGATCCGGATATTCTTTATACCCCTAGGAAAGCAAATGTCATTGCTGATGCATCGAGTAAGAATGCAGTAATGGTTGCAAACTTAGAAGTTAAGCTAGTTATGATGGAAAGGATTGCATCTAGTCAAGGGGCATAACCTATTTTGGCTCGACTTAAGAAGGATGTGGAAGAAGGTGTTGTTTCTAGCTTTGAGATTCATTCTTGGGGCATGTTGAAGATGAATGGGCATATTTGTGATCCAGATTTTGATGGACTTAGACAAGACGTGCTAACCAAATGCCACCGTTGGAGTTATCTTTCCATCCAGGAGTGATCAAGATGTTCAAGGATATGAAGAGAGTATTCTGGTGGAAGGGGATGAAGCGAGATGTTTCAATCTTTGTGGGCCGTTGTGCAAACCACCACTAAATTACGGGTGACTAGTAGAAGACAACTGGATTTCTCCAGCCACCAGAGACTCCAAAGTGCACTACAAGAAAAATGGACTTTCGCAGCGTTTTAAAAACGCTGTCAAATCCTTTCGCAGCGTAATGAAGAACGCTCTCTAACGACAAGCTGTAATAGAGTCAAGACATATCACAGCATTTCTAAAACGCTGCAAAATTAGCAACATATTACAACGTTTTCTTATTACAGCGTTTTAATGATGGCTGTAATATGTCCTTACCCATTGTTTCTTCTTCCTTTAGACAACATTTTAAAAACGCTGCAATACTTTTTTACAGCGTTTTGAAAAAGCTCGTAAATGAGCATTTAGCACCATAAAGCAAACGCTGCATATGGGTGGATGTTTCACAGCGTTTCCCTTTTTTCCTGACATCTGCAGCGTTTTTCTTTTTTACAGCGTTTTTGAAACGCTGTTAAATATGAAAAATACCATGCACAAAAGTTTATATTTACAATCATCCCACCAGCTATAAAATTTTATATCTGATAATATCAGTTAATTAAAAACACAATAAATAAATATAATCTTCGCATGTTATATATAATAAAGTTGCACTAACTCCATACTCAAAATAAACGATAATCGTATATATACATAATGTTGTAAGCAAATATGATAGTAACATTGTTTTACATAAATAGCATATTAAATTAAGCAAAATATGAGTTGTGAGAGTCCAAGCTAATCCTCTTCAACAATTCAACCTCCACTAGCTAAGTCAGTCAAATTACATAAGCATGCTCACTTTGAAACTGCGAAGATGTAAAGAAAAAACATGTTAATAGGTAATTCTTGCAAGAAAAAACAAACGGTTGGTGGTTACCACCAAAGCTAATTTAACAGAATACTATTACGGTTGGTAAATAGTTCAAACTACAAGGTAAAATGTTATAAATTCGACCAACGAGATTGACAATTGTTGACAATAAGAATGCTTAAGCTACCGTTTGACAGTGGTTGAATACTGAAGCACTGATGCCATAAAAGAAAATGACGAGGAAGACCTGCTATTATGCTGTATGCCTGAGCTAAAGCAAAAAATAAAATGCCTATTTATTGAATTAAAGGCAGTCATGAAGCATCAAAGAGAAAAAGGCCAGAATTATTAATATTAAAATCAATGAAGTGGATGAATACATAAAGCAGAGGCAGGCACAAAGATGATGAGATATATAACAGGTCACCGTACTATGCTGGCAGACTGAGGATTGAGACAGCTTACAGAAGGAAACATGTGCAGTGGTTTAGGACTAGACTATATCAAAATGAGGATGAGACTGAATGCTAGGATGCTTGCTGATATTTGATGAGAGGTGCTAGTATTGACGTACAGAAGTTGATGTACACAGTGGTGCAATAGAAATAGGAAGTGAACTGGACTGGATAATATGAGTTAAGGAATGGATGAAATGAAACAATTGTCGAGATGAACTGGACCAAAAAGGAGCACATTTGCTGAGATGCTAATGCTCTGAACTGGACGAGCATTGTTGGGATGCCAATATAGAGATTGAAGCACAATAAGCGAAGCACATTTGCTGAATTGAACTGACAAATGCAAGTCTAAACTGGACAAGCATTGTTACTCCTTTTTGACTGCCTTTAAAGTATAGAATTGGATACCACTATCTGTATGACAACATATTTAGACCATTTGATATTTACATTTCTTGCACCTTAGTACAACCACTGTATGTCTTACATATTTAGTACATTTGATATCTATATTTCTTCTAGCTTCGTACAGTTTTCATAAAAAATAATGGAAAGAGCATTCAACATTAGTGCTAATGGAAAGTGAAATAGGAGGATTAATGGACCCTGAAGGATACATGCCATGGGAAGGAGATTTTGGATTGAAGACTTTATCCTACTTTGGATTTGGGAACCATGAACCTGGTTCTGATGTTAGGTCGAGATTTAAGTGGCTTGGAGTTGAGGTGATAAATAATAAAACTATGAAATGTTACATGTCAGCTCAAACTAAGCATAAATGTTGCATAGCAGCTCAAGCTAAATGTATGGTGTTGGCTAGCAGTTGCTATTTGAAATGATTAAAAGTAATATTTAACTTAAGTGGTGAAGTTCAAATCAAATAATAATTCTGGCATATGATAAACAAAATCCAAATACAAGGGTTATGCTTCCAATAAGTTTTTTTCTTTTTTCTTATACAAGATCATTGACAAACAAAATGATTTCTGCTGTGTCAGAGAACAAACTATTAAACAAAAATTTTAGTAGTTGTGATATTTAATAGTAAATTATAAATACTAAAAAATAGTACAAGAAATAGATTGAATAGGAAATAGATTTAACCTAACCCGATATACAAAACACTTATTTCATTAACCGATTTACAAAAACTATTATTAACTCATAAATATAATAGCAGCAGCAATTTATGATTTTATAGTATGGCAAAAATATCCAATTCAAATATCTCTTAAACTTCAAAAAAAAGTCGAATTTTTGTATCTGATTATATTTACAAAATGGTATGATTCTTCTAGTCTGCTAGTATGATAATGCCCATAACCATCAACTGTAAACACAGTAAGGCATTATTATTTATACAACATACTTATTTAACATTTTAACACCAGTTGCATGAACTGTTTTATGAAGGACTATATTCTATTTTGTTTACCTGACCATGACAAAAAAACAAGGCAGCTAAGTAGTCAAAGTTGTAAGCCATACAAAAACAGTTATAACTAGTATGATACTACGTTCCTCGCTATGTATCACAACATGGTGTAGAACTAATAACAAGGACATACATGTATCATGTATAATCAAGGACAAAACCGTGGATATTTCTTTATACACTGATTAACATTCCTAAAAAATACTGGGTCCATAGTAGGGATAAACAATCTATTAACAAATTTTTATAAAATTTAGTCAACTTTGTTCAATTTTCGTAAAACTTAGTTAATTCATTTAATTTTATAAACTTAATTAATTTTTATAAACTTAGTTAATTTTTACAAACTTAGTTAATATTTTAAAACTTAATTAATTTTTATAAATTTAGTAATTTTTATTTTTTAAAAAACTAGTTATACAAATTTAGTTAATTTTTGTAAAACTTAGTCAAGTTATTTATAAAGCATATCCCGACCACCCCCACTCTCAAAAGCTTCTACTGTTTATGAAGCTCTTTTTTCCAACAATGTGGGATAAAGTTATACTAGGATTTACATGTTATATGTTTTTAAAGTATATCCCAAATAAAATATGTAATTCTGAATTAGAAAAATTGGAATAGAGAGTAATAACTGACCTTGAGTTTCTTGTTATTTTTTGTTTTCATGTACATTTGAATCTCAATAGCAGACACTTCCAGAAGCTGAGTTCCTTTTTTATGGTCATCAGGGCCATCTTCTTTTCGACATGATTTTTGAAGTTCTTTCAATATCTAAAAAAACTAAAAAAACATCAACAATTAGCTGAAGCATGTAACCGATAGTAATTTCCGAAGAAAGTACTCGCTAACAAAAAAAGAAATCACCTTGTTCATTTGATTGCAAAGTTTAAGATTAGTCTTGAACCACAAACTCTGCAAATATAAAGATGAATTTTAAGGGGTAATCACAAAACATATGGTCAAATATACAGGGGAAAAGATAAGCTAGGTTTATATTAATGAGTGGCACGATTTCAGACCTGAAAAAATAGCATCATCATAGTTGAGTTCCAATTGTGAATCAATTATATCATCGTAAAAATATGAGCAATAAAGTTGTTAGATAATATTTATGTTCGGCGACTTATATCATTTATCAGAACCATGAAATGAGAGATAAGATTTAAGAGTAGAATTCATAAATGATACACAATAACCTCAACTCACCAATTATAAGTGATGCTTCTATAATAACCTCAATAAAGCTAAATTTTACAAACTTGGTTAATACAGTTAAATATTTATAAAACTTAGTTAACTTTTATAAAATGAAGTCTAATTTTATAAACATAGTTATTTTTATAAAATTAATTAATTTTTATAAACTTAATAATTTTTACAATAATTTTATAAACTCAATCTAATTTTTATATACTTAGTTAACTTTTATAAAACTAAATCTAATTTTATAAACTTATTTATTTTTATAAACTTAATTAATTTTTTTTATAACTTATAATTTTTATAAACTTAGTAATTTTTATAATAACTTTTATATACTTAATAATTTCTATAAACTTAGTTATCTTTTATGAATTAATATAATTTTTACTAGTTTATTTAATTTTTATAAAACTTAGTTAATTAGTCAACTTTATAAACTTGGTTAAATTTGTTAAAACTTAATTATTTTTTATAAACTTAGTAAACTTTATAAACATATTAAATTTTCATTGAACTTGGTTAACTTCATTAATTTTTATAAATTGGTTAATTTTTATAAAATATAGCCAATTTAGTTAAATTTTTGTGAAAAATTGTTAATTTAGTTAATTTTTACTTAGTTAACTTTGTTCGAGTTTTTTAACATAGTGTTTAAAAAATTAATACTTTTTTATGTGCTTGGTTATTTTTATAAGCTTGTTTAATTTTATGAGACTTAGTTAACTTAGTTAATTTTTAAATTTAGTTATTTTTTATAAAACTTGGTCAACATAGTTAAATTTTTATAAAACTTAGTTATCTTCATCAATTTTTGTAGACATACTTAATTTATTAATTATTTATAAAACTTAGTTATCTTAATTAAATTTTTATAAAACTTAGTTAGCTTCGTTAATTAGTTGACTTTTTTAAACTTACTTAGTTTTTATAAACTTGGTTATTTTTATAAAACTTATTTAACTTAGTTAACTTTTATAGATTTAGTTAATTTTTATAAAATTTAGTCAACTAAGTTAATTTATTTGATTTTTATAAAATTTAGTCAAGTAAGTTAATTTATTTGAGTTTTATAAAATTTAGTTAACTTGGTTAATTTTTATAAATTTATTTATTTTTTATAGAAATGTGCTAGCCAATTTCTAACTTACAAACCAATAACTTAAATCAACAGACATGTGTTAAGAATCATTTGGTCTTAAATTGTTGGGTTTTACATAGAAAGTGTTTGTTATCCAAATCAATGATGTTTCACAAAGTTTGTATTTTAGTTGAAATCAATACGTCATAAGAGATTACACTTAAAACATATTTTCCCACAGAATTAAACTTAATTATAATATTATTGAGTACTATGAATATGTCCAAGTCGAGGAAGGATGCATATCTTGAAATTATTAAATACTGAAGTAGAGTGAAATTCGATTCATGAAACATAAGTGCATGTATTACTAAGTATTTGTATTTCAATCTAAGAAAGAGTGAAAAACAGGGCTAGAAGAAACCATACCCTGTAAAGTCTTCAATTGAAGAGAAGTTGTGTTGCCTCATAAAGTCTTATAGCTCTGAGCAAAGCTTTTTGACGTAACCATACCCATGCATCATAACACCCGTGCAAACCTGATTTGGTTACAACATATATTTATTATTAGATAGGTTATGAATGCAAAAGAATCATGCATCGATAAAATAGACCGAGTTTTGAGTAAAAAAAGCAGAAAAACATTAGCAAATAGTCATGTCAAAAGGGTATATGATTCGTTTCCTTCAAAGCATTAAATAGAACAAAGTCGGCAGTTTAAACTGTAATAACAAGCAATATAGTAATACTTTCTTCATCTTTGATAGTATATAATAAACAGTATTGTAAATGCATGCCCGGAAATAGTACAAGCCTCAACACAGTAAAATGTAAAAGAGCAACAAACAACTTCATCTAAGAAAGCAGTCATTTGGAGCTCCTAAAATCCTTCTTTAACTCAGAAACCCTTTTCACACACTCCGCCTTATTCCACTCTGGCACTGCTGCCGCTACCTTCTCCCACTTCATATCCACATCCTTAGGAAATGCATTTAAAGCATTCAATAACGCAATGTCCTCATTGGAACCCCAGCTCATGTTCCTTGCATTCTAAATCTCACTCTCAACTCTCTTGTCCACTGGCTTCCCATCCTTCATAAACTGCACAAAGGAATCACTGTCTCCATCCTTCCTCTCCCCTATTGACTTCCCATCTTTATAACGCTTTCCACTTTAAACCTTCCTTCAAATGCCTCTGCGATCTTCTCCCACTGCCTTGGCTCCCCAACCGGATGCTTAGATACATGTTTCTTTAGTATTTCATAGTCCTTTTCACTCCATTCCTTTTCCTCTTTGATTGGCTCCTCCTCAAAATGACTTTTTTCAAAACCTCCCTTTACGTTTCATATTTCAACTTATACTTAAATATGTTGGTAAAATTTAGGGTTATACCATTACCGTTTGGAAAAAAAATTCAGTTAAGGGGAAATGCCTTTTATTAGTCTATATATATCATAAAACATATGATATTTGTAAACTAGGTCAAGGTGTATTCTTTAAGGATTCCAAGTATTACAAATAAGTAGGAAAATGAGGAAAGTTAAAGTAACACCCTAATAGAAGTGCTAATACATTAAAAAAAAAGTTTCCCATCTAATAAACCACTGCAATATTTAGTTGGTTAGACTATCTCTACACTACAAATTCTACACGTAACTGTTCTCAAAATAACAATATTGTATAAAACAAAGTCTAGTTTCAGCAAAAATAGATATAATCAGCCCATAAGATTTCAAAATGCCAGTTGGTAAATACGAATTCAAAATTTTAAGTCGAATAAAATGTTTTATTTTATTTTATTTATTCTTTATTATATTTTTTATTTTAATGATTGATTCGTTAAATAATGTATTAAACAAAAGGAGAGATATTTATGCTCCTGGGTGATGGGTATCAACGAAACATTAAAGTCAATTTTCTGTAAAAATCACATTATTTTAATAAATTTGGACCAATGTCATAGCTAAGTGATAATATATTTACATATTCTTAAACGGTCAAACTAAGTTCACTGAATCTGAGTTCATACTTTAAGGGTCATGGTAAAGCATAAACAGATCTAAGAGCATACATTAACAAAACAACTCATTTTTATTGATTCCCAGGATTAAGATAAATTGGCTTCAATTTTCAGAAAATAACTTAAAAACTAATTAGATAAAAAGCAACAAAGTAAATATATACACTAATATCCAAAAGTCGCATTCTACGTATTGGAAAACAAAAAGTAAATCTGGAATTTGCACATAATTCTAATGTTAAACAACAACAGAAAATCGATCTGTTTAATCAGATCTAGCCATATAAATCATAATCACTCAAGTTGAAGTGGAAAAAAGAAAAGAAAAAAAGGTATATTGCTAGTCCACCCAAAACAAAATCGGCAATCTTACCCGAACTCGAAATAAAATTCTGGACTCCCTTTAAATTTCCGATTTTGCCTCCTTGAAGTCTGTCTGTATTCGTAGATTTTAACAAATAGCAATACCTGTTCAACTGCGAGATTTAGTTATGGGAACATACAGACGTAATCAAATTTCAAAAGAAATTAGCGCCCAACTTTCCATTGTTTGATCCGTGAATTTCATGACTTAAATTGCTTGTTGTTCTAGCAATTTTCTTTTAACAAAATATAGTTCGGTTGTTCGCTTGGCTCATATTTCAAAAGAGAATCAAAATCAAAATAAAGAGGAAAAAATGTTACGTACTTTGATAATCTTAAGTCGTGCAAGGAAAGAGAATAGAAAACTAATACGAACTTTTGAGAAATGATCTAATGATATTTTGTGAAATGAAAATCGAAGTTTTACTTTCAGATCTGGTTTTGGAATAGTTGAAGGTTGAGGTTTGGGGATAGAGGTGTTGCTGTCAGTTTTGCGGGCACATGAGCGGCGGGGAAGGCGATCGACTTCGAGATCTGACTGGATTTCGGGTACGTGTTCGATAAGATTGGACCGGCGCCAATGGTGGGGTCACCGTCGGTGAGTACATGGGACGATCTGCTTCAAGTGACATTTTTTGAATTGACTCATTGATATTTAGGTGGTGATGAAGACAAATGATGATGAGGGAAATAGACGACCTAATTTTAGGTAGAAGGAATGAAAATTTTGTGATTAGGTTTTTGCGGGATGAAATTAGGGATGGAAATTTTAGCAGCAAATTTTTGAGCGATGTTTTATTTAGTTAGGATTCAATTTGGAGGGAACATGAAAATTTACCGCCTTGTTACACACAAACAGCGGTTACCGCTCCAGCCCACTTCAAACAGCGTTTTGTAATTTTATTTCCTATAGTTAAATAATTTTCAACAGCATTTTCAGCAAAACGCTGTGTTATGGTGCTGTCAAATGTGAATTTTCTTGTAGTGGTGGAAGTGAGAGTGGATCTCTATGGACTTTATTGATGGGCTTCCTAGGTCGAAAAGGGGTAACAAAGGCATTTGGGTTATAGTCAATCGAATAACCAAGAGTGCCCATTTCATTTAAGCCGATTAGGATTGCTACGAGTCTAGTGAGTTTGTATGCGAAGGAGATATGAGACTCCATGGGATTCCTTATAGTATTGTAAGTGTAACGACCCTAATTTTGGTTAACATTATTTAAGACATTTAATTAATTAAATTAAATTAAATAATGAAATGGTTAAGGGATTGAGATTTGTGTTAATAGAGGTAGCCGTGCCAATTTAAAACAATGAACTAAGGGAAACTAAAATGAAATATGTATGGAAAATAGATAAGGGGAAAAGTAGGAAAAAGATATGTTCTAATACCTGAAACCCTTCATGCCCATTCATTTTACACGTTCAAAACAAAAACAAAATATAAGTGAGGCCGACCACCATTATGGGAAAGTAAGAAGAAGATAAGCAAGAATCTAAAGGAAGGAAGCTTAAGCAACCTAACCTCTCAACTCCTTAATCACAAAGCTAAAGGTGAATAATAGGTTACATCTCATATTTTTGATGTTTTTGGTTTCTAGATCAGATTTGAATATTTTTGCAAAGTATATTGCCACTTTTTTGATTGTTAAAATGGATATAAATGCTTGTTGATGATTTATGCTATTTCATATGGATTGTATGATAAGTTTTAATATGAAAACCCTATTAAATGGCATCCAAATGCCTTACGATTTTTATATGAGGTCATAAATAATATTTTGGAGATGGGTTTCAAATTTCATAATTTTCTGAATTAATGTGGATTTATTATTAATTTTCTAGTGAAGAAAATGGTTAATTGGGTATAAAATCAATTATGTCTATTTTATATATGTTTTGGGTCAGAGATTTAAATATGTTAGAAAACATATTAAAAACGATTTATGAGAATTTTTGTAGAATTTTCCTAAGTGTTTTAATAAGTATATAAAATTATTTAAGGTATGGGACTTAAATGTTTTATATATTTATAAAAGGAGAAAGCGCATTTTGTAAACATTTTTAATTATTTACTTCTGAAATTTTGATAGCACTTTTAGAAAAGAATTTGAAAAAGAAATTAGCAACCAATCGTACATTGACAAACAAAGCGGGTTAGTTGAAAAGTATTACTTTTTAAAGTTAAAATTTAGTTTTACCATACTTTTGCTGTTTCACCACTTTCGGCACAAACCTTTCGACTAGGTACTTCCATCTCCATCGAAACCAATGCACATGTTATCAAAAGACTTGGTACGTAGTGAATTGGACATAGGCGAAAGGTATATAGTCGAAACAAGGGGTTCCAAAGGGGTCGAAACCTTGCTTTGCATTCAAAAGGAAATGTGCCTGCTTTGCTTTCGAAAAGAATGCTTTTGAACAAGATAGCTTTCGACTTATTCAAATGGTTTCAAAGAATGGTTTCAAAAGTGGTTGTGCCTTTTTTTATAAAGAAGCTTTCGAAAGGGTCGAAACCCCTTGCTGTCGCATCTTACCTTTCGAAGCAATGCCTTAGAAAGGGTTTCTTTGTTTAAAAATATAAGCCGCTTCTCCAATGCTTTCGAAGGGATTGGTTTCAACACCGTCCACTTCTTTGGCTTAGGAAATTGCTTTCGAAAGAGTTGCTTTCGACTTAGTGGTTTTAAGACCCTTTTTATGTTTTGAAATTTAAACCCAAAGGTTTCGAAAGGAATGATTTCAGATGGTTTAGAAAGGTTGTTCCATATATTTTAACTTGAACCCAATGCTTTCGAAAGGCTTGTTTTAAGTGGTGTACTTTAGTATTTTCGAAAGGTAACTAATAAAGGCTTCGAAGGGGAGGTTCCCCAGTATTTTCAAAAGGTATATAGTAAAGGTTTCGAAGGGGGTGATTCCCCAATGTTTCGAAAGGTGTAGTAAAGGTTTCGAAGGGGTGATTCCCCAATGTTTCGAAAGGTTTACCTTTGTGTTTAAGTGGAAGGTTTCCAATGTTTTCGAATGACATGTTTAAAGTGTTTTGAAAGAGGATGTCTAAGGTTTATAAAGCTTTCAAAAGAGATGTTTTCAATGCTTTTGAAAGGACTATGGTAAATGGTTTCGAAACGTATGTTTTGGCATTTTGGCCTAAAGTTAGAAAGTAATGTAGTTTACTTGTATCGAAAGGGTTACTTTCAATGGTTTCGAAAGAGAATTGTTTAAAGGTTTCGAATGTTTTCATCAACAATGTTTTGAGTAAAGTATATATCATGGCAAAGAGGTTTGAGTAAAGTAATGGTATGTTTTCCTTATTTAAGTTTGATTTAAAGGGATTAAATCATTTTGAAAAGGTTTTCAAGAAATATTTAAAGGGTAGTTAACCCTAAGTAAAATGACTCAGATATTTGTATACCAGATAGGACTGGTGTAGGGTCACACCCTATACATTAGCTATAGCCCCTAGCTAATTTTAGTCCAAAATTCCAGTATGTAGGGCTTAGTCACAGGTAAGGCTTAAATGATGGTTACACACAGAAAGGAATATATGTACAGAGAAGAAGAATAGGTTATTGGTGAGCCCAAAAAACCATTAGGATCAGGTGACCCTTGGAGAAGTAAGTTAAGGACAAAACGTCCAGAAGTTTTTCTAACAGATATTAGATTATTTGTTTATTTTATCTTGTAGGCCCAAGTCAGCCAATGGTTAGTAGTTAGCCAAACAAAACTATATTTTTCGTACAGATGGTACATTTGGTACCCGTTTATAAGCATATATGATATTGCTACTATTGTTATAATCAGTTTGATTCCAGGATTCTGATTTGTAAAAAGGTATGGTTTAAAAGGATATTAGGAGGGGAAGCCCGTTCTACTAAGTGGCATGATCTCACTTAATATTTGTGAACCGAGATGTAATAGTATTATTCACACCAGACTTTTTGTCGGACTCGAAGTTTATGTTTTTCCCTTAAAATCTCGAGTGCTCAAAATTGATTGAGTAGATTGAGAGTCTGAATTTTTTAGGTTTAGTAGGTGAACGAATAAAGCTTCCAGAGACGAGCAGGGGGCTGAAGTTAGCTATTTAGGAGTTATTAAATTTTATTTCCGCTGTGATGTTTTAAGACAGTTTTTGTCTATATAGTACTCTGGTCAACCAAAGGGGCATCTTCATATGTCTCACTTGGCGTATTTTGTAGTAATAGTATATTTGATCAATACCTGGGAAACGTTTGGGATTATGTAATGGAATATGAAACATGTTTGTGAAATGTAATCAGAAAAGTTGTTTTTAAAATCTATGATTTTGTTTCATATTCATGTGCTTTTGATATTGGGGATACCATTAACATTAACGTATTTTGTCGCCGGAAGTTAATACTATAGATGATTGTAGCGCTTAGCTTTGGGCCTCAAGATAGGGGATGTTACAACTTGGTATCAGAGCATAGGTTTATGAAATTTTTTAAACTAAAATAATTTTTTGAAAACATAACTAAGGAATTAGAGAAATGATCGAGGTATGGAATAACGCTATAATAACGTACTTATATTTGCTATATATAAGTATACGCTTTATCTCTATTCCCCCATCACTATTAGGGTATTCTTCTGTATCTTATGAAAACTCGAATGCAGATATGGATGCTAGAAGTGTAAGAGTTAACCTTGGAGGGGGAAGCACCACAACAAATGGAAATGCTAGACCAAATACGAGGAGGAACCAAGGTTAGACACAAGCTGCAAATGTGAGTGCCGGAGTCCCACAAGTAGACATGGGAGAAATGTATGAGTTCTTTGTCAACATGATGCAGGCGGGAATTGATGCTGGAGTAGTTGGAGGAAATGCTGGAGGAGGGAACCAAGAAGCTCCAGTGGTGAATAACTATGCTATTCTAAGTAGATATTATGCTTGGTTGGGAGGAAAGCCGTTTATTAGTACTAAATATGCAATTGAAGTAGAGAACTGGTTACTTCATTATGAAAGGATTTTCGTTGATTTGAGGCTCAACGATGAGCAAAAAAGGAGACTTGCCTCTAGACAGCTACTAGGGGCAGCACTGTATTGGTGGAACAATGTGACAGTTGGGGTCAACGAGGAGAATATGACTTGGGCTGAGTTTAGGAGGAGGTTCGAGGAAAGGTTTATGTCAGAGATCGCTAAGTTCACTCTACTCGGGAAGTGTGCTGAGTTGGAGTAGGGGATATGATTATACTTGAGTACGCGATGAGGTTTGAGGAGCTAACGAGATATGGCTATGCTATGGTTGATACTGTGATTAAGAGGAATGAAAATTTTATTCGGGGGTTGAAGCCTGAGCTTACTAAGGCCACATTACTGCATATTAGGGATTCATGTGATGTTGTTGTTGAGATGACCTTGAGGAATGAAGAGATGCAAGGTTTTCTTGAAAGAAATAAGGCAAAGGAAGCTCAAGGAGGGTAGAGTCAGAAGAGGATGTTTTTCCATAAGAAAGGAGCTCAAAAGGGTGGAGCTGCTAAGAAGGGAAAGGCAAAAGTGGTCTGTTACAAGTGTGACAAGAAAGGACATTATGCCCATGAGTGTCGGACAGGCAAGGGAAAGAAAGCCGCTGAGAAGAAAGGAATAAAGTGTTTCAACTGTGATTAGATTGGGCACTATAAGAACCAGTGCAAGGAGCCAGCCAAGGATGGGAAAGGCAAAGTGTTTGCATTGGAACCAACTACCTCGAGATCGACAACACAGGAGAAAGGAAAAGCTGTGTTGAGAGGTACACTTTTGTTTTATAGTGTATCAGTTAGAGTTCTATTTGATACCGGTGCATCGCATTCTTTTATATCTCATTGTTTGGTAGATAAGCTTAACCTAGAACGCTCATATCTAGTTATTTACTTAAGGGTTGCAAATCTGATAGGAGGGTATGCGGCACTTGGGATGAAGTGTGACCGGTTAGAGTTTGAGTTGTTAGGTTATACCTTTGTTTGCAGTTTGCATGCGTTTGATTTTGTAGGGTTTGGAATTATTTTGGGTATGGATTAGTTAAGTAAATACGATGCTAGGATATTTTTCCATGAAAGGAAAATATCGCTTAGACACCCAGATTGCAGTGACCGGATTATATATTATGTAGAAAACCCTAGTTTTGAGGTTAATGCTTTGTTGGGTGTTGTGGAGGTAGAAGACAAGTTAAGTCAAGTTTTCGTTGTTAGAGGATTCATAGATGTTTTTGAACCTGTAGTTGGATTTCCACCGAAACAAGCTATTGAGTTTCAAATAGATTCAGTAGCAGGAGTAGAACTGGTGAGTAGACCGCCAAGTAGGATCACACCTACCGAGATGAGGGAGTTAAAAGTGCATTTGGTAGATTTAGAAGGCAAGAATTTTATCAGACCAAGTAGTTCGCCTTGGGGAGCATCCGTAGTATTTGCTAAGAAGCTGGACGGATCGCTAAGGTTATGTATCAATTATCGTATGTTGAATGAGAAGACGATAAAGAATCGATACCTGTTGCCTAGAATTGATGATTTGTTCAACCGGTTGAGTAGAGCCAAGGTATTTTACCAATTGGATTTAGCAACAGGGTTCCATCGGCTTAGAATGGCAGAGGATAGTATTCTTTTGACGGCGTTTAGAAATAGATATGGATCGTACGAATGGTTATTAATGCCATTCGGACTAACTAATGCACCAGCATTCTTTGTAGATTTGATGAACCGAGTTTTTCGAGAGCACTTGGATAGGTTTGTGTTGGTTTTCATAGATGATATTTTGATGTACTCTAAGGATGAAAGGGAGCATGAAGTTCATATTAGAGTGGTGCTTGAGACGTTGAGGCAGCATCAGATGAAAGCGAAGTTTTCGAAGTGTCAATTCTGGAAGAAGGAAGTTAAGTTTCTTGGTCATATAGTCTCAGAGAAAGGGTTGTCTTTAAATCTGACTAAGATTGAGGCGGTGAATAATTGGAAGAGACCGGAGATAGTGACTGATATAACGAGTTTTCTTGGATTAGCGGGTATTATCGGAGATTCATAAAGGATTTCTCGCGAATAGCAGCACCGATGACCAAGCTAATGTGAAAGGATGTGAAGTTCATTTTGACTGGTAAGTGTGAGGAGGCATTCCAGAAGCTGAAACACTTATTGACTAATGCACATGTGTTAGTTGTTCCAAAAGTGAATCAGGATTTAGTAGTGTATACAGATGCATATGGAATAGGGTTAGGTGCCGTGTTAATGCAAAGAGGTAAAATAATTGCCTATGCATCTCGACATCTTAGACCGCATGAGGTTAGGTACCCGACTCATGATTTGGAGTTAGCGACGGTAATTTTTGTGTTGAAGGTGTGGAGACAATACTTGTTGGGAGAAAGATTCGAGTTGTATACGGATCATAAGTCTTTGAGATATTTATTCTCTTAGAAGGAGTTGAATATGAGACAGCAGAGGTGGCTAGAGTTTTTAGCCGCTTATGATTTTGGAATTGAGTACACACCAGGAAAAGACAACAAGTTTGCAGATGCATTTAGCAGAAAACATCAGAATGCAGTGTTCGCGATGATGGCTGAGTGGAAAGAATTGGAAGCGTTGACGACATGCATAGTACAATGGAGATCTGAAGCTAGGTCTGGTAAGGAAACTGTTGTGTTGTCATGTCTAGAAGTTCGACCAGTGATGATCGAAAAGATTGCTTCTAAGCAGAATGAGGATCCATTATTAGTTGAACGGATTAGAAAGTTAAGGGATGGAACAAACAGCGATGACTTGAAGGATTTCAGTCTTGACCAGAATGGGTGGTTGAGAAAGAAAGGAAGGTTATGTCTTCCGAATGCAGGAGACATTAGGAAGGAAGTTTTAGAAGAATGCCATCGTTCGAAGTTCACTATTCATCCGGGAGAAACTAAGATGTATCGGGATATGAAGAGGATTTTCTTCTGGGAAGGTATGGAGAGAGATGTTGGCTTATGGGTGAAATAGTGTCTAAACCGTCAACAGGTTAAAGCCGAACATCAAAAACCAAGTGGGTTACTTTAGCCTTTAGATGTTCCAGATTGGAAATGAGATTCGATCTCAATGGATTTTATAGATGGGTTTCCAAGGTAATAGAGGAAATGAAAGTATCTGGGTCATAGTTGACAGGTTGACCAAAAGTGCCCATTTCATACCTGTCAAAACAACTAGAATGGCACCTGTTTTAGCTAAGTTATTCATGAAGAATATAGTTAGACTTCATGGAATTCCTAGTAGTATAGTAAGTGATAGAGATTCCTTATTCACTAGTGAGTTCTGGAAGAGTCTACAAGAGATTTTGGGAACCAAGCCCAAGATGAGTACCGCTTACCATCCACAAACTGATGGGCAAACGGAAAGAGTTAACAAGGTCTTAGAAGATTTTTTAAGAGCTTATGTGTTAGATTTTGGAGGATCATGGGAGGACCATCCACACTTAGTCGAATTTTCATATAACAACAGTTATCAGGCTAGTATAGGGATGACACCTGTTGAAGCTTTGTATGGAAGGCCATGCAAATCTCTAGTTTGTTAGTTAGAGACAGGGGATAGGTTAGTTCTTGGTCCGGATCTAGTTAGAGAAGCTGTAGAGAAGATTGAGTTGATTTGAGCTTGAATGAAGGAAGCTCAGTCTAGGCAGAAGAGTTATGCTGATAGAAGATGGAAGGACTTAGAGTTCTCAGTAGGAGATCATGTTTTCATTAAGATATCACCGATGAAAGGTGTAATTCGATTCGGGAAATCAAGAAAATTGGCATCGAGATTCATCGGACCATTTCCTATTGTAGAGAGGATCAGGAAACTCATATATAGAGTAGAGTTACGGAACAGTTTGGCAGGATTTCATGATGTTTTTCATGTTTCTCATTTGAGAAAGTGTATTCGAGATCCGGAGACTACTATAGCACCAACTGTGTTAGAGGACTTAGTAGTGGAACCGAATTTGACTATAGTTAGAAAGCCAGTTCGTATAGTCATGAGAGATGAGAAGAGGCTAAGGAACAAGACAGTCGGTTTAGTTAAAATCCAGTGGAGTGACGATGAGAGAGACTATAATTGGGAAACTAAGAGCAGGATTAGAGACGCTTATCCTGATTTGTTTCATGGTATGTTTTACCTTTATGATTGATTTGTTGTGTGCCTTATCGTAATTTCTAGAATGAAATTCTTTAAGGAGGGGAGTCTATAACGACCCTAATTTTGGTTAACATTATTTAAGACATTTAAGTAGTTAAATTAAATGAAATAATGAAATGGTTAAGGGATTGAGATTTGTGTTAATAGAGGTAACATGCCAATTTAAAACAATGAACTAAGGGAAACTAAAATGAAATAGGTAAGGCAAATAGATAAGGGGTAAAGTAGGAATAAGACATGTTCTAATACCCAAAACCTTCATACCCATTCATTTTACAAGTTCAAACCAAAAACAAAATATAAGTGAGGCCGACCACCATTAAGGGAAAGTAAGAAGAAGATAAGCAAGAATCTAAAGGAAGGAAGCTTAAGCAACTTAACCCAAGATCAAATCTCAACTCTTTAATCACAAAGCTAAAGGTGAATAATAGGTTACATCTCATATTTTTGATTTTTTTTGTTTCTAGATTAGATTTGAATATTTTTGCAAAGTATATTGCCATGTTTTTTATTGTTAAAATGGATACATATGCTTGTTGATGATTTATGCTATTTCATATGGATTTTATGATAATTAATGTGAAAACCCTATTAAATGACATCCAAATGCCTTGCGATTTTTATATGAAGTCATAAATAATATTTGAAGATGGGTTTCAAATTTCATAATTTTCTGAATTAATGTGGATTTATTATTAATTTTCTAGTAAAGAAAATAGTTAATTGGGTATAAAATCAATTATGGCTATTTTATATATGTTTTGGTTCAGAGATTTAAATATGCTAGAAAACATATTAAAAATGATTTATGGGAATTTTTGTAGAATTTTCCTAAGTGTTTTAATAAGTATATAAAATTATTTAAGGTATGAGACTTAAATGTTTTATATATTTATAAAAAGGAGAAGGGGCATTTGGTAAACATTTTAAATTATTTACTTTTGAAATTTCGGCAGCACTTTTAGAAAAGAATTTGGAAAAAGAAATTAGCAACCAATCATACTTTTACAAACAAAGTAGGTTAGCTGAAATTAATTACTTTTTAAAGTTAAAATTTAGTTTTACCTTACTTTTGCTGCGACACTTTCGGCACCAACCTTTTGACTAGGTACTTCTACCTCCATCTCTATCGAAACCAATGCACATGGTATCAAAAGCCTTGGTACGTAGTGAATTGGACATAGGCGAAAGGTATATAATCGAAACAAGGGGTTCCGAAGGGGTCGAAACCTTGCTTTGCTTTAAAAAGGAAACGTGTCTGCTTTGCTTTCGAAAAGAATGCTTTTGAACAAGATAGCTTTCGACTTAGTCAAATGGTTTCAAAGAAGGGTTTCGAAAGAGTTTGTGCCTTTTGTTCTGTAAGGATTCTTTCGAATGGGTCGAAACCCCTTGCTGCCGCATCTTACCTTTGAAGCAATGCCTTCGAAATGGTTTCTTTGTTTTAAAACTTAAGCCGCTGCACTAATGCTTTCGAAGGGATTGGTTTCGACACCATCCACTTCTTTTACTTAGGAAATTGCTTTCGAAAGAGTTGCTTTCGACTTAGTTGTTTTAAGACCCTTTTAATGTTTTGAAATTTAAACCCAAAGGTTTCGAAAGGAATGATTTCAGATGGTTTCGAAAGGTTGTTCCATATATTTTAACTTGAACCCAATGCTTTCGAAAGGCTTGTTTTAAGTACTGTACTTTAGTATTTTTGAAAGGTAACTAATAAAGGCATCGAAGGGGAGGTTCCCCAGTATTTTCGAAAGGTATATGGTAAAGGTTTCGAAGGTGTGATTCCCCAATGTTTTCGAAAGGTTTACTTTAGTGTTTAAATGAAAGGTTTCCATTGTTTTCAAAAGGCATGTTTAAAGTGTTTTGAAAGAGGATGACTAAGGTTTATAAAGCTTTCGAAAGTGATGTTTTCAATTTTTTCGAAAGGACTATGGTAAATGGTTTCGAAAGGTATGTTTCGGCCTTTCGGCCTAAGGTTATAAAGTAAAGTAGTTTACTTGTATTGAAAGGAGTACTTTCAATGGTTTCGAAAGAGAATTGTTTAAAGGTTTAAACAAAGGTTTCAAATGTTTTCATCAACAATGTTTTGAGTAAATTATATATCATGGCAAAGAGGTTTAAGTAAAGCAATAGTATGTTTTCCTTATTTAAGCGTGATTTAAAGGGATTAAATCATTTTGAAAAGGTTTTCAAGGAAAATTTAAAAGGTAGTTACCCTAAGTAAAATGACTCAGATATTTGTATACCAGATGGGACTGGTGTAGGGTCGTGCCCTATACATTAGCTATAGCCTCTAGCTAATTTTAGTCCAAAATTCCGGTTTCTAGGGCTTAGTCACAGGTAAGACTTAAATTATGGTTACACACTGAAAGGGAAATATGTACATAGAAGAAGGATAGGTTATTGGTGAGCCCGAAAAACCATTAGGATCAGGTGACCCTTGGAGAAGTAAATTAAGGACAGACCGTCCCGAAGTTTGTCTAACAAATGTTAGATTATTTATTTATTTTGTCTGGTAGGTCCGAGTTAGCCAATGGTTAGTAGTTAGCCGAACAGAACTATATTTTTCGTACATATGGTACATTTGTTACCCGTTTATAAGCATATATGATATTGCTACTATTGTTATAATCAGTTTGATTGCAAGATTCTGATTTGTAAAAAAGTATGTTTTAAAAGGATATTAGTGAGGGGAAGCCCGTTCTACTAAGTGGCGTGATCTCACTTAATATCTGTGAACCGAGATGTAATAGTATTATTCACACCAAGCTTTATGTCTGACTCGAAGTTTATGTTTTCCCCTTAAACTCTCGGGTGCTCAAAATTGATTGAGTAGATTGAGAGGTTGGATTTTTCAGGTTTAGTAGGTGAACGAATAAAGCTTCCAGAGACGAGCAGGGAGCAGAAGTTAGCTATTTAGGAGTTATTAATTTTATTTCCATTGTGATGTATTAAGTTTTTGTCTATATAGTACTCTGGTCATCCAATGGGGCATCTTCATATGTCGCTCTTGGCGTATTTTGTAATAATAGTATATTTGATCAATGCCTGGGAAACGTTTGGGATTATGTAATGGAATATGAAACATGTTTGTGAAATGTAATCATAAAAGTTTTTTTTTGAAATCTGTGAATTTGTTTCATATTCATGTGTTTCTGATATTAGGAAGACTATTAACATTACTATATTTTGTTACCGGAAGTTAATACTATAGATGACTGCAACATATGTAGCGCTTAGCTTTGGGCCTCAAGGTAGGGGATGTTAAAGTATGTGACCGAGACCCGATATTCACTAGTAGGTTCTACGGGGGACTGCAACCTGCTTTAGGGACAGAGCTAAGTCTAAGTACAACTTACCATCCCTAGACAGATGGCTAGATGGAGAGAGGGAACCAGATCTTGTAAGATTTATTGAGAGCATGCATTCTTGACTTCGGAGGTACTTGGGAAGATCATCTACCCTTAGTCGAATTCACTTGCAACAACGGCTATCAGGCAAGCATTGGTACGGCCCCTTTCGAAGCTCTATATGGTCGTCTATGTCGTTCTCCTTCATAGTGGATTTAATATGGAGATATAATTGTTCTTGGACCTGACATGATCTTAGAAGCCAATGAGAAGGTAGCTGATATTAGAAGGAAGATGAAGGAAGCGCAAGATCAGTAGAAGTGTTATGTGGATCAAAGGCGTAGGGATCTAGAGTTCTCAGTAGGAGATTTGGTGTTTGTAAAAGTCCCGCCTTTGAGAAGTGTTGTGAGGTTTAGGAAGACAGAGAAGTTAGCCCCTCGATATATGGCCCTTTTCCCATACTTGACCGGATCGGTAGATTTGCATATAAAGTGAAGTTACCGGATAGACTATCAGATATGCACAACGTATTTCACGTATCTTATCTAAGTAAGTATGTACACAACCCTTCGATGATAGTGGAATCAACACAACAAGTTGATTTGGTGGTTCAGCCTAACCTAACCATTCTTACGTAGCCTATTCGTATCGTTGCTCTAGATATAAAGCGATTAAGGATGAAGGTTGTGAATCTGGTCAAGGGAGTGAAGATGATAGAGAATGTACTTGGAAAACCGAGGACTATATTAAGAATTCTTATCTTGAGTTAAGGTCGTAGTTGTTTGTATTTTGTTGTATCTTTTTGAATATACTCACCAGTTCTGGTGGAGTGACTTTCTTTATGTCTGTTTGCTGTATGGTACCATTCGAGTTTCTTTTAATATCTTGTATTCGTGTATGTGATTAATTTTAGGGATGAAATTTCCTTTAAGGGGAGGATGTAACGACCCGTAATTTAATCATTTTGAATTTGAATATTTAATATATTTTCAAATATTTAAATAATGGATTTTAGAACACAAATAAACATGGTTTGATTAATAAATAATAGTGGAAAACTTGTTTTGTAAATTTGTTTACAAAATAAATAGTTTGAGAAAAATCGAAAATGTGATCGAAAATCATTTTTTAGATTTTCGACTTTTTATCGAACAAAAGTTTTTGTAACTTGTTGTACACACACACTAGAACACATATAATATACACATACATATATGAAAGATTAATTAACTAATTTAAAATGTTAATTTGAAACCATTTTCTTGAAGATAATTAAGGTGGGCAGACATTTTGCTAATATTTTGCTCACATTATGTGATTTGATGGCAAGTACTTAAGGCCACATGGATGGCACATGGGTGTATAATGAGGTGGTTGAAATGGTAAGGGTTAGAGTGGTAATTTGGCTATGGGACATGAAAGTAATTAGCCCCTTTTGCCAAAGTCTATATAAGGGCCTCCTTACTTCACTTCCATCTTTACATTTCCATTTTCCTTTTCGCTTACTTTTCTTTATCATATTCATCCTTATCTCAATATATTATCTAAAGAAAAATTTATAGAAAAACATACTCTTTCTCCTTCAAAATTCTAAATAAACTTGAGATAATGTAGTCTTCATCATCACCATTCCAAAGTCGCAAAGTTTGAAGCTAAAACCCTTCATTCTTGCCAAATGCGTGAGGAATAAGGTAGTTTTCCCGTAGCTTTAAGTTGAAGTCAAGAAAGAAAGGTAGTGTCTTGTAGTGTTGCTAGGCCGAGGAAGGCTTGTGTTGCTTTGATTTGGTCTTAGCTTGCTTGAAAGTGAGTTAAACTCACTTTAAAATAGTTTAAAAATTGACAAATTATGTAAAATATAACCGTTGTTTATAGTGTTTATATTTGTGTATATTTGCTTGTTTGGATTTGATTCCACTTAGAAGCAGATGGTATAAGTAATCATTGTTTTGCAGGGGACAAAAAGAGGAAGTCAAAATGTCTTCATAGCGAATAGGTCGCTAGGGAACACTTCAAAATCCATATACATACATGAGATCTACAAAGGACTTTTGTAGAGAGACCCTAAGGGGTTTTTCGCAAATGTTGATTCACTTTCATATTTATGTTGTTTGTTAAATGTACGGATGAATATATATACGATTCATATCATTTTTATGGAAGTGTCATAATAACGATTATCGCTATACCACCACTTTGAAAATATCATCTTTCTTGAAATTCTTTGTGTTGATCTCGTGCTTGGGTTTTTACAAAACAAATATTTGGTCATGCTTTTGCACTTTTAGTGCAAAATTGCGGTGGTTTGGAAAAAGTTTGGACCCCAAAAACTAGAGTTTTCAAAAGGTAGAAATGGATTTTCTTTATCGATTTCGTGAAAAGTCAAGGTTTTAAAAGAATTTTCAAATGTGTTTATTTGATTTCAAAACTCTCTAAGTTTTTGCACTGCTTACTAGATCCATAGTATATTGTTTTAAAAATAAAACAGAGTATTCATACTTTGAAAAAAATTGGAGAAATTTACATTTAAAAGGGACAAATTTAAAGAAATTTTCAATACTATTTAGCGACACTTTTTCTAATTTTTATAAAAATGGTTCTAACTTAATTTTCTCTTCATGAGATTAAATGTGGATATTTTTAACTTATTTCCAATGATTTTAAATTGTTTTACAAATGTTTGTGATGTGAAAATGAAGCACAAATTCGATTTTAAAAGTTTAAAAGTTTGATTCGATTATGGAAAGGATTTCGTCTTAACCTTAGTACCAAATATCGAGAAGGTAGATTCTTTACTATCAGTGAGATTTAAAAATTGGAGTGTCTAGGCAAGGCCAAGAACAACCAGTGCCTTGACTTACCTTGCTCCGTTTTAAGTGAGGGATAATACGAATCAGAAATCGAAGTTTGGTAATATGTGTGGAATTTAATTTCCATAAGAGATATCACTTATATGGAAAGGATTTAGGCATATACTTAGCACTAAACATCAAGGTATGAAAACTCGTCCCTATCTTGAAAATTAAGAATGTACATCAAGCCAAGGCTTAGAGGTAACACTACCTTAACTAATATGGCTTCATTGTTAAATGGAGGATAGTACAAGTTTGAAATCGACAAGTGGTGGTAAGATTATGAGATTTAATTTCCATATACGATCATTTTTTTATCCTCTATAGTTTATTTTTTGACTACCAATTTCGATGCCTTTTTTTGTTTCGTTAATATAAGATGATTTTCTGCTCGCTTGGAGCATTGATATCCTTTATCGAAAATGACTAAATAAAGAGCGAATGGGGGTCAAGCTATATGGGGTTTCTCCCATTAGTGTATTATCACATCTACTCTAGATTGGTTTCGGTTGTATGTGCATGGAGATGTGAAATACTTGAATTCTCGGTAAGGTTGGTGGTGTCCAGCTTGGAGGTTTCCGAAATCCATCGGAGTTCTAAAGTACAGAGGAATACTTTCAATAAAGGGAGCGGACCCTCCTAGTCATTGATGGAAAAATTCCTTCTTTATGATTCAAACCTTTGAATTGATTCTTTCTTAATTGCATCAGGAAGTGTCTTCTGCTCTTTGTGATGTGTAATTATTTGTGTCCATTATTTTATGCTTGGATGTTGTTCTTGTGAGGGAAAACCAATTCAGTGTTTTGCAGCGTGGGCTCACATGTTGTTTTGTGTAGTCCATTTTTATTTGGAGTTTACTTATCCCAAACTTATTGTCCGACTCAGGTTGTTCGTTTTCCCTAAACTCTTAGGTACCCATTTATATTTGAGTAGTACAAGGTGACAGGTTTTTTTGGGCTCTTTTGAAGATGGTGGACGAGGAGGAGGTTCCTTATCTAACTAGCTATGTATTTCAACTGTTATGAAATGTTTGTTTTGTGTATGTGTATTTTGTATTGACATGTGTAAAGGCAGATTGTTATAAATACCTAAGCTGACGATGGTAGTACTTTTGTTGTAACTCCAATAACTCTATGTTGAGAAACTTTATGCACTATCTTATTATTATATTATACTTAGCCGTTCCATTGTAATACTTCTGTTCTGCTCTTTTATTTTACCCTATGGTAGCTCATCTTTCAGATGCTTAGGCAACGACACACGAACACTGTGGATGTATTAAGTGTCATTCCCAAGGGTCAGAAAGGTGGGTCGTCACAATGACCCATAAGCATACCCCCTGTTTTAGTCATTGCTGGGTGCGAGGCTTGAGGTTGTGATTTACCTGTCTAGCAAATTCCGCTAGGAATGCTAACATTACCCTCCAAGCAAATGCAATGCCAGCATTCATCCATATAATTTATTCAGATATGAACAAACCGAAGGCACTACTTCTACTACATCCCTTTTGGAATCACCTTCAGGATTAGTAGCAAGTAGCCCTTGCACTTTAAAGAACTTCATATTTAAGATGACATCAATTCGAATGAGTATGCTGGTTTGAAGTGGTTTTCGGATAACTCAAGCTTATCCAATCCCGGTATCTCTGAACAAAGAATCGCAAGTTTCAAAAATGGCCAAGATTTGATGGTCGGTTATTTAACTATCAAATAAGCAAACAATCCAATCATATAATTAATTTCATATGGAAACCAAGCATGATTAAGCCATTAGCATGCACTAAGCCACTTTAATTAATCCATTGTATTAATCAAAATCAATTTCTGAACTTTTTCAATAGACTTTTTACTCAGTGACTTTTTTATGGCTTCTTCTATCGTACCCACCATTCCTCATTCCGTACCCACCATCCCTCATTCCGTACCCACCATCCCTTCTGCCATACCTTCGTCCATTGCCATTCCCCGTCCTTCACTTGTCACATCCACCTTATCTGCCCCATCTCGACTTCATCCACCGTCTGCTTTTGTCCTTCCTCCCCCATCTACTTCCTCCCCTCCTCTGCCTGACACTTCTCTTCTGACCAACACATCAAATACTCATTTTCAACTTGCTCCACCCTCACCGAAACCCCCTGACCTCCCCTTCGATCCACATATACCCACTCAAACCCTTCTTCAAGACCCTCCTCCTTTATGTTACCTACCATATCCATTAATACTTTATCCAACTCTATACTATTACATGAGACCACCACTGCTCCTCCTTGGTCCTCTTTGTTCAAAACAAAGCCTAGAAATGCAGGTAGATATATTCCCCGATCATTTAACTTATCATACGAAGGATGTCCTCTGCCTATACCCATCGAAGTTCAGACCGAGGGGATTAATTATTGGAAGCATCACTTGGTGGGTTTTTTCTTGGATGAAAACCTTCCTTACATGGCTGTGATCAATCACCTATATAGGGCATGAAAGCTAAATGGCAAATACAAGGTGAAATCCGACAACATAAATTTTTATTTTGAATTCATTGATGTTGAAGACTGACATAAAATATTACAAAGTGATCCTATATTTATTCGGGGTAAAATGTTCATCATTACTGAATGGAAACCCACTTTTAAGACTGCTCAAACACAAATCCAGTCTATCTCGACGTGGGTACATTTTCACAGGATTCTGATGCTTGTGTGGACACTGTTAGGCATAAACTGGCTTGTGTGCCATCTGGGTGAACTCATATGCTATAATGAAGCTACCAAAAAATGCAAATATTTAAATATGCTAAATGCCTCATTGAAATCAAGGCTGAGAAACAGTTGCCTGAATTTATTAAATATGGCAAGGGGGAAGATATTACATTTGTTGAAGTATGTTATGATTGGAGACCACTGATATGTACACATTGTAAATGTTTTGGTCATGATACAGATTCATGCATTGATAGGCAATAATATATAAACTCAGATATGCAAAAAGGAGAGAATGAAATGAACAATGGCCCTACTGCTGTGGTTACAAATCTAGAAAATGATAATAGTAATCATGATCAGTCCTTCAAGTCATATGAACATGATTCCTGGAAAACAAAATGAGGAAAACAATGGATTAGAAAGAGTACCAATAATAAGCCTAATAGAGATAGCCATGAATTTGAAGTGGTACACATTACTGAAGCAAACAAACAAGATGAAACTTAGAATAACACATTGGAGATACATGAAAATGGACATGCACATGCAATCTATCAAGCAAACATTCCACTGCATGCCACTGTTCCTTCAGTTACAGACAAACTAACCACTGACCACCTCAAACCCACTCAACAACATGACTAGACTATCCTATCTACTGATAACACTCCTTCTACCACATCTATAGACAAAGACTTTAATTTATCAAATAGTTTCAATGTACTTTCTAACCTCACAATTGAACCATGCCAACCTATCAGCTTGCTTTCTGTATCACCTACCACAACCATCCCACCTATTCCACCTTACATACATACACCACACAATGCAAGCCCTATCCTTCCATACACACATATTCACCTCCCATCAAACATTTCTCAACAACTTATTGACAACAACATTATAAAAGATGATTCTTTTAAAGAACAAAACTCATGTCTTCAACTGCTATTCAAAGAATCTTTTTTCCTACATCTGCTACTCAACATACACCACCTAACTCCAATGAGACTATTCCTAATCCATCCATACCTGCTCCTACCCCCCCAAGAATAAAAACAAGAAAAAGAAGAACAAGAAAGGTAATAAAAACAGAAATACATCTGACTATGAAGATTATGACAAAGGCCATGAGTTCTCCTACAATGACCTGCAGACTCAATCAGGCATATTAGATGATGTTGAAGACAATCCTCATATCACAACTTTCTTTGGCCTTAGAAAGTCTGTTAGGAAAAAGAAACTAACCCACTCCTATGTTTGATAGCATAGGTACATGGAATGTTAGGGGAGCTCACCTCCTCTTAAAAAATCAAGAAATAAAATCCCTCATTCAAAATCAAAATCTTCATATGATCGGTATTTTAGAAACTAAACTCAATACACTCAATACTAGGGACTTATGCTCCTTTATTAATCCATCATGGTCATATGAACATAACTTATCTCATGCTGAATATGATAGAATTATTATTGTTTGGAACCCACTCCCTTTCAACTGTGACACTGTTGCATCCTCTGATCAGTTCATCCACTTTTATGTCACACATTCCCACATCCACCACTTTCTATATCACATTCATTTATGCTTCGTGTAGCAAGAAAACCAGAAACTCTTTACACTCCTTCATATGAACATAGAACTATGCCTCTGAACCATGGATTCTTATGGGGGATTTCAACTGTATGTATTCTACTTCACAAAAGAATTGTGGCATCCCTCTCTCATTGCATGACATTGATCCCTTATTCCAAACTATTCAAGCTGCTGGCCTACATAAAATCCTATCTATTGGTTCCACTTATACGTGGAAAAACAAAAAGAAAAATGGCAGGAGAACCTTTTGTACTTTGGACCACATACTATTTAATTTTCATGCCTTATCCACCTGGCCTACACTTACCACCATTAATCTTCCTCCTGGCATTTCTGACCATAGCCCACTCATCCTCACATGGTGCATGAAGCCTAGAAAAAGTCATGCCTCCTTTAAATTTTTTAATGTTTGGACTAACCATATTGAATTTGAATCTATATTTTTGCAGGGGGTGGAACATAGAGATATATGGTAATCCCATGTACATGCTTCAGGCTAAACTCAAGAATGTTAAGCACTTTTTACGTTAGTGGGCAAAAACTACCTTTGGTAATGGTTCATCTAAATCCTCTCATATCAGAGAACTTCTTCTTAAGGCCCAACAACACATGCTTGCCGATCTAGAAAATGAGGATATGTCTTCCTTGGAGAAGCACTCCATCAGATTATCATGACCAAACAAAAGATTGGGAAAGACTTTTTCTTCAATGGTGATAGAAACTCCACATTTTTCCACAATGCATTAACTATTAAACATACCAGAGGCAATATAAGAGCTATTAGAGACCAAAATGACTACTTAAAGATGGAGGATGAACATATCAAATAGGCATTCATTGAATACTTCCACACATGTTTTTCTAAAACAACGCATGATTTTGAAATCTATGAACTTCTTCAAATATATAGCCCTATAATTTCAGATGCAGATGCAATGAAACTGGTTACTCTTATAACAGACAAGGAAATAAAGGATGCACTTTTTAGCCTTAATTCTAAGAGTGCTGGTGGACCAGACGGATTTAATACCCATTTCTTTAGGTCTACTTGGAAACATATTGCCACTACATTTTGTAAAGCCATACACTATTTCTTTACAAACAATATTTTACTTGGTGGTATTAATGCTACTAATATAGCATTGATTCTCAAGATAGATGACCCTTCATCTGTACATCACCATCGACCTATTGCATGTAGTAATGTTATATACAGATGTATCACAAAGATTTTGGCCAACCGAATAAAACCATTACTATGTCAACTCATTTCACAAAATCAGACTGCATTTCTTAGCAACAAAAATATCACTGACAACATTCTTCTCACTCATGAGCTTTTGAAGGGTTACAACAATAGAAATGTCTCCCCTAGATGTAAGATGAAATTGGATCTACAAAAGGCGTTTGACTCTATTGAATGGATTTCTATTGTGGCTGTTCTGTCTAAAATGAGATTCCCTGAAGCATTTATCTCATGGATATACACTTGTATTTCTACCGTGCACTTCTCTATTATTATCAATGGTAGTGTTTCTGGATATTTCAGGTCATCAAGGGGTATTAGACAGGGTGACCCTATGTCACCATACATCTTCATTATTGTTATGGAAGTCTTTACTTCTATGATCAACTCCCTAGCTCACCAACATAAAATGTCAACTCATCCAAAATGTAAAAGACCTCTCATCACATCGTTGATATTTGCTGATGATGTTTTCATTTTTTCAAAACCAAATGCAGGATCTATTACTACTATCACAATTGTTCTTGACAAATTCCAAACTATGACAGGCCTGCAAGTCAATAAAAGCAAGTCTCATATTACCATTGTTGGTGTTAATGAAGACACCATGGCGGCCATCATCACACTTTCTGGTCTCCAACCTATGCCAGCAAATACATGCTACTTAGGTATTCCTTTAACCACCACACGAATTTCTACTGCCCAGTGTATGCCCATATATGAAAAGATTATATCAAAGCTTAGAAACTGGCCTACACATATTCTGTCCCAGGCTGGACGTCTTACTATAGTCAACTCCATTATTTTTGGTATGACATCTTACTGGTCACGTATTTTTGTTCTCCATAAAAAACTGCTCTCTATGATTAATAAAGCTATGAATCATTTTTTCTGGCATGGTCACTGTTTTTCACGGAAACTTATACCTATTGCATTCAATAAGTTATGCAGACCTAGAAAGAAAGGGGGACTTGGCATTGTCAATTTGCATTACTGGAATATCGTAGCTGCCTCAAAACATATCAATGATATCTTAACAATCAGGAAAAATCTATTGGTTGAATGAATGAACATGAACTACTTGCATAGGAAACACTTTTGGACTATGGCAATGCCGAACAATGCCAGTTGGTTCTGGAGAAATATACTAAATATGAGACACATAATCTTACCTCAAGTTAAATATAATTGTTCCTCTAATATTACTATATCATTTTGGCACTCACCCTAGGCTGCTACCAGGCTTATTCTCAATGATAGCATGGACACATCACAAAAAATTTCTACTGGCATTCCTGACTCCGCCAATATAACCAAGTTCTTCCATAATGACAGAATTGTGATGCCAACGGCCAGCTCTGCTATGGTCAATGCTATATGGAAGATAATCATGAAAGAACCAGTGATAACAACTCCCTACCAAGTACAATGGACAAATAAGCTTCTTGACCATTCCATTTCATCCATATATAGAAATATTCTACCTGAAAATCACCAACCAAACTCACCCTGGTTTCTTAGAATATGGAACAAGTTAGGCACTGCGAAAGATAATTTATTGCTATGGAAAACGATTCACTACTCTTTACTTACTCAAGACAAACTTCTTGCTAGAGGTTTAATCCAAACAAATGAATGTGGTTTCTGCTCATGTTACCCCGAGAGCAAGGACCATCTATTTTTTCAGTGCACTGGTATATATCAGCTACGGAAGAAAATCATTCTTCATGCTGATTTATACTATATAAATACTGATCGAAATTTGCAATGGTTTGAAATTTTCAAGCAATCACAATGGAAGATAGAAAAAGGTTATAGATTAATCATTGTGCTGAAATGTTTCCTCAAGGTGATTTGGAAAGAAAGAAACTTTCGAATTTTTGAAAATACGGGTAGAAGGAAGAAGGAATTGGTTTATGATATTAAGCGGGCTGTCAACAATCATGTTAATTTTTTATTCGGATCTGATGCGGCCTACTCATGGACTTTTAATTAGATACGATATTTGGGCTTGTGGGCCTTAATACCTATTTAATTATTTACATGTTTTCATTTTTTTCCCTGTTGCATTATTTTCTTTTTTTACTTTGATCTCCTCCTTGTCTCCGTAACTCTTCTTTTGTTTTAATATGGTAAGGGTCCAGCTTTAACCCCGTCTGCCTTTAAAAAAATAAAATCAATTTCTGGATAGTTGTATTAAAATACCTTTACAAAAGATATACATATGCATACTACTCAATCATTAGTCATTTATACTCTTTCAATGCTTAAAAAAATGTCCATATACTTATCTCATCGGTTTAAGTGTATTCATTAAACACTAAACTTTCAATACTTAGAAAATGTAATCATATACTTATCCCAGCGGTATAAGTATATTCACAAAACATTTACGAAAGGTTTCATATTTCAAAAACATACTTAAATGAGCCAGAAACAAATGTCATTTAAAAATTGTGTTTATTATAAACCCAAACCGTTTTCCTTTTTGTGTAAGTAAATGGATCATATGGAAATTAGACGAAATATACTTACCACCACCTTCTGATTACAGACTTGTACTATCTTAGTTAACAATGACGTCGGACAAGTTAGAAAACTATCCTTGACTCAACATACATCCTTTGTTCTCACAGATATAGACTAATTACCCTACCTCGGAATTTAGTGTTAAGTATGAACAGAATACTTTCCATACATTAAAATGGTCATTTATAGAAATCAAATTTCATTTCCTTTCATAAAATTCCTTTTCATAAATCTCTTTCATATTTACAAACTCCTTTTACAAATCTCCTTTCTATTTATAAAAATCCTTTTATAAATCACCTAATTTTAAATCTCGTATACTTATCACCAATCTTCAATTTCAAGATAGGACTAAATACTTTCCATAAAACGATCATTCCATATATCACTATATTGACACATGTGATTTATTATTCCAATTTATCAAAATGATATCATTTCCCTTGTATAGAATATCATTTATTAATCTATTCTTCTATTTATAAAATACCATTTATATATCTATCTTTCTATAAAACATTTTATATATAATGTTTCACCGGTATTTATTCCAAAATATTTCTATCTTCTTTTAAAATAGAATCACTTTATTATAACAGATAAACCCCTTTTTTCTTTATAATAAACATTAACTTTTTGCATAATATATACTTTTCGAAATAATTTTATAACATTTCCATATAAATTAGAAGAGGCTAAGATAATGGTTGAAGTAAAATGGAGAAGTTAAAAAACTATTTCTAAATAAAATGCCAAAGAAAAATCCAAAAGTCACATTTAAATTCATCCTCCGAATCCAAACCATTTTCAAATCAAAAACATCAAACAATAGTATTTTCAAAATACTATAATGAGGCATAGAGCTACCACAGCGCTTAACAAGTGCTTTCATTGATCTACACAAAAAGAGTCCAATTTTTACGGCATATCAAAGTCACATCCAAAAAGGCCAAGCTACCGAGCTTTGGCATTCACCAATTTACACAACAAGTATATAAATAAAAGTAAAATCAATGGTGGCGAGGAATCCCTTAAGATCCCCTTAAAAAATTTCCCAAGTTCCTTATATTTCATTTTATACGCCATCTTCTTTCCAAAGCGAGAATTCAACCAAACCAACCAAAGAAATCATTCAATGTCAATACATATATCATATATTATTCATCCAAAGGTGAGTTAACTCACCAAAATTCCAACCAATGCTTGTACGTTCCTATTTGATCTAAAATTCTACTTGCTCCAAACAAGGCGATATCACCTCTAGCGCGTAGATAACACTCCTACGTGCGCAACGCAAAAGACTGCATTCTCTTTAGACGTCACATATAAGAGATATTGATTTTATAAGAAATTGGATTAAGTAAAAATCATTAATTAAGTTAACTACTTAATTTACTTTAATTACCTCAATTAATTCTTCTTCCCCAATTCCTAGTCTCCTGGCTGTATGCACACCAGGTCCCTCTCCTTACCGTTCATGCACACACTGTACGGAGCCACGATCGACGAATCCATGAACAGACTTCGCCATCGCGCTCTACTTCGTGCATGCTTCGCCCTGACCTCACCTCGTCACGTCTGATCCCCTCCTTGAAATCGTGATTTCAGAACCTCCTTGACCAGGCAATCGTCGTGTTTCACTATGCATCACTAGAGCGCTTCCAATCAACACCGATCAATTCCCCTTTGAGCCCCGAGTTCAGCGTACCCAACGTCGCCATCTACGGCACCGTAAATCAAAATGCGACCTAGCGCTACCCCATATTGTTCCCACGTGTTGCACTATCCAACACAACGTCGCACCATCCCAAATAACCACCACTAGCTCGTCTTTGAATGAGAAGCTCAATGCCATCCTCCGTTTTTCCTAAAGCACCTTCTAACTTTGACACTATGGCTTGGAAGCCCTCATCCATATGAGTTCAACCAATCCAACGATGACTTCTCATGTTGCTTCTAGCTTCAGATTTAATTAATTGAAGGGGAGGAAGATGGCGACTATTTACTAAAGAAGGAAAGAGGAGAAGTGACGAAAGGGTTAAGGGGATTATTTATAATGAAACAATTATTATATTTTAATTCTCTTTTTAATCGTTTTACTTTACGAGCTCGCACGATCAAATGGGTCATCGGGTCGCCATGAAACTCATCGGTATACATCATCTTATTATTCCAGTCCCGATGACACTTGTTTCGTCATAATCTGAGATAGTGCCCCAAGATGGTAATTTCACGTATTTCAAGACTATTTATCGATAAAACGATTTTCAGTCACATTATCGACATTTAATTAAACTATTAATTTTGTAAACAAATTTCTATAATGAGTTCCGTATCATTATTTATTAATTAAAAGACGGTTATTTGATTATTAAAAACCATTAATTGAATATTAAAAATTAATTAAATATTTTCAAGTCAATGCGATAAAATTCCAGGTCATTATATAATAGTCCCCTCCTCTATTTGGTTCTGGGTTTATTCTTGCCTTGAAGGACACTTGATAATCCATTTCATCCTTGGTTATACATATATATAGGAAATGGCTGGCTTAGTCCTACGGAATTTTCCTTGGTGAATTCATCTTGTATTCCTTTCTTGTTTGGAATAGCAAAGTTTCCTTTTTCTCTTATATTTTTCTCGTTATGAATTATCTTATCCATCCACATAAATTTGTTAGCTTGGAAGTGAAAAACTTGTAAGACTTTGTATCCATGAATATACAATTCTTCCAAAAAGGTGTGTTTTCTTTCGACCCAGATTTTACCGCCATTAGTTTTTCCCTATCAATACTATTTCTGCCTTATTAGCTTCCGCATTAAATTGCTTCAAGTAATTCCCTCGTTGTTCCCTATGTTTATGCTTGATGTTACCTAGTACACTCCCATCAATCGTGGGTTCATTCCAAGTGCAAAATTTTGCTGAAAATTCATATGCGAATTGCTCCCAAGAATAGATTGTTTTTACCTGGAGAACGATACCATTTTGTTGTGGCTTCAAAGAAAGTGGTTGGGAATAATCTACATCGTACTTTCCGTGGGACGTCATATAGGTCCATTTGGCTTTTGAGTGCCATTGGATGATCATCCGTGTCAGTAGTGTCGTCATACCTGATAAACGGGATTTTAAAATAGGATGGTAGGGGATGGGCATAATTTTTTCTATAAATGGTGCTCCTTTGAAGTTGTAATTGACCTTGGGATCCACCATTCTCTTTCCTTTCAAATTGGCCATATCTCTTATCATCTTATTAGCTAGATCTATCAAATATGCCTTGTCATCTTCATATTTTCTTGTTTTGACTTGTGTTGTTTCTATGAAGCGGAGCTTGTAGACTGTTCATATGGTGACCTTGAATTCCTATTGGGTCTATGGGTCAGGCAATTTTCCTCCTTTCTCTGTGGTTCCGAAGCGTTTTTTTCAACATTTTTGCTTTCCAAATTAGATTATCCTGCTATCCTTCATGGAGATTCCACTTCTTCTTCTCTCGCTTCTTTTGTTCTCTTTGACATTCTTGAAGTTTTTTGGGAAACCAATTATTCGGTAAGTTCATGCATGATCTCCAACTTCCTTTTCAAAACTTGGAGTTTATTCTCTTCCCTTGGCATTTCCATTGGAGTGGATGTTTGTCCCACTTCCACGTTCTCTATATTAAATTGAAGAGTTACATTTTTTTTCAAGATTGGCGTGATGTACTACTTTATCTTGAACTTGAACGTTCATCTTCTTAGATGATTTTCCCATTGTGCAAGAATAATCGTTGACAAGTTCACAAATAAGCCCTAAGTTCAACTCCTAGTGAAAGAACCACTTAATGTTAGTGCTAAATTTGGGTTGAACCCATATGCTTATTTATGAAAGAATAAGAATAATCGAGTAAGATTAAGCTCTTAGTCAAGTGATACTAGAAAGAGAACAAAAAAGTTATTATGCAAATTGTCATTTGTATAGGTACTTGCTTATCAAATCACGAAGTCAAGTTGGCACAATCGGCCATTAACATCCTTTGTTCAAGCCTTTTATTTTATTCCAATGAAAAATGAAAATGAGGAAGAAGATGCATTCCAAAAAATTTTCCCATTCTAGGGGGTACATGTCTATTTATAGAGGATTTTGTCCACTCGATTTGTGCCACATGTCGCATAATGTGTAGGAGTGATGGGTGTCTGGTTTTGTTCTTGGAGCCTTGGGTTTGAATCACAATGTCCTGAGGATATGTCACGATAGCCTTGAAATCCATATTATTTGGCTTTCTAAAGAGTATGTCATGATAACTTTGAGGGATTCTTCTCGATAGTTTTTCTATTGTTTTATCTTACATTATCTATTAAATAATCATAATATCTCTAGTGCTTCATTTCACGATGGCTCAAATGAATGTCCTATGATGGTTCTGATGAACGACTTGCGACGGCTCAATGTATATTACATAATGGTTCTAATGAATGTCTCATGATGCCTTTAATGAATTATCTCACGGTGATTCCCATATTTCTTTTCATGTTGTCTCCATGAAATACTTCATGAAGGCTTTGACATATTTCTTCACAATAGCTCTCAATGCTTTTCATCACGATGGTCCTATAATAATGCCTTATAATGACCTCTTTATGCCATGATAGCTTTATGTATTCCTCAATGTGGCTTTAAATACTTCACTTCGTAATAGTTTTAAGGGATTTATCATGATTTCTTTAATAATTCATGAGGGCTCTAACATCTTTCTTCATGATAGCTTCAATATCTCATTTCTCAATGACTTCGAGGAATACTTCATGAAGGCTTTGTCACATTTCTTTATGATAGCTTCGATATCTCATCTCTCAATGACTTCAAGGAATACTTCACGATGGCTCTAACATCTTTCTTCATGATAGGTTCAATATCTCATTTCTCGTCGACTTCAAGGAATACTTCGCGATGGCTCTAACATTTTTCTTCACAATAGTTTCAATATCTCATTTCTCAATGAATTAAAGGAATACTTCACAATGGTTCTAATATCTTTCTTCATGATAGCTTCAATATTTCATTTCTCAATGACTTCGAGGAATACTTCATGATGGCTCTAACATCTTTTTTCATGATAGCTTCAATATCTCATTTCTCAATGACTTTAAGGAATACTTGAAGATGGCTTCTATTTAACACGAAGGCTCTACACGATATACAAAGGTTCCAATTAACATACGAAGGCTCCTTCGTTTAACAATTCATTCTTGGAATTTTGGGTGTAAAAATACTAGTAAGACATTGTAACACTTCTTTATAACATGTCAATGCTCACCATTTTACAATATTATTAAATTTCCATGGTAAACTTATTAAATAGTGGTCCCAACATAATAGCTAACGTTCCATACTCTTTCAAAGGCAATGACCATACATCATATATGCTAATGTCGAGATCATATAGGCAATGACCCTATGTTGCATACGTCTTTCGATCCCCTAAGCAACTACCTTGCATTGTATATGCCGCATGATGTTAAGACAACGCCATCTACAGTATACGCCACACAATTAATGTAATAAGGCAATGACTGTGTATCGTATATGCCATGGTCAAATGAAAGACAATGACCATCCCATCACATACACCCAATAATGTATCATTTGTTAAGGCAACGACCATTCGTCGTATATGCCAACTCATTTATCTATAACCAAATGTTAGTCTACACATATAAAAACAATGTTCCTAACATCATTTATGTTGTGGTATCAATCCACATTCTACATATTTACATCATACAATGTCTTAATATCATTAACAAGTCAAGATAAAGTAGTCACAATCATTCATATAGGCCCTAACATTGTGACTGGATAAGCATAGGAAGCCAAAATAAGTTCAACGGAATCCAAACCCATAACGCTCCTTTTTACACACGGCATGCTAGGTCCAAGTTTAACCTAGCGCACAACAGGTCCAACTGGTCGATTGGTTGATAACCTATAAGCGGAGGCTGTAACAACTCGCCATTTTTTACCTCCATATATAAATGAACGGAAACCGAAAATGGTGGGTCATCTCGGTTAACATGCAATATATAGAGAGCTATATAAACTAACGAACTAAATCTTTCAGTATCTCATGGCATATGGAACAAACATAATATATATATATATATATATCAAATATCAAATCATATCCTAGTACACATGATCAAATCCATATATATATATATCATATACTAATACTATCAAGTGATAAATACAACACATTGTATGCATAAGCAATGTCATCTTCACCTACACCGTCCACGTTATTCAAGACCACCATCATAATCTATAAATCCATAAACAAAAGGAAACATATGGGATGGGGGTAGATATGAGTCTGGTGAGTGCAAAATAGTACTAAGAATATACTGCAGACATGATCGCATAACATTATATAAAGGCTACATCTAAACAAAGACGTACCTCAACCTATCTCACCTGCATTCACAAAGTTAGCTTGTCATAGTAAACATAATATGTGTGCCTAAACTGCTTTGTGATAGTAATACTATATATAACATAGCATAATATAGCGTACAATCGAATGAATTAGTTAAACACAAACTAACCCATAAACGAGCGATGATTAGGTAAACATATACATAAATTGATATAAATAGGAATTATGTTAGATAAATGTCATTTAACATAACATGAACACGGAGAACTAGTTAAACAAAGACTAGTTTCTGAATGTACTAGTATTAGTTAAATAAAAATAACACTTGAATACACATATAAAAACTTATACCAATATTACACGATGCTTGGTAAACACTCATATAAGCATCGTATGAGATACTTACGTTGCACAGAAACCAAAATGTTAAACAGTCACTTATTCGATTTGGTCCTAAATAGGCCTAGGTTCAACCTGCATCTATAGGTCATATTGGTGCACCAGTGTGGTATAAACCATTGCACGGTCCAGGCAGGCTTTCTACCCATGGTCTTAATCCTTTCTGCCACCAATTCTTGACAAAATTCATCCAGATCTTTACATTTCCAATTTCTAAAGTTTTTTACATGTTTAGGGCATTATACCACATATTGTTACCTACTTTAACTTCATAGAACCATCCCATATTGTCTTTTAACCCAAATTCAATTATCTCAACATCTAAACACCATTAATCCAATTAAATTCATTCTAATCATCACTTAGGCAATACTTTAGGATAGTTATCATTCACATTGTTTTGGATTATAACATACATTCAATTTACACAATTATTTACATCATTATTCAATTATTAACCCTAATAGAGATTATAGAATGATATACATACATATAGGCATTATAATCGAAGGAGATGATTCCTACTCACCAGATCTAGTGGCCTGACCCCAGAAATATCTGAATTAGCCTCCCAATCCTTTCTAGCTTGAAAGCGCAGTCAACCAAAGTCTCTCAAATTTCCAAATCGATGGTATAATTGAACTCATATTCTCGCCCTAATCAATTTAGTATATTTATTTATTGAAATTGGTTGAGTGGTGATGAGACATAGAAAGTGGAAGAAGAGAGTAATGAAGTCGGGAAGAAAATGAAATGTACGTGCTTTTTTAGAAACTAAAAAAGAGAGGGAAGCGGGAAATAAAATGGCGATTTAGATTTAAAATTAAAACCTTAACGGGTTAAGCCCATTTACAAAACCTGCAATCTTGTTTTGTCAATAACACTCACATACGATGTTAGATTTTCACGTTCTTACAATTGAAATTCTCAAAAAAACATTCTTTTTGAAATTTTATAATTTTTGAAACTAAATTCAGTTGTATGTAAAATTATATTTTTCCCTTTTTAGTTAAAATTACTATAATGTCCTTAATATTAAATTTTATAATTTTCAGGATATTACTAAGGTTGAGAGTTGATGTTATATTTTATTTTATTTTTTTCTTTTATTTCTTTTCATTTTCTTTTCTTTCCATTTGATTTTCTCTAATTTTTATCTTCTTTGTGTATCCTTCTTTCTTTCCATTTTGGGTTGTTTTTGCAATATTTCTTCTCTTTTATTCAATGAACTCATTGGCTACGTAGTTTATGATGACCCACCCATCTGACCAATAGAAATGACACTTAATACATCCACGGTATACATGTGCTATTGCATAAGCATTTGAAAGACGAGTTGTCGTTAGGTAAAATAAAAGAATAGAACCGAAAATCTCAAAATGAACGGTTATAACCTAAGATAGTACGTAAGGTTACTCCTGAATATGGAGTTATAAGAGTTATAACAAAAGTACTGCCATCAGCGTAGACAGTTATAACAATCTGCCATTACACTTGATAGTACAAACTACACATATATAAATACACATAATAGTGGAAATAGATAGCTAGTAGATAAGGGGCCTCCTGCTTGACCACCATTTTCAAAAGAACCCAAAGAAACCTATTACTCTCGGACTACTCAAATATAAATGAGTACTTGAGAGTTTGGAAAAAAACAACCCGGGTCAGACAATAAGTCTGGTATCAGTAAAACTCTAAACAAAGGGCGGAAATAAACAACAATATATGAGACCACATCGCCAAATGTGAAACTGGTTTCCCCTCATGAGAACAACATCCAACCACAAGTAATGGATATAAATAATTAAACATCGCGTAGTGCGCAAGTCGCTTCCTGATGCAATTAAGAAATAAATAAATTCAAAGATTTAAATCAAATAGGGAGAATGAAAATTTGCAATAATGGCTAGGAGGGTGCGCTCCCGTTATCGAAAGTATACCTCTAGAATATACTTGAGAACAACAATGGCTCTTAGAAATCTCTAAGTCGGACCCCGCCAACCTTAAGGAGCATCCTAGTATTTCACATCTCAGTGCGCATATAACTGAAACCAATCTATAGTGGATGTGATGATACCATAATGGTAGCAACTCCATATAGCTTGGCCCTCACTTGCACTTTTATTTCAATCATTTTTGACAAAGGATATCAACGCTCAAATGAGCAACATATCGTCTTTGATTGACGATACAAGGAAGATGGCAGAATGGATAATCGATAAATCAACTCACTAGAATAATTAAAATAATCGTATATGGAAAGTAAGTCTTATACCCTTACCACTGCTCATCGATTTCAAACTTGTGCTTTCCCTTGGTTGAAAATGGAGTCAGGCCAGTTAAGTTAGTGTTACCTCTAAGACTTGCCTTGATGACATTTTTAACTTCAAGATAGAGATGAGCTTCCATTCCTCGACGTTTAGTGCTAAGAATATAATTAAATCATTTCCATATAAGCGATATCGTTTATGGAAATTAAATTACTTATCCTTATCAGCAAACTTTCAATTCTTAATCTGTACCGTCCCTCGTTTAAAAGCGGAGCCAGGTCAGGACTTGCCTAGACACTCCGGTCATAAATCTCATAGATAGAAATGAATCTACCTTCTCGATGTTTGGAACCGAGGATAAACTAAACCCTTTACATGACTGAATCAAACATTTAAACTTTTAAGAACCGAATTTGTGCTTGGATTACACATCACAAATTATTAACTTTAAACAACATTATTAATAATAATTAATTAATTTTAAACATAATCAATTACTTCAAACATCATTATTTAAAATGATTAATTAACCTTAAACATCATTATTAAAGTGATTAATTAACCTTAAACATCATTATTAAAGTGATTAATTAACCTTAAACATCATTATTAAAGTAATTAATTAACCTTAAACATCATTATTAAAAATGATTAATTAACCTTAAACATCATTATTAAAGTGATCAATAAACCTTAAACATCATTATTAAAGTGATCAATAAACCTTAAACATCATTATTAAAAATAATTAATTAACTTTTAACTTTGGTTCAAACAACATTTTAAAAGTGAAAAAGCATAACCAAATATTTGTTTTGTAAAATCCAAGCATGAGATCAAAAAAAGATTTTCAAAAAGATGATATTTCCAAAGTATCGGTATAGCAATAGTCGTTATATGGAGACTTCCATAAACATTTTATATGTCATATATATTCATCCAAACATCTCATAAACATAAGCATCCATATACTCAATTGTAAATAACATTCAAAAGGCAGGGTAAAATTTGTTTATAACCTATGCACTTCGAGGTGTGTCGTAGCACCCTATTCGCTACGAACAGTTCGACTTCATTGCAAATCCCCTACAAACATTCTAATTGTCATACGCTTTCAAGCGGGAACTAAATCAAACAACAATCATTCCATACACTTATTAAACATAAACAAACAACAGAGATTATTATTCAAATGATAAAGTTTAAAAATTGATTTTTGAAGTGAACTTTACTCACTGAAACAAGCTCAAACTAAATCCAAGCTACCATGAACTTGCAACCAACACACGAATCTAACTTTTTTTCCAAAAAATTGACATTTAAGACTTCGAGAGGTGGAAATGGGCTCGGCCTAGGAGGAATCGGGCTCGGCTGCGGCTTTGAGGGGGGATTTTAGGTCTTATTTTGAAAGTTAAGAGATGTAGAGTGGAAAAAAAGTGTTTTTAAATAGGTTTTAAGGATTTAAAGTGGAAAACGAGAAGATTTTTAACTTGAAAACTTAAGGGAAGCCATGAAAATAAAAGGAAGCTTGGAAAAGAAGAGATAAGTATTTTGAAAATGAATAGAATGAAATGAAAATAAGAAATTAAAAAATTGAATTACTTTTATATAAAATGGGTAAGGGGAATTACCAAAATACCCTGGATAATTAAAAGGTATCATATGCTCCACATTATAATGCCACATTACCCCTCCACCTTCCTTACTCCACACGCCACCTATCCCCTCCCTCTCACCAACATCACTTCACCTCTTTCAACATGACATGATGTTACCTTTTACCATTTTCTTTTATTTTTTAAATATAAAAGAAAAGTCAAATTAACTTTATAACTTTAAGTAAATATTTAAACTTATTTAACTCTAACCACTTCCTTAACCAAAGTACATATTGTTTATATATCTCTGTATATATATTGTAGTGCACACAACATGTTCCGACAACTTTTAGATGATGAAAAGTTAAAAATCTAAACAAAATGATTTTCGGTCACATTTTTTATTTTTCTCCAAACTACTTATTTTTGTAAACCAAACTTTAAAACAACTTTACCATCATTAGTTACTACTAAAAATAGGTCAATCTAAGTTATAAAATCCATTATTTAAATATTTAAAAATGTATTAAATATTCGAATGCAAAGTGATTAAATTACAGGTCGTTACATCTTCCCCTCCTTACAGGAAATTTCGTGCTCAAAATTAATCATACACAACAAAAGATATCAAAACACTACTACAAAACAGGCAATTTGCATCGGTTGTTTACCCCCCTTTTGCATCAGTTCAACAACCGATGCATATGCAACCGATGCAACAGGCTTAACACTTTTGCATCAGTTCTGAAACCGATGCAAAAAGGTACTTTTTGCATCGGTTGTTACTAACAACTGATGCAAAATATCATGGTTGGTTGCTTGGACACAGCCCCCATGTTGCATCGGTTTTTTATAACAACCGATGCAAACTAATCCCTCTATTGCATCAGCTATTTATATCTGATGCAAAAAAGCCATTCTCAAAAATCATTATTACAGTACTCAAATAGACAATATATATATATATATTATTGATTATAACAAACAATTATTGCATGCAATATTACAATCATTCAAAATTAAATTTGATGGAAAATACAAACTGGATAACATAATACCAAAATAAGCATATATCAATTACAGTGTTAATAATCTATACAAAATAAGTGTGGATACATCAAACTGTGCAACCATCTAGTTACATCAAATAACAATCACCACTGCCACAGCTCCTTACTTCCTCATCATTTCCTACTTCACACCTCTAACCAACAACTTCAAACTTCATACATACATCAGCCTTCCCAAACAACTATTGTACCACTAGGTCCACTACCATCCATCTTCCCTCAATAAACCACCAGCAAGCAACCTGAACAATCAACCACGTGCAGATTCAATTTTAAACCTTATTCAATTTGGATAAAACACTTTACATCCTTTAGGACCATTATAACATGTAACAACATTAGAAACGGATATTGTTTTTCTGGAGGAACCTACTTTTAAACCTTCCCGTTTCTTACAAATGATTAATCCCTAACAGCTGCTGTTATCACTTTCAACTACCACCACAACCTTTAGCTTATGGCTGCTTTCAATAACTAACAAGACCAAGTTGCTAAACATGTTTACTATTATTCTGTGTCAATTGTCAAACATCACCACATGTGGAGATTTATGGTACAGTTGGAGATATCTGTCAAACATCACCACAAAAAGTTTCTTATTCTTTTGCTTCACACAGTGTTAAACATCAGCACAAAAGGTTTATTACCCATGAAATCAGATGAAATGGAAATGGCAAAGAAAATAACTTTGATGGCCCTCGTTTTCAAAATCTACATCCCTAAATAGACCAGATATTGTTTTTTTTTAGAGTAACCTTGATTTTATTAGCTTGTAAATCGGTTCAGTGGTCCAGTTGGTTGAGATACGACTATTTTTAGCATTAAGCGAGCTTATGGCGGTGCTTACAAGTTACAGCAAAGCAAAACCAGATGATCCACAATATCACATGAATAAAACACCAGAGCCAAACAAAAGGACGAAATTGTTAAAAAAAGATAAACCTACCTTCCGCTGCAAATCTTATAGTGTAGCCACAGCCTCCTTTAATTTGAAGATGATGTCCATAAGGTAACTCTGTACAAAATAATGTAGATTGTTTTGCTATACAAAAAGAACGACATCAAAACAAAATAATGGTATAGTTTACGGTAAAATTGTTAATAATAAAGTTTGTATGATGAAAAGAAAGATATAAATGGCATATCAATTCGAAAATATAATACTGCATGCTTATCAATTGCTGAGAATGTAAAGAGTTTACAGGCAGGTCAAGAATTTTTTTTGAATATTATAAAAAGCTACAACCAAAGTAATTAAAAAATTTAACGCGAAAACAGCCATATCATATAGAGAACATAAAGCCTTAATATATTCAAGAATAGGTGGCTGAAAATCCATAAACATACAATGATCTAAAACACAAGCAAATAAATCTAAACTTTGTATTCAGGTAATGGTACCGCAAAATCAAACTTTGGTATTCAGTTAATGGGCCAGTGGTTAGTGAAAACTCATTATTAAGAAAATTCTTTACTAAGCTTCACCGTTTGAATATAAACTGCATAAAAAGAAAATATAACATGCACACTTTTCAGCTCATTCTTAATACAACGCAAACTATTGCAATGTGCTTTTCAAATAATGATTCTAGAAATAAAAACCCATTATTGTTATTTAAATTATATAATATAGTAGGTAGTTGTTGCTAGCTTGAAACCAAATGAATAAATAAAAAATAATGAGACAAGCTTGTTTGTCTATTAGAATATATGGATAAAGTAGATAGCTTGTTGTTGAGAAAATAAGGACGTACCATTATTGTTATTTAAATTTTACCGTAAACTATACCATTAAAATTGTTTTGATATCCATAATATACTGCAGTCCAGGCTTAAACATACCATTACGGTACAAGGGACAAATCTATGATTTTAACCAATTTTCATTAACTTTGAACTTTGAAAGAATGGGCTTTCACTGTATAAATTTACGTACCTGTTTGTGACGAAGGAGCTTCATCATGTGAATACCACCCTAGTAAAGCCTGATTACTGTCATAACCTTCCCATTTATCATCCGTGTCTTCACAACATACGATGTCATTTGACATTTGTGATCTTCTGATGTTGTGACATCTACTTTATGAGGCAATGATGAATGCAGGATGTATACTGAAGCAAAAAATGTTTGAAAAATATGTAGAGGTCAAGCAGAAATCTAAAATTACATGGCTACATGAAGCTGATTCAAATGCTAAGTTCTTTTATGTTAAAATGAACATGAGAACTAAACAGATACCAATGTTTTCATAACTTCAAAAAATACCAATGTAAGCTCCGTCATAGCATAATACTTATGCTGCAAACATGTTGAAAACTTAGGCTTGCACAACATAACCTCAAAACCAGATAGAGAACTAAACAGATACTAGATATACAGAAAGTTTATACCTTGATCGATATCTAGAAACCAAGATTGTTATCCAATTCACAGAAACAAAAATTACTTTATCCTGGTAGTAAACAATCTTTGCAATACAGTCTTATCATGATTTGTAGAAGCCTCCTACCTGTCATTATTTGCAAATACATAATCTCAACTGAGCTTCAGTTCATATCCACTAGATGGTATTATGCTTCAGCAATGCTTACTAGTAATAAACATGTAACGCACATCCAAAGCCATTAAGAAGACACTTTAAAAAAAGGCAAACGACAACACAAAAGCAGTAAAAATATAGGCTGCTTACACCAAAGCAGAGCTGAGCAGAAGATGTTACTAAGAGCCTGTTTAGATACTACTTATAAGTAGGGAAAATGACTTATTAGCTGCTTATTACTATTTGAGTGTTTCCCACGACTTATAAATAGCTTGCAAAAGTAGTTAATAATTAAAAATTGGAGATGCAACTTTATGTCGTTTATGACTTATAAAACACCATTCATAGCTATTTTAACAAAATATATCTGCTTATAAGGAAAATTAGATTCAAACATTCTTACCTGTAAATCACTATTTAAAACTAGTTATAAGTTACTATTCAAAACTCCTTTTAAGGCATTTTAAAATAAATCGTTCCCAAACGGACTCTAAGCAACAGAAGAAACTCTGAAACAGATAAAACTGAAAAGCGCAACTGTATAAGCAACAAAGAAGGAGAGTTACTGAAACCAATTTGTGCCTACTATGGCAAAGTGATCATTTTATCTGTATCAATCCAAAACTTAAATATATTATATCAAAATATGAATATAAGAAAATAGTCTCAGACAACTGAGGAAGGAACGACCATCATGAGTTCTGAAAGCCTGGCAAGGTGAAAGCTCTTAGCCAGCCACTACGGGTGTAGTGAGAAATGAGCCTTTCTTTGTTCATCATGACTGCTCGTTTTCCTTCAAATTTCAATTAAAACAGACAATACAGAAATGAAACAAAACAGTGAATGAAAAGGACCAAATCCAACGTGAAACCATGTCAAACCTTCATAATAGTCAACTCACTCGGATCCATCCTCTCTTTAAAAAAATCACATATTAATAACGATTCACATCCCACTGCTTTTCCCCATCGCATCCAATACTCATCGCCATGGGCTTCTTCCGCAGCTGCATCTGCTGCCACAGACCATCCGACGAAGTTGAGCACCAGTGGGATCCACCGTAGGTCATCGACGGCGACTCCGTCGGTTCACTGAGACTAGACTTCAATCACTTTACCAGCTCACTGCCTACTGTCCCTCGTCACTGAAGTTTTATCGCCTCCACCAACAACGATTTCCAAATCATGAGTTCCTAATTCACTGAGACCAACTACACGTGACCAACCCACCAGCGACTGAAATCCCCAAATCAAATTCAACGCATCGAATCTCCTAGAATCCGCAACTGAATTTGAGAATTACTTACGAGAGCCGATTTTGATTTGGCTTTGAGATTTGCTTTAGAATTCGAATCGAGACATGAGTTTATAAATTGACATTAGATTTCATTTGATTTAAAGTCGTTCAATTGAACGAATATAAAGTTGCTTTTGTTTTCTTATTAACTGGTTACGGGGGAAGTGGAGGGATAAATGAAAGCTAAGCGGGAAATGAAAGTTAAGGGGAGGGAAAATGAAAGTTGGAGTAGCAAACCGATGGAAAATGAATGCAAACTAATGTAGTTGCATCGGTTGAATTTAAAACCGATGCAACTAAAACTATTTGCACGTACCAATTGCATCGGTTGTTGGTGACAACCGATGAAAATTTGATTTTTTATTAGCTATTGCTTTTCACGTATCAATTGCATCAGTTATTAAGATGGAACTGATGCAAATAGTTCTATTTGCATCAGTTTTTACTTCAACTGATGCAAATGAGGCGAAGCAATATGCACTTTTTGTACTAGTGAAAGAAACCCTAATGATCACATTCAACAAACATGTATAAAGAAAGTGACTCCACCATAACCTAGTGAACATACTAAAAAAATACAACAAAATACAAATAATTACAACAACAATCGAGGATAAGAATCCTAATGTATTCCCTAGTTTCCCAAGTACAATCTCTATAGTCTTCACTCTACTGAACCTTAACAAGATTCACATCTTTTGTCCTCGGTCATTTTATATCTCGACCGACTATACGAATAGGTCGCCTAAGAATGGTTAGGTTAGGTTGAACCTCTAAATCAGCTTGTTGTGCCGGTTCTATGATCATCGAAGGGTCGTGTACATATTTTCATAAATGAGATACGTGAAATACGTTGTTCACATCTGATAGTCAATCTGCTATAACTTCACTCTATATGCAAGTCTACCATTCTAGTCTAGTATGAGAAATGGGCCAATATATCGAGGGGCTAGCTTCCCTGATTTCCCAAACTTCACAACACTTCTTAATGGAGAGACTTTCACAAACACTGAATCTCCAACTGAGAACTCTAGGTCCCTGCGCCTACGATTCGCATAACACTTCTATCGATCCAGTGCTTCCTTCATTTTCCTTCTAATTTCAGCTACCTTCTCACTGGCTTCTAAGATCATGTCAGGCTTAAGAACAATTCTATCAATAGACTCAACTCAACATAAAGGAGAATGGCATGGACAACCATATAGAGCTTTGAAAAGGGCCATGCCAATGATGCCTGATAGTTGTTGTTGGTAAACGAATTCGACTAAGGGTAACTGATCTTACCAAGAACCCCCAAAGTTGAGAATGCATGTTCACAATAAATCTTTCAAGATTCGGTTCACTCTCTCTGTCTACCAATCTATCTGGTGATAGCGTAACACCACGTAAAATCACCGTCGCCAACTCCAAATCATGAGTAGGGTATCTTACTTCGCGCTGTCTAGGCCACCTAGATGCGTAAGCAATAACTTTGCCCTTCTGCATCAACACTGTTCCTAATCCAGTCCCACACGCATCAATGTATACAACCAACCCTTGGTTACCATCTGGAACTACTAACACTGGAGGAGTGGTTAACAAATGCTTTAACTTAAGGAATGCTTGCTCGCATTTGTCAGACCAAACAAACTTCACTTCCTTCCTGGTAAGCTTATTCAAAGGCGCTGCTATCTGTGAGAAATCCTTGATGAATCTCTAGTAATAGCCAATAAGTCCAAGAAAACTTCTGATCTCGGTCAACGTCTCTGGTCTCTTCCAATTGTTCACAGCTTCGATCTTATCTGGATCGATTGACAATCCTTTCTTTGAAACCACATGACCAAGAAATTTAACCTCTTTCTTCCAAAAATGACACTTGGAAAACTTCGCATTTAGCTGATTCTGCCTCAGTTTCTCTAGCACAACTCTAAGATGATCTTCATGCTCTCTCTCATCCTTAGAGTATACCAAAATGTCATCTATAAACACCAACACGAATCTATCTAGATATTCTCGAAAGACTCGATTCATCAAATCCACAAAGAAAGCAGGTGCATTCGTCAACCCGAATGGCATCACTAACCACTCATACGAACAATATCTAGTTCGAAATGCAGTCAAAGGAACGTTGTCCTCTGCCACTCTCAACTGATGGAACCACGTCGCCAAATCCAACCGAGAAAACACTTTGGCTCCACTCAACTGATCAAATGGATTATCAATTCTCGGCAAAGGATGCTTATTCTTTATCGTCCTTTCGTTTAGCTTACGATAGTGATACACATCCTCAACAACCCATCGGGTTTCTTCACGAATACTGTGGTCGCTCCATAAGGCCAACTGCTTGGTCTAATAAAATTCCTTCCTTCTAGATCCACTAGCTGCACCTTCAGTTCCTTCATCTCTGTTGGTGTCATCCTGCTAGGTGGCCTACTCACAGGTTCAGCTCTTGGCACAAGATCTATCCAAAACTCAACATCACGTTATGGTGGTAGTCCTATGACTGGCTTAAACACATCTGCATACTCTCTTGCAATACGAACCTGACTTAACTCTTCACCCACTTCCATTGCACTTAACATAGCACAACAACTCTGGTCAGAATTCTCTACTGAGAATATAATTCTGTTATGACTACCTCGGTGTCTCAAAGATATCTCCCCATCCTGGCAGAATATCCTGGCCTCATACCTCCTCAACTAATCCATACCCAAAATGATTCCAAAATCTACGAAATCGTAAACATATAAACTTATGACCTAACAAATCAAGTTCTAACTGGTCACATCTTATCCCCAGAGTTGCATACCCTCTTATTGGATTCACTACGCTTAAGAAAGTAACAAGGTATGTGGGCTCTAAGCATAACCTATCAACCAAACACTGGGATTGTAAGAACCCTAGTATTGGTGATTGCCTGTAATAGTTATAATTTAATAGTGGAAATAAAATAAAATGGAGAAGATAAATTTTGTTAAAGTTGTTTATATTAAATAAACAATGTGTTTGAGAATAAATATTGGGTTTAAATTTGATTGTTTGGAGATTTAGTTAAATAAGTTAAAAATATTGGAGTTTGTTAATTTTGAGCTAATAAATTAAACAAGTGATGTATTTCAACATTAAAATTTTGAAATAAATATAAATTGATTAAAATAAGGTTTTAAAAATTTTATTTTGATAATTTGGATAGAAAATGATCAATTATTGATTTTTATTTGAGTAAAGCAATAATATTGTAAGTTATTGCTTTATATTAACCTTTTATTGAATTTAAAAGGAGAAATTTGAAGTAATTATGTATTTTATTAATATAAAAGATGGAATATTGTAAAAAAATAATATTTTGATGATTAAATAATGTTAGAATGGTTTATTGTAATTTATTTGACAAGAAAATAATTTTTGTATAAATAGTTGTATTAAAAATGGTGTTTTTATAATAAAATAGTGTAAATTGTGTAATATTGAAAAAATAAGGTTATATTGCTGAAAATAACGTTTTATAGTTGTAATAAATTTTATTTTGTAAAAACAACAATTTTATTTTCATACAATTTGTTGTATATATTTTATTTGGCCTTAAAATGAGAAAACTAGTGTATATATTGATTTAAATTAGGTAAAATAGTGTACATTTCTTAATATTTCTCCAAGTATTATTGTCTTGGGCCAATTGGGTAAGGTTTTAAATCCATTAACCCTTTCTAGAACTATCTGGTAAAAAGAAAAATAAGCTGTACGTATCTTTTATCTCATCTTCTTCTCAAATAGAAACTTTTCAGTCAATAGAAAATTAGAAAAAAAAACCATGGCTTTCCTCTTGTAAAAATCCAAACTTTGATCAAATTGCTGCAAATAAAAGAAGAAAATCACCAAAACAAGATTATACAAGGTAATCCAAACCAATACCAGAATTATTTCATCAAAAATCATGAATTTGAAATATGATTGTCTGTAACCTTTTGTTTTTGTTCTGCATTCTTCTTTTCTAGTTTTACAGGGTCTTGAAGCCTCTATTCTTCATCAAAGCTAGCCTCTTGCTATTGAATTCTCGCCAAATTGCTAAGGTGAGTATAATACTCATAACTGCTAGCTGGAAATGAGTTTTGCTAAGAAAAATCGTTTGAAAACTGCTCGCTGTATATGAATTTTCTCTGTTACTTGTTTCTGTGAATTTCTCGTTTCTAGTTCCACTTTGAATGGCTGTATCTTCTTGTTTTTGCCACTAATTGCTGCCGGATCTTTTCTGGATTATAGTTTAGTTGTTCATCTTTGTCCATGTCAAATTTGAGTGCAAAATTCATCTGTTTGATATGTCAAATTATTATCAGAAAATCAGTACGAACAAGAAAACAACACCCTGCTTCTTCCCGTAGCCGAGGTCGACATCACTGTTGACCTAGCACTCTCCCTGGTCGACAGGCCTATCGACCAGGCCTTCATATGGTCGATAGGGAGGTCGACCTCCTTGAGCCAGAGTGTCGACCCCCCTTGTCCCTTGAACCTGTGCATTCCTGCCTTGTTTTATATGTGTTTCCGCATCTTTTTGCCTTCATTTGCTATGCATTTGACACCATTTCTTTGCAATTTTGAGATGTTTTTTAATATGATTGATGGCTATGATGTCTATCAATGGACTAGCCAAGATTTGGTGGAATTTGAAATTCGAATTTGATTTAAATTTGGATTGATTTAAATTTGGATTGAATTTGAATATCGATTTTGGAGTATTTCCTATGTTTTTCTTCGGTTTCGAACACGGTTTCTTCCAAACAAATTTTGGGATAATTTTTAAATAAATTAGCTTTTGAAATTATTATTAAACAATATTTTAAATTATTTTTAATTTATTAAAGTATATTTATTTCCTATAATAAGGAGAATTTTCAATAAATTACTTTCAAATTGATTTTGGAAAATTGTTTTTAAATCCCGTTTTCTCAAGTAAATTATTTTATAAATAATATACATTATTTTACACTCTACGGACGTATGAGGAAGAGAATTAAACGATTTAGTAAAACATGTGGTATGGGACAGTGAGTTTACTTTTTCGGTTAATTCCGGACTTGTACGATCGAAGCAATTCTGGGCTATTGATTTGAGATGATTTCTGGGATTTTCCATTTTATGGCGTGTTTAAGATTTATAATTCCTATTTTTGGGAATTATCTGAGATGGCCAATATTTGGTGAGATTTGTGGTTCGAGATCTCCTAGAGTTGGAGTTATAATCTAGGAGAACCTGATATATTGCTTTACTTGCCGATGAGATGAGGCGTCATGAGTTTTCTGAGTTTTGAGATTTTAAATGATTTTGTTTACTAATGTGGCATTGACTAGTGGTTAGAAAACTGTTAAGTGAGAACGTGTGGTATGGGACGCACTGTTACCACTCTTCGGGGTCCTCTCTAGGAGTTTGTGACACATTCTGGGTTTACCAATACTATAGACCTTCGGGTCATCTGGGATTTACAACTTCGGTCGTCTGAATTTTACGACTTCGGTCGTTTGGGATCTATGACTTCGGTCGTCTGGGATGGGTACCTAATATATATATATAGTACTGGTTTGAGTTTGGCACGTGCAGCATTGCTTCGGCTTGCAATTGGGGATCTGGCCAATCCAGAGTTTTCTGAGTTTTGAGTTTATTTCGATTTCACCCTTTTGAGATGATGATTTTATTTATAGCCTTGAATAAGACAAAAGGATTATATATATATATATATATTTATGGTGATTTCGATCTTGAGATTTTGAACTCTTATTAGAGTTCCATGCGATATGAGTTTTGGAGATTTTGATGTTTTCTCTTATGGCTTTTGTGTTGCTTATTTGCACTTATGTTGAATAATCTTGAGTTGTGATATGTTGAACCTATTCATGAGTTAACTTTGAGCCATATATAATCTCCACCCTTGGAATTGAGAATTTAACTTTATTTATATCATTCCTTTCTATTTAAAGGAATGTTTCCCTTATGCACCTTATCCCTTTATCTATTGTTAATCATTATGTTCTAGTTAGCCTGACCGGCGTATTTATTACTCGGGTCAGACCGAGTTGCAGGATAGGATCTATTGGACTTTTGCTAGCTATACCTTTTGGACTTCTCTATCGACCTTGGATACGAGGCATAATTTTTGTAGTAGTATTTTGTAGTGGACTTTGATATGTATATTCTTTTGTGAGGATGTATGTATATATTGTGGTTGTAATACCACGTATGACATGTTGTATTACATTTGATGTATGTGTATATGTATATCATCTGTGTCGCTGCTCTGTGATTTGTGATTGATATTGTTATTATGTTTTGTTTCTGCATCGATCATGTAGCCATCATAGTAGTGTATTAGATAGGAATTAAGTATGTTGAACACTTAAGACAAAATGAAAAAAAATGAGTACCAAATTGACATACTTAGCTCTTATCCAATGCAAGACTATGATGGTCGCCCTTAACCAGCCCTATTCTCCACATTAGCAGACAGAATTACCCAGTAATTCTCTTTGTTAATGTGGGTCTCGGGGTGGGGCGTCATAGGGATATAAATGAATGTGATGTATCGGTATCAAATGTATCCTAACGGTATACTCTGGATCAAAAATGTACCTTGCATCACAGTTTTCCCTTTATCGGCTGCAGCGGACTTAGCTGATGTTCCAACAGCAAAAGCCTTTCCCTTGTTCGCCCTAGCTAGCTCTGGACACTGGTTCTTATAGTGCCCCACTTGATCACAATTAAAGCACTTTACATTCTTCTTGTCTACATCCTTCTTTCCCTTGCCTGACCGGCACTCATTAGCGTAATGACCCTTCTTGTCACATTTGTAGCGGACTAAATCAGCCTTTGCCTTCTTGGCAGCAACCCTTTTCTAGGCTCCCTTCTTCTTAAAGAATTTCCTCTTCTTTCCTTGAGGACCCTGGGATTCAACTAGCTTATCTCTAGCTGAAATAGCAAGGATCTCCTCATGGCGAATGGCCATCTCCACCACCATATTAGAAGGATCTCGGATATGGGTCATAGTTATCCTAGCAAGCTTAGATCTCAATCCTCGAATGAACCTTTCACTCCTCCTGACATCAGTGTCAACCAAAACATATACATATCGAGACAGCTCATCAAACTTAGCAGCACACTCGATCACTGACATCATACCCTGAACCAGATCCATAAACTTTCTCATCAATGCAGACTTAGCAACTTCAGATAGAAACCTCTGCTCAAACCTTCTCCTGAAATCAGCCCATGTCAGCTCTTCTTCCGGTACCCCGATGGTAACACTATTCCACCAGTGAAGCACTGCCCTTTGCAACTGCCTAAAGGCTACTCTTTTCTTTTGCCCATCATCCAAGCCTAAATCAGTACAGATCCTTTCACAACTCAGTAGCCAATTCTCAACTTCAATAGTATCCTCAGTTCCAAAAAACGGTTTTCCACCCAAACTGGTGTAGTCTCTGCTTAGCTTTGCATAGTTATTCCCAGTTGGAGTCACAGGAATAGCTCTTCCAAAATTAATACCAACTCCAGCTTGCAAAAGATTAGCTAACAACTGATACACCATCCCCGAATCTACTGGCGGATTTCCAACACCTGCATTGGCTTCAGCATTTGGATTAGCAATAGCCCATCGACCTTGATTCCTCTTGGTGTTATGTCGAGCATTTCCATTAGTATTGGTGCTTCCTCCACCTAGATTTCCTCTCCATTTCCTAATTTCATATCTTCTTTCTCGTAAATCTGCATACGAGCCTTAGTAAGATACAGAAGAACGGTCTAAGGGAGAGGGGAACATGTACTTATATATATATATACATATATATCAAATACAAGTACGTTACTATAGGGTTAACCCAAACCCCGATCATATTTTCAAATTCATTGGATTATGTTTCAAAATCTTTTAGGTTTAACTTTCTTTTAAAGTTTTATAAACCTATGCTTTGATACCAACTTGTAACATCCCCCTACTCGGAGACCCAAAACTAACGGCTCCAGATGCTGCAGTCATCTATAGTTATTAATCATCGGCGACCAAATACGACGGTGTTAGATTCATTGATACACAGAAACACATGAATATGAAAAAAAAATTACTTCAAACAAAATCACATTCCATATCAAAACATTTCCAATTCATTACATAATCCCATGTTCGCAAACCACATTCAGAGAAAATATATTTATTACTACATACGCCCAGAGCGACATATGAAGATGCCCCTTGGATGATCAGAGTATATACAGGAAATATAACTAATTTTCCATTACAAACAACACAGCGGAATCAAAAGAAACAGAACTCTAAATAGCTATCATGCCTCCTACACGTCTCCGGAAGCTTATTCGTCTTAAGTGGTACCTGAAAACCTCAACTCTCAAACTACTCAAAATTAATCGAGTATCCGAGAGTTTAAGGAGAAAACATAAACTTCGAGTCAGACATAAAGCCTAGTATGAATAATAATCTACCATCTCAAATCATTTAGATATCCGTGAGAGCACGCCGCTTAGCGGAACGAGTTTTCCCTCACTAGTATCTCAAAACCTTTATAAAACCATATATTGTGCCCCTGCACCCACAATGGTTAAAACAATTCAAAATAGTATAATTTGATGATATGCAAAAACAAATGAATCTATTCTGGATTACCCATCCCTATTCATTTTAGACTATCTGTCTCAGCTACAGTTTCTAGGATTATTATTAACCTATTAGTTTTCATGGGCTGACTAATAACCGGTTAAACTTTTAAGGACTCCCTATCCATTTACATAGTTTTCATGGGATTACTATGAACCTATTGGTAACTCCATTATTGCTCTTATCCTAGTTTTCATGGGTTGACTAGGAACCTATTGGTAAACTCAATATCCTTTCTATTTACCCTAGTTTTTATGGGTTTACTAGGAACCTATTGACATCTGTTAATATTTCATCCGGATATAGTTTTCATGGGATAACTACAAACCTATTGGCTCTGCCAGTATCCATTCATAGTTTTCATGGGCTTACTATGAACCTATCTATCTGACATCTTCCATTACACATAGTTTTCATGGGCTAACTATAAACCTGTTTATTTGACATCTTCTCTTATACATAGTTTTCAAAGGGCTAATTATGAACCTATTGGCCCCAGCCAATATCATATAGTTTTCATGGGCTTACTGTGAACCTATTGGCCTATGCCAATATCTTTCCATTATATTTTAGCATCCTATATTCTGGTCTTCCTGACCTCCTGGATGCAATTCTACTCATTCAAGAGTTTGTCCAATTCATATTCACTACTGGGTTAACCTAACTTATTCTCCTACCCTTTATCCCCAAAATACAGTTATGGGTCCATTATAAAGTAAATATATTCATATTAGAAGAAGCAATATAGAACATAGCAATACCACTCATGTGGGTTTAATATACAACTTGGTTAATTCCCTTAAACTATTTCTTTATCAAGGATAGCTTCTTCTTAAAACCATTATAAAAAATCCTTTAATATAGCCATGGGTTTTTCCTTTAAAAAATAAAGTTTGGGTCATAAAATCTTTTGATACCTTCGAAACCTAGCTTTCAACTTCATAGGATAACCTCCTTTGAAAGCTCTTAAAAACATTAGGCTCCTTCCTTATAATACTTTAAATTCTACCTTTCGAAACCTTTCGAATATATTAAAGTATTAGCATATAACTTTAGAAGCTTTAGTTTCGAAACCAGTTGAAAGTACCCCTTTTGACACTTATGGAAGTAACCCTTCCGAAACCATTGAAAGTACCCCTTTCAAAAGCATTTGGTTTATACTTAAAATAATATTTTGGTCAAAGTGAATATAATCGAAAGCATCTGTTTCAAAACCATCCTTTACATTTATAAAACATTGGGGAAACATGATGGTGTCGGCATCTTCTCTTTCGAAAGCACAAAACATCTAGGTAAAACATTGGAAGGTTGGAGTCGAAACCCCTTTCAAAACCATCACCTTCGAAACCCCTAACCCCTAACCCCTTTAGAAAGCTCTAGGAAGTGGCTTAAACTTTATAAGACAAAGTATCTTCCAACAACATTAATATCTTCAACACCATAGAAAGGCTATAAAATGGCAGCAGGATATTGACTAGGACAGAACCCCTTCTTTTAAAACATTCTTTTATAAGTAAGGAACCCAGTCGAAAGAAATTATGATTCAATGGCAATCCTTTTAAAACCTCTTTAAATCCTCTTTTGTAACCAAATGCTTCAACACTGTCGAAGGCTTAAAACGAAACATAGGCAGGCGCTTTTCTTTTAAAAACAAACCAAGGTTTCGACCCCTTCAGAAGCCTTGCTTTCGACACTCTACCTTTCGCCTTCCTCCAATCCACTACGTACCATCAGGGTGATACTTTGTGTATTGGTTTCAGTATGGTCGGTTTCGACTAAATTAAAGGCGGAAGCAACTGTGTTGAAAGGTGGTTTCTAAAGCAAGCGGAACCTCTTTTCTGAGTAAAAAAGTAAACTTTCCTCTAACTAACCTGCCACGTATCAAAACCAGATTGGTTGCCTTAACTTTTTCATTTTTTTTTCAAAAATCACCGCCGCTAATCAGATCTAAACCATGGTTAAGTTAATCAAACAACCATTCCAATTTTTGCAAAGAACTCCCTCTTCTAAAACAATTTATTTTGCATAGCAAATCATTTTGGTAAAATCCCCAAAAATTCCAGAAATTCGCTTTAATCATGTTATCTAACATATCAAAATTCCAGACCCAAATTCCCTATATATTTTCCAAAATAAATTATAAACTCAAATAACCATATTTTTCTATGAAAATTCATAATAATCTTTCCATAACTTGGTAAATTCTCAAAATTGAAACCCAACTCCAAAATCATGTTTCTCATAACATAAAATTTTCCCACGGCATTTAAACATCATTTAATCTCAGTTTTGACCTAAAACCGTATAAAACACCTTTAAACAATCTTGTTTAAATCAAATAATTCTTAAATCAAGCATATCATCATTCAATATATCATAAAAACGAACTTATCCCTTAAATCCGAAAATATATAATTTAAAACAAAATAGAGATGGAATTATTATTCACCTTGCTTTTGATAAGGAGATTATATTGTGATAGATTTCCCTTATGCTTGATTTTCTAGCTTTAATTTTATTTCCTCTTGATCTCTTAATGGACGGTCGTTCCTCTATATTTTTGTTTGCGTTTTAGTTTTTGAAAATGCCGTGAATGATAAGAAAAAGGGTAGGAATGAAAATATATAAGGGGGAAGGGATGGACGACAATTTCCAATAATATCCTTGTGTAATTAGTTTAACCTAAAAACCCTTCTTTAGCCCATTAATTAATATTTTAGGCTCGGCCTTTAATTTATTAATTCAAGTCCCGATCCCCTTATCACTTTTATTTACATTATTCTATTTAATTTATCTAATTAAATCTCTTGAATAATGTTATCAAAAATTAGGGGTGTTACAACGTTCAAGATTTTTCCGTTTCTGACCTAGTTTCATTCTACGATTCTGGTACGTTTCAACCACTATAAATAAGAACCTAGACCGCTCACTTTTATTCATAAATATTTTAAGAACATCGGTGAAGCTCTGTCAATTTATCTCTTCTTAAATTCAAACAACTTTATTAGGGTTTCAGGTAAGAAACCCTTATCTATATTTGTTTATTATTTAAATCTAAACCTTTTCTCCTCCAGACTTTGTGAATCTAATGTATATAAAAATCCCTTGTTGCATATATCAAAATGAAGAGATCTAAAGGAGATTATAATGGACGTTGCAAATCCAAAATGAAGCGAAGCTAAGTACCAATTGTGAGTGGAAACCTTAGTATTTTATTTCAGCAATTGATTAGTATATATCTATGGATTTGAATGTGCCTTAGGATTTTGGGATTACGAAAACAAAATAGATAAAATCCCTCAAAACTCCTTTTTATTTGAAAATGTCAATTTTAGATGGAGATCCCAAATTATTATGTTAATTTGATGAAATTGATATTGTTTCTACAATTTTTGATAATTTCATAGTCTTTTTCACTTCTCCTTCTTCTTTGATTCAAATTGTGACTTTTCAGTAATAAAATAAGGCTTTAGAGTACGAATTCTATTTGTAGTTTACACCACTTATTCCATACAAAATTACTTCGTTTATTTCTTTGTAAAAGATGATTAAATAGAATATGAAATTAGAATTGCAATCCCTATTTTTTAGGATATTCCATTGAATTGGTGTAGTATATTGGGTTTCTACATATAAGCCTATTTATTGTAGTTTTGGATATGAATGTTTAATCTTTGTTACAGATATTGAAATCTTGGAAATATGAAGGGAAAGGACTTGTATTAGTATTATGGTTAAAGGAATTAGCATTTATTGCTAGTTTAGGGCATATAAACCGCACGTTTATAATTTATTATGCATGAATATATATTATTTCTGTTAGCGTAATAAAGGTATAATTATGACATATAATTGCTTAGTTAATTAGGTAGTAATTGTCATTAAATCTCCCTTAGGAAAGTAAAGTATGTTTTAAGGTGTAATAAGGAAGATTCCTTATAAGCCTTAATTATGAAACAGTGAGATGAGTATTAGATATATATGGAGAGTATTTAAATTATGGCTAAGTTATAGGAATGCGAGGTCAGTAAAGTTGCATGATAGAAGTCTACCCTTCACATTGAGGCTACTAGCAGTTGTGCATACTTCCTATTGATGTAAGACATCTCCTATGATAAATATTTTTGATGACACGAGGTTAGTCCTAAATTATATAGGGTAATTCTGTCCAGCTATTCTGGCTACCACTTCCTATGAATAATCTGACTAATGTGAGATGTCATTATGAGTATGAGTCATAATACGAAGGGCTTGCTTTGGATCTTGAGGTATTAAGTGGTTGTTTAAGGGCCCACCTCTTTTCCTTAAATGAAATATTAAATGGCCAAGGGGTTAGTTATTATGCACGTTAGGTGGTATATCGATAGGGGTTCACTTCGGAATAAGGTATCAAGTGGCTGATTGAGGGCCCGTCTTTCCATAAAGAAGTATAAATTGGCTTGAGAGATTCCATATGATGTCAACTAAATAGTTACCATTTAGGTGTCCACCTTGGGAATAGGTATTAAATTATGGGATCTACCTCAATTGAGGTTTTAAATGGCAAAAGTCTACCTATTTTGCCATAAAAGGTATTAAGTGGCTTGGGTACTATCTCTTGCATTGTTAGATATTTATGACGTGGGATTTGGGTTATGGGATTTTGAAACCTGCTTTGGGAATGAAAAGTATTAAGTGCTTGATTATTGACCCACCTCCTTTCCTTATAAGAAGTATCAAATGGTTTTATGTATGTAGACATATTCTTATTTTGAAATATACTGCCCAAGTACTGAAATGGTAAGACTCGAGGTTTTTATTCATCAGACACTCGTTGTTCGGACTCCCTCCTCATTACAACACAGGTTAGAGATGGAGTTGATAAAGCTTGAAGATGGCGAGAGTGAAGGTTATGGAAATTACTATCTATCTATTTGTATGATTTACTATTGTACCCATGAAATGTAATTTTGAATAAAATGTTGTAACGACTATTGTTATGTATTATGAAATTTCAAATGATTTGAAATAAATGGGTACTATTATTGTTATTATATTTTATTCCTTCTGTTGTGAGTTCTGAAAGAATAAATAGATAGCTCTGTATAGTTTTTCTTTTTACCAACCAACATGCAGCTTTAGAATGAGCCTAAGTTCGATGGGCCTTTTCTGGGTCGGAATTTATGTCTGTTTTGGAGCGGGTTGTTACATTTGGTATCAGAGCTTAGGTTACCATATTAATGGAGAAAAGTATATGTATGAGTGGTGTATTTGTTATTTGTAAAAGTATTTTTCAAAAATCATATTATATATATATACATATATGTGTGTGTGTGTGCGTGTGTGTGTGTGTATGTACTTATTTTTACTTTATGCTTGACTTTATAAATTCCAACTATAGAAGTAGTTGTTGCCATATTCTAAAAGGGTGGGCGAAACAACCATCAATTGAAAAAATAAATAGAATTGAATTTATACTTCTTTGTTGGACCTAGACTTCCTTATCATTGTTGACCCTATAGGCATATTAATAGGTAATGAATGAACAATACATGAGGAGCTACAAATAGATTAATGAGACCATTAAGGTAATTATGGGAATATAAGGAAGAAGTTAAATAGGTAAAGTTGAATAAGCAAATAAATTTCATTAGAAAACATCTGTTAAGGTAACAACCATCTAATACGGATAAAGTGACATTTATGAGCATAGTAAATATTTATGTTAGGTAATAGTTAGATGATTGTAAGGCATAGTATTCATAAACATACGGGAGTAAGGGATATAGTAGTGAAATAAGCTTCCATAAGAAGGTGTAAATTAATCACCACAAGGAGATAACTAGATTTTTAAGATGACCAAGTAGGGAGTTCAATGGGAAAAAAAACTAAAGCCAATTTTCAAATCCTACCCCTTTAGAAAGGAAGTGGTAAAAAAAATTTTGAAAACTCCTTGAAAGTTTTGAAAGAGTTTTTCAAAAGATTATTAAGTGAAAATCTTATGTATTGTACGTTAAATTTTTTGATGGAAAGTGATTTTTGACAACTTTGAAAATATACTACCATTTGTAAAAAGGTTTAGAAAGAGGTGGTTAAATATTTTAAAAACAGAATGGTGGATGATTTTTAATTGTGAATTCATTGACTTAAAAAGTTGAAAAAAGTGAATTTTTTCAGTTGTTGATTTCTCAATGTAACGACCCGACATTTTGACCCTTCAATGTCGACACTAATACATCCATGGTATTCATGTGCCGAACACCCAAGTGCTGGAGAGACATAAAGTTAGGATACAATAAATGGAAAAAAGAAATAGAACAAGAAAAGAAGGATACG